>CM040422.1:0-600000 GCA_022702705.1 Papilionanthe hookeriana x Papilionanthe teres | reverse complement strand
TTAGCCACATGAAAATCTCCTTAAAATTCATCAAAAATTCCTAAAACCCACTTCTATGAAACTAAGTCAAGCCATCCTAAGGCATAGACAAGCCATGAAGCCATGCATGAGCCACATGGGAGCCATGCAAACCCCTTTACATGTCACCATGCTATCTTGGGCAAAAGGAGGAGTTTCTTTCCATATTCCCTTAGAGTGATTAACCACTCCCATGATTCCCCTAAACCATGCTTAGGCCTAATTATACTTGGATGGTGACTTGACCCTACTAATTAAGCTGAACCAAACAACTTTCTCTTCAGCCCAAGCAAGCCATAGGGAGGTGAACCTAGCCCAAAACCATGGGTTGACCCAAACTAAGCCAAAATCATCCCCTACACATTTCACTTCAATCCAACTCCTTTACACATGGCCAACTCCAATTGACTTCACCATTGCCAAGCCCTGCCCTCACTGGTCAAGATGGAAACCTAACCCTGGCCGGCCAGCCTCCACAGCCGCCAGAAAACACCATGGCCGAGACCTTGGGAGGAGCCAAAGTTTGGAATTCCCACCTGCTGAACTGCCTCATGCCCAATGGCCATTGGAGCTGTTCTTCCCTTGCCCAGAGTAGTTGATCCCAGCCCCTAACTCCCCCTGAGAGGCCATGGCCATGGCTATTTAAACCAGCCATTCCTCTCGGCCAAAAGGTTAGTCGAACCGGACCTTCGCGGAATCCCTCCAAATTCCTCACAAAGCTTCCCCTAGCCAAGAGTAATCCATCCCCACTATTCTCCTGCCCTAACTCCCACTGATTGAGCTCAATTTTGGAGCTCAATTCTTAGGCAAGAACAGGACATTCCCAAATCTTCCACAAAATCAAATTAAACTCACCCACACCTGCACAAGACCAAGAGAAGGAGTTCCCCAGTGAAAGCCCCCTCTCCAGGCCACTCATTTGTTCTAGCCTCTAAAGGTTGAAATCGGGTGTAGTGGAAATCAGGTCTAGGCAATTCCTCATGGCCAGAGACTTCATGTGGAGCTTGCTTGGACTCAATCGAAGGTGACACAACTCTCAGATCGAAGCTTCACTTCTATGAGCAAAGGTGTGAGCTCACTCTTCTTCCTGAGCTTCTGAACATTCTCCATTTGATTGAGTTAATTTCATGCCACATAAAATGTATGGATATGTTCGTCTCTTCAAGATGAATCCATAGAGTATAAAAACATAAAAATCCATTGAGAATCGACTGAGATCTTAGGGTTTTAGTGTGGACGATCACGGGTGCACACCAGTCGTAGACGATGACCGGGAGTCGTTGGATCGCACGTGTATCAAGAGGATGGCTCAGATGGCGTCGGACCAGGAGATGGTACATGAATCGCGGGCCCCTTCACAGCTAACTCAGATGGCGGCGTCGAATGGGAGCGCACCGCGTGGGCTTTCGGATATGCCGAGGATGACAGGGCACCGCGCTGGATAAGTAGAAAATTAGGGAATTTTCTTTTTTATTAAATACACAGAACATCAAAAATGCATAACTTTGTGTAGAAAAATCATAAAAATAAAATAAAAATACCCTCTTGCTCAGTGACAGAGGAGAATAATGTAGAAAAGAAATCAAGTAATTTCATTGAGTATTTTATTTTTAATGATTTATTTACCCTCTGCATTGTTTTAATTCTCCATTTGCATAGGCAATTCACCATGGCATGGGGCCATAGGGCTTTTGAAGCCTCTGAACTTGGGAACATTCCCTGAATTTTCCAAGGTCAGAGGCCATCCCTATGAGAAGTTATTGATTTTTCAATTGCATGTTACTGTTTTGAGTATTTTAATTCTAATAATTAGCATGTTGAGAAATAAATTCTAGAAAAATTTGGTGATGTTTCTTTTGACCAGAGGAACCTAGGAAAAATAGGCCTTGAGTTAATTCACATGAAACAACCCTAATTGGCCTAAACACCCAAAATTGAACTTTAATTAATTAGGATTAAGTACACATCAAATTAACTTGAAAACTATTCTCCACTGATCTTTAACATTAGAGAAACATCACATAAAAATTTGAGGTTAATTGGATTTGATTAACCTTATCAAATGGGTTGATTAAGCCTCTTAAGCAAAATGGATAAAATTAAATTTTAAAAATTCATAACTCAAAAAATACTTTTAAAAAATTCACAAAAATGGTTTTGGAGCTTCTCTGATATCAGAGAGACTTAGGAAAATTAAAATTGTAATTTTCTAAAAAAGTTGATTTTTTATCATTATTTTAATATTTTAATAATAAAAAATAATAAAAATCATAAAAATATTAAAAATCACAAAAAATGTCAAATTTTGAATTCTAATCACTTAGGAACAAACCAAATATTTTTTCTAAGTCTCTAGGGTAAGATATTGAATTTTAAAGGCTTAAAACAACTTTTGAATTAAAAAAATGATTTTCTTTAACATTTCCACTAAATTAATTCTAATAAATCAAAGAAAAATCAAAAAAATATAATTTTTTTTCTCTGATTTCCCTGATATCAAAGAGATTTTTGAAAAATATAAAACCTATTTTTCAAATTCAATTTTATTTTTAAATTAATTAATACTCCAAAACTCAAAATATTTCTAATAAATAAAATATAATTTAAACAATCACAAAAAATGGTCTAAATGGTCCTCTAGTCATTAGGAACATCCCATAATTTTCTTAAGGACAGAAATATTTCCTTGCTCATGTTATTGAATTTTCCTTGAAAACCCCTATTTTCCATTAGAAATAATTACATAAATAAATTAAATACAGAAAAATCACACTTTCTCCTCTAATGTCTTAATTGATATGTGAGTGAGGTCACATAAAAATTTCAATTTCATTTGAGCTTAGTTTAGTGAGTTATAGAATTATTAAGCTTGAAGGGCAAAAGGGTAATTAAATATTTCAACCCTTAATTAAAATTTTAGGATTAATCAAAAAGGGGAGGGTAAAACATTTGATTTTAAACTTATTTTGGATGATTGAAACTTAAATGATTGAGGGTAGAAACCTACTAACCATTTCTAATATAATTAAAATAAAACCTTAATTAATTAATTAATTGAAATTTTGGAAGAATAATAGAAATTGGAATTATTAAAGTAGGGATATTATTAAGATGATATTTATTCTTTAATTTAAAAATCCCTAAATAAATCACTTCAATAATACTTAATTCTTAATTAAAAAATTAACAAAAGAATAATCTCAATTAATAATTAAAACTAAAATTAAACTAAAATTAAATTAAAATTAAATTTAAACTAAATTAAAAATTAAATTAAATTAAAATTAAATTAAAATTAAACTAAACTAAACTAAAGCAAATTAAAATCAAATCAAAATTGAAATTAAATTAAATTAAATTAAAATTAATTAAAATTAAATTAAATTAAAATTAAATTAAAACTAAACTAAATTAAATTAAATAAATTAAATAAAAAATAAAATCAAACTAAATTTAAATTAAATTAAATTAAATTAAATTAAATTAAAATTAAATTAAATTAAATTAAATTAAATTAAATTAAATTAAATTAAAATTAAATTAAGTTAAATTAAACCAAATTAAATTAAAATCAAAATCAAATCAAATTAAGTTAAAATTAAAATAAATTAAATTAAAATTAAGCTGAATTAAATTAAATCAAAATCATTTAATAACAAACCCAAATGAAATCATTAAGAATTAAATCTAAAATAACTTGAACACTATTCCAAACTTAAACTAATTCCTATAATTAAGTCAAAATTGAAATTAAATCATTAAGTTTAAATCGTTAAAATACCTAATAAATTGATTTGCCCTTTTAAAGCGCTTATTTTTATAACTCTTAAATGAAGTATCAAGTGAAGTGTTACTTCACTTATAGGATATTCAAATGTCCTAGTTCACTGAGCAAGGGAGCAAAACTTAAACCCCTGGATGATTAATTTACCTGTGCAACTAAATTTACTTGGACTCGAAACAATCCCAGAAATATTGAAAAGATGTTTAGGACTCGTCTTAAACACTTCCTCAATATGACGGGATGTTTTAGAAGAACAATTAAATCTAGTTGTTCTTTGATGAAGAAAATCATCCTTAAACAAAACTAAGAACCTAGACATCATAGGAGATGACTACTTATAGGATTAGGAGCTTGGTAGACAACCAAAACCCTTCCCTTAGCTTTACCTAGGTATTTGTTGAAATATTTAAATGCCTTAACATGTGTTTTAAGTGCGACTTAGGACGACGGGAAGACCCTCCAGGTACGCTTTTATTTTATTGCAATTTACTTTATTGCAATGTACTTTACTTTTCTTGCATGTTAAACAAAACTGTTGCATGAAAACCAAAACCTTTAGGATAGTCCCTAAACTGAAACCAAAACTAAAATAAAAGTCATTGCAAGATAAAATTCACCACCACAACATTCAAAATATAAAACAACTCAAAATTTAATCACAAACAGAACAACAAAACTACAATTGGAACTAAATTAAAACGTCTCGTTGAACGATCGGAAATACCTCGGATGATGTTACCCACGTGTTGCTAACGGGATTTCCACGTGCCTAAATGAAAGTGTGGAACTCATTCAGTTGAGTTTAGTAAATTCATCTGGACTAAGTGAATTCAATGAAAATAACGGTGCCAGAATGACAAAACTGTGGGACCTTAATCGGTTCTGTTTAAACAACTTTAAGATTTATTTTAATTAAAATATTTAAAACACTTGGATTTTAAGATTTTCTCTTGGATCCTCAGCTTCTCCTACTTATCTTTCTTTGGACCCCTGAAAATAACTGTTCCAAATTTGATCCACCCCCTTTTTAAATTTTAAAAATCCAATCCTTTGAAAACCTTAAACTTTGAAATTCTTGAGAGCAAAACCACTGATCATTATTGAGTGTTTTCTTAAATGATTCACTTCATTTAAGATGTAATTAACTATAGGGGCTTGCCCTTATAGGAAACTTTAAGAACCCAGGTAATATAAACCCTGCTTAATTCCTTTATATTAAGTAGGGGAACTTGTCAGCTTATAAAATTGGTTCGTAGACCAAACGAATGTCACAAATCTTCTAGTTTATTTAACCGAGCCGCATCATCAAGCAGTGTGTCTACTCTCTGGGATAGATATACAGTTTGTGGTGTAGTGCTCGTTTATATAAACTATTCGGGATGTGAGATCAGTTTGATTTCATATCTTAAAATTTTCAAATTTAAAATTATTTTCAAAATCAAATACTACTTTTCAAATTATTTATTTAAATTAAATTAAAAATTTGCCGACAATTTCTGTAGGCGACCTCTTTTCAAAAATACAACACCCAACCTAAAAATATGCCGACAACTTCTGGCGACTCCGCTGGGGAGTGTTTCCTCTCTCCATCTTGATCAGATGGCTTTGCTTTCATAAATCGGTAGTGAGCCCATGCCCCTAGTGGACCAAACTACCATTCTTCCGTTGGAATACCCCGTTCATTTCTGTCTTGAACGAGTATAACCAACTCCCTCGGATTTAGGAGCCACTGTTTAGACACCCCTAAACGGAGAGGTTCCGAGATCCTTTTACCTCTTTTCTGAGGTGGGGTGGACCCCCAATAGGTGTTAGTTTAGGAGCGATCCTTCGAGTCGAGAAGTCTTGCATAAGACTTTCTCTTCCTTTCCAATTCTGAATCGGATTCCTTACCTTCTCTACTCCTTTGAACATTCCGTTTCTAATAAACAAGCCCTCTAACGAATGACTCTTTTAACAAATAACTCCTTTTTGTAAATATATGAACAAAAATGTGTTCGGACTCTTTTCGATTCCTTTCTTTTCGTCCTGATGAGAAGAAGCATAACTTGAGACTGACAATCAGAATCTACCTTGCAGAAAATGTCTGCCCCAAAGCTGATTTTCTCCTTCACCAATGGATTGGACTTCACTGTTTACAAGGATGAGCTGCCCGACAATGGGATCATCCATTTCGGGCAAGGATTCGAGAACACAAATGTCAAGATCACTGACGTTACCCTTTTCACACTTACAGACAAAGTGCCTGAAACTGAAAGACCTTTAATCGAGTTTAACATTAAGTCAACTCAAGAGTTCCCTCCCCTGCAAAGGGTTCTAACTGAGAGGAATACTACTGTCAATAGGAGGACTGTTATCTCTACCCCCACCGGTCTAGTCATCTCTGCACCTGCCCCGGCTTCCGCTAAACTGAAGGGGAAGGAAATTCTGATTTGTAACGAGCATGTTACCGTGGAGGGTACGATCTCCGTGCGAGAACTTCTGTTTTCGAAATTGGGTCCAGCTCAAGGGTTCCACCCCTAACACGGACTCAGAGAAGAAACTGAGGTAGAAATATTGCCGAAAGGCCGCAGGCTGCCGAAGTTGCTTTCTTGGAAGAAATCCCTGAGTACACACCACTACCTGAGTATATACCACTGCCTGAGTATACACTGCTTTTGGAAGGAAGTAGATTCCATCCCCTCTCTGCCACAGCTGACAAGGAAAATGTCAACAAGATTGCTTCTACATTACCTCAACCCGCATACTATAGCGACAGCCGAAAGAAAAGGGCTAGGATTACACCATTTGCCTGACTACAGACTGTGATAGAGAAGTTAGCAAAGAAAGAGAGATGTCCTGTATTACAGATTTTAAGAAGAATAGGGCGGGTGCCAGCCAAGTACCGTCTTGGGCCGCAAGTAGAACTCGTTAGCGCCACAGAAAAGCCGAATAAGAAGATGAAAGCTAGCCCACCTGTTGTTGTTTCAGGTTTACAGATCAGGGAGGATACCACCTTCCAAAGATTCAGCCGACGGACCATCCGGTCCTAGGCCTTCGGCTGCTAGAAGGATGGTATGGCATCCTACTACCGGCCGATTAAGACCGAAACAACGACCGGAAAGGAAAGTCTCGTCGGGAGACTCGAGTCGAAGAGAGCGCCCACCGCAATGAAGGGGACTCCCAAGAAAGAAATCCAATAGCCATCGCATGATAACTGCGAAACCATACGAAAAAGACCATTGGAGGACGCTATGGAAAAGCTAAGAACCGACATTCAATGATTAGCAATAGAAAGAGAAGAAAAGTTCGGAGATGAAGTTGACTCATCGGAGTTCATGGATGACGAATATGTGGAGATCAACATGGTTGAGACACGAGCGTCGTCAGCTTCGCAAGGTGCCGGCAATATGCGGAGAGAGATGAACCGAAAGCATTAAGAGCACAAATTCGAGAAAAAGATGATACAATCTCTCAAATGGCAAAAAGGATGGAAGAGATGGGCTGCAGCCCTAGCCACTCTTCGCAGTCGGGTTCAACCCCAAGAGAAACGCCTCCGGAAGTTATTCATATTGCGGACGAAGGAAAAGAGATTACATCCGTTAACGGAGACGACCGACCGAAGAAAGATTGTACTCGAATATGATTCCGGAGAAGGACATCAAGAACATGGTAGAACGACGAGGTGCGAGAAGCCTTAGCACAGTCTAAGAGGGGAGCATCTATTTAGACGGGTAGACCTTACCCCGAAGAATTTGATGCAGTACAATACCCAAAAGACTTCGTACCACCTCTGTTCAAGACTTTTGATGGTACCAGAAACCCTCGACAGCATGTTACACATTTTTGCACTAGTTGTTGCAAAGCCGGTGGAAGTGACGCCTAACTTTTCTAACAATTCGTTAGCAGCCTGTCAGGGATCGCCTTCGATTGGTATGCAGAGTTACCCAACGGTTCGATAAAGACATTTTCAGAATTAGAGAACCTCTTCGTGAAACGGTTTGCTGGAGCTCAACACCATATCACCATCAGTGACTTAGTGGTAGAGAAACAGAAATCGAATGAAACTTTAGTGGACTACATACTTCGATGAAGAAATCTAAGCATGAAGTGTGAGCCACAGCTACAAGAGCAGCATGCAGTTGGTATCTTGCTTAAAAGCATTCACGACCCGATAGCAATTCTCCTTAAGGGATTTACGATTAAGACTTTCGAGAAGTTATTAAGAAATGCCGGAAGCTTGCAAGAGGAAGCGAAGCAATTAAGTTTCGTCGACAAAACAGACAAACAGAAGCCTGTGAAGACATTTGAAAAGAAATCTGGGATCGTCGCGGTAGTCGATAAGGGCTAGCAGCCAATGCAAATAAAGCCGGAGCAGCTGCAGCCCAGCTATCAATAACCTCAGCAGAACTACCACCAACCTCAACCCGGTTATCAGCCAACCCAACAATATGAGCAACCGCCTTGCCCACAGCGTACGTTAAAGGAGCTTATAAATAGAGAATATCCATTAAAGAATGAGGCAGTGCCAAAGATGTTCCGCAGTTTGATAAAGACTTCGAAATTTTGACTGCCAGAACCCAAGAAGCCGGAGGAAGTCAACAAGAAAGACCATCCCAACTACTGCCCTTACCACCAGATGCTTGGACATAAGATAGAGGATTGCATCACCTTCAAAAGTTGGCTTGACAACGATCTCCGAATAAGGAACATAACGATCCCGAAGGAATACGTGAAAGAACCCCAGAAAGGAGGTTCTGTCAATGTTATTTCAACGGATCCCATTGTTCCGATAGACCCTTATACGACCGATGATGGATGGAGTACCGCATGGACGAAGTCATCGAAGAAAATTTTGGATCGCATCCAAACCGCTTCGGCGCGCGCTTCAACTCGGAGTTTGAAACCTGTCAAGCCGACGCTATCGCTTGCAATTGAAGAACTGCCCCAGGAAGAAAAGATCATAGAAAAGAAGGAGATCGTAGAAGAAGAAAGGATTGAGGCTCCTAAGGCTAGACTAGGGGCTGTTTATCCTAGGATGGTTGTTTCCGATTCGGGGGAAAAATTCCTCGAACCTCTGACTTTGTATGATTATTTGCTCGCTCCGGCGGGATCTTCTAATCATAAGAGTTATGGTGTTGGCTACGTTTTGACTGTTTCTAATGATTACGCAACTAACGACAACCAATCTAATCCGGATCTCGATTTCGATACAAATAACAATTCTCAAATCATACACAACCTCGATAATCACGATGACAAAATAGACATTCACCAAGAAGGCTACGAAAGTTCAACAAGCAATGAATCTATTTGTGAATTACAAGGAGCTCCAATCACAATAGAGTTAGAGCTTTCAGATTCCGAAGCGACTCCAGAAGAACTTGTCATGCTGATTCAAAAGGAGACACCAGTAAACTCAGTACCAGATTCAGAAGAAATCACAGAAGTCAACTTAAGGAGCGGAAGGGTTCTACCTCCGAGAATGGGTCCAAAAGACAAAGGAAGCAGGTGGTTGTTCAGGAAGAATCAACCCTAGCAGATGAATTGCCCATTCGGGAAGAAACTGAGACACATGGTAAAAAAGTAGACTATAACGTGCTAGCTTATCTTAGGAAACTACCAGCCAAACTGAGCATCTACGACGCTCTCATCTTATCAAAAGAAATGAGGGAAGCTCTGATCAAGGCCTTACTTGATCCAAAGATTTGTTTAGCTCAGATGGTCGGAGATTCCTTAGATGAGGTTTGCTCGTTAAAGGAACAGCAAGGTGTTACCTTCATGGACAGTGATCTACTACTTGGGACAGCCGATCACAACCGACCGTTGTACATTTCAGTCACAATCGGAAAATTTACACTCTCCAGAGTATTGGTGGATCCAGGAGCGTCAATCAACATAATGAATCTTCTGACGCTAGCATACTTGGAAATTGATGCTCGCGAGCTTGAAGCGGACAAGATGTTACTAGGAGGATTCAACCAGAAAGGAGAAAGAGCTCTTGGATCAATAACACTGTTAATAAAGACCGGTAAATTAGCGAAGACAACTGCAAAATTCCACATAATTGACTCTGAGACATCGTTCAACTCTCTAATGGGCCGGCCGTGGATCCATGAAAACCGGATGGTACCATCGTCTCTGCATCAGTGCATAAAATATTACGAAGGAGGAAAACAGTGCATTAAAGGTGATTTGCAACCTTTCTCCGTACATGACATTGGAATCCATGAAGATGCAGCTTATTATGCACCTCCGAAGAAAATAATCTTCTCCAGAAACACCGTGTCAAATGAAGCAAAAGAAAGTCGAGACAATGAAGAACCTAAAGTTCTAGTCCAACAGTCACTCACCACTCCCTTACGGAGAGATGGTGAAGGTTTCTCTAGAACTGGCATCCGTGGACGAGGCCAGGGACGAGGTCTTGGAAAAGACACTGGGACAGTTGGACAGAAAAAGCCTATGATCAATGTTGATTGGGAGAACAGCTCTGAGGAAGAAGAGGAAGTCAAGAAAGAAGTAGCTACAATAAACCGGAAGAAACCACAATTCAAGATTTCTCTCGAAGATGAGAAGAACGAAGAATACAAATCGATGTACGAGAAGATTAACCACTATGTACACACTGTGAACCTGACCCCGATCCAGTCTAGTAAGATCGAGGGTATGGTGGTCAAAGAAGTACATAGCAGCGGTGCAAAGCCAATCAAATTTTACCGTGGCACTTCTTCTTCCAATACTGAAAAATGATGTACAATTTGAAGATGTCACTTCTTCCGAATTAATGGAATTACCTTTTGAGTGGTACTCTCCCTGTGTTCAAAATTTAATTCAGCGTGGTGTTTTACCTCGAAAATGGACAAAAGGCTGATCACAACACTTTGAAAAATTATGGAATAATGTCGGTCGACCTCCCAATTCAAAATATGGTCTCGGATTCGGCACAGTAGGTTCAGTTGACGATACGGAATTTTGTATGGTTGTCACTTGTGAATCTAATGAAGACTGCTTGGAAGCTTCAGAGGACCTCGAGGATCTACCAATCGGAGACGCTCCACCGGAATTCGAAGAAGAAATCAAATCTACAATAGATGAGTGAATGGAAGTTAACTTAGGTACTAGCGAAAAGCCTAGACCAACCTTTGTTAGCTCCTTACTCAATAAAGAAGATTCCGAGGAAATAATCAAACTACTAATGGAATTCAAGGACTGTTTTGTTTGGAGTTATGATGAAATGCCAGGATTAGCTCCAGAAGTCGCAGTTCACAGGCTAGGAGTGGATCCTACTTCCGTTCTAGTCAGACAAGCTTCCAGAAGAATGCATTTGGAAATTGAACAACAAGTAATAGCTGAAGTTAAGAAGCTAATCGACGCTAAATTTGTCCGTGAAGAACAATACCCTACTTGGCTAGCCTAATGTGGAACCGATCGAGAAGAAGAATGGTCAGATCAGAATCTGCGTGTATTTCAGAGACTTGAAAAAAGCATGTCCGAAGGATGAATTTCCACTACCAATTCCAGAGTTGATGATCGACATCGCTTTGAAACATGAAATATTCTCTTTCATGGATGGATCTTCAGAATACAACCAGATAAAGATGGCACCAGAAGACGAAAAACTCATGGCATTCAGAACAATAATCGGAGTGTATTGCTACACAGTAATGGCATTCAGACTAAAGAACGCAGGAGCAACATATAAAAGAGCAATGACAAAGATTTTTGATGATCTCATTCACAACCAAGTCGAGTGCTACGTGGACGATGTGGTCATCAAAAGCAAACTAAAGGAAGATCACCTGTATGATTTGAGAATTGTCTTCAAGCGACTAAGGCAATACAACCTTAAGATGAAACCCTTAAAATGCACCTTCGGCGTCACCTCCAGGAAATTCTTAGGATTTGTTGTCCGACATCACGGGATTGAAATTGATCCGGAAAAGATTAAAGCTATCTTAGAAATGCCGCCTCCCAAAACCTTAAAACAACCTACGATCCTTTCAAGGGAAGTCGGCATATCTTCGACACTTTATTTCGAACTTGTCAGGTTGGTGTCAGCCCTTCTCGACATTAGTTAAAAAGGACGCCAAATTTGTTTGGGAAGAGAAATGCCAACGGGCCTTCAAGGACATTAAACAATACTTAATGAGACCTCCTGTCTTAGCAGCCCTAGTCTCAGGTAGACCGTTGATACTTTATACCACGGCTCTAGACGACTCCCTGGAGCCCCGCTAGCCCAGTGTCAATGATGAGGGAAAAGAAAATGCTCTCTACTACTTAAGCCGTCGTTTGATTCGATGGAAGTAAAGTATCCTCCAATCGAGAAGCATTATTTGGCCCCGATCTTCACCGCACGTAAACTCGTGCATTACATGCTCTCTCATAAGGTCAACCTTATCTCGAAAGTTAATCCGTTGCAATATTTGATGACCCATCCAACACTTTCCGGCGTACTTTCCGAGTGGTCGATGATACTATTGCAATTCGACATAACTTTCGTTCCTCTCCGTGCCGTAAAGTGACAAGTGCTAGCTGACTTCCTTGCAGCACACCCTTTACCGGCAGATTCGCCTCTCGACGACGATTTTCCTGACGAACAGATAATCAGCCTAGAAGACACTGATGATCGACGTTGGGAACTATACTTCGACGGAGCGTCCTCGCACGGAAAGACAAAGAATTGCAAACGATAAGTGCCCGGTAAGGCGGGAATCGGACTAATCTTTATAACACCGGAGCGGGGGATGTTAAGATACTCCTACCATTTAACGAGCCGTGTACCAACAACGAGGCGTAATACGAGGCCCTCATAACGGGACTAGAACTGACCATTCAAATGGGAATAACAGATATCAACATCTACGGAGATTCTCAGTTGATCATTCAACATGTCGCAGGACAATACAGAATCTTAAAGCCAAGACTCGAGCACTACTTTCAGTATGCCATGAAACTGTTGGAATGAATTCCGAATGTAACAATCTATAAGATCCCCAGAAGAGAAAATGCTCTCACCGATGCGCTAGCTCACCTTGTAAAAGAATTTGCCTGCTTACAAGATGAGTCAGTTAAAGTGTCAGTTCAAGGATGACAGGTCCTATCACAGCTCGACATGGATATGATACAAAAATCAGAAAAAGCTGAGGAATCAGTTGCAGCAGTGACGGAAAACACAGAAGATTGGCGTCAACCGCTAATAGACAACCTGCAAATAGGGAAATTACCAGACGATAAGTCATTAACACATCAAATCAAGAAAAGAAGTTTGTCTTACACATTAATAAACAATACATTATACAGAAGGTCTTTTGATCAGATGTGGTTAAGATACCTGAACGAGTCCGAGGCTCGTGAAATTGTCAAAGAAGTGCATTCAAGACTTTGTGGCGCTCATCAGTCGGGTCCGAAAATGAAAATGAAGATTAAAAGACTAGGGTATTACTGGCCCTCGATGATGACCGATTGCATGAAAATTGCCAAAAGTTGTCACCAGTGCCAAGTGCACGGAGTGGTTCTACACCAACCTCTAAATGTGCTACATCCGACAATTGCGTCGTGGCCATTTGAGTGTTGGGGCATAGATATAGTGGGTCTGATAGAACCACCTTTTCAAGAGGACATCGCTTCATCCTTGCGACTACGTGACTACTTTTCTAAATGGGCAGAAGCAGTTCCACTCAGAGAAGTAAAGGCACACCACGTGCTACAGTTTTTCAAAAATCAAGTCGTCTACTGTTTCGGAGTACCGCGCAGAATCATTTTGGATAATGGGTCTGCATTCAGAAGCATAAAAATCAACAATTTTGTCAGAAGACATGGGATCAATTGGCGATACTCAACAATCTACTACCCAAGAGCAAACGACTTGGCCGAGGGTTTTAATAAAACTCTAGTTAAAATTTTAAAGAAAATTTTGGATGACAATAAGAGAAATTGGCACGAAAAGTTGTTAGAAGCCTTATGGGCCTACAGGACAACTTTCAGGACTCCTACTCAGTCTACGCCTTACACTTTAGTGTACGGGTCCGAGGCAGTTTTACCTTTGGAGGTTCAGCTTCCATCACTCAGGATTGCAGTTGCAAATAAAATTACTACATAAGAAAATGCCAGATTACGACTGGAAGAACTAGAAAACTTGGAAGGGAAAAGACTTGCAGCGCAACAAAACTTGGAACTTTACCAAGCTAAGATGATCCAGGCCCATGATAAACTGATCCGCCCAAGAACTTTCAAAGTTGGTGACTTAGTTCTTGTTCTCAGAAGACCTATTCTTGCACATCGCAAGATAGGAGGCAAATTTGAACCAACTTGGGAACGGCCGTTTCGGGTCGAGGCAGTCTACTCGAGAGGCTCCTACCAACTTGTGAATTGCCAAGGAGAACGACAAATGCTTCCAATCAATGGACGATATTTGAAGAAGTATTACGCAACCTGATGTTTCAAAGGAATGAATTCTCATCCCTTGAAACATGGGTGAAGTAACCACTTGTGACTGGTTCCGAACCCAAAAACATAAAAATGGATAAAATAAAAAGAAATGTACTAAAAATAAAATATGTAAAAATCATAATAATAAAGTTTTATCCTTCCTTTCAAATCAAATCTTTTTTTTTCATGATCTTTCTTTATCTTTTCCTAGTTTCCTTTAAAAATTAAAGTTGGAATAGGTGAATAAGAATCTCCAGTGATAAATACTTTCTTAATGTTCTTGTTCTTAGTACAGCCCCTGATCCTTTCCTTGTTTTCTTCGCAGGGAAATGCTGAACGGGCGGTTGGTCCTAAACTTTAAAAATTGCTTGAGTCTCGCACTCGATGAAAAGAGGGTGAAGGATGGAGCAGTGATAGAAATTGATTCTGACTTCAAACCGACCAGCTTCTACGATATGAAGAAAATGACCGGGTCCCAAGTGGACCGAGAGGAGCTTCATAGCCGTGACGAGTAATGAAGATGGGTGGCCCAAGCCGCCAATTCAGCAACAAGAAAGGAAAGACAAACACCGAGGAAAGCAAGAAAATCAAGTCAGTAATTGCCACGACAGAGGGCAGGCTCGTCAGCGCCGCGCCCGCAGAAATTCAAGAAGTAGGGAGAGCTACGCGCACTGCTACTCAAAGAAGGAATAAGAATCGCCGTATCCGCAAGATGTTGACTAAACTAGCAGCAAATCAACACGAGGAAATAGCCACCTTCGTAGACACACTCATTTCAAAGATACCGGTTCATCAGGAACCTGAAAAGAGAGAACAAACTCCAAGAACAACAGAAAGGATAAGGGAAACTCTGAGAAGATCAGAGGTAGAGAGATTGCCTCGACGCCGGACAGAGATACCATATCTGAAGAACCTTGTTGCGGAAGCAACCCCGGAGGATGTCCCGACAGAGACAATCCCCGAGGAGCCAAGGTATGGAGGAGAACATGACGGGATTGAGCCATACATCCCGCAATACGTTACTATGCCTCGTCGCTTACAGATCATCCCAGAATATGAACTAGAAAGAATGCAAAATGTTAAGAAGAAGCCTTTTGAATACTTTGAAAGGATTAGAGGCAGAAGAATCAACATTTTGGAAGGCCTCGAGTTACACACAGGTGTATTCTCAGAGTACGAGCAACAGCAGATTGTGGATTGCATTCTAGAACTTCAGAAGTTGGGTCGAGCAGGCCACTGAGAGAAAAGACTTATTCAGAACCCCGAAAATGGATGCTAGGGAAAGGAAGAGTCACAATACAATGCGGATGTTGCTATAACTTCGCAGAGGACAGAAAAGGAAATCCACCAGGGATACTTCGCCACGGTGAGGTGGATCCAATGCTGAGAATAATTAAAAGAATGGTGAAAAGAATGATAACATGGAGGGTACCGCCAACGATATCGCATACCCAACGGTTGCATCATCAACATTTATCGAAGGGCGATCGCATACCTCCACACATGGACCACCACGACTTTGTCGGACCCGTCTACACAGTTTCGTTCGTCAACCAATGCAATATCATGTTCGGATCTGACCTCCGGATAACAGGCCCGGGTAAATTCCGAGGGCCGGTGGAGATACCACTTCCGGTAGGTTCCGTCAAGATATTACAAGGAAATGGAGCAGACATCGCAAAACATTGTATACAGGGAGTACCAATGGAGCGGATCTCCATCACTTTTAGAAGGATGGACGACAGAAAGGCACCATACCGGTCCGACCGGATCCGAGACTGGAGAGTCTCCGCCCTACGAGCCGCGAGTTACACGGGAAATAGCACACCTCCAATGCACATCCATGCGGCATTCCTCGCCAAGGATGGCTTGGAAGGTGATGTTATCGATCGTGTATCTCATTATTCAAACATGGATTTAACAGATACTTTTTTGATGGATCAACAAGAATCATACATAGTTCGTTTTGAGTCATGGATTGTATGAGAAATATTTCAGATTGAGTTGTATGATGTATCTTCAACAAGATTGGAATGAAAGTGACCATGTAGCATTTTGCCTTCACCTCTTTTTGTGCAAATTGACTGGGAAACGCCATTAAAGTTAAATGAACTTCGAACAAGGAACAAAAAAGAAAAGGAAAATAAATAAGAACTCTCTTCATAAAAATCCAAACAATAAAAGAATTTCAAATCTACATGAACACCAAATAAACAATAAAAAAATGGGATAGTTAAAGAACAAACAAAACAAATCTAAAGCTCAAATTGAATTTCAGTTTAAGTCAATTTTTTTAAATCCTCCAATCCTTCTTCAAATCAAGATCTATCCCGGACCTCCTTTGAAACCCTCTCTCGGGATGATTTCAGAATCACGAAGAATTTTCACTTTGATTCGGATGGCATGGGATCGTACCCTTCGCCAAGTAATCAGACTTTGATTGTTTCCCATGGAATATGGAACACTTTCACATCTCATTTCAATCTCAGCATTCGAGATAGGCTTCTGCCCTACTCCCATCTCAGCAAATCTCAGCATTCGAGATAGGCTTCCGCCCTACTCCCATCTCAGCAATCTTAGCATTCGGGATAGGCTTCCGCCCTACTCCCATCTTAGCAAATCTCAGCATTCGGGATAGGCTTCTGCCCTACTCCCATCTCAGCAATCTCAGAATTCGGGATAGGCTTCCGCCCTACTCCCATCTCAGCAATCTCAGCATTCGGGATAGGCTTCCGCCCTACTTCCTTCTCAGCAATTCTCAGCACTCGGGATAGGCTTCCGCCCTACTCCTTCTCAACGAATTCTCGGCACTCGGGATAGGCACGATCCTACTCCTTTCTCGAGCAATCTCAAAATTTGACCCTCTCAAGAAGAAAATTGAAATTAAAGCACTCTGCATTTCAGATAGACTTTGTCCTATTCTTCCTCAGCATTTGGGATAGGCTCAGTCCTCATCCTTCTCAGCATACACAATTGGAATAGGTTCAATCCTGCTTCCTTCTCAGCATACAAATGCATTCGGGTGGGTTTTCTCCGCATAAAATCAAAATTAAAATTCAAATTGAAATTCAAACTCAAAATTAAAACTTGAGACAGAAAATGAAACAAATCTAAGATCCAATCTCTTGAAATCTTGTGATCTGAAATTCACCTCCTTTTTCCCCGCCGAGAGTTCCGGAATCTTCGATCTTGGAGATTTACCTGATACTCCCCAGTGGAAATTTCTTACACTTCGTCCTAAGTTTGTCACTTGGACATCTGTTTTGGTTCTGTTGATCTCTTCGGTCAACGCCAATATGCGCGGTGTTCTTGGTTAGCACACCACACCTATTGGGGGTCCATTTGTTGACCTCATTTTTGATGAGGTCTTCTCTTCCCTCTTTAGTGCTTAGGATCTAGCTTTAGGCTTTTCCTTTGACTATCGTAGAGGACTAAAATTGAGACCCATCATTTAGAAATTTAAACCACTTCTTTTCTCCCTGCAAACCCCACAAGCTTGATTGTAGACCCCTAATCACCAAGAGGGTTGAGATCAAATGTGGAGGTTTAAAGGATGAGTTTCCTATAGGACTCTTTGGCCTTAGACTACCCCGGGTGGCTCGGTCCAGTGAGGGCCGACTTACACAATCACTACACTCATACTCTACACTCTCACACACACAATCCAAATCCTAAAACCACACTCATACCCAACTTGACTCTTTGACTCATGTAGGTAATTCATATGGATGGACCTTAACCCCTAAGCCTCTGGCTAAGAGGCTTAGGAACAACATAGTGAATGCCTCAAATGAGTCCTCTCATGGCTCATATAGGCTTAACATGGCTTCATGGATCAATCAAAGTGATTCCATTTCACTTATATTTGATCAATCTTCATTCTTCCAAAATTTCAATTTTTGACCCCGGGAACCCTACACCTATCAAACCTAATAAATGCCTTTAAAAATTGCCCAAATCCTCCAAAATTTTCAAATCACTCAAAATTCCCCAAAATTAACCTTGAACATTTCCTCACCAATCAAATTGATCATCCATAGCCAAAAATACCAAAAATTGCAAAAATACCCCCCAATACCCTCCAAATACCCAAAATGCCCCTCTTAACCCAAAAAATCCAAAAATTTAGAAAATTCCCAGAAAATTCCAAAAAATCCCAAATATTCCCAATTTCATTTTGTCCAACTACACCATGAGCCAATTTTGTCAATTTACCCCACTTTTACAAAAACCCCCAATTTAGCCCATTCTTAACCCAAGTGAACCCAATGTCAAACCTAATCTACCCAATTGACCCCAATTTTGGTCCAATTCAATTCTAAACTTCAAATTGATATCAAAAATATCAATCTAGCAAAATTCAAGTCTAATTTGATTAACATTTGAATTCAATTTCACTTTTGACCTTAAAGCCCAATTTGGACTCATGACCCAAACTTAGCCCAAACCAAACCAATTCAACTCCAATTGACCCCAAAGATTTTCTAAACCTTCCCTAACATCTCCACAAACAAAAAACTAACATAATTTGTCCAAAATTTGGGCCCAAACCCCACTCAAATTTAACTCAAAACCAAAAAGCCCAATTTTGACCTAAACCCAAACCTAACCCAGATAAGCCCAAGTCCCAAAACCACAACCCAACCAAAGTTAAAACCTCTTTGAAACACTCCCATAAACATTTCCCAACATTAATTTTACATCAGTTTCAACTCTAGCCCAACATTGGCCCAAATTAGCCCAATTTGACCTACATTGGCCCATTTACCAAATGAACCCAAATTCAACCCAATTCAATTCCAAACTACCTCAAATTTACTTCAAATAATTCAAGACACATCCTTAAACTAAACTCAACATTTATTTGGCATGGCCCTTTGCAAAATTGTTCATCTAAAAGCCCATTGCTAAACATAAAGGGCCACTCCATTAAACCTTCCTAAAAGCCCACTCCTACCAAATTCATAAGCCCAAACCCATCCTAAAGCCCACATTACAATCACATCTCATCCTCACTTAATTGATATCATTCCCTAAGTGCTAAAAACATCATAAAAATCAAACCAAAAATGGTATTATGCTAAATCCCATCAAATAACCCTAAAATTTCAAAAAATTCCTAAAGCCCTTTCCATGAAAGTTGACCAAGCTCTTGCCAAGCCATATGTGAGCCAAAGACAAGCCATGTACAAGCGATTTGAAGCCATGGGATGTTTGACATGTGACCATACCCGAATTAGCAAAAGGAGGGCCCCCTTTCTTAAACCTTCATTAAGCTTTTTTAACCCCTTCCATGTTACACACTAAACCAAGATTAGCCACATCACTTTAGATGGGGACTTCACCACCCCGTTCTAGCTGATGCAAATGATCCTCCCTCAGCCCAAATCAGCCATGGGGAGGTGAACCTAACCCAAAACCATGGCTTGGACCAAATCACACCAAAATGGCCTCTCCCCCATGCCATTTTAATTCAAGCTCTTTACACATGGCATCGACAATTGCTCGCACAAACCTCCACCCCGACTCACCCGAACCCGAGGGTGACCCATGCCCGCCGGCCACCCACCCGGATCGTCGAAAAACACCATGGCCGAGACCTTGGGAGGAGCCAAATTTTGGAATTCCACCTCGCCGAGCCGCCCCACTCCAAATGGCCATTGCGACTGTTCTTCTCTTCACCGGAGCAGTCGATCCCAACCCTTAAACCACCCCGGAGGCCCTCCAGCCTCTCCTATTTAAACACCCCTCCTCTCGGCCAAGAGAGGTGCTGAAAACAAACCTTAAGGAAACTCTGCCAAAATTGTTCCAGATTACTCCCCACACTTAGAGCAATTGATCCCCAGTGACAATTTGCCCTAATCCCCACCAACAGAACCCAATTTCTCAGCCAAAATTTCACCTAAAACCAGGACATCTCCAAATTCTCCACCAAAATCAAATTAAACTCACCCACACCTGCACAAGACCAAGAGAAGGAGTTCCCTAGTGGAAGTCCCCTCTCCAGACCACCCAGCTGTTCTAGGCTCCAAAGGTTGTGATTGGGCTTGGTCGAAATCATACCTAGACAATTCACCAGGCCAAGGGACTTCATCTGGAGCTTGCTTGGACCCAATCGAAGGTGACACAACCCTCCGATTAAGCCACACTTCTCCGAGCTAAGGTATGAGCTAACTCTTTATCCCGAGCTTCGTAGATTCTCCATTTCAATTGCCTTAATTTCAATGCATGATCATCGTATAGATGTATTCGTCTCTTCAAGACGAATCCATAGAGCACAAGAACACGAAAATTCGTTAAGTATTGAGTGAGATATTAAGGATTTAGTGTGGACGGTTCTCGGGCTAGGAGGCTTGGGGACGATGAATGGATGCCGTCCATTTGATACACGCGCGGGTGGACGATCCAGATTGATCCATATGAGGAGACGGAATAATACAGCAGGCCCCTGGAGCGCTGACTAGGATGGCGGCGCCGAATCAGAGCGCACCGCGTGGCCTTTCGGAGCTGCCGAGGATGGCGTGGCACCGCGTGGATAAGTAGGAAAATAGGCTATTTCTCTATTTATTTAATTACCAGAACTTGAAAAATGCATAACTTTGTGTAAAAAAATTCTAAGAATAAAATAAAAATACCCTCTTGCTCAGTGAACAGAGGAGAATAATGTGAAAAAGAAATCAAGTAATTTCATTAAGTATTTTATTTTTAATGATTTATTTACTCTCTGCATTGTTTTTATTCTCCATTTGCATAGGCAATTCATCATGGCATGAGACCATAGGGCTTTTTAAGCTTCTGAACTTGGGAACATTCCCTGAATTTTCCAAGGTCAGAGGCCATCCCTATGAGAAGTTATTGATTTTCCAAGTTCATGTTACTGTTTGAGTATTTTAATTCCAATAATTAGCATGTTGAAAAATAAATTCTAGAAAAATTTGGTGATGTTTCTTGTGACCAGAGGAACCTAGGAAAAATAGGTTTTGAGTTAGTTCACTTGGAATAACCCTAATTGACCTAAACACTCAAGATTGAACTTTAATTAATTAGGGTAAATCCCACTTCAAATTGACTTGAAAACTATTCTCCACTGTCCTCTAGGGATAGAGGAACATCACATAAAAATTTGAGAACCATTGGACTTGGTTAGCCCCACCAAATGGGTTAATTAAGCCCCATGAATAAAGTCAAACTTTTAAAATTCATAACTCACAAAATACTTTTCAAAAATTCACAAAAATAGTTTTGGAGCTTCTCTGATATCAGAGGAATTTAAAAAAATTAAAATTGCAATTTTCTAAAAATGTTGATTTTTAAGCTTATTTTAATATTTTCAATAATTAAAAAATAATTAAAATCACATAAATATTAAAAATCACAAAAATGTCATATTTTGAATTCCAATCATTTAGGAACAAACCAAATATTTTTCTTAAGTCCCTAGGGTAAGATATTGAATTTTAAAGGCCTAAATTAATTTTTGAATTAAAAAAATGAATTTTCTTAACATTCCCTAAAATAATTCTAATAAATCAAAGAAAAATCAAAAAATTATAAAAATTGGTTCTCTGGTTTCCCTGATATTAGAGAGATTTTTGAAAAATATAAAATTCATTTTTCAACCTTTATCTTATTTTTAAATTAATTAATACTCCAAAGCTCAAAATAATTCTAATAAATAAAATATAACTCAAAAAATCACCAAAATTAGTCCAAGTGGTCATTTGGTCATTAAGAATGCCCCATAATTTTCTTAAGGACAGAAAAATTCCCTTAGTCATCTTATTGAATTTTCCTTGAAAATCCCTATTTTCAACAAAAAATAATTATATAAATAAATAAAATACAGAAAAATCACATTTTCTCCTCTAATGTCTTAATTGACATGTGAGTGAAGTCACATAAAAATTTCAAATTCATTTAAGCTCAATTTAGTGAGTTATGAAATTATTAAGCTTGAAGGGCAAAATGGTACTTAAAATTTTAACCCTTAATTAAAACTTTAGGCTTAATAAAATGAGAGAGTAAAATATTTGATCCTAATCTGATTTAGATGATTGAAATTTAAATAATTAAAGGGTAGAGACCCATCAATCATTTTAAAGATTAATTAAAGTAAACCTTAATCAATTATTTAATTAAATTTGGAAGATTAATAAAAAAATTGAAATTATTAAAATAGGGATATTATTTAGAAGACATTTATTCTTTAATTTAAGAGTCCCTAAATTAATGACTTCAATAATATTTAATTCCCAATTAAAATGATAATCCAAACTCAAGATTTAAAATACTAAGAGACTTAATTATTAAATTAAATTAAAATTAAAACATTTAAAATAAAGTAAATCAAAATGTCAATTAAATTAATAATTTAACAATTAAATTAAATCATCTTTAAAAACATTAAAAAAAAGAAAAAATTAAATCAAATTAAAATTAAATTAAATCACAATTAAATCAAAGTAAATTCAAGTTAAATTAAATTAGATTAAAACATATTAAATTAAATTAAATTAAATTTAAAATAAAATAAAATTAAAATTAAAATAAAAATAAATTAAAATTAAAATAAAATTAAATTAAAATTAAACTAAACCAAATTAAGTTAAATTAAATTAAATTAAATTGAATTGAATTAAATATAACATCACTTAAGACATAAAGAATTCAAAATAAATCTAAAACAACTTCAACACTATTCCAAACTTAAACCCATTAATTAAAATTAAATTAAATCACAAATCACTAAAACATCAATTTGCCCTTAAAAGCTC
Organism: Papilionanthe hookeriana x Papilionanthe teres; assembly: GCA_022702705.1. NCBI lineage: Eukaryota > Viridiplantae > Streptophyta > Magnoliopsida > Asparagales > Orchidaceae > Papilionanthe > Papilionanthe hookeriana x Papilionanthe teres. Next base: position 577,020 of record CM040422.1, on the reverse strand, counting down.
TTGTTATCATAACTCCTAAGTGGAGTATTTAGTGAAGTCTCACCTCATTCATAGGATATTCAAACATCCTAGTTCACTGAGCAAAAGAACAAAACTTAATTAAACCTCGGATGATTACTTCACTCGATTAATTAAATCCATTTGGACTTTGAACAATTCCAAGAATATTGAAAAGATGTTTAAGATTCGTCTTAAGCACTTCCTCAATATGACGGGGTGTTTTATAAGAACAATTGAACTTAATTATTCTTTGGTGCAGGAAATCATCTATAAACAAAATTGAAAACCTAGAAGTCATAGGAATGACTAGCTATAGGATTAGGATCTTGGTAGAAAACCAGAAACCTTGCCCTTAGCTTTACCTAGGTAATTGCTATAAATACTTAAATGCTTTAACATGTGTTTCAAGTGCAGCTTGGGATGACGGGAAGACTCTCCAGGTACGCTTTTATTTTATTGCAATTTACCTTCTCGCAATTTAATTAATCGCATTGCACTTTCTTTTCTTGCATGATAGACAACAGTTGCATGAAAAACAAAACCTTTAGGGTAGTCCCTAAAACTAAAACCAAAACTAAATTAAAAGACACTGCATGATAAAAATCACCGCCACAACATTTCAAAATATAAAACAACTTAAAATTTAATCACAAACAGAACAACAAAACTATAATTGCAACTAAATTAAAACGTCTCGTTGAATGATCGGGAATACCTCGGATGATGTAACCCACGTGTTGCTAACGGGATTTTCCACGGTCTAAATGAAGGTGTGGAACTCATTCAGTTGAGTTTAGCAAATTCATATGGACTAAATGAATTCGATGAAAATAACGGTGTCGGGATGACGAAACCGTGGTATCTTAATCGGTTCTGTTTAAACAACTTTAAGATTTGTTTTAATTAAAACATTAAAAAACACTTGGATTTTAAGATTTTCTCTAAACTGAAACACTTCTCTCATCTTTTGATTCATGACTTCTAAAACTAAACCTCTGCAACAACAAAGAGCTCGGAGCATGGTAGGCAGCACGGTCATCGTCATCAATGAAACTCAGGTCTACTCTCAAAGAAACCTTTCCTAGTTTTAAACAACAAAGCCATAGGATTTCGAGGTAGTTTGCACTAGTGCAACATAAATCCTCAACTCTTCGTTAGGCATTTGCATGATCATGTCATGTAAATTAAGCCCTAACCGATCTTAGGACTACGAGGTAGTCGTTTGGTACGACACAAACCCTCACATCTTCGAGGCTATTCGTATGATTTTATCATACAAATATAAGTCCAAATTAATTAAAATTGGCAAGATTGAAATATCAAATAATATTAGTATTTTCTTAAATCCGAGCCAAACAATTGGATAGTTTGGGAAGTTGCCAAGATTCTTCTTGGATCCTCAGCTTCTCATACTTATCTTTCTTTGGACCCCTGAAAATAACTGTTCCAAATTTAATCCACCCCCTTTTGAAATTTCAAAAATCCAATCCTTTGAAAATCTTAAACTTTGAAATTCTTGAGAGCAAAATCATTGATCATTATCGAGAGTTTTCTTAAATGATTCACTTCATTTAAGATGTAATTAACTATAGGGGCTTGCCTTTATAGGGAACTTTAAGAACCCAGGTAATATAAACCCTGCTTAATTCCTTTATATTAAGTAGGGGAACTTGTCGGCTTATAAAATTGGTTCGTAAACCAAATGGATGTCACAAATCTTCTAGTTTATTTAACTGAGCCCCATCATCAAGCAGTGTGTCTACTCTCCGGGATAGATATACAGTTTGTGGTGCAGTGCTCGTTTATATAAACTATTCGAGATGTGAGATCAGTTTAATTTCATATCTTAAAATTTTCAAATTTAAAATTATTTTCAAAATCAAATACTACTTTTCAAATTATTTATTTAAATTAAATTAAAAATTCGCCGACAATTTCTGTTGGCGACCTCTTTTCAAAACTACAACTCCCAACCTAAAAATATGCCGACACACACTTCTCTCTCTATTTCTCTCTCTTGCTCTCTCCTTTCATCACTCTCCCTCACTTAAATCTCTCTTAATCGCTCTCTCTCTCTTTCTCATTTGTTGTCTCTCCTACATTGTATTATGTTGGTCTCTCTTCTCTGATTTTCTTTCCCATGCACCATCTCCCACAAGCATTCTCAATTACTCCCTCTCTTACTTTCATTCACACTCTTTTAATTCCCGAATATCTCTTCCCTCTCCCTTTCTCTCTCCTTCTCTCAATTAAATTTCACTCTCACTCTTATTCCCTCACTTTCTCACCCACTTTTCTCTCTTTCTATCTCTCTCTCGCTCATCTTATATGCCCCTCACTCTACCTCTCTATCTCTTTCTCCCTCTTTCACTCACTTTCTCACCTTTTATTCTCTCTCTCTCTCTCCCTCTAGCTCTATATGCCCCTCACTCTACCTCTTTATCTCTATCTCCCTCTTTCTTTCAGTCTCGTCTCTCCAATTTCTTTCTCACACTCTCTCTCCTTCAATCACCCCCTCATTCTCTTCAACTTAGCTCAATCTCTTCTTCTCTCTTTCTCACTCTTTGTTATCCTTCTCTCACTTACTCTTCATACTATTTCTCCCTCATCTCTCACTATTTCATTTTTGCCATCCTCCCACCCTCTCTCCTCTCTCTCTAATTTACGGTTTCGTAAATCTCTCTCTTTCTATCTCTCACACTTTCTCTCCCTCTATCCTTTTCCCTCTCTCCCTTTACATCTCCTCTCTCTGGCTCTTTATAATCAATTATTTTACTCTCCCTCTCTCTCCCTTGTCACTCACTCTCTCTTGCTCTATCTACCAGCACTCTATTTCTCTAACACTCTCTCCCTCTATTTCTCCCTCCATCTCTCTATTTCTTTCTTTTTAGACTCATGCTCTCTCTCTCTCTCACTCTCTATATACTCTCTTTCTCTAGTTTTTACTCTGTCTTATGTTACATTTTATTCTCTCTATTATACTCTCTATTATTTTTCACCTTCTCTCACACATATCTTCCTTTCTACCCCTCTTTTTCACTCCCTACCTCGTACTCTCCCTGTCTCTCCATATATATCACTCTCTTTACCTTATTCTCACTCTCTCCCACTATTCTTATACATCTTTCTCTCGCACTCGCTCCTTCACTCTCTTGCTCTTTATTCTCCCATTCCATCTCTTCCTCCATCTCTCTCCATATCTCCCTCTATATCTCCCACTCTCTACCGCTCACTCACAATATTTTGCTCTGTCGGCATATTTTTAGGTTAAGTTGTATTTTTGAAAAGGGGTCGCCTACAGAAATTGTCGGCAAATTTTAGATCTTAAATTTAATTTAAATATATATATATAATTTAGAAAGTAGCATTTGATTTTGAAAATAATTTTAAATTTAAAAATTTTAAGATATGAAATCAAATCGATCTCACATCCCAAATAGTTTATGTAAATGAGCACCACACCATAAACCGTGTATCTATCCCGAAGAATAAACACACTGCTTGATGATTAGGCTTGATTAAATAAACTAAAAGATTTGTGACATCCGTTTGGTCTGTGAACCAATTTTATAAGCCGACAAGTTCCCCTATTTATTATAAAAGGAATTAAGCAGGTTTTACATTACCTAGGTTCTTAAAGTTCCCTATAAGGGCAAGCCCCTATAGTTAATTACATATTAAATGTCTGAAGACAGTTAAGAAAACTCTCGATAATGATCAGTGGTTTTGCTCTCAAGAATTTCAAAGTTTATGGTTTTCAAAGGATTGGATTTTGGAAATTTCAAAAGGGATTAACTCGAATTTGGAACAATTAACTTTAGGAGTCCAAAGGAAGAGAAGTAGGAGAAGCTGAGGATCCAAGAAGAATTTTGGCAACTTCCCAAACTATCTTATTATTTGGCTTCAATTTAAGAGTATATTTACGTTTCAATCCTGCCAATTTTAATTAATTAGGACTTATATATGTATGATATTTTCACACAAATAGCCTCGAAGATGTGAGGGTTTATGTCGTATCGAACAACTACCTCAGAATCCTAAGACCAGTTAAGATTTAATTTGCACAAAATGATTATGCAAGTGCCTAACGAAAATATTGAGGATTTATGTTGCACTAGGCAAATTATCTTGAAATCCTATGGCTTGGTTATTTAAAACTAAGAAAGGTTTTGTTGATGTAGATACAAGTTTTGCTGACGACGATGGCCATGCTACCCACTATGCTCCAAGCTCCTTGTTATTGCAGAGGTTTAGTTTTAGAAAGTGAAAATCAGGAGTTCAGAGAAGTGTTTTAGTTTAAAGAAATCTTAAAGTCCAAATGTCTTTAATGTTTTATTAGGGGAATCCTAAAGTTGATTATAACAACACCAGTTAAGATCCCACGGTTCCATCATTCTGGCACAGTTATTTTTATCGGATTCACTTAGTCCAGATGAATTTGCTAAACTTAACTGAATGAGTTCCACACTTTCATTTAGACCGTGGGAAATCCCGTTAGCAACACGTAGGTTACATCATCCGAGGTATTCCCGATCACCCAACAAGACGTTTTAATTTAGTTGCAATTATAGTTTTGTTCTTCTGTTTGTGATTAAATTTTGAGTTATTTTATACTTTGAAATGTTGTGGCAGTGAATTTTATCTTGTTGTGACTTTTAGTTTTATTTTTGGGTTTCAGTTTTGTGGCTATCCTAAAAGGTTTCAGTTTTTATGGAGGGTGTCAATCTTGTTTAACATGCAAGAAAAGTAAAGTGCAGTACAGATAAGTAAATTGCAATAAAATAAAAGCATACCTAGAGGGTCTTCCCGTCATTCCAAGCTATACTTAAAACACATGTTAAAGCTTTTATATAATTTGTAAGAAAACACCTAGGTAAAGCTAAGGGAAGGTTTTGGTTGTTTACCAAAGTCCTAATCCTATTGCTAGTCAATCCCTATGACATCTAGGTTCTTGTGTTTTGTTAAGGATGATTTTCTTCATTAAAAAACAATTAAGTTCATTTTTTCTTCTAAAACATCTCATCATATTGAGAAAGTACTTAGGACGAGTCCTAAACATCTTTTTAATACTTCTGAGATTATTTTTGAGTTCAAATGAATTTTATCGTACTGGTGAATTAATCATCCAAGAATTTAGTTAAGTTTTGATTCTTGCTCAGTGAACTAAGATATTTGATTATCCTATGAGTAAAGTAACATTTCACTTGATGCTCCATTTAAGAGTTATGATAACGCAAGCCTTTAAGGGCAAATCAGTTTATTAAAGATTTTAATGATTTAAAATTGGAATTGATGATTAAAAGTGGTTTAATTTAGTTATGAAATTTTAATAATTTTAAGTTTGGAATAGTGTTCAAGTTGTTTTAATTTAATTAAATCATTACATTTTAAATGATTTCAATTTATTAGATTAATTTGGGTTGAAAGAGGTGTTTAGATTATTCAATTTAGATTTTAATGATTTAATTTTAATTTAATTGAAATATTTTAGGTTAATTTTTAATTGGTTTGATTTTTAATTATGAATTATTTTTAAGGTTGATTTTGATGTTTCAAGTTTGTTTTAGATTTGCTTTTCAAGTGATTTCAAATTAATTTTAATGTTTTAAATTTATTTCAATTTGATTATCAAATCACTTAATGTTGTAAGCTTTTAATTTAATTAAGGTGTATTTTCCTTTAAATTATTTAATTATTAATTTCAATTATTATTTTTGAGTTTGATTAAGAGTTGAATATTATTAAAGTGATTTATTTAGAGATCTTAAATTAAAGGGTTATAGTCTCCCTAAGTTATACTTCCTATTTTAATAATTCAAATTTCAATTAATCTTCCAAAATTTAAATTATTTAATTAATTAAGGTTTCATTTTTCTCTTTGATTATTAGAAATGATTAATGGGTTCCTACCCTTTAATTTCCCAAAATTTCAATCATCTAAGAGAAAATTAAGATCAAATATTTTACCCTCCATTTTGATTAAACCTAAGATTTTAATTAGGGGTTAAAATTCTTAAATACTATTATGCCCTTTTAAGCCTAATTATTTCATAACTCATCAAATTGAGCTCAAATGAGCTTGAAATTTTTATGTCACTTCACTCACATGTCAATTAAGACATTAGAGGATAAAATGTGATTTTTTATGAATTTAATTTAATTTATATATTTATTTTTATGAAAAATATGGGTTTTCAATAAAAATTCAACAACATGACCAAGGTAAGGTTTCTGTCCTTAGAAAAATTATGGGATGTTGCTACTGACCAGAAGACCATTTGGACCAATTTTGGTGATTTTTTAGATTATATTTTATTTATTATGATTATTTTGAGTTTTGGAGTGTTAATTAATTATAAAATAAAATTAAAGTTGAAAAATAAATTTTATATTTTTCATAAATCTTTCTAACCTCGAGGAGTTCTGAGAAACAAATTTTATATTTTTCTGTTTCTTTGATTTATTAGAATTAATTTAGTGAAAATGTAAGGAATTTATTTTTTAATATTAAAAATTGTTTCAAGCCTTTAAAATTCAATATCTTAACCTATAGACTTAAGAAAAATATTTGGTTTGTTGCTAATTGATTAGGAAGCAAAATATGACATTTTTTATTATTTTTAATATTTTAAAGATTTTTATTATATTTTAATTATTAAAATATTAAAATATGATTAAAAATGAAGATTTTTAGAAAATTTTAATTTTAATTTTCTTAGACTCCTCTAACATCAGAGAAGCCCTAAAACCATTTTGGTGAATTTTTGAATTGTATTTTTGGAGTTATGAATTTTTAAAGTTTAATTTTGGTAATGTAACTTAATTAGTCCATTTAGTTGGGCTAATCACCTCCAATTGATCTCAAATTTTTATGTGAGGTCCTTATGATCCTAGAGACCAGTGGAGAATTATTTTCAAGTTATTTTGATGTATGGTTAACCCAAATTAATTAAAATTCAGTTTTGAGTATTTAGGCCAATTAGGATTATTCTTAATGAATTAACTCAAACCATAATTTTCCTAGGGTCCTCTAGTCCTAAGATACTTCCCCAAATTTTCCTAGAATTTTCTAAGTAACATGCTAATATTTGGAATTAAAATATCAAAACATGCACAAAAATTTGGGAAATCAATAACTTGCCATAGAGATGGCCTCTGACCTTGGAAAATTCAGGGAATGTTCCCATGATCAGAGGCTACAAAAGCCCTATGGTCTCATGCCATGGTGAATTGTCTATGCAAACAGAAATTAAAATATTAAAATGAGTAAATAATTAATTAAAAATAAAATACTCATCAAATTAACTCAATTGTTTTCCACATTATTCTCCTCTATTCACTGAGCAAGAGGGTATTTTTAGTCTATTTTTATAATTTTTCCTATGCAAAGTTATGGATTTTTCATTTTCTGGGTATTTAAATAAATAGAAAATAGCCTATTTATCTACTTATCCAGCGCGGCGCTGACTCAACCTCAGTGGATACGAAAGCCCACGCAGTGCGCTCCCATTTGAAGCCACCATCTGACTCGGATGTCACGCGGCCAGCGGTCTCGCTCCATCCTTCGATCCGGTGCAATCTGGGTCGTCCATTCGATACACGCGTGATCGGATGACACCTGGTCATCATCTATGACTGGTGTGTCCTGTGAGCCGTCCACACTAAAACCCTAAGATCTCTCTCATTTCTCAACGGATTTTTGTGTTCTTAGGCTCTATGGATTCGTCTTGAGGAGACGAATACATCCATTTAGTTTATATGCTATGAAATTAAGCCAAGCAAAATAGAGAATAGATGGAAGCTCAGGAGGAAGAAGGGGTTCATACCTTGGCTTTGAGAAGTGAAGCTACAATCAGAGAGTTGTGGCACCTTCAATTGCACCCAAGGAAGCTCCATATGAAGTCTCTAGCTCTGGGGAATTTCCTAGGTATGAAAGTGACCGAGGCCGATTTAAAAGCTTGGCTGATAGAGAGGATGGCTGGCCTGGTGAGGGGGCTTTCACTGGAGGACTCCTTCTCTAGGTCTTGTGCAGTGTGGGTGAGTTTAATTTGATTTTGATGGAGGTTTCAGAGTTGTCCTAGTTTTTGGGTGGATTTTTGACTGAGAAATTTAGCTATGTTAATGGGGATTAGGGCAAAGGGACACTGGGAATCAATTGCTCCGGGTTAGGAGAAGGTCCTGGAGTAATTTTGGTAGAGTTTTGTTAACCTCTAGTTCCTCATCTTATTTGGCCGAGAGGGGTTGGAGTTTAAATAGAGCTGGCCGGAGGGCTTCCTAGGGGAAGTTAGGGCTTGGGATCAGCTACCTTGGTCAAGGGAAGAATAACCACAGTGGCCATTGGGCATGGGGCAGCTCAACCAGGGAGAATTTGGGAGATTTACTCACATGTAGCTCTCGGCCATGGAGTTTTCCGGAGACCCAGGCGGCTGGCTGGCAGAGTCAGGTCACCATCTTGACTCAGTGAGTCCAGCGATTGAGTTTGGTGCAAGCCATTGGCTTTGGCCATGTGTAAAGGAATTGATTTAAGTGGAAAGGGGGAAAGGCTTATTTTGGCTTGATTTGGTCCAATGCATGGTTTAGGCTAGGTGCACCTCCCCAAGGCTTGACTTTGGGCTGGGAGGAATCATTTGGGTCAGCCAAGAGAAGGTGGTGAAGTCCCCATCCAAGGTGAGGTGGCTAATTTTGGTTAAAGTGTATCCTGAATGGGGTTAAAAAAGCTTAGTGAAGGCTTAAGAAAAGCTCCCCACTTCTTGCCATAAGTGGCATGGTGAGGTGGAAAGGGCTCCTCTAGGCTTGCATATAGCTTATGCACAGCTCCATGGCTCCATTTGGCTTGGGGCCAAGCTTAGTCAATTTCATGGAAGTAGGTTTTAGGGATTTTTGATGAATTTTGGGGAGATTGTCATGAGGCTTGATTTATAATGATTTAACCATTAATTTAAAACTTAGGGATGGCTTCAATTGAAATGGATGATGGAAAGAGATGCTATGTGGGCTTTAGGGTCAATTTTGGGCTTTTGGAATTGTTTAGGAATGGGCTTTTAAAGGCTTTAGGCAAGTGGGCTTTTAGATTTTAAATCAAGTTGATGGATGAAAATTTTGGTAAGGATTGGGCCTTAAAAATGTTGTGTTTATTTTAGGGATGTGTCATGAGTGATTTGAAATAGATTTGAAATAATTTGGAGTTGAATTGGGTTTAATTTGGGCTTCCTTAGTGATAGGGTCAAAGTTGGGAAAATTGGGCTAACTTGGGCTAATGTTGGGCTAGTGTTGGATTTGATACAAATTTAATGTTTACAAATGTTTATGGGTGTGTAACAAAGAGCTTTCAACTTTGGAAGGGCTTTGGTTTTGGGATTTGGGCCTATTTGGATTTATGGTGGGCTTCAGGACAAATTGGGTATTTTTGATTTGGGTTAGATTTGAGTGAAATTTGGGTTCAAATTTTTGACAAATCAAGTTAGTGTTTTGTTTGTGGGGGTGTTAGGAAGGTTTTAGAAAGATTTGGGGCTAATTGGAGTTGGATTGGATTGGGTTGGGCTAAGTTTAGGTCATGAGCCAAAATTGGGCTTTAAGCTTCAAATTGAAATTGGATTCACATATTGGTAAGACTAGGCTTGGATTTGGTCTAAATTGATGTTGGTGATATTGAATTGAAGTTTAGAATTGAATTGGATCAACATTTAGGTTAATTGGAGTGGTTTGGTTTGACATTGGGTTCACTTTTGATTAAGAATTGGTCAAATTGGGGGTTTTGGTAAAAGTGGGTTATATTGATAAAATTGGCTTATAGTGTCGTTGAACAAAATGAAATTGGGAATATTTGGGATTTTTTGGAATTTTTTGGGAATTTTCTGAATTTTTAGAATTTTTGGGTTAAAAGACTATTTTGGGTATTTAGAGGGTATTGAGGGGTATTTTTGGAAATTTTGGTGTATTTGGTCATGGATGATCAATTTGAGTGGGGGAAAATGTTTAGGACTAGTTTTGAGGAATTTTGGGTAATTTAGGCAATTTTGCAAATTTTGGGCAATTTCAAGGGCATTTGGTAGATTTGGTGGGTTTAGGGCCCCCGGGGTCAGAAATTGAAATTTTGGAAAAATGAAGATTGATCAAATGTAAGTGAAATGGGATTGTTTTGGATGAACCATGAAGCCATATTAAGATCACAAAAGTCATGAGAGTACTCTTTTTAGGCACTCAATACGTTGTTCCTAACCCTCTTAGTTAGGGGTTAAGGTCCACTCATATAAGTTACCTACATGAGTCAGGGAGTCAAATTAGTTAAAGGCAGTTTTAGGGTTTGGAATGTGTGTGGGTGGGAGTGTGGTGTGTGCAAGCTTACCCTCACCAGACCAAGCCACCCAGGGTAATCCTAAGGCCAAAGAGTCCTATAGGAAACTCATCCTTTAAACCTCCACATTTGATTTTAACCCTCCAAGTGGCTTAGGGGTTTATAATCAAACTTGTGGGGTTTGAAGGGAGCCAAGAAGTGTTTTGAATTTCTAAGTGATTGGTCCAATTTCTAGTCCTCTAAGATGGTCAAGGAGAATCCTTATGGCTAGATCCTAAGTACTAAGAAGAGAGAAGAGAAAAGACCTCATCAAAAATGAGGTCAACATGCTCTATCTTCTTTGAGTCACTCTTCTCTCTCTATTTCTGTCGTATCCTTTCTCCATCTCTCTTTCTTGCTCACTCTTTAATCCCTTTTTTCACTCCCTCTTTTGCTCTCTATCACTCTCTATTTCATCCTTCTTTGTTGTTTCTTTGCTCTCATTTGTCCCAACTCTATATCTCTATTGCTCATAATTTTATCTCCCTCTCTTCTCTCTCTTTAATCATCTTTCTCTTCCGCTAACTCTCACTCCCCCTCCCTTACACACTTTCAATTGCTCTCCAATCTTGCTCTCTCCCATTATATCGATATTTATTATTTGTGCTCATACATCTCTCTTACCTACTCAATCCCACCCTCTTTCAATCCCTCCTTCCCTCTCTTTATGCCTCCCTCCCGACCTAACTCCTCTCTCTCTCTCCTCTTGCACTCACTCATTCACTCCCTCTCCTTCCCTCGTTTTCTCTATCTCTCTCTCATTCTCTCTCTTACTCTTGCTCTCTCTTACCTACTCGATCCCTCCCTCTTTCAATCCCTCCTTCCCTCTCTTTATGCCTCCCTCCCTATCTAACTCCTCTCTCCCTCTCCTCTTGTACTCACTCATTCACTCCCTCTCATTCCCTCGTTTCTCTTCTCTCTATCTCATTCTCTCTCTTACTCTTGCTCTCTCTTCTATCACTTACACTTTCTCTACTGGCTCGCTCTCTTCCTCTCTCACATTTTCTCTTCCCTCACTCTCTGTTCACTCTATTCATCTCTCACACTCTTTCCCTTCTTGCTCCCTCTTCCTCTCTCTTCTATTTCACTCTCACTCTTGCTCCCCCACTTCATCTCTGTTTCTCACTCCATGTTCATTCTCTCATTTACTCTTCAATTACACGCTCTACTCTCAATCTTTCTCTGCCTCTATCCCCACTCTCTCGCTTCCCTCCCTCCCTCTCTTTACCTCTCTCGCTCTCTCTTTCTCTTTTACACACTATCTCTCTAACATTACCTTCCAATTCTACTCCCCTCTCTCTCCCACTAAATCTCATTCTCTACACACCCTCTCTCCTTCACTCTAACTTTATCTCTATATCTTGCATCACACTCTCTTTATCTCCCACCCTCCCTTTCTCTCTCACTCCCACTCTCTTCAATCTCACTCACTCCCTCCCTCTATCTCTCTCTTTCTCTCTCTCGCTTCTTGCTCTTTTCTCTATTTATGTTTTATCACTTTTTTCTCTCTCTTTCTCTCTCACACACACGTACTCTTGCTCTCTTTTATCACTCTCTCTTATCACTTTACTCACTCTTTCTCTCCAACCAATACTCACTCTCTTCGTCCCTCCATCTCTCCCTCTTTCATTAATTTAGTGTCTCTCTCTTTATCGCCCTCTCACTCTCTCGCTATCTCCATATCCACTCTATATCTCCCTCTCTCACTTTCCCTTCCTTAAGTCCTTCTCTATATTTCTATCTCACACCCTCTCTCCTTCTCTCTCTCTCGCTCACTCCACACTCCCTGGCTTTACTTTTTATTTTGCTCTCTTACTATTTCATCTCTCTTTATTATTTTCTTGCTCTTATTCGCTCCCTCTCTGTCTCTCACTCTTCCTCTTTCTTCTATCACCCTCTCATCTCTCTCTTTACTCACTCCATCTCTACCTTTATCCCACTCACTCTCACTCTCGCTCCCTCACACACTCACTCTCAGTTTCTCTAACATATTGTTCTCTGCTGTCATATCCATCGCATTGTTTCTTATTTTATCTCATATATCTTTCTTTCATCCTTGATCCTTCCCTCTTTCAATCCCCACATCCCTTTCTTTCTCTCTCTCCCAACTTTACTCCTCTCTCGTTCTTATTGCACTCACTCATTGACTCCCTCTCCCTCCCTCTCATTTTCTTTACCTCTCTCTTTCACTCCCTCACTCTTGCTCATTCCTCTCACCTTTTCTTTTCTATATTTCTCTCTCACTCTTACTCTCCTATTCTCTCTCTCTCTCATCCTTTCTGCCTTATTATCCCCTTCCCGCATCCCTCCCTCCCACTCTCTATGCCATTCTCTCTCACTCTCCATCTCCTTCTCTCCATTTCTTCTCACTCGTTCTCTTAATCTTCCGCCCCATCTTAATCTTGCCATCCTTTGTTTTCTCTTCCTCTCTCGCTTCCTATCTCTCTCTTAAATCTTTCTTCCTCTCCCCTTGCTCACTCCCTCTCTCTGTTCACCCTCTCTAACTCACTCTCTCTCTCTCTCTCTCACTCACTCACTCAATATCTCACACTCTCTATTATTATTCTTTCTCTAGTTCTCTGGCTCTCTCTTCTCTTTGTTCTCTCTCTTTATTCACTCTTTATCTTCTATATCCATCACTCTAACTCTCTCCCTTTCACTCTTTCATTCTTTTCTCTCACTTCTCTCTCTTTTCCCTGTCTTCTCTCTTATTGTTTATTACTATCTCTCCCTCCCTCTCTCTCTCCTCATTTTTTTGATTTATTAGTCTCCCTAGCTCTTTTTCTCTTGCCCTTTATTTCCTCACTTTGTATTCTTTCTCTATTTCTCTCTAACTTTTTCTCTCTCTCCCCTCCTCGCTCCCCACTCTCGTTAATTTCACTCTCACTCTTACTCCCTCACTCGCTTCATCTCTCTTTCTCACGCTCTCTCCCACTTTCCCTTCTTGGTTGTCCCTCTCTCTCCATCTTTCTATCATTCTCTCTCTCTCATTCTCTCATTCTCCCTCCCTCTCCTTCTCTTGCTCACTCTCTTTCTCTATCTTACCTCACTCTCCTTCTCTCCCAATATCTCTCTCATACTCCCTTCCTCCTTTGCTCCTTTGCTCCTTTGCTCTCTCATTATCACTATTAGATCTTTCTCATTCTATTTTGTTTCTTACACTTCTCAAACACTTTCTCTAATATTTCTCTCTCTCTCTCTCTCTCATCTGTCTCACACAAGCAATCTCTCTGTTTGCTCAATCATTTTCCCACCTATCCCTCACTTGTAATCTCTCTCTCTCTCTTAATGAAAGAGAAAGAGAAGGAGAGAGGAATAGAGTGAGAGATGGTTGAAGGGAATAAGTGTGTAAAGTGATAAATGCTTGATGAGAGAGAGCACTGGAGAGTGTTTGAGAGAGTAACAAAAAGCAATAGTGAAAGAAAAAGTGATAAAGCATAACATAGAAGTGCAAGAGAGGGAGAGAAGGACAAAGAGGGAGATAGATGGAGGGAGTCAGAGGGATGTACAAAAGCGGGAGTGATCGAGGAGGAAAGAGAGATTTATAGAGAAAATAACAAAATAATGAGATGGATATGAGGGAAGAAAGATGTGAGAGCAATTGAAAGAGTGTGTGAGATGGAAAGAGTGAGAGAGAGAGAGAGAGTTAGAGATGGAGAGAAAGAGTGAGTGGAGAGAAAAGAGTGGGATTAGAAGAAAGAGAACGATAGAAACATAGAGGGTGACCCAATTTTTGTATTTCCAAATACAAGGATTTGTTACCACTGCTAGAAAATTTAATTTCTGGCAAAAGGCGCGAAACACTTGACCTGAAATAACTTGCTATATAGATGTGTAACGAATTTTAATTACGGCAATAAAATTAAATAAAAATTGATTGTTACTTAATGCTAGGCCGTTAATGTTTAATACTTTTTAAAATATATGTTTATATAGCAAAATATAATTTAAATAAAAAATAATTTATATACTTTTTGGGTACTACACAAGTATACGTATCGTTTCAAGTAATATAGGGCTTTGAAACAAAGACCCCAGTATCGATCCCACGGGGAAAAAATATTGTAATAAATTTTTAAATATTGTATTTCAAAAATCTTTTTGTATTTTAATCAAACTATAAATTACTTTTAATTTACTAAATGCAGATAGAGAAAACAATAATAAGAAAATGATTTTATGAAAACTATATAAATCAAACAACTTTCTTCCCTTCTATTAATCTAAGATTTTTAAGATAATTTAATATTCGTTGTAGAATTTGATTTATGGTATTGTGCCAAATAGAAGCATTCCTATTCTTTACCCTTTGATCTAGGCGCAAAGAACATTAGCTAATTTACAGATCAGGTCCGGATGTATTGTTAGTAGAATGGGTTAATCTAGACTCACACTACTAGATGTCCAAGGGTGGCTATGGTCGGCCCTACTAGTGACCATTTTCTAATCTATAAATCAAATTATAAGAATTTAGTCTGTCACTCTAAAAACTTATCAATTCTACGCCCTTTAAATCTTATCTTCCTATTTATTTGCACTTCACCTTGAATAGCCAGCACATGGCCTTCGACTACCCAAGGATTCATGTGACATCTACAAGTTAAGAGTTCTTCTCCTTCGGGTCTCGAACTCTTCAACAGGTTTTAACAATTTAAATGGCCAATTTAAAAAGTAAAGTAAGATCAGGTATTAATATCATCACAATGTTTTGAAAATATTTTGAATTTCAATTCTCCATCGAATCTTATATTATCTTATTTATCTCTTCATAATAGAAGGAAGAAAATAAACTAACTACTCAGAACACATTTAATATAAACAGCAAAACATAATAAATAAACTTCGAATCAAATATAAAATACTTATCTCAAATATTCCTTCTACTGATCTTCTGATTCCTATTGACTCCATAGTGTATTGAACTCCAGATGCAACAACTTGAAAATAAACTCTCTAAACTAAAACAAAGTGGCCTTAAATTTCTCTCTCTATTTCTTTCTCTAAGGATGAGAGATCCTAAAGTGGATATGTGAAAGGGGTTACAATGGGGGGCACGTTTTTCAGAAGAAATGGACTACTATTTATAGGCTTCAAGGGTTGCCTTGAGGCACCTCTTCAAAACATGTCCGCATTCAATGAATCTTCTAGAAGGTCTGTCTGGCGCCTAGGCATCGGAATCTGGTGCCTAGGCGTCAGACACCGCATCCAGTTCTTCGCATCTCTTCACTTTGGCTCGCACCTCTTCGTGATTAAAACTGTTTTGGAGCGTTCAAATGAAATGTATCATAAGTCCTAATATCAAGGAACAATTGCCAGTCTTCTAGAATGTCCAATAACCTCTCACTCCGTCAAAATAACCGTTCAAACGTTGTCAAAAACTTGACAGTTTCTGTATCGAGTCTGGCGCTTAGGCGCCAACTTCTGGTGCCTAGGCGCCAGGCCATATATTTTTAAAATTTTTGTATTTTGCTCCATTTTTTCTCCTTTTTGCTCCTTTTTGCTCCTTTTTGCTCCTTTTTCCTTTTTTTGGACCTTTTTACATCACCTACATCCAAAAACATAAAAATACCTTTCATTAAAGCATAATATCCTTATAAATTGATAAGAATTAAGGAAAAAAAAATATGTGTTTTTTTATGGATCAAAATCCCCCAAACTTAAATGTTACTTGTCCTCAAGTAATTCTTTCTACTATATAAATTGTATAACCTTTGGAATAAAAGATAAATATTTAAGATTCCTTATAATTTTTGATTTTATAAATTTTTTAGTAAATTATTAACCCAATATCACAAACTAGGTTTAATTTTAAGAATTTAAAGAATATTTAATTACCAAACATAAGATTTCAAACTTTTCATCCATTTTGAAAATAATAGAAGTCTACTATATTAAGATCTCATAGATTATTTACAAGAAAAAGATCTTCTTGAAAAATCTTTCCTAAATAAATATTCATGCATAAAAATTAAGTAAAATATGTAACTAGTTTTCTTCTTATAAGATAATTCAAGTGAAGCCAATTTTTGATTTAGGCATTTCCTCAAGCTTCTCCTCTCTTATTTTTTCTATTTCTTTTCTTCTTCTTTTCTTTTTTTTTTCTTTTTTTTCCTTTTTTTATATATAGAGAGGATTACTACATCTGGATAGCCTTTTAATGGTTTTGAACTTCACTATCCTTAACTTATATTTTCAAAAATTATACATTTCCACTTAATTATTATAACATGAATAATAATTCAAAAAGATTTTCAATCATTTCTTTTTCAAGTGATAATTTTTTATTACTTAATATTTCTAAAATTTTATTATTTCATTCATGAATAGAAAAATTTCTTAATCTTATTCTTCTTTAAGTTAAAAAATTCTATTCTTAAAATCAATCAAAGTTAGTAAAATTTTGGTTAATTTTACTAAATTGCTTATAATTTCAAAAATAAAAGTGATCTCAAATAAACTCTTCATTCCTTAAGTTATGTTAAAAAGTTTTTATTTTTAAGAAAATATTAGCTCTTTAAGGACAAATAAAATTTAAATTTGAATGTATTTTCCTTTCCCCCAAACTTAAGTTTTGGTATACTATGACAATTTGAAAGTATGAGAGAAAGAAAATCCTAATCTTAAAAAGGAATTTTATTATAAGTATGTAAAAACAATCTTAAAAAGAAAACTTTGGACGACAACAAGAGAAATTGACACGAGAAGTTGTTAGAAGCCTTATGGGTCTACAGGACAACTTTCAGGACTCCTACTCAGTCTACGCCTTACACTTTAGTGTACGGGTCCGAGGCAGTTTTACCTTTGGAGGTTCAACTTCCATCACTCAGGATTGCAGTTGCAAATAAAATTACTACAGAAGAAAATGCTAGATTACGACTGGAAGAACTGGAAAACTTGGAAGGGAAAAGACTTGCAGCGCAACAAAATTTGGAATCATACCAAGCTAAGATGATCCAGGCCCATTATAAACTAGTCCGCCCAAGAACTTTCAAAGTTGGTGATTTAGTTCTTGTTCTCAGAAGACCTATTCTTGCACATCACAAGATAGGAGGCAGATTTGAACCGACTTGGGAAGGGCCGTTTTTGGTCGAGGCAGTCTACTCAGGAGGCTCCTACCAACTTGTGAATTACCAAGGAGAACTACAAATGCTTCCAATCAATGGACGGTATTTAAAGAAGTATTACACAACCTCATGTTTTGAAGTGTGGCCTCTAAAATGGAGCCTTATCCCTAGAAACACGGGTGAAGCAATCACTTTGTGACTGGGTCCGAACCCAAAAACATAAAAATGGATAAAAAAAATCACCAAAAAAAATGTGCTAAAAATGAAATATGTGAAATCATAATAAGTTTTACCCTTCCTTTCAAATCGGATCTTGTTCCTGGTCTTTCCTCATCTTTTCCTACCTTCCTTTAAATTAAAATAAGTGAATAAGAATCTTCGAGTGATAAATATTTTCTTAATGTTCTTGTTCTTAGTACAGCCCCTGATCCTTTCCTTGTCTTCTTCGCAGGGAAATGTCGAACGGGCGGTTGGTCCTAAACTTTAAAAATGGTATGAGTCTCGCTATCGATGAAAAGAGGGTGAAGGATGGAGCAGTGATAGAAATTGATTCTGACTTCACACCAGCCAGCCTATAGTATGAAGAAAATGATTGGGTCCCAGTGGACCGAGAAGAGCTTCATAGCTAGACAGTGACGAAGATGGGTGGTCCGAGCCACCAATCCAGCAACAAGAAAAGAAAGACAAACACCGAGGAAAGCAAGAAAATCCAGTCAGTAGTTGCCACGGCAGAGGGCAGGCTCGTCAGCGCTGCGCCCGCAGAAATTCAAGAAGTAAGGAGAGCTACGCTCACTGCTACTCAAAGAAGGAATAAGAATCGCCGTATCCGCAAGATGTTGACTAAACTAGCAGGAGATCAACACGAGGAAACAACCACCTTCGCCGACACACACATTTCAAAGATACCGGTTCATCAGGAACCTAAAAAGAGAGAAAAAGCTCTTAGAACAACAGATAGGATAAGGGGAACTCTGAGAAGATCAGAGGCAGAGAGATTGCCTCGACGCCGGACAGAGATACCATATTTGAAGAACATTGTTGTGGAAGCAACCCCGGAGGATGTCCCGATAGAGACAATCCCCGAGGAGCCAAGGTATGCAGGAGAACGTGACGGGATTGAGCCATACATCCCGCAATACGTTACTAGGCCTCGTCACTTGCGGATCATCCCGAATATGAACTAGAAAGAATGCGGAATATTGAGAAGAAAACTTTCGAATACTTTGAAAGGATTAGAGGCAAAAGAATCAATATTTTGGAAGGCCTCAAGTTACACACAGGTGTATTCTCAGAGTACGAGCAATAGCAGGTTATGGATTGCATCTTAGAACTTCAGAAAATGGGTTGAGCAGGCCGTCTAAGAGAAAAGACTTATTCGGAACCCCAGAAATGGATGCCAGGGAAAGTAAGAGTTACAATACAATGCGGATGTTGCTATAATTTCGCAGATGACAGAGAAGGAAATCCACCAGGGATACTCCGTCATGGTGAGGTGGATCCAATGCCGAGGATAATTAAAAGAATGGTGAAAAGAATGATAACGTGGAGGGTGCGTCATGCAGATTGCATACCCAACAGTTGCATCATCAATATTTATCAGAAGGGCGACTGCATACCTCCACACATAGACCACCATGACTTTGTCAGACCTTTCTGCACAGTTTCGTTCGTCAACCAATGCAATATCATGTTCGGATCTGACCTCCGGATAGCAGGCCCGGGTAAGTTCCGAGGGCCGGTGGAGATACCACTTCCGGTAGGTTTCGTCATGATATTACAAGGAAATGGAGCAGACATCGCAAAACATTGTATACCAGGAGTACCAGTGGAGCGGATCTCCGTCACTTTTTGAAGGATGGACGACAGAAAGGCACCTTACCACTTCCAGCCATATCCAGAATTGGAGAGTCTCCGGCCCTACGAGCTGTGAGTCACACAGGAAATAACACACCTCCAATGCACATCCATGCGGCACTCCTGCCAAGGACAGCTTGGAAGGTGATGTTATTGACCGTGTATCTCATTATTCAGACATGGATTTTTTAACAGATACTTTTTGGATGGATCAACAAGAATCATACATAGTACGTTTTGAGTCATGGATTGTGTGAGAAATATCTCAGATTGAGTTGTATAATGTATCTTCAACAAGATTGGAATGAAAGTTACCATGTCACATTTTTCCTTCACCTCTTTTTGTGCAAATTGACTAGGAAACACCATTAAAGTTAAATGAACTTTGAACAAATAACAAAAAAGAAAAGAGAAATACATAAGAATCTTTCTTAGAAATCGAAATATTCAAAAGAACTTCATATCCACATGAACACCAAATAAAATTCACGTGAACATCAAATAAACAACAAAAATAAAATTTGATCATTGAAGGACAAACAAAATGAAAAAAAAAGAATCTCCAATGGAATTACAATCTCAATCTATCTCTTTCAAATCCTTCAATTCTTCCTCAGATCAAAATCCACTTCAAACTACTTTGAAACCCTCTTTCGGGATGGTTCTTCCTCACGGAAAACTCACACTTCAAATTTCAAAAATCCTACACCCTTTTCGTCACATCGAAACCCTTTTGATTTTCTGTAATCTCCCCTCCCTTTTGTACGGAGATTGACTAAGTCTATTGACCCGGAGCCACAAACTTTGTTCGATTTGGTTCTGAAGGCGTGAGACTGGGTCCTTCTTCATAAATTACAACTTCCGAGACTGGTACCTAAATTCCAGTTCTCATTCCGAGATCGATACCTAAATTTTGATTCTCATCCGAATTGATACCTAAATTTTAATTCAAAATTTCTGAGACTGGTACCTAAATTCCAGTTCTCATTCCGAGATCGATACCTAAATTTCGATTCTCATTCGAATTGATACCTAAATTTCAATTCAAAATTTCTGAGATAGGTACGTAAATTCCAGTTCTCATTCCGAGATCGATACCTAAATTTCGATTCTCATCCGAATTGATACCTAAATTTCAATTCAAAATTTCCGAGATTGGTACCTAAATTCCAGTTCTCATTCCGAGATCGATACCTAAATTTCGATTCTCATCCGAATTGATACCTAAATTTCAATTCAAAATTTACGAGACTGGTACCTAAATTCCAATTCTCATTCCGAGATCGATACCTAAATTTCGATTCTCATCTGAATTGATACCTAAATTTCAATTCAAATTTTTCGAGACTGGTACCTAAATTCTAGTTCTCATTCTGAGATCAATACCTAAATTTCGATTCTCATCCGATTTGATACCTAAATTTCAATTCAAAATTTCCGAGACTGGTACCTGAATTCCAGTTCTCATTCCGAGATCGATACCTAAATTTCGATTCTCATCTGAGTTGATACCTAAATTTTAATTCTCAACTTTCGAGACTGGTACCTAAATTTTAGTTCTCTTTCGGGGACAGTACCTAAATTCTGCCTCCCATCTTTCGAGATCGATACTTAAATTTCGATCAGGATTGATACTTAAATATCAATTCCAGCTCCGTTTAAACCTTCAACATCAGTACCTAAATTTTGATTCTCATCCTTTTCAATCGACACTTAAACTCTGATTCTCATTCCGAGGATGGTACCTAAATTCCAATTTTCTTTGCAATCCCGAGATTGGAACCTAGGTTTCAATTCTCATTTCAAATTCAAAATTTCCTCAAATTGATTTTAAACCAAACTTCAATCTAAATTAAGACTCAAGCTAAAATCTAAGCTCACAGATCAAAACTTGAACATGAAATGAAATCTAAATCGAATTCCCCAGATCATGTGATTTGGAGTTCACCTCCTTTTCCATTCCCCAGTGAGAGTTCAGGAATCTCCAGTCTTGGAGATATACCTGATACTCCCCAGCTGAAGTTCTTCCACTCTGTCCCAAGTTTATCATTTGGAAATCTGTGTTAGTTTTGTCGATCTTTTCGGTCAACGCCAATATGCGCGGTGTGCTTGGTTAGCACACCACACCTATTGGGGGTCCATTTGTTGACCTCATTTTTGATGAGGTCTTCTCTTCCCACTTTAGTGTTTAGGATCTAGCCTTAGGCTTTTCCTTTGACTATCTTAGAGGACTACAATTGGGACCCATCCCTTAGAAATTTAAACCACTTCTTGTCTCCCTGCAAACCCCACAAGCTTGATTGTAGACCCATAATCACCTAGAGGGTTGAGATCAAATGTGGAGGTTTAAAGGATGAGTTCCCTATAGGACTCTTTGGCCTTAGGATTACCCTGGGTGGCCTGGTCTGGTGAGGGTTAACTTACACACTCACTACACTCACACTCTACACTCTCACACACACAATCCAAATCTTAAAACCACACCCATACCCAACTTGACTCCCTGACTCATGTAGGTAATTCATATGGATGGACCTTAACCCCTCTGCCCCTGGCTAAGAGGGTTAGGAACAACATAGTGAATGTCTCCAATGAGTCCTCTCATGGCTCATATGGGCTTAATATGGCTTCATGGCTCAACCAAAGTGATTCCATTTCACTCATATTTGATCAATCTTCATTCTTCCAAAATTTCAATTTTTGACCCCGGGGACCCTATACCCATCAAACCTACCAAAAGCCCGTGAAATTGCCCAAATCCTCCAAAATCTCCAAATCACCCAAAAGTCCTCAGAATCAATCCTAAACATTTTCCCCCCACTCAAATTGACTATCTCTAGCCAAAAATACCAAAATTTCTAAAAATACCCCCCAATACCCTCAAAATTACCAAAATGCCCCTCTTGACTCAAAAATCCAAAAATTCAGAAAACTCCCAGAAAATTCCAAAAAATCCTAAATATTCCCAATTTCATTTTTTCCAACTACACGATGGGCCAATTTTATTAATTTACCCCACTTTTACCGAAACCCCCAATTTAGCCCATTTTAAACCCAAATGAACCGAATGTCAAACCTAATCACCCCAACTGGTCTCAATTTTGGTCCAATTCAATTCTAAACTTCAATTCAATATCCCCAATATTAATTTAGACCAAATTCAAGCCCAATTTGATTGGAATTTGAATCCAATTTCATTTTAAAAGCTTAAGGCCCAATTTTGACCCATGACCCAAATCTAGCTCAAACTAACCCAATTCAATCCCAGTTTGACCCAAATATTTTCTAAAACCTTCCTAGCATCCCCAAAAATAAAACAATAACATTATTTGCCCAAAATTTGGACCCAAACCTTACTCAATTTCAACCCATACCCAAAATTCCTTAAATGGGCCTACACCCAAACCTAACCCAAATGGGTCCAAATCTCAAAATCAAAACCCAACCAATGTTGAAACCTATTTGTAACACCCCCATAAACATTTCCCAACATTAATTTTACATCAATTTCAACAGTAGCCCAACTTTAGCCCAAGATAGCTCATTTTGACCCATTTGGACTCAATTACCAAAGAGACTCAATTTAGACCTAATTCAATGCCAAACCACCTCTAGTTTATTTCAAATCACTCATGACACATCCCTAAACCAAACCCAACAATTATTGGGCCCAACCATTTACAAAATTCCCATTTATAAATTTATTTTAAAACCTAAGGCCCACTTCCTTAAGCCTTCCTAAAAAGGCCCACTCCTAAAATAATTTTAAAGGCCCAAATTTGACTCGAATGCCCACATGACACTACACTTCATCATCCATTCCAATTAAAACCTTCCATAACTTTCAAATTCATCATCAAACCTTTCCAAATCAAACCTCATGACAAATCTCACCAAAATACCAAAAATCACAAAATCCTTCCTCATGAAAGTTGACTTAAATTTTCCCAAGCCAAATGGAGCCATGAAGCCATGCATGAGCCACATGGGAGCCATGAGAGCCTTGGACACCTCACCATACCCAAGATGGCAAGAGGAGGCTCTTTCCATATTCCCTTAAGGGGATTAACCACATCCATGATTCCACTAAACCTTGCTTAAACATAATTGTACTTGGATGGTGACCCTTCCCCACTAATTAAGCTGACCTAAACCACTTTCTCCTCAGCCCAAACTAGCCATGGAGAGGGGCACCTAGCCTAATCCATACATTTGACCAAACTTAGCCAAAATACACCCTTACCCCATTCCATTTTAATTCAACCACTTTACACATGGCCATTGCCAATTCCCTACACTAAACCCCAACCCTGACTCACCTAAACCTGAGGGTGACCCGTGCCTGCCTGCCGGCCAGCCGCCTGGATCACCGGAAAACACCATACCCGAGAGCTCTCATGTGAGCCAACATTGAAATTCTCCCTTGCTGAGTTGCCCCATGCCCAATGGCCACCATGGCTGTTCTTCTCCTCACCAGAGCAGCTGATCCCAACCCATAACTTCCCCTGGGAGAGCCTCCAGCCAACTCTATTTAAACCCCACTTCTCTCGGCCATGGAGGAGGTGCTGAAACAAACCACACAGAAACTCTGCCAAAATCATTCCAGACACTTCCCCACACCTGGAGAACTTGATCCCCACTGAAATCCCCCTTCCATTTCCTCTCTGTGAGCTCAATTTCAGAGTTGAAATTCAAGCCCAAAACCAGGACACTTCACCACAGTGAGCCAATCTCCAAATTGATTGGTCCAACACCTTCACTAGACCAAGAGGAGAAGTTCCACATTGAAAGCCCCCTCTCCAGGCCACTCAGTTGCTCCAACCTCCAAGCTTTGTGATCGGCTATGGTCACTTTTGTACCTAGGTAATTCACCAAGCCAAGGGACTTCATCTGGAGCTTGCTTGGACCCAATCTAACGTGACACAACTCTCAGATCGAAGCTTCACTTCTCTGAGCAAAGGTATGAACTCTCTCTTCTTCCCGAGCTTCTGGAGATTATCCATTTAAAATGCCTTAATTTAAATGCATGTTTACTGTATGGATGTGTTCGTCTCTTCAAGACGAATCCATAGAGCATAAGAACACAAAAATCCGTTGAGAATCGAGTGAGTTCTTAGGGTTTTAGTGTGGACAGTCACGGGTGCACACCAGTCGTAGACGATGACCAGGAGCCATCGGATCGAACGTTTATCTAGCAGACGGTCAGGATCGAGCCGGACAATACGATGGTACATGAACCGCGGGCCCCTGGAATGCTGAGTCGGATGGCGGCGCCGAACCAGAAAGCGACGCGTGGCTATTCGGAGATGCTAAGGATGACGCGGCGCTGATTCGGATAAGTAGAAAAATAGGATTTTATGGATTTATTTAATTACCAGAACTTAGAAAATCCATAACTTTTTGTAGAAAAATTCTAAAAATAAAATAAAAATACCCTCTTACTCATTGAACATAGGAGAATAATGTGGATAATAAATCAATTAATTTCATTTAGTATTTTATTTTTAATGATTTAATTACTCTTTGCATTATTTCAATTCTCCATGCACATAGACAATTCACCATGGCATGAGACCATAGGGCTTTTAAAGCCTCTGAACTTGGGAACATTCCCTGAATTTTTCAAGGTCAGAGGCCATCCCTATGAGAAGTTATTGATTTTTCAATTGCATGTTATTGTTTTGAGTATTTTAATTCCAATAATTAGCATGTTGAGAAATAAATTCTAGGAAAATTTGGTAATGTTTCTTATGGCCAGAGGAACCTAGGAAAAATAAGTTTTGAGTTAATTCACTTG
Organism: Papilionanthe hookeriana x Papilionanthe teres; assembly: GCA_022702705.1. Classification (NCBI taxonomy): domain Eukaryota; kingdom Viridiplantae; phylum Streptophyta; class Magnoliopsida; order Asparagales; family Orchidaceae; genus Papilionanthe; species Papilionanthe hookeriana x Papilionanthe teres. The sequence goes on along the minus strand of CM040422.1, from coordinate 551,972 downwards.
GAATAACCCTAATTGGTCTAAATGCCCAAAATTAAACTTTAATTAATTAGGGTTAACTATACATCAAATTGACTTGAAAATAATTCTCCACTATCCTTTAGGGTTAGGAGAGTCTCACATAAAAATTTGAAACTAATTGGACTTGATTTGATCCACCAAATGGGTTGATTAAGCCTCTTAAGCAAAATGGGTAAAATTAAACTTTAAAAATTCATAACTCACAAAATACTTTTCAAAAATTCACAAAAATGGTTTTGGAGCTTCTCTGATATCAGAGGAATTTAGGAAAATTAAAATTGTAATTTTCTAAAAAAGTTGATTTTTATCATTATTTTAATATTTTTAATAATTAAAAAATAATAAAAATCATAAAAATATTAAAAATCACCAAAATGTCACATTTTAACTCCTAATCATTTAGGAATAAACCAAATATTTTTCTTAAGTCCCTAGGATAAGATATTGAATTTTAAAGGCTTGATGTAATTTTTAATATTAAAAAATATATTTTCCAACCTTTTCACTAAAATAATTCTAATAAATAAAAGAAAAAGCAGAAAAATACAAAAATTGTTTCTATGGACTCCTTGAGGTCAGAAAGATTTAAGAAAAATATAAAAATCCTTTTTTCAAATTTAATTTTATTTTAAAATTAATTAATACTCCAAAACTCAAAATAATTCTAATAAATAAAATATAATTCAAAAAATCACCAAAATTGGTCCTAATATAATTCAAATTTATCAACAAACCTAAATTAAATCATTAAGAATTAAATCTAAAATAACTTGAACATTATTCCAAACTTAAACTAATTTTTTATAATTAAGTCAAAATTAAAATTAAATCAATAAGTTTAAATCATTAAAATACTTAATAATTTGATTTGCCCTTTTAAAGCTCTTATTATTATAACTCTTAAATGAGGTATCAAGTGAAGTGTTACTTCACTTATAGGATATTCAAATTTCCTAGTTCACTGAGCAAGAGAAGAAAACTTAAACTCCTGGATGATTAATTCACTTGTATAATTAAATTCTCTTGGACTTAAAACAATCCTAGGGGTATTGAAAAGATGTTTAAGACTCGTCTTAAGCACTTCCTCAATATGATAGGATGTTTATAAGAACAATTGAATTTAATTGTTTCTTTGATGAAGAAAATCGTCCTTAAACTAAAACACAAGAACCTAGACGTCATAGGAGATGACTAGCTATAGGATTAGGACTTTGGTTGACAGCCAAAACTTTTCCCTTAGCTTTACCTAGGTACTTGTTGAAATATTTAAATGCCTTAACATATTTTTTAAGTGTAGCTTGGGATGACGGGAAGACCCTCCAGGTACGCTTTTATTTTATTGCAGTTTACTTTATTGCAATATTACTTACATGCACTGTACTTTACTTTTCTTACATGATAAACAACTGTTGTATAAAAACCAAAACCTTTAGGATAGTCCCTGAACTGAAACCAAAACTAAATTAAAAGTCATTACAAGATAAAAATCACCGCCACAATATTTCAAAATATAAAACAACTCAAAATTTAATCACAAACAGAATAACAAAACTACAATTGCAACTAAGATAAAACGTCTCGTTGCTTGATCGGGAATACCTTGGATGATGTAACCCATGTGTTGCTAACGGGATTTTCCAAGGTCTAAATGAAAGTGTGGAACTCATTCAGTTGAGTTTAGCAAATTCATCTGGACTAAGTGAATTCAATGAAAATAACGGTGCCGGGATGACGGAACCGTGTGATCTTAATTGGTTCTGTTTAAACAACTTTAAGATTTGTTTTAATTAAAATATTAAAAACACTTGGATTTTAAGATTTTCTCTAAACCAAAACACTTCTCTCATCCTTTGATTTATGACTTCTAAGACTAAACCTCTGTAACAACAAAGAGCTCGGAGTATGGTGGGCAGCACGACCATCGTCATCAGCAAAACTAGGGTCTACTCCAGCAAAACCTTTCCTAGTTTTAAACAACAAAGCCATAAGATTTCGAGGTAGTTTGCCTAGTGCAACATAAATCCTCAACTCTTCGTTAGGCATTTGCATGATCATTTCATGTAAAATAAGCCTTAACCAGTCGTAGGACTCTGAGGTAGTCGTTCGGTACGACATAAACCCTCACATCTTCCAGGTTATTTGTATGATCATGTCATACAAATATAAGTTCAAATCAATTAAAATTGGCAAGATTGAAATATCAAATAATATTAGGATTTTCTTAAATCCGAGCCAAACAATAGGATAGTGTGGGAAGTTGCCAAGATTTTTCTTGGACGCTCAGCTTCTCCTACTTCTCTTCCTTTTGGACTCCTGAAAATAAAGGTTCAAAAGTTGAGCTAATCCCTTTTGAAATTTCAAAAATCCAATCCTTTGAAAACCTTAAACTTTGAAATTCTTGAGAGAAAAACCTCTGATCAATATCGAGAGTTTTCTTAAATGATTCACTTCATTTAAGATGTAATTAACTATAGGGGCTTGCCCATATAGGGAACTTTAAGAACCCGAGTAATATAAACCACCGCTTAATTCATTTATATTAAGTCAGGGAACTTGTCGACTTATAAAATTGGTTCGTGAGACCAAACGGATGTCACAAATCTTCTAGTTTATTTAACCGAACCCCATCATCAAGCGAGTGTGTCTACTCTCGGGGATAGATATACGAGCTTGTGGTGCGGTGCTCGTTTATATAAACTATTCGGGATGTGAGATCAGTTTGATTTCATATCTTAAAATTTTCAAATTTAAAATTATTTTCAAAATCAAATACTACTTTCTAAATTATATATATATTTAAATTAAATTTAAAATCTAAAAATCCGCCGACAATTTCTGTTAGGCGACCCCTTTTCGAAATACAACACAAAAACCTAAAAATATGCTGACACCCGACCAGTAATAGGCCAACAGCTTTAGAGTCTTTAATGGTATCAAGAGCACTCTTAATTTCAATTTCCTCAGGAATATAAGTTAAATGCAGTTCCTGCACATAATTATAGTTATCCTGAAATAGAAAATGTTGAATAGAAGTGGAGCTAGAGGGAACCTGTGTAAAAAGTTTGCTAAAGTGTCTCTCAGCATCTCTAGCAATGTCAACAGCATCGATGATTTTGATTCCAGCTTCATTAGTAATGGTAAGGATCATATTACATTTCCTTTTGAAGTTGATATAAGCATGATAGTATTTGGTATTTCTGTCACCATCAATAAACTTGGCAGATGCAGCTTTCTGCTTATAAAATTCTGCCTGATAATTAACCTGTGTGAGCAGCTGTTTAGCTGCTTTGAATAATTCTGCTTCATTCTTATCCCCATGAAAGAAAGCAGCTTCAGTATGTGCAACCACTAATTCTGCCTTTTGAATATTATCCTGGAGATTCCTAAAAGTTGTCCATTTCCAGCTGCTGAGATGTTGAGCAGTTACTTTATGAAGAGACCAAAGGATTCCCCAAGGTGAGCTGCCCTGAGTAGGTTTCCAGATCTTTCCCAATTCGGACATAAATTCAGGGTGTAGAGTCCACATATTTTGGAATATGAAGTTTCTGGCAGCCTTCCCACAAGAATTTTGTATGGAGATGAGTAAAGGTCTGTGATCAGAGCAAACCATAGACAAATGAGTGACAAAAGTGAAGGGGAAAATCTGGAGCCAAGAGGAATTTACCAAGACTCTATCCAATCTTTCCCAAGTATTCCCTCTTCTCCATGTGAAAGGGGGGCGAGTAAAGCCCAAGTCAAAGAGCTTAGCATTATTTATGAAAAGATTAAATCTGTTCATAGAAGAGGTAAGTAAGGGAGTACCACCTTTCTTCTCAGTTGAGGAAGAGAGGCAATTAAAGTCTCCCCCAACCATCCAGAAAGAGCTCATGCTATTAGCAATGGAGAGCAAATCAGACCACATCAACTGTTGTTGGGCAGGAGAGCAACTGGCATAAAGAAAGGTAGCAAAACCCAGCTGTTCCCCAATGGAAAATTGAAGGTGTATAAATTGGGAGTTGTCTATAATGATAGACCATTGTAATTCCTTCCTTGTAAAGACCCAAATCTTGTTGCTGAGATTAGAAAAACAGGTAAAATTTGGAAAGGACTTAACAATTTTACTTTTATTTTTATGAACCATAGGTTCCAGAAGTACAAAACACCATAGTTTGTGTAATTTAATAAACTGTTTTATTCTGTTTAGAGAGGAAGGGTGAGTAGCCCCCCTAATATTCCAACACATGAAGTTGATCCTTGAGAGATATTTTTTCCTTTCCCCCTAGTTCTTGGGTGAGGGGCTTGAGGGCTATTTGGGGGGTCTCCTGGAGACTGAAGTCCAAGTAATCCCTGCAGTTCAGTTTTGCTTTTTCTTCTCTTGCTATTTTTCTGTATCTGCCAAGCACTATGCAAATCATCAGTTGCCTCCTTGATTTGGTCTGTAGCAATTTCCACTGTGTTCTCAGGAGCTGGAATTGATGTTATGAGACCCAGAGGGCTGGAAACATCAATTGGTTCAGCTTCTTGTTCATTCATGATTTCTATCAGATCTTTTTCCATACCATGCCCCTCTAGCCTGTCAACCTCATGGCCTTCCAGTGGGTTGGCATCCCCGGGGGTTTGCTCCAGATTGGTGTCTTCCATAGGAACTTTAGGAGGGGAAGTAGAGATGGCAGGTAGAGCATCTGCCCTCTTACCAGGCCCAGCTTTCTTCCTGGAAGGGGGGTGTAATCTGTAACACTGATCCAGCAAATTGCCAAACATTCTATAGTGTTTGCAATAGTGTGGTTTGAACTCCACTTCAACTTCCTGTCAAAATCCCTCTTCTGGAACATCTTCATATGTTCTAATCCAAATCTTCTAAATATCAGGTAATGTTATGTCTCTTTCTACCAGTACTCTAGCTGCAGCTGGTCTTGCCATATTAAAAGTGCTGATGTTAAAAGCATCCTTACTACCTTCCCTTCCTACATGCTACAAATGACTACCTTAAATAAAAGCATCCAACTGCAACTGGAAAGAAGCTTCAACAGATTCTTGTGGTCTAGACAAAGATAACAACTCCATTGGGCATCCTGGAAACAAGTGATTAAACCAGTTATGGCTGGTGGTCTTGGCTTTAAAGGTCTACAACACCTCATGCAAGTGAATTTGTGTAAACTGTAGATTAATTTTAGAGCCCAGAACTCCCTTTGGGCCAAGTTTATGAAAGGGAAGTATTGCAGGAACCATCACCCTTCCCTTCCTATTAGAAAATTGGGGGATTCAAAAATCTGGGTTATGATGCTCAAGTTTAAACATATTGCTGAAGACCTTTTTGTTTGGGAATTGGGAAATGGGGAGATCAACTTCTGGCTGGATAATTGGTGTCCAAAGGATTGGCTCATTCCTAGAGTGGAACCTGCTGACAATAATCTTAAAGTGGCTGTCTCTGGGAGGGCCAAAACATGTCTCTTCCACATCTCAGAGCTATATTACAGGAACATTCAGCTATTCAGATATCTACAGTCAAATTTAATAAGAGCAGATCTGATAAAATTAATTGGTAAACCTCTCATCTCAAGAGTGTTACCAAAGCTATCTATTGCAAATCATTTACTTGGTGTCCAGTACCATGCGTGGATAAGATCTGGAGTAATTTTTTGTCGCCTTCTATGTCTTTTCTTTGCTAGAGGCTCTTCCAGATTATCATACCTACTGATGAAATTTTAAAAATGAAAGGCTTAAGGGGACCTTCTAAGTGTCTGCTATGCTTAAACCAGGAGGAATCCATTCCCCATTTATTCTTTAGATGCTCTTTTTCCCAAGTTGTATGGAAGGATCTGCTCACTCACCTACATTTGGGGAATAACACCATACACTGGGATCTCTTCCATACTGGATTACAAAATTAGAGAGACCAGAGATTCCATATTGTTCATTTCATTGTAATTTGGTTCCTTTGGTTGACCAGAAACCAGTCCAAATTTAAGGGTGTTACTGCCATTGCCTCCCAGGTGGTGAGAAACTGCAGATCGTACTTGAATAAGATCATTACTTATAAAAGATTCCCTATTATCCTAAAAAATTGATCTTCCAATTACGGAAGTCCATCCCCTTGTCAAACTTGTCTATTGGAAGATCCCAACTTCCCCTATCATCAAGATCAATACTGATGGCAGCTACTCCAAAGATAGTGCTGAGGGGGGCAGGTGTTTTCGGAAACAAGCTTGGTCAATGCTTATTGTACTTTGAAGCACCTGTTGTTGCCCAAGATGCTCTTGAAACTGAACTTATTGCTGTGTTATGGGCATTACAGCTTGCTTGGAAAGCCTCCTGGAACAAAATCTGGATTGAAGTGGATTCCAGAATGCTGTTAAACATCCTTGACAATGATACCCATTCTAATTGGAATCATAAGTATTGTTTATAGCAAATATACTGCTTTAAACCTCCCCCCCAAGCCCAGTTTTCTTTCATTTGCAGGGAAGGTAATAAGCTAGCAAACTGGCTTGCCCGATATGCTGCAACCAATTTGGAGGTTCTGCTTGCAATCTCCCCCCCCTGCAGTCCAATTTTTTCTTGATGAAGACTTGCTGGGTGTTCCCCACCTTAGATTGGAAACATCAACACAAATCAGATGCTTACCTCCCCTCCTGCTTTTGTTGTTCTTTCCCTCCCATGTCTGATGCTACTCACCTTTTGATTTTGGGATTGTTGAGCTGGAATTTAGTATACTTTTGATGATTTACTAGCCAATATTTTTGTATATCATTTTTTGGGGTTATTTTGATTTTGTGCTTCACTTTTGTGGTGGTGTGTTGTTGTATTTTAGGGATGGATCCCCATAGGACTCAGTGTATCTCTTTCTTATAGATGGGGATTTTTTCTCAACCTTTTTTTGTACCACCTTTAGTTATTAACATGTAAGGAACCATGAATTGCTCCTTTTATATATAATATATATATATATATGTGTGATTTCTGACCCTCAATTAATCTCCAAAGTGCTGTAAGATACTTTCATTCACAATTACCTGCTCAACCCTCCTCTCCTAACTCTTTTAAACCTGAGGTGTTTAGAGAAGATGTTAATTATGTACAGCATTTAAATCTTACAATGTTACCTAATGAAGCAGAAATCTTTAATGCTCTAAAAAGTATTGATGGAAACAAAACTGCAGGCCAAGATGGCTTCACCTCTACCTTCTATAAAAAAGCTTGGGATATTGTGGGCATTGACCTTATTAAAGCTGTTCATTCTTTTTCCTCTGATGCAGATATTCCTAAGTACTTTGCAGCTACCAGCATTACTCTAATACCCAAAGATACTAAAAATCTAGTTGAGACGTACTTTAGACCCATAAGTCTTACCAGCACTTTCACCAAAATCATCAGCAAGATCATTGTTGGAAGGCTCCAACCTCATCTTAATCAACATATTAGTTCTAACCAATCAGCTTTTGCACAGAGTAGAAATATAACTAATAATTGTTTATTGGCTCAGGAACTACTACTGGATATTGATAAGGGATGCAGAGGGCATAACCTCATCATTAAATTGGATCTTAAAAAAGCATATGACTCCATTAGTTGGAACATTATTGAGCAAGTTCTTAAGGCTAGAGGTTTTCACCCTTCTTTCTGTAATCTTTTTCAGAGATGGCTTTCTAGTGCTTGGTATAGTATATTAGTGAATGGAAGTAGCAATGGTTTTTTCACTGCTGGTAGAGGTTTGAAGCAAGGATACCCCTTATCTCCTACTATTTTTATTGTGGTTTTTGATAATTTCTCTAGAGTTCTGAATGCTGCCCACCACAGATATCCTTATCTTAACTATAGACATAGCTCCTCCAAAATAATCAGCCATTTGGCATGTGCATATGATGCAATTATTTTTATAAATGGCAGTAAGGAAGCTGTTAGGAAAATATTACATATTCTGGAACATGTGTCCAAGGTGGCTGGTCTGAACTTAAATGAGAAGAAGTGCCAATTTATGGCAGTGAAGCATTACAAACATATCTGATGGTTGAAAAATTTGATTGGGTTTACTGCTACTGAACTGCCTCTCAAATATCTTGGAGTACAACTGATCAAAGGCCGAAGGAGGCAATCTCAATATGATGAGGTATTGAACAAGATATCCTCTTCTATCACTTGTTGGACAATTAAATTCCTGTCTAATGGGGCAGACTGACTTTGTTGAAGAGCATTCTATCTACTTTCCCTCTCTATACCATGCAAATAGTTAGTATGAAATGAAGTACCCAGAAAATGTTGGAAACAATCTTCAACAAATTTCTTTGGGATGGCCAATATAAACAGCCTCACTGGACTATTTGGAACAAAGTCTGCGAACCTACTAAAGCTGAAGGGATGGGATTTAAAAGCTTTAAACAGATGAGCTATTTATTTCACTATAAACAGTGGATTAAATTTACTAAGCAAGACACTATGTGGGCTAGATTCCTAAAAGAGAAATACTGTAAGAAGTTTCATGATAATGTTGTTAAAGCTAAATTCGGGGACTCCAAGCAATGGAAAAATTTCCTGAAGTTAAGGGATACTGCTAATCAATTTCTATACTGGGAGATTGGTACTGGTAATGTTAATTTCTTCTTAGAAAATTGGTTGCCTGATTGGCCCATTCCTTGTTCTCCTAACTGTAACCCTCAACTTACTGTATTAGATTTCTGGAATCAGGGACAATGGAATGTTAGTTTACTAAGTGAAATATTAGATGGGACACTGTGCAAAAAATTCTATCTATGCCGATTGATACCAACAGACTAGATAAACTTCTACTCAAACATGCCATAACTCCTTCCTTGAATAAGGCCATACATCAAACCTTTAACAATTGGCCTAATACTATTTGGGGGGGACAAGATTTGGCACAGAAATCTATCCCCCTCTATGTCGTTTTTCTGTTGGAGATTGTTCCACAAGTTTTTACCTCTAGAACATATTCTAAAACTAAAAGGCCTAAAAACTTTTTCTAAATGTTGGCTTTGCAATTCTCAGGAGGAAACTTACTCCCATGTGTTTCTCCATTGCTCTTTCACTAAACAGGTCTGGGCTGATGTGCTACACCAGCTGCAACTACCACAATACAGATATGACTGGATCAATTTTGAATCTTGCTGGGAGGATTGGAGGAATTTGAGGGAGTTCTCCATTCCATTAATTATTTGTTTGTTTCTCTGGATGGCCAGGAACCAAGCCAAATATGAGGGTAAAACCTGTTTGGCTCAGTCTGATGTTGTAAATTGCTGCAGCTACATTAGGAAAAATTCAGCTTTGCCTTCCTCTCCCAAAAGAAAAGTTGTACTGCTGCATTGGTCTCTACCTCCCCAACCTTGGATTAAAATCAATATTGATGGGAGTTTCACCCCTTCCTCTGCTGGTATTGGTGCTGTCTGTAGAAACAGTTTGGGTCAGCTCTTGTGGTTTTTTCAGTCACCTATTGTATCCTCTTCTGCATTGGAATCTGAACTTTGTGCTGCATTTTGGGCCTTAACAACTGCCAAAGCTCTCCACCTCCCTTATGTTTGGATTGAATCTGACTCTCAGCAGGTGGTTGATATTATGCAAGGATCTACTCCTCCTACTTGGAGTTTGGTTTATTTTCTCAGAACCTTTCCTACTATAGCAGACTTCCTTCGACTCAAGTGGACCCACACTTATAGAGAGGGTAACCAGCCTGCTAACTGGTTAGTCAAAAATTTTGCTTCACATAGTAATATTGTTTTTTCTGTAAGACGTTTTGAGCCTTTAAGGCTTTTACTTTTGGGGGATTCTCTAAAACTCCCTTTCCTCAGATGTACTTAACCTTAAAGTTTGAATGAAGCTTTTTTTACGTTAATATATATATATATATATATATATATATATATATATATATATATATATATATATATATATATATATATATATAATGGCGATTGTTGTTGGTGCTTGGAGCTTCGCTAGGGTTTTGAGATGGTGCGTGCGGCGCGCCGTCCTTGGTGGCTCTAGTGTTCTCTCCGGTATGTAGTGTCTACAGTGTGCAAGGCTTAGGCAAGGCTGAGAAGGTTTCTGCCTCTTTTTCTGGGAGCTGCTACCTTTCCCGGGTGGTTTCCATTCAAAATTTCACTGTTCCGTTGATTGGGTTTAGTTATTTTGCCCGACTGAAGTGGGTTTTTACTGGGACTATCTGTGTTTGAGAAGGGGTTCCAGGCTCATACAATACTTTCTGCTCAATCTGCATTTAGATTTTAGCTCTGCTGACTGGTGGCTGTAGGTGCATTATCTGCATTTATGGCTTGCCCGATTGAGCTCGAAACCAATTTAGATTGGGCCAAGGCCACCTATGCTGGGGTGGTGGGAAAAGGCCCTACTTTCAAGGATTCAGCAGAACTTGTGTTTCCCCAAAAACTGCATGATGTTGCAGCAGCTAAGGGACATTGCCCTTTCATCAAGCCTATTGAAGAAAAGGAGGGATGCCCAGCTGCATACTTCTCTGATGATGAACTAGAAATGCTAAATGAGGAAGTGAGGCTAACTCTAATTGGGAAATTTACTTTGGGACACCCAAAGATGGAAATGGTAAGAAGCTTTTTTGAATCACTCAATCTAACAGGAGAATGGAGGCTTGGATTACTAGATGGAAGACATCTACTCATTAATCTCACCTCAGATGAAGACTATGCCAAGATATTTGAAAAGCAGCAGGTCACCATTGCTGGCATGGATATGAAAATCTTAAAATGGACCCCCGATTTTTATCCCAGTAAAGAACCCCCTATCATCCCCATTTGGTTCAAGCTACCCAATTTGCCATATAGGTACTTTAATCAAACTGCCCTTTTCCATATTGGAAGGGCAATTGGCACCCCATTCAGATTGGATGCAGCTACACTCCACAAGGCAAAACCAGAATTTTCCAGGATTCAAATAGAAGTTGATATATCCCTCCCTGAGGTAAAGATAATATGGGTGGGATCTAAAGCTGAAGGGCATTGGCAGGAGGTAATCATGCAACAAAAGCCATATTACTGCTCCCACTGTAAAATGTTTGGCCACACAGCAGAAAGGTGCTTTAGGCTCCATCCTCCTCCAAGAAAATCCTCCTTTCTGACCAAAAGTAGGCTAGAAGTATCCACCAACCCCCTAGCTCAGCCTTCTGTGGTCAATCCTGAACTAGCCCCCCTTCCAGCTTTGAACCCCCCACAAACCCATCCCCCACCCTCCCGAAATCTCCCACCTCCTCCATTCACACCCAGATCCCCCACCCCTACCCCCCACTCGTTGGTCGTTGTTGTCTGTTGCGAGTGGATTCCATGGAAGAAGAATGGGTAATTCATTCAAATAATAATAAGAAGAAAAATAAGTCTGAACTTGAGAAATTGGCTATCCCCTCAGCCCCCAGGTGCAGAGAGGACTCCCCTCCACCCAGAAGAAGTAGAACAAGGTTAAGATCCCACAAATCCAGTTCCCCTCTTTAACCCCCAATGATCGACCTACTATCTTTGGAACATTAGAGGTGTGGCTAGCCCACACTCTCTCAAAAGACTCACTTACCTCGATAAAAAACACACCTCTTGGTGTATAGCTTTACTAGAACCTATGACTCGACTTAACTCTAACAAAATCCTCAAAAACTGCCCGGCTTTTCCCTTCACACAAACATCAATAACAAAATATGTGTACTGTGTAGGAGAGAGCTGGGTTGGACCATTCTCATAGATAACCCTCAGTTTGTTCACCTCTCTTTAAATTTTGCTGGTAAAAATGTCCTAGCTACCTTTATCTATGCTGGATGCAGCAAGCAAGACAGAATCATTCTGTGGGATCAGCTGCACCAAATCAATCACTCCATTACCCTCCCCTGGATTGTAGGGGGAGATTTCAATTGTATTATTAGTGCTGCAGAGAAGCTGGGAGGCAGAAAACCAATCCTAAGTAAAATGAACCAATTCAGGGACAATATACACAATGCCAGACTTTTTGATTTGGGCTTCAAAGGCCCTCCTTACACCTGGAGAAGGAGCCACACTTGGGAGAGACTGGATAGATTCTTATCCAATGAACTTTCGCATTCTCATTTTCTTCACATTGTTGTCACTCACCTCCCCCTTATCTGTTCTGACCACAGACCTCTCCTTTTAACTATTTCTGCCCCTCTCCTAATTCACACCAGTTCTCCTTTCAGATTCTTAAATTTCTGGTCTTCACACCGCCAGTTCTTACCCCTCATCCAGTCTTTCTGGAATGGTGCTCCTAATAATGATCCCTGGCTCAAGCTTGAACACCTCCATCAGAAAATCAGTAAAGAGCTTAATAAGTGGAGTTCGAGAGAATTTGGAAATGTTCACACTTCTGTAGCTGAAGCTGAGAAGGAAGTACTTGACTTGGAGCAGAAGGTTCAGATGGGAGTTGTTCCTGACCACCTACTGACTGCTGCCCAGGTAAATCTCTCTAACTCCATTGACATCCAGGAACAATTTCTCAGACAGAAGTCTTCTATGCATATATTCACTGAGGGGGATAGAAACACAAAATTCTACCATGCCTTTATCAAATACAGAAGACATTGCAACACCATTCACAGTATCCAGGAAGAGGATGGCACTTGGCTCAGGAACAATCAAGCTATTGGCAGAAGTGCTACCAGCTACTTTCAAAAGCTCCTTTCCTTTCCCTCCAGGATCAGAAATCTCCTAAACCCTTTATTTTTCTAGGGAAACTACCATTACACCAATTCTCTTTCACTCACACACCCCCCCCATCGAGCAAGAGATTTGGCAGGCTGTTAACTCCATTGATAGCTCTAAGTCAGCTGGACCAGATGGGTTCACCGCTGACTTTTACGAGAAAGCCTGGCCTGTCATCAGTCCTGATATTATTGCAGCCATTACTAGTTTCTTCTAGGGAAGGGACCCCCACTCTTTTTCAGCTCATCCACTATTGTCCTGATCCCTAAGAACACACTGCAGTCTAATTGGGACCACTTCAGACCCATAAGCCTCACATCTGTTATTAACAAGGTAATTAGCAAGATTATAGTGGCAAGGCTCCAACCCCACCTCAGTAAAATCATTTGTATGAACCAATCTGCTTTTGTGAAGGGGAGGATAATTTCAGAGAATGTGTTATTGGCCCAGGAGATGCTCTATGATCTCAATAAGAAATGTGGGGGGGGGGGAAATCTAATTTATAAATTGGACATTAGAAAAGCCTATGATTCTATCAGCTGGGAGATCATCATTGAGGTTCTCTCAGCTAGGGGCTTTTCTGAAGATTTCGTTGCATGGTTCAAAGATGGCTTAGAAACAATTCCCACTCTATCCTCATAAATGGCACTAGTTGGAACTCTTTCACCGCATCCGGGGGCTTAAACAAGGGGACCCCCTATCCCCTACCCTGTTTATTCTAGCTATGGATTACTTTTCCCATATGCTGAATAATCTCCAAACCACTCACAAGCATACCAGATATCACCATAAATCTAACATTCTGGTCTCCCACCTCATATATGCTGATGATGTGATAATTTTTTCTAATGCCTCCAAGGGAGCTGTTAAACACACCTTCAAGTGCATCCAACATTTTCAACAACAATCTGGACTCATTTTTAACCCCTCCAAATGTCAGATTCTTTTTCCCCATAAGATCTCACCAGAAATAAAAAATTGGATTCTCACCAACACTGCTTTTTCTAGCACACAGCAACCTATCAAAAATTTGGGAGTACAACTTAATATAGGAAGAGTCAAGCAGACCCACTTTGATGAAATCCAACATAAGATCAGCACTTACCTTTCTAACTGGACTAACATCTATCTTTCAAATGGTGGAAGATTGACATTGCTTAAGAGTATCCTAACCACCCTACCCTCCTATGTGATGCAAATGACCACAATGCAAAAGAGTACTCAGAACTAGTTTAAAAGAGCTTTTAACCATTTTCTCTGGGCAGGGAACATAAATCAAATACACTGGGCTTCTTCGCAAAGGATGGCCAAACCTAACTGGGCAGGTGGACTGGGCTTCAAAGGGATCCGGCGGATTCTCACAGTTAATCTTTGCTGGTCGTGGATCAAATTCATAGCTCAAGACTCTTTGTGGGCACACTACCATCTAGGGAAGTATTGTAGACACACTCACCCCTCCCAGGTCCCCTCCAAGAATGGTGACTCCAAACTTTGGAGAGCTCTAATAAAGAACAAAACCCTGGCTGAACAACAGTACCTATGGAACTTGGGTCAGGGAAATCTAAATTTTTGGCTTGATCATTGGTGCCCCTAGATTGGCTACAACCTCTCACTCCACCCACCAACCTTAATCTGAAAGTTGCTGATTGTTGGAATGAGGACAGCTGGTCCTTACCATTTCTTCACGCCATCCTGGAAGCTCCTTCAGCCCAGAAAGTTGCTACTGTGCCTTTCAACAGATCCAATCTGGATTCTCCAGTAAGGAAAGCCCTTCACAACCAAAGCTTCTCAAAGGCTATTTACACTCAACTCTATCAGTGGGAAGCAGTTCCTTGGAGTGACCTGATCTGGAACAAGTACCTCTCCCCCTCTATGAACCTCTTCAGCTGGAGACTTTTCAAAAATCTTCTCCCCACCGACAACATCCTTAAGTTAAAGGGACTCAGGGGCCCTTCTTGCTGTAGTTTGTGTCATATGGAGGAAGAAACTATCAACCATCTATTCTTTGAATGCAAGTTTTCAAAGGATGTCTGTATACAGCTAATCCCTCAATTTAAATTGAATACTCTCCAATTGCACTGGCATCATCTTCTCACCTCCTGGACTGAATGGCATCAGCAGGGAACTGGAGCTTTACCCCTTCTCATTGCATGGTTCATCTGGATGGCAAGAAACAAGACTATCTTTGAGGGAGCTGCCACTGGTGCTAATATCTTGCGACCGGTACATCGCATATCTTATCTCCATAAACTCATTAACCACAAGAAGTTTCCAAATATTTTTAAAGCTAGCCAAACATCGAACAACCAGACTCCCTAAAATTCTCACTCGTCACTGGTCTCCTCCACCCAGCAACTATGTTAAAGTAAACAACGATGGCGAGCTACAACACCGATGCTGCGGTATGGGTGGTCTCTTTCGGAACCATATGGGGGCACACTGCTCTGTTCTTCCATGCCCCCATTATCGCTTCGATGCTCTTGAAACCGAACTTATAGCATCTCTATCGGGCTGCGAAATTAGCTTTGATCTTCAATTGGAGGAATCTAATCATTGAGGGGGGTTCTCAGGAGATGATAAATTTGATTGATGTTGAAACTTTAACCACTTGGACCCACTCACTTTGGATCCAAAAAATTCATTCCCTCACTAGTCAACTTAAGGCCACCTTCACTTTTATTTTCAGAGAGGGAAATAAGCCGGCAGACTGCCTTGCAAGAGCTCGGATCCCTTTCCTCTAGAGTGACCCTCTCAACTATTCCCCCGTTCGACTCGAATATCGGTGGCGGGTGATCTCTTATCTGTTCCCGACTTAAGGATTGACAATGGCCACTCTTTGCTGAAACAACATTGACTAGTGATGGTTTTGGTTGTTGGGACTGTCGCTCATTAGGTTCTTTTATGTTGGCTAAATTTGCTCCATGAGGTCTCATGCTTCATTACTATCCCCCTGGGCACACTATCTGTGGTTGAAGGTTCTCATGATCTCCTTAATTTGAGGGTTTATTTCAGTAATTTATAGATTTCCTTGTAACTAATAGTGTTTTCTTTATATTTTTAGGCTGATTCGTTTTTGAATGGGGAACCCCATAGGGCTTCAAATTGTATTTTGTTATTGTTTGGTGGGGACCCCTCTACTTCAACTTTTGTAACCTAATCAACATGCATGCGGAGCTCTATGTTGGGTCCTTTTCTCCAAATATATATATATATATGTATATATTTTATATATATATATATATATATATATATATATATATATATATATATATATATATATATATCATATATAGTACCATGGTGGCGGCTGAGGAGAGAGAGGGTCTGCTAAGGTTTGCTGGCTGGTCATGGCGGCTGTGAGATTGTCTGGCACTGGTAGGTGCTCTTCTTGGTGCTCTCACTGTTTTTTCACTGGAGTGGCTTGGGTTCTGGCTTCCTGTGCCTCTATTTTAGCCTTTGGTTTTCCCTGGCTGGGTGGTTTTCAAATTTTCTGAAGGAGGTTACTGTTACATTGGTCTCCTCCCTCTGGTTTATTTTGGTGGTGTTCTTCTAGTGGTTATCTAGCTACTGCATGTGGCTGTACTGACTCTACACTGGTGAGTTTTGTTTTGTTTCTGCACTTTGTTGTCTCTTTGATGTAATCAACTGTTTTGGCTTTGGGTAGCCTCCCTGCTGAGAGTGTGATTTCTGGGATTGAGGTGTAAGGTGCTGCTAGTGATGGCAAACCCTTCTGCCATGCCTTTTCCTATTGATTTGAATACTAATGTCAAGTGGGCAAAGGCCACATATGCTGGAGTTGTGGGGAAAGAAAAAACCTTCTCATAAGAACTTTGATCATCTTGTATTTCTCCAAGCCTTGCATGACGCTGCTGTTGGTAATGGAACCTACCCTTACATCAGGCCTGTAGGTAGCAAAGATGGAATGCCTACAGTTCTATTTTCCAAACAGGACATGCAATGTCTGAATGAGGCTGTCAAGTACTGTCTCATTGGCAAATTCCAATTGGGACATCCCAAAATGGATTATGTTAGAAAATGTTTTGAGGAGCTAAATCTATTTTGAAGTTGGAAATTGGGCTTGCTGGATGGGAGGCATTTACTCATTAGACTATCTAATGAGGAAGATTATGTATAAATATTTGGGAAGCAATATATTCTGATAGCTGGAACATCCATGAAAATTCTGAAATGGACACCATTTTTTGACCCCATAAAGGAGCCACCAATTATCCCCATGTGGTTTAAATTCCCAGATTCACCTATTAAATTATATAACCACAAGGCCTTGTACAATATTAGCCAGGATTTGGGCCTACCTGTGAAAACAGACACACACACATTTGATATGGCTAGACCAGCTGCTGCCAGGTTATTGGTGGAGAGAGACATAACATTACCTGATCTGAAGATGATATGGATTAGAACTGATGAAGATGTTCCTGAAGAGGGTTTTTGGCAAGAGTTTGAAGTAGTGTTTAAGCCACATTATTGCCAACATTCCAGAATGTTTGGTTATCTTATGGATCAGTGCTACAGGCTGCATCCCCTTTCCAGAAAGAGGAATTCTAGCCCAGGTAAGGTGGTTGCTGCTAACAGCACTCCTCCTACACCTCCAGATGTGGAACAAGAAAATGTAAACATGGAATCACCCTCCAGGGAGGGCACTAATCTGGAACCTCGGAATAGTATTCCTCATAAGTCAGAAGAAATTGATAAGGATCTGGTGGGAGTTCTGGATGAGCAAATGTCAAATAATGGGGCAGTGTTCAAACTGCTGCTTCTAGACCCTTGAAGCAAAGATGTTTTGTTTCTGTATTTGAAGAAGGGTTGAAAATTTTAGATGGCATAATCAAAGAGGTGGCTGAAGAAATGAATGCTAAATGGCAGACACAAAAAAGCAAAAAGAGAAAGAAAGGAAAAACTGAGTTACAAGGCTTACTAGAAGCTCAGGTTTCAGGAGATCCTCCTGATAGCCCCATATATGCTCCACACCCCAGTATTAGGGGGAAAGGGAAAACCCTCTCTCAATGATCAATTTCATGTGTTGGAATATTAGGGGGCCTGCTCACCCAACCTCCCTTAGTAGAATTAAACAGTTAGTAAAATTACATAAATTATGGTGTTTTGCTATTTTGGAACCTATGGTTCATAAAAATACCAATAAGATTGTCAATCCCTTCTTAGGTTTTTCTTGTTATGTTAACCTGAATAATAAAATTTGGGTTTTTGCTAGAAGAGAACTGCAGGGGTATTTAATTATGGATAACTCTCAGTTCATCCATATGCAATTCTCTATTGGGGACCAGGTGGGTTTTGCTACTTTTATCTATGCCAGTTGCAATCTAGCACAACAGCAGGTTTTGTGGACTTATTTAGTCAGCATTGCTAATAACATGAGTTCCTTTTGGTTATTGGGGGGTGATTTTAATTGTATTAATTTCTCTACAGAAAAGAAAGGAGGTAATGCTCTAAATAGGTTTTCTATGGATAGATTTAATCAGTTCATTGCTAATTCTAATGTTTTTGATTTGGGCTTCACTGGTCCCTCTTTCACATGGAGAAGAGGTAATACCTGGGAGAGACTCGATTGGGTCTTGGTGAATTCTTCTTGGCTCCAAAATTTTCCTTTTACTTTTGTTACCCACCTGTCCATGGTTTTTTTAGATCACAAAACTTTATTGATTTCTTTTAAAAACTCTGATGACAATGCTGGAGGGAATTTCAGGTTTCAAAATAAGTGGACTTGCCATCATGAATTTTTGATTGAACTGAGGAAGGTGTGGCAACCTGTCATGGGCTACACCCCATGGGGTAATCTTTGGACACTCCAGAAATTAACTGCCAAGCATTTCAAAAGATGGATCTGGGTCGCTTTTGGGAAAATTCATGATAATATTCAGCAGGCTGAAGCCAATGTGGCTTATATTGAAGAGGGTTTTCTGAATAGGGACAAAAGTGAAACTGATTTGTTCTCAGCTTCTGAACAACTATTAGCTCAAGTTAAATTCCAGGAGGAATTCTACAAGTAGAAGGCTGGGTCTGCTAAATTCATTGATGAGGACAGAAATACCAAATATTATCATGCTGACATCAATTTCGAATGAAAGTGCAATATGATTCTTAATATCACCAATGCTGCTGGAGTTAATCTTACTCATGCTGAGGACATTGCAAGAGATGATGTGATCCATTTCAGTAGTTTGTTCAATCAGGTTCATACTTGTACTACCCCTATTAAACATGTGTTATTTCTAGATAATTATCAATATGTGCAGGAGTTTAGCTTAGCTGATAGTCCAGAGGAAGCTGAAATTAAGTCTACTTTAGATTCCATTGATGGAAAGAAAGCAGCTGGGCCGATGGTTTTACATCCACCTTTTATAAGGTTAGCTGGGCCATTGTTGGAATGGATGTGGTTCATGCTGTGCAATCTTTCTTTCAAGGCATGGATCCTCCAAAATACTTCTCTGCATCTACCATTGTGCTGCTGCCTAAAATTAAGATCAGGAAGATATGGGGTGATTACAGACCCATAAGCTTAACTTCTGTTATGTCCAAAGTGCTGAGCGAAATTCTTATTTCCAGACTCCAACCTCATTTGAACAACCTAATTATGGATAACCAGGCAGCCTTTGTGAAAGGTAGAACCATCTCTGACAATATACTCTTGGCTCAGGAGCTACTGCTGGATTTGGATAGGAAATGCAGAGGCCCTAATATAATCTTCAAATTAGACATTAAGAAGGCTTATGACTCAATTAGCTGGGACTTCATCATTAATGTCTTATGTGCCTTGGGTTTCCAGCCAAGCTTTCTTCAACTCATGAAAAGGTGGTTAAAGAGTAATGCTCATTCTGTATTAGTGAATGGGAAAGGACATGGTTTCTTTAGTTCTTCTAGAGGCATCAAACAAGGTGATCCCCTATCTCCTACTATTTTCATTCTAGCCTTTGATTATCTCTCCAGACTTTTAAATTAAGCCTTCCTACATGCTCCTCATCTAGCATATCATCACAAATCTAGCATCAGGATCAGCCATCTTGCCTATGCTGATGGCAAAAATATTTTCTCTAGGGCCTCTAAGGCTACCATAAAGGTTGTGCACAAAGTTTTAAATCACTTTACTACTATTTCTGGGATGGAACTCAACCTACAGAAGTGTCATTTTTTTCCTAGCAAGCATGTCAGCTTAAACTTGAAAAAATGGATTTCAGATTACAATGGTTTTCACTCAGCTCCTCTTCCTATTAACTACCTTAGTGTTAAGCTTATTAAGGGTAGAACTAAAAAAATTCAGTTTCAGGAGATTATTGATAAGGTTCAAGCACAGATTTCAAGCTAGTTCAATTCTTTCCTTTCAAATGGGGGGAGACTAACACTCTTGAAAAGTATTCTAACTGCTCTCGCCTCATATGCACTTCAGATGTTTACTATGAAGAAAAGTACTAAGCATTTAATTAGCAGGATGTTCAACAGATTTTTGTGGGCTGGACAACACAAACAAATCCATTGGCTTCCTTGGCAGCAGTTGTGCAAACCCCTCCAGACTGGGGGTCTTGGATTCAAGAGCTTTGACCAGTTAGGTCTCATTAATCTATGTAAGCTTTGGATAAGGTTCAGAGCAAAAGACTGTCTTTGGGCTAAATTTCTGCATGGCAGGTACTGTATAACTGAACATCCTACTATGGTTATGCTTAAGCTGAGGAATTCAAGGCTATGGAAAGCTATTCTAAAAATTAAAGACAAAGCTGAACAACTTTTTATTTGGGAGCTAGGTGAAGGTCAGATTAATTTTTGGCTTGATCAATGGGTGTGGGAAGGTGAAAAGCTGTCAGCTGATATATCTACTACCTTGCCTAAGAGTTGTGTGAAAGAGTACTGGACAGCAAATCAGTGGAATTGCAGGCTTTTGAGCACATTGTTAACAGCTGATCTGCTACAGCAGGTTATGCTTACCAAGATCCAACCCAAGCAAAAAGACAAATTGATTATCAGAAACAAAAGCTCACAAAAAGTATCTTCATTTATTTATCAAAGTTTCTTCTCAGGGGGCAGGATACTTTGGGGGTCTGAGCTTTGGGGAAAGCTGCTGTCCCCTTCCATATCCTTCTTCTGTTGGAGAGTAAGGCACCTTCTTATATTTACTGATGATATCCTCAAGCTCAAGGGCTTAAAAGGACCCTCCTGTTGCCAGTTGTGCAGACAAGCTGAAGAATCTGTTAAGCATTTATTATTCAACTGTCCTTTTTCTCAGTTTGTTTGGAATGAGCTCATCGGTAGGCTCACTCTGGATACTTTGAATTTAAGTTGGCTTCATCTGTTTACTTGCTGGAAGGATTGGGATAAAGTTAATCTCCTATTGGTACCTTGCTTGGTGGCTTGGTTCATATGGTTGAACAGGAATAAGGCAAAGTTTGAAGCGAGACCATCCTCCTCCTTACAAGTGGCTGCCATATGTTTAACTTACATCAAAAAACTTATCAAATTTCAAAACTTCAGGGATATCTGCAAGGTGGGGTAGCTGGACCCCAGGAGGAAACTATTAGTTATTAGCTGGACACCCCCTCTTATTAATTGGGTGAAATTGAATACTGATGGGAGTTTTCACCAGTTTCATGTTGGGATTGGTGGGATTTTTAGGGACAGCCTTGGAAAGTGCTTAATGTATTTTCACTCTCCCACTTCTGCCCTGGATGCTTTAGAAACTGAAATGATTGCCATTTTCTGAGCTATCAAGATTGCACACTTATGTAAGATTAGCTATCTTCAGGTTGAGCCTAATTCCAGTAGCTGCATCAGTTTCCTCAACAAGTCTGTGTCTACTCCTTGGAATATCAATAGATGGATGAATAGAATGGCCATTTTCACTAATGGAATGGTAGTGGACTTTGTCTTTATTGCTAGGGAGGGCAATGCCCGAGCTCATTGGCTTGCTTCTCAGGGATGGTGTAATGAATCAATCAGTGATAGCATTAACCCCCCACACCTCTCTCTTTTTTGATACATGGAGACACTTTGGATCTCCCATATGTAAGAAACTAGATGTTTATCTTCAAGTAATGAATATACTGCTTGCCAGTTTGGTAGGTATTTTTGGCAATATATATATATATATATATATATATATATATATATATATATATATATATATATATATATTTGATCATAAGTCCCCGCGTGAAGCCAGTTACCGTGGAAGATGGTGGGCGACCATTGCATTGACGGCTTTCTGTCTCGGTAAGTACGGGAAGCGACTTTAGCCAGCCAGAGGGGATTTCATCCATCATCTTCGTGTGAAAATAAAAAATGACAATGGAGTAAAAGGAAAATGCCCAGGAGCTAGAAACTGCCTCCTGAGAGAAAGTCACAGACGATAAATAAATTTTAATGTTTGATCCAAGCCGAATGATTGGTATTATCAAAAGGAAGGCTTTCATAAAAGAGTTAGCTACTGCGCACCATGCTGAATGCATTGCTTATGGTCAAGAACTTTTGCAACTTTACAAAAATTTGGAAGAGAAATGCACCGAAAGAAGAGCTCCAGAGGTGACAAGTAAGGTGTTTAGAAGGCCAAAGAAATGACCAAAGAAAGAACGCTAAGTTTTTTATCAACCTCTTCAGATTATTCGATAACAAATCTAATAACTGTGCCACAGCTTTACTGTACTTTGTAGCTCCAATGAATTTATCGTTATTTCTTTGTTGTGACATAAAATTTTAATACAGGACTTATAAGTAGTGTATTAAGCATTGAGTAAAATATATATATATACATTTTTAATCAAAATAATAGATGCATTAATCAAAAGTTTGGTTTAAATACATCTGATATGAGGGAGTGTAAGTAAATTCCTAAAAAGTAAATGCTTTAAATGCCCAAAAGGAAATTTAAAAAAGTTTATAATAGCAGAAGCATCAAAAGTTTTGGCCAGCCAGTTGTCTGGCTGATTTCCCTCCTTATGTATATGAGTCTAGTAGATGGTAGTGCTCTGGGTGAGATAAAGTAGGCTCCTGTGAAGATAGATCAGCTTCCATGGAATATCTAATGAGCCTGTCATGATATTAACAAGTTGAAGTGAGTCAGATTCTACCTAGAGGTAAGGATACCCCAAAGCTTTAGCAGTTTTCAGTGCCCAAATTGCAGCAACCAATTCAGATTCAAGAGGAGAAATAAAAAAGATAGGAGCTTGCAAACCCCACAGTAACAGCCCTTTATGATTCTTGCACACCCACCCAATGCCTACAGACTGAAGATTATAACTTCTATCAATGTTAATTTAACCCAAGGTAAGGAAGGAAGTAACCATTGTATTGTCTTGACCTTTATCCTGGTTCTGTTCATATGCTGTTCAGTGAAACTATACCTGTTCAAATAGGTGCAACAATTTACAAACATCTGTTGAGGAGAACTTCTGTGCTCACCATATTTGTTTTGGTTCTTGGCCACAAACCAGCAGATAATTAATGGACATAAAGACAGTTGGTGAGCTTTCGAATTGTACCAAAAATCTTCCACTGAAGTCCAATCTCTAATATGATGTGAAATGTATAAATGATAAATCACCTTAGCTCAAATCGCCTTGGTGACAGGACAGTTAAAAAACAGATGTAAAGTAG
Source organism: Papilionanthe hookeriana x Papilionanthe teres (assembly GCA_022702705.1). Taxonomy (NCBI): domain Eukaryota; kingdom Viridiplantae; phylum Streptophyta; class Magnoliopsida; order Asparagales; family Orchidaceae; genus Papilionanthe; species Papilionanthe hookeriana x Papilionanthe teres. Next base: position 528,684 of record CM040422.1, on the reverse strand, counting down.
TTTCCTCATTAGAATGGCATAACCAACATCTAGAAACTATTCCGAGGCCCTTTAATTTGAGCATATCATCCACAGGCAAAAATTTATGGAACAATCTCCAACTGAAAAATGATATGGTCAGAGTAGCATTCCAGATATTTTATCCCCAATTATTAGGAGCCCAGCTGTGCTAAGTTTGGTATATAAAAAATTTAAGGGATTGAGAAGGAGGGTTCTTGAGAATGATCATATCAGGTTTTGTCTGATCAATCGGCATAGAGGTGATAATCTGAATGGTTGGGGTATCCACAATATCTTTAATCTTCTCCAAGTCCCAATTATAATTATTCCAGAAATCAACTACTGTATGATTATAATTAACTTCAGCATTAGGTAATGGGATTAATGGTTCATCCAATAACCAGTTATCCAACCAGAAGTTTAAAGAGCCATCTCCAACTTTCCAGTAGAAGAACTTATTTACCATTTCCCTTACTTTAAGTAATCCTTTCCACTGTTTAGAATCACCAGGTTTTACCTGAATCAACTAAGGATGGAGTTTTTTATAATATTTAGAAGTTAAAAATTCAGCCCATAGAGTATCCTGCTTCCTGAATTTTATCCACTGCTTGCAATGGAAAATTTGATTTATGTGTTGAATGCTTTTAAAACCCAGTCCTCCTGAGTGAAAAGGTTTACATAGTTTGTTCCATGCTACCCAATGGATCTGTTTGTTCTGTCCTTCCCACAAAAATTTATTAAAGGTGGTTTTCAACATTCTTCGAGTACTCCTCTTCATTCTGATCATTTGCATAGTGTATAAAGGAAATGTAGTAAGGCTACTTTTTAATAAGGTTACCCTTCCCCCATTAGAGAGAAAACTGTTGGTCCAATATTTGAGCTGAGAAGAAACCTTATTAACCACCTCATCATATTGTTTTTGTTTTTCCTCACCTCTCAAAAGTTGAAAACCTAAGTACTTTAAAGGCAGATCAGGAGGAGAGAATCTATATGTAGTTTTGAGCCATTGTTGATTTTTGAATTTCTTGCCTGCCAAAAACTGACACTTATGTTTGTTTAATTCCAAGCCAGTCACTTGTTGAAGTTGTTGAATGATATCTAAAGTTTTTTTGATTCCCTGTTTACTTCCATTGGTGAACACAATGACATCATCTGCATAAGAAAAATGGCTTATGATAGGTTTAGAGCTGTGATGATAACATAGATAAGGATATTTCATTTGAGCCTTGCTGAGAAGTCTAGAGAAGTAGTCAAAGGCAAGGATGAAAATAGTTGGAGATAGGGGATCTCCTTTCTTAAGACCCTCCCAACAAGAAAGAACCCATGTCTGGTACCATTTATTAGGACACTATAAGAAGTATTAGAGAGCCATCTTTGAATCAGCTGGCAAAAGGCTGGACAAAACCTTCTTGCCTTAAGCATTTGGTCAATAAAATTCCAGCTAAGGGAATCATAAGAATTTTTTAAATTATGACCTCTACATGGTTTATCAATCTCCAACAACAATTCTTGAGCTAGTAGTACATTATCAGTGATATTTCTGCTCTGAATGAATGCAGATTGGTTGGAACTAAAGAAAAGGTGTAAGAAGGGTTGTAACCTACTCACAATGATCTTGCTGATTATCTTATTAAGAGTATTTATAAGACTTATGGGCTTCAAATCATACCATGTAGCTTTTTTCTTATCTTTGGGGATTAAAGATATACTAGTAGCAGCAAAGTTATTAGGCAAATTAGTTCCAGCAAAAAAAGCTTGTACAGCTCCAACAACATCCTTCCCCATAATTTTCCAAGCTTTAAGATACATTACAGTAGTGAATCCATCAGATCCTGCAACCTTGTTCCCATCAGTGGATTTTAAAGCCTACAGGAATTTTTCTTCTTCAGGTAAGGAAAGCAATTGCAACTGTTGAACAGTTTCCATCTGATCAAGAAAAGCCTCTTCCTTAAACACAACAGGGTTAGTTGGTTGAGCAGAAAGGTTGTTTTTAATAAAATGTACAGCACTTTCATTAATTTGAATTAGTTCAGATAGGCACTTTCCATCTAAATCTTTGATATTAATTATTGCATTTAACTGCCTTCTGTATTTGATCACGGCATGGAAGAATCTAGTATTTCTATCCCCAAATAGTTGTTTATTTATAGCAGCCTCCTGTTGGAGAAATTCTTCTTCTACATTCAAAGCTTGAAGGTACTATTCCGGAGCTTCCAATAATTTTTGATGATTATCCAGACCAAAAGCCTGATCAGCCTCCAATTGAGTTATCCTTGTTTCAGTTTGTTTCACCTTCTCAAAAACATTACCAAAAACAACTTTGTTCTATAGTTTGAGATGCCTAGTCAAATATTTTTGTAATCTCTATACTTATTTGAAGGATTAACTACAATGTCATTCTGAAGAGTCCACCCAGTTGTAACTTCAGTTCAAAAATCTGGATGTTTAGCCCAGACATTTTGAAATCTAAAAGTTGAAAATCCAGCCTGTGGAAAAAATGAGATCTTAATAAGTAAAGGAGAGTGATCAAAAGTTGTCTTGTGTAAATGATGCACTTGAGTGATAGAGAAAGTGTTCATACAGCTGCTGTTAGCAAGGAATCTATCCAATCTCTCCATAATTTTGCCTCTTTGCCAAGTGAAAGGTGTTCCTGAGAAACCCAAGTCAAACAATCCAACATTGTTAATTCTAGAAGAGAATTGCATCATATGCTATAAATTTGGAGTTCTTCCACCAAACTTCTCACTAGGATCAACAATATTGTTAAAATTACCCCCAACAATCTAATTCTCCTTAACAGCACCACTGATATTGATAAGATTATCCCATAGAAAATTTCTATCATGAGATGTACAACCAGCATAAATAGAAGTGGCCAGAACAGAGAATTGAGCAATCTTAAAGTTCACATGAACAAATTGAGAGTCATCAATTAACTCCCGGCAGGTTAGCTCTTTCCTACTAATCAGCCAAATTTTGTTAGTATTGTTAGCATAAAAATTGAAACCCTGAAACCTTTTAGTGAACTTGTCGATGTTGCTATGAACCATTGGCTCCAAATAAGCAATGATCCAAGGCCTATAAGTCCTGTTAATATTCATAATTTTGTTAAGGGTGCCAGGACTTGCCACACCCCTAACATTCCAGCACAAAATGTTAATCATGGTGGTTAGCCTTACCTGCCCTAGTTAATCTAGGGGCAGGGGCCTTATAGGTGTTAGGATCCCTTGCTTCAATAATATTGCTCTGTGAAAGACATTTAAGTTCCATTACATCTTTCCTTCTTCTCCTTCTTTTCTGAACAGTCCAATTCTCCTCCATGTCAGTGGTAATATGATCTAACACTTCCTGATCAGATGCTTGTGCCCCTGTTCTATCTCTAATCCCAGCCTCTTTATCACATGGAGAGTCTGGATAGTTAATGAGATAAGGTTGATGCACAATATGTTGTGGGCTAATAAGTCAAGTTGAGGGCAAAATTCTGGGGCTGGTTTCTTCTCTATTTTCAGTTTCAGAAATATTTCTGACAGTGTTATCATCAGAATTTTTATCTGTTTGTTGATTAACCTCAGAATTTATAAAATTCTCCACTGTATTTGGTAAAGGAGTAGTAATATGGATGTGTTGATCACCTTAATCTAAATTACGAATAACTAGCCTCCCATTAGTTGTAGGAGAAATAGTAGAAGGACCCCTGTCTAAAGGCAAATCTCGCTGTTGTAAATTAGGATGTGTTTTTTGGGGGTTGGGGGGGTGGTTGGGTACGATCTATTTTTTGTTGCTAATTGGAGGTTGGTTCTTTGTCATGGGTTCTTTCTAGGCTACTTTAAAAGGTCTAAGTTCAGGATGGACCATGTAACACTGTTCCACTGAATGCCCAAATATATGGCAATGCTTATAATACAATGGCTGATATTCCATCACAATAGGCTGCCAGTAGCCATTATTTGCAGTCCCAAACCATACACCATCATTGTAAGGAAGAGTGATATCTCTTTCCACCAAAAATCTAGCTTTTGAAATCCTTGACACATTAGTTGAAGGCAAGTCTAATTTAAGAAGTCTGCCCATGGAGTTAGCAATATCATATAGGATTTTATGGTGAATATAAGGTAGCTTCAGATTTGGTAGATCGAATGACACAGGAACAATTGGTGGCTCTTGTGAAGGATCAAAATCTAATGTTCATTTCAGCTGCTTCATAGTCTTACCCTCAACCATAATGAACTTCTTAGAAAAAACTTGTCTATAGTCATCCTCCCTGGATAACTGAAGCATGATGTGTCTACTGTCAAACACACTTATAATCCAGCTCCCCAACAACTTGAGATCATCAACCACTTTGCGCAAAATGTCCAGTTTAGGGTGACCAAACTGGAACATACCCACCAAGGTAAATTTGTAAGGTTCAGATAGCTTGTTAAGTACCTCCTCAGTAAAAATCAAAGCCAATTTCTTCAGCCTTCTTCGTGCATCTTGTGATGAATTTACACTCCACTTTTCCCTCTATAGCATCATGGTAAATTTGTGGGAACACTAGTTTATCTCCGAAAGATGCCCCTCCATCCTGTCTAACAGTTACTTCTGCATAGGAGCCTCTTCCCACAAAATTTTGATCAGCATTAGTTAACTCTTGAGCCATGAGTCCAATGGAACAATAATTCAGCAAACTCACGAACCAAAAATTTAAGAAACCTAAGGCTCGGGAAAACAGTTCCCACTCTACCAGAACCACACCAGAAAAACAAATTAATCACCACCACAAACATTTTTATAAGGCCATCGGCGATAGTCACCGCCGCCGCCATGTAAACTCTAGCAGGGCACAGAATTTAATTGCTCCTTCTCAGTCTCAGAAGAAAAGGAAATTTGTTTTAGTACAATGGAAGACTCCTATGCATCCTTGGTTGAAGATTAATACAGATGGCAGCTTCAAATCTTCCTCTGCTGGAATTGGAGGTCTTTGCGGGGATCTTAAAGGAAAATGTCTATGGTTCTTTGCTGCCCCTATCATGGCTTGTTCGCACTTGAAGCTGAAATTATTGTTGTCTTTTGGGGTTTAAAGATTGCTTGAAAAACCGAAGTTAAAATTTCTTCATTTTGAATTTGATTCCATGCTTTTGTTACGGATTTTGACACGGAAATCAGCAATACCTTGGTTCCTTCATATTTGGATAAAAAAGATCAAGGCTATCACTAATTCAATGCACATTATTTGGTCTCACATTTATAGAGAAGGAAATCGACTGCAAATTGGCTTGCATCTACTGCCTCTACTTCCTTTAATGTAATTTGTAGTTACGATATTTCTTGCTTTCCTTTATTTAGTTCTCTTGTACATGGGGACTTAATGAAGATTCCTCATGTTAGATGTACCAACTCTTCATCTTAATATAATATTATTATTGGTGCAAATATATATATATATATATATATATATATATATATATATTGTTAAAAAAAAACCAAAATATTATTCAAAGAAAGTCTTACATCTAACATGAGGGATTTCAATTAAATCCCCATGTAAAAGAGAACTAAATAAAGGAAAAGAAGAGTAATTAGAACTATAAATAACATCCCGAGATGAAGAAGCCTTAGTTGCGAAGCCAATTAGCGAGGTTGATTACCTCTCTATAGGTATGACTCCGAGAACTGCAATAGATGAAGAGAGTAAGTTAATTTTATTTATCCGGATCCGAAGAAACCAAGGCACAACAACTTGTGACAATAAGATCTGTAGTAAATGCAAAGAGTCCATTTCCAAGTGCACAAATTGATTATTACTGCATAATAGCAATTTTCGAGTCCCAAAAGGCTGCAATTGCTTCGACTTCCAAAGCATTTAAAGCAATAATAGGTCTTGAGAAAAACCATAAACGAGTGACCTTTAAAATTTCGCAAAGACCTCCGATACCAAATTGTAGAAGTTCCGAAGCTTCCATCAATATTAATCTTAAGCCATGGATTCTTAGGTGGTCTCCATATAATAAGCATAATTTTGTTTTTGGGTCCATGAGATGAAGAATGGACAAAATTCTGTATCTTACTGAGAAAAGTAAGACGGTTTCTAATGATAAAATTACAAGAGAACACCTTGTTATTGAAGATTAAATCATTCCTGGCTAGCCATAAAAACTAGAAAATGATAAAAGGAATGAAATAATAAGAAGTAGCTTTCCATTCTTCCCAGCAATCATTAATTGAACTCCAAGAAGAGTAATGAGTTTGCAGTCCACGACGAAATAACACGGCTTTCCAAGCCTTCTGTGCCCAGTCACAATTTCGAAAAATATGCCAAATAGTCTCTTTAGCACAGTGACACAAATGACACCTGGATGGACCTCTGAGTCCCTTAAGTTTAAGTATATCTTCTATTGGTAGCATCTTCTTAAAAAACCTCCAACAAAAAAATGACATAGAAGGGGTTATATATTTACTCCAAAGCTTAGCATCTCAATCATTCTTTTGCCAAGTAAAACAATTTTGATAAATGAATTTAGATAAACTTTGATTATGTGGTTTTTAATAATAAGTCTATCTTTTCTTCAAGGATGAATAGGGGTATTTAAGATCTTATTATGAATATCAGCAGGAACATAATCTAGGAATTTATGCAAATTCCAAACACCATCACTCCACTCAGCAATTTGTCGAATAGCAAGGTTATGATTATAGTGTGCTTGAAGGGACTCATCAAACAGCCAACTATCAAACCAGAAGTCAATTTGTCCTTTACCAATTTCCCAAATAAACATCTTTTCAGCATGAAGTCTTACTTTAAGCAACTCTTTCCAAGTTTTAGAATCTCCAGGCTTAAGACTGAACTTTGCTGGATGTTCATTATGATAATATTTAACATTCATAAATCTTGCCCACAAAGATTGTTGTGATCTGAAACCGATCCATTGCTTACAGTAGAATGTAAAACTCAGATGCTGAAAGATTTTAAAACCTAATCCACCGCAATCAATTGGCTTACATAACTTCTCCCAATTGGTCCAATGCATTTGCTTATGTTGCCCTTCCCAAACAAATTTATTAAACATTATAGAAAGCATTTTCTGTGTACTCTTCTTCATTTTAATTATCTGTAGTGTATAAAGAGGAAATGCAGTTAACACACTCCTAAGAAGTGTTATTCTTCCACCATTTGAAAGAAAAGAATTATACCAACAACTAATTTGAGAGGATATTTTAGAAATTATATCATTATAGTGTGAAAGTCTCCTTCTTCCTTTGATTAAAGGAAAGCCCAAATACTTAAGAGGATATTGAATCTCCTTAAACTTAGTGAAATCTGAAATCCAATTTTTCATCTGAACACTGATTTTAGAGCTTGCAAGGAACTGACATTTAGATCTATTAAAAGCCATTCCAGAAATAGCTTCAAAGTTAGTCAAAACATTCATGAGACATTTAATAGATTGTTTACTTCCATTGGAGAATACTATCACATCATCATCATAGGCTAGATGACTGACTAGTTGAGTAGATCTATGCTGATACTGAGTGTATTGATGAGTAAGCTGCATTTGGTTAAACATTCTTGATAGATAATCAAAGACAAGGATGAAAATATAAGGAGACGATGGATCTCCTTGTCTAATGCCCCGTCCAGATTTAAAGAATCCATGGCTTCTACCATTAATTAGAACACTATGATAATTATTGTTTAACCATCTATAAATGTGGTTACAAAATTAGAACTAAAACCTCTATCTGCAAGAACTTTAAGAATAAAAGTCCAACTCATAGAATCAAATGCTTTGGCCAGATCCAATTTAAAAATAATATTAGAACCTCTGCAGCATTTATCTATATCAACTAGCAGTTCTTGTGCCAAAAGAACATTGTCACAGATGCATCTTCCCTTGATAAAAGCACTTTGATTTTCAGAAATAAGATCCCCCAATAAAGGTTGTAAACGAGCTACCATAACATTTCTTATAATTTTAGAAAAGGTGGAAGTCAGACTAATGGGTCTGAAATCCTGCCAGTTGGATTTGATTTTATCTTTAGGAATCAAAACAATGGTAGTGGAAGCAAAATACTTAGGAATATCTATTCCTTGAAAGAAACTTTGTACTGCTAAAACCACATCAGATTTGATTATTATCCAGTTTTTGATATAGAAATCGGCTGTAAATCCATCTGGCCCAGCTGTCTTACTACCATCAATTGATTTAATAGCCTCAAAAACTTCCTTAGCATCAGGAGGTTGAACCAAGAAATCCATATTCACATTACTGAAATCAGAACTTATGAGAGCGAGGAGAATAAGCGAGCGAACTAATAGGTGATAAGAAAACAATTTATAAAAGTAAACAATAGCATCATCAGCAATCTCTTTAGAATTGACTACCATGTATTATCAACAGATTTAATTTTCAATATACCATTAACAGATCTTTTATATTTAATAGCTGCATGAAAAAATTTGGAATTTCTGTCACCATGCTTAAACCAATTGATGGTACTTTTTGTTGTAGGAAAAGTTCTTCTTTCAATATAGCAGAGTGTAATTTACTATAAGCCTCATTAAGACTATGTTCAGAGTCCAAACCATCTTCAACAAGCTTTTCCATTTCATGTACCATTGATTCTGCTTCTATAACTTTCTGATGAACATTCCAAAAAACAGTCCAATTCCAATGCTTCAGCTTACTAGCAATCCTTTTTTGTAATTGCCAAAGTTTAGAAATAGGATCAGAATAAAGGACTTCCAAAGGAGCCTTCCAATTATCAACAATCATTTGATTATAATCAGGATGAGTAGACCATACATTAAGATATCTGAAAACAAGATTCTTAACAGCAGGAGAGAGAGCACATCTGACCAGTAAAGGAGTATGATCAGATCCCAGTCTTGCCAAATGTTTAACAGTAGTAATAGGGAACATGCTTAGCCAAAGTTGATTAACCAAAATTCTATCAATTCTTTCCTAAATATTTCCTCTCCTCCATGTAAAAGGAGAGCCTTCAAATCCAATATCAAAAAGATTAGCTGAAGTAATATTATTAGAAAAGGTCAACATTGCTTGTAGATTAGGATTTCTCCCACCCTTTTTCTCACTAGGATGTGCTATGGAATTGAAATCACCACCAACCATCCAGCTATCAGTCATTGAATTACTAATGTGATGTAAAATATTCCATAGCTCTAATCTATCAACTTTTAAAGTAGCAGCATATATAAAAGAAGCAAAGCCATTGAACTGATCTAACTCAAAGTGGAAATGTAGCAGCTGAGAATGATTAAGCAAGATCTTAATCTTCAGCTCTTTTCTATAGAACAACCAGATTTTATGAGAACAGTTAACCACAAAATTATATCCATAGAATTTCTTAGTGAATCTATCAAAATTGGATTTCACCAAAGGCTCTAAAATGACAATAATCCAAAAGTGATGAACCCTGTTTAAGTTTAAGAGTCTATTAAGGGAGCCAGGGTCAGCCACTCCCCTAATATTCCAACACAAGATTTTAATCATGAATAGCATTTCTTCCTCCTCTAGTCAACCTAGAGGAAGAATTTTCAGCTGCAGAAGTTTGAATAATGTTGCTTTCAGAAAGATTTTTTAACTCCAGGGATCTCTTCTTTCTAGCTTTTTGTATCATCCAGTCATTATTAATATCATTACTAATATCTACCATTCCTGCAGAAGTTGAAGTATCTTTCTGAGTTGTTCATTGAAATACAGGATAATTCATAGGCTTAGGGTGAACCTCAACTGTTTGATAATGAGTAATAGTATTGTCTTGCAAAGCCTCATGAGAATTACGAACTTCGTAGCGACGGTAATTCCAGAATCGAAAACAACTAATTCAGGAGAAGTAGATGATTCAATTAAACTAGAAGCTCTTCGTAAAGGATTTGCATTTGCTTTTATACAAACTTCTGTAGGAACAACCAAAGATTCAGTATTTCTAATACTTTCTTCATTCTCAGAAGTAACATTAATGATTTAAGAATTGATAGGTAAAATATATGATGCAATAGCAGAAATCTGAACAGATTCAACAACAGGCTCCTTAGTAGTTATTTGCAGCTTTTCCCCAGTAGGAGCGATTACGATAGTACGAACGGGATCAACGGTAGTTTGCAAATCTTCCACGATGAAGGACAACGATCGATCGGTTTTTAGGATCTATAATCCTATTGGTCTTCAAGTGAGGATGAAGCCTGAAACAGTTATCATTAGAATGTCTAAACATTTTACAATGTTGGCAGTAAAATGGCTTATTTTCCATTATAATAGTTTGTCAATATCCATTATGTGGTGTACCAATCAAGATTTCTTCAATATCAGCAAGAGATACATCTCTTTCCACAAGAATTCTAGCCACAGAAGGTGTAGTGAGTTGAAAGGTAGGCATATCCAACTTCAGAGGCCTACCTAAGGCAGTCCCAATAGCATATAGAATTTGATGATTAAATAAATGAAGTTTCAGATTTGGTAGTTTATACCAAATAGGAATAACAGGTGGTTCTTGATGAGGATCAAAAGAAGGAGACCATTTTAAAATTTTCATAGGGATGCCATCAATCAAAACAAATTTTTTGGAAAATAAATTAGTATAATCCACTTCTTTGGTAAGCTGGATCATAATATGCCTTCCATCAAAAAGACCAACCTTCCAAGAACCCAATAATATGAAATTCTCAAAGCATTTCCTTATGATATCCATTTTATGATGTCAAAATTGAAATTTACCAATTAAAGTAAATTTATGTACATCCACAAGAGAAGAAATATCAGAATCAGATAGAATTAATGCAGGCTTACCATCCTTCTTCTCAATTTTCTTCATGAATTGGCATTCTTCCTTACCATGAGTAGCATCATGATAAAATTGTCGAAAAACCAAATTATTAGAAGGATTTAATGAATCAAGTCCAGTCACTTCACCAAAAGTCTTTGCCGGAGATCGAATTTGCTCAGCCATTCAAAAAAATAGAAACCCAGAAGAAGAATCAAGAATCGACAGAAGTCCAAAATTAAAAAAGATCAAGAGTCGGGAAAGCAGAATTTAGATGTAACAGCAGCAAATACAAGGATATAATGAAAACTAAAAGAAATAGTATTCAAATCTACCAAACATCGAAAGAATTGAATGAAATTGAGAAGGAAATCAAGAATCGCACCAAGAACTCTCCACAAAATACGGAATCCCATCCATATATATATATATATATTTATATGTACGTATGTATGTATATGATGGATGCATGGAGGGCTCTGCTAGGTTTTGGGGGTCAGCCATGACCCCCTGGCGGCGCTGGGTTGTCTTCCTGGTGGTTGGTAAGTTGTGTGCTGGTGGTTTGGCCTGCTACCTTCAGGTGTGGTGGGGCTTTTATGTTGCTTTGGTTTTCCCGAGCTTCTCCTTCTTTCAATTTGGGTACTGTTCCATTGGTGACTTTTCTAGAATTGTTATCTCTGCTGTTTGGGGTTCTGCTATACCTCTCGTTTTTATCTTTAGTTTGTTGTGGTGAGCCTTTATGACTGCCTTCCCCATTAATGTGGAAGTTAATGCCCAGTGGGCCAAAGCTTCCTATGCAAGTGTTGTGAGCAATGGTAGAAATATTCCCAAAAATTTTGAGCACTTAGTTTTCCTACAATCTCTGCATGATGCTGCAGCAGGTAGGAAAAGCTGCCATTTTATTCAACCACTGGAAACTAAGGAGGAAAGGCCAGCCATCAGGTTGACCTCCCAGAAAATGGCTACTCTCACTGATGCTGTTAAGTTCACCCTCATTAGTCAGTTCCAATATGGGCACCCGAAAATGGAATTGGTCAGAAAGTTCTTTGAGGAATTGCCTATTGTTGGCCAGTGGAAGCTGGGTCTAATGGATGGGAGAATGACACACCTAAAATATATACGTTTTTTCCTATATAATTTTACTCATTTTTTATGATATTACACTTTAAAGAAAGGTATTTTGTATATTTTTTGGTTTTAGGTACAATAAATGGTGATTGGAGAAAAAGAAGCAAAAACGGTGCAATTTGGAGCAAAAACTAGCAAGAAAGCAAATTTTGGCCTAACACCTTTCGATAAGTCTTCCTCTGCTTAATCTCTTTTACACTTCTTGCATATTTTGAATGAGATTACACTTTAAAGAAAGGTTGTTTTTATGCTTATTTTATAGGGCTATCTGTTAGGAACACAACGCAATTGAAATGGGGCGAATCAGAGCTAAAACAGAGCCAAACGGAGCAAAATGGTGGAGTTGTGCAGACTAGGGCGCCGGCGGCGCCAAGAGCCCGCGACCACGATTATTGGGCGCCGGCAGTGCTAGGAGCATTTATTGGCCACATACATTCAATCTGGATGCATTCTGGAAGGTTTCTTCATGCACCTCTTGGGAAATTCGTCCCTACACTATTTTAAACCAAATTTGAAGCCAAAAAGAGGGGAGTAGAAGTTAGAAAAATGTAGAGAATGATTAGAGATCTTAGAATAGGAGTAGAAATGTAGATTTCTACCTTTTTGGAGAGATTTGAGAGGAGACTTTGAGAGAATATGTAAGGGAATTTTCTTGCATTGTATGGATCGACGGGAGACTTTGTGTGGGAGATTTTCATCTTTCTTTCAAGGGAAAATAAGCTAAGTATTGTATTCTTCATCATATTATGGTTTTGTAAACACTTATTTTGTGGATTTGCTTTGAAATGATATTTTCCTTATGTTTTCTTCGTGCTTTGCGATATCTTTCTCTTACTCTTTCTTCTTCTTTGGAAATCGTGGCATTAGAAGATTATGTCATTGTTTTCATTCTAATTTTCTTTTGCAATGAGTAGGATTCATGATTAAGATATTGGGATTCTTTCTAAAAAATATTTTAATTATAAATGTGATGGTTTTTACTTGCACTTCATTTACATTATAATAAAGGCCTGTTGTAGTGTTAAAATTTATTGTAATTTCATTAAGCCAAAAGGGGAGGTGTAATTCTCAACAAAGTGGAACCACATTCAATATCTGTAAATGAATTGCGTAGTTCATGGGGATTGAGTGTAAATAAATAGGGAAATGTATTTTGATGAGCTTCAAATTGGATGTTTCAGGGTGACAGACTGAGATCCCCAATTTGGTCCTAAGATTGGTAACTAAAGTCAAAGGTTAGCCTTCGGATGAAGGGTGAGTGGGAGCTCCGTAGTGAGAGCCGGTATCCTCCTAGCCTAGCCTTAGATTTAGTGATTGAACTTAGGATATGTCAATGTTCTTTACATGCTTGGAAGAGGATGTACTCTTTTGAGGGTAAAGAAACATTTATGCTCTTATTTGGCACATACAATTTTTAATATATCTCATTCCTATAGTTTATCCAATTCATTACATAAAATTAGTAGATTTTATTATCTCAAAATTCACCAAACCAATTTATCCAAAAATGGTTATCTTTAGAAGCAATATTTTCCTTTAGCAGTATTTATTAGTTATTTTAAAATTAATATTTACCTTTAGGATTAGTTGTTAAAGAAAAACCACTTATATCGACCTTCCAAACTAAAGTCTGATAGTAGTAGACTAGAATTTGACTAAGGACCTTTTTACCTTGCTTTCCTTTGGTATCGATAAATGGGACTCCATTAGAGCCCTGTATTACTTGATACGATACGTATACTTGAGTTTGAAATTGTGAATTTACAAAATCATTATAAATATATAAATTTGGGGTTATAAATACTTGCATATAAATAAGTCGCATTAGAGACATCTTTTAATTGGGTTGTCCAGAGAGGAGGATTATGCCAGGATCATTAGAAATCAAACTCTCATTATTGCTGGAGCTCATATGAAGATCATTAAGTGGACTCCAGAATTTGATCCAAATAAGGAACTCCCCATTAAACCTCTTTGGTTCAGATTCCCTAATTTTCCTATTCAATTATACTACACTGATGCAATTTTTCAGATCAGTAGAGCCTTAGGTACTCCACTGAAGGTGGATCCTCCCACTCATGATATGGGAAGGCCAGCTGCTGTTAGAGTTTTTGTGGAAAGGGATGTTACTCTTCCAGAACTTGATAAGGTTTTGATCATTACAAGTGATGAAGGAGAGGGTATTTGGCAGGAAGTTGTGCTGGAAAAAAGCCCCTTTTCTGTCTACACTGCAGGATGTTTGGACATTCACAAGAGAAGTGCTATAGATTGTAACCCCTTTTATGAAAACATGCTGGGGCCAAGCCCACTACTTCTCAAGTCAGGGGAGTTGAGGTGGCACCACCTACAACTAGCTCTCTGAACTTGGCAACTGAAATTAATGAAGAATTGACTGAGCCTGTGGATGAAACTGCTGAGCAGGTCTAAGTGGTTGAGGTGGAACCTGCTGGGCAGAAGATTGTGGAGGTTTCAGGCCTACAGCTAGAGCCCAATTTTGTCCCACCTTCTGCCACCAAGGATTTGGAATATATTGATAATATTGAATTGGAAGTCAGTGTGACAGCACCCACACAGGAACAATGTTTGAATGTACAAAACAAAATGGGAAATGAATGTCAGATTCAGTAAGCCAAAAAGAAGAAAATGTTGTCTTCTGATTTGTAGAAATCAGTCGACCCCGTCTCACTTTTCCTGATTGTAACACCCTTCCTACACACACTGGATCTCCGTCCAGCTCTAGTAAGATCAAAACTAGATCTAAATCCCATTTTTCCATTCCACCCCCATTCCCTCTGCGACCCCCTGATGTTTAACTTCCTTTGTTGGAACATTAGGGGTGTTGCTCAGCCCTCCTATTTTGAAAGATTACTTTACTAGTTTAAGAAACACCACCTTTGGTTTTTAGCTATACTTGAACCGTTAGTTCATAAAAACCCCCAAAAATATCTTACTAAATTTCCAGGTTGCTCAATGTTCACTAGCATATCAAATAAAATTTGGATCATTTGCAGGAAGGAGATCCATTGGATTGTGATTTTAGACCATCCTCAATTTGTCCAAATGGCCTGCCATCTGAATGGTCATGATTTTGTTGTCACCTTTGTGTATGCTGGGTGCACCAGGGATGTCAGGTTGGAGCTTTGGACTGAATTGCTAAATTTAAGTTCTTTCATTGCCACTAGCTAGATCATTGGTGGTGATTTCAATTGTTTAGGCTCATTTACTAAAAAGTCTGGGGGCAGCCCCCTGCCATTTCTACTATGACTGCTTTCAATGATAACATCCTTCAGGCTGGCTTTTATGATCTTGGCTTTCGGGGTCATCCATTTACTTGGAAGTGAGGCAAGACTTGGAAAATATTGGACAGGTTTCTTACTAATAATCTTTGGCACCAAAATATTCTTCATACTTTTGTCACTCATCTGAATCTTGTTAGATCTTACCATAGACCTCTTCTGATTACAATAACTACTGCTGAAACATCAAAGAGCCCCTCTCCTTTCAGATATTTGAATTGTTGGTCTAGTTATCCAAATTTCCTTGATCTTATTGTTACAAACTGGACTGGGTGCCAGCATTCCAACCCTCCTATCCAATTACAGTTGCTACACATTAAAGTTGGTAAGGCTCTTAGAGCCTGGAGCTAGAACAACATTGGGGATATTGCCAAAAATATGGAACTGGCTGAGAAAGAAGCGTTTGAGTTGGAAGCTGCTGTTATTGTCAATCGGGACAACTATAGGGATCTTGTTGCTAGTCAGGAAAAATTACTATTTGCTGTGGAGCTTCAAGACCAAATTCTTAGACAGAAGGCTGCAATTTACAAATTCAAAGATGGGGATAGGAACACCAACTTCTATCAGGCTTATATTAGGTATAAAATAAAGTGTAATTCTATTCATTCTATCAAGAATGAGCAGGGGGTGACTCTTCAAAATGGGAAAGACATTGCCAATGATGCTGTGGAGTTTTTTAAGAAGCTCTTAACCCATAACAATGCATTAAACCTTCTATTGATGCTACTATTTTTTCCAAGGAACACCATCTCATCAGCTATTTCAACCTGTCTGATCAACCTACAGAGGAGGAAATCTGGGAGATTTTTAACTCCATGGATGGGTCCAAAGCTGCTGGCCCTGATGGGTTTACTGCTGACTTCTACAAGAAGACTTGGGGGATCTGCAAAGGTGTTGTGCTGTGGTCAAGGCCATTTAGAGTTACTTTAGGGGAGTTGAGATGCCCCAGTATTTTTATGCCTCCACTATTGTCCTCATCCCCAAGTCTGCTAACCTTACTGACTGGAATCAGATAAGGCCTATCAGCTTAACTTCCGTGATCAGCAAGGCTATTAGCAAGATCCTAGTGAGGAGATTTCAACCATTTTTAGAACACATCATCTGTCCAAATCAAGCTACCTTTATTCTTGGTAGATCAATCACTGATAATGTGCTTTTTGCTCAAGAAATGATTCTAGATCTGGATAGACCCTGTAGAGGTGGGAATCTTGTTTATAAAATGGATATTAAGAAGCCTTATGACACCATGGATTGGAATTTTATTTTGGCCATTCTTCAGGCAAGAGGTTTTCACCTAGACTTCTGCAGATTAATTAAAAGATGGCTCAAACATAACCAGCACTCTCTACTGATCAATGGGAAATGTTGGGGTGGTTTCACTGCTACTAGGGGACTCAAACGAGGGGATCCCTTGTCTCCCACCAATTACATTCTTGCTATGGATTATTTGTCTAGAATGCTGGAATCACAAATATCCCCTACCATTATGACAGATATCACCACAGGTCTAACATCCCTAAATCTTATTTAATTTATGATGATGACATTATCCTTTTTCTAGAGCCAGCAAAAATGTTGTGAAGAAAGTTATCAAATGTCTGGACGCATTCCAATTGGTCTCTGACCTTTATTTTAGCCCTGATAAGTGTACTCTTATTTCTCCTAAGAAATGCCACTCATCCATAACTCATTGGGCTCAGCATTACACTGGATTTTCCAAAACAATGATCCCTCTAAAATTCTTGGGGCTCTCTCTTATTAAAGGCAAGACTAAGCAACTGCAATTTGATGACATCATTTATAAGATTAAGGCTCTACTGGCCAATTGGGCTCACTCTTTTCTCTGAACTGGGGGGACAATTAACCTCCTTCAGAACATTCTCACCACTTTCCCTCCTATGTTCTCCAAATGACTTGCATGAAGAAAGCATAGGAATCCAAATGGAGAGGATCTTCAACAGATTCTTTTGGTCTGGGCATAGAAAACAGTTGCATTGGGCTAGTTGGCAGAAGCTAGCCAAACCTTCTGAGGCTGGGGGAGTGGGATTTGAAGGTCTTATTCAGCTACAACAAGTTAAATTTTGTAAGTTATGGGTTAAATTTAGACAAAAAAACTCTCTTTGGGCCAGATTTATGTTGGGAAAGTATTGCAAGGATCTTCATCCTACTGCTGTACAAGATAAGCTGGGTTCCTCCAGAGTCTGGAAGTAGATGCTGAAATGCAGACACCTCACTAATAATTTATACAAATGGAAGTTGGGGAGAGGGGAGATTCTATTCTGGCATGACCAATGGTGTCCTGCTGATATGCTTATCGCTAATCCAAATACCCCTATTACCCAGTTTCATGTTGCTGAGTGTTGGGATGGGGAGGAATAGTCTATCCCAGCTCTAGGACTTATCCTACAGGAGAATTCTGTGGAGCATGTTTCGAGAATCCTATTTAATAGAACTAAACCTGATAGTATAACTGGTAAAATGAGAAACAACACAGCCTAACTAATTAGATTTATAATGCCATCCACTTCAGGACCAAAGTGGATTGGGGTACTCAGATATGGAACAAATATCTTTCCCCATTTATGTCTTTTCTCAATTGGAGAATTTTTCACTGCTGTCTCCCAACTGATGATATCCTGAATTTAAAGGGTTTGAGGGGTCCTTCTAAATGTTATCTTTGTGGTACCTATGCTGAATCTATTACTCATCTATTTTTTAGATGTCATTTTTCTCAAGAGGACTAGACTGAATTATATGCTCTCTTTAATCCTGACACCATGCATCTGGATTGGCCTGATCTTGCCACCTACTGGAGATCTTAGCATCTGATACAGTTGGGTGTCATTCCTTTTATCACTTCCGGTTTCATCTGGATGAACAAGAATAGTATCAAATTTGAATCCAAGTTTTCCTGTGTGCAAATTGTGGTGGGGAACTGTCATTCTTTCATCTCCAAAATTACTAGTTACAAAGACCTCCCCAACATTCTAAATAAACCCCCTTGGGGTTTCCCCCATAGGACAAAATTCTCCAAATTAAGTGGAACACTCCCAACTATCCCTATGTTAAAGTCAATACTGATGGGGCATTCTCTGATTCTGAGCTGTGATTAGTGTCATTTTTAGGGATGGCACAGGTAAATGTCCATGTTTTTTTTCAGGCCCCTGCTGATACTGTTGATCCATTTGAAACTGAACTCATGGCAGTCTATTGAGCAATCTATATAGCATTCTCTAATAATTAACATTACCTAGTGGTTGAGGGGGATTCACAATTATTGATCAATCATCTGGGGAGGGACCTTCCCCCCTCTTGGCATCATTTTTAGTGGATTCACGGAATTTATTCTCTATCCTCCCAGGCTTCAATTCAGTTCTCCTTTATATATAAAGAAGGAAACAAAACACCTCATTGATTAGCTAAAAGTGGGCTTTGCTCTATGGAAATTTTGGTATCCGTCTCCCCTCTCCCTCAGCTGTCATTTTTTATTGAAGCAGATGTTTATAAAGCACCTCATTTCATAATTGTCAAGGCCTAGGAGTATGAATTTGGGATCTATGGCACTTATGCTCTACTAGATGGGAGTTTATTAGACTGCTGTAGTTGTGGAATGCCCTTACTACATCTACTGCTCTCTAGTGGATTTTCTTTGCTCGGGTATACTTTTTGAGGATTGGTATACTGGTTTTTGTTGTTTCTCTTTGGTTTTTTCTGAGTGTTTCTACATTAACATGGATGAGAAACCCTTTAGATATCTATGTAAAGATTTTGGTTTCTGGTTAGAAGGGGTTTCCTCTCCTTTTCTTTCACTTGTAATTTTTTCTTTAAGTAACATGTAGGGAGCCCTACATGCTCCTTCCCCACCAAATATATATATATATATATATATATATATATATATATATATATATATATATATATTTAAAACAAAAGGAGCAAGCATCACTCCCTACATGTTGATCCGAAAAGAACGTTACAAAGGCAAACAATAAGAAAAGGTGAAAGGAGGACCTCTAAAACTAGTTGATCCCCACATCCAAAACATAAACTACCTCAAAACTACCTAACTAAACAAAAACAAACATTCGGTTACATGTATACCAACGAACAAATAAGCCCTTTGAGGACCAAAAAGAGATGAGGAAGACTAGTATCTAATGAAAGGCGATCCTAAGTTATCACCATGGATCAAAAGCTTGAGAGGGAGGGGAATGATATTATCGGCTTTAGTGTCCTCATTGTAGCGACCCTGTGTGGCTAACCAATGAGCGGGAGAGTTGCCTTCCCTAGGGATGAAAGCAAACTTAACCACCATGTTATCCATATGGCTGGGCATCCTGTTCATTCATCTCTTGATATTCCAAGGAGCGAGGTTCAATCTTGGTAATATAATTGATGCATCAACTAGAATCGGATTCTACCGACGGCACTGGAGATCTTACAAATCTTGGCAATCATGATGGCCCAAAAGATGGCAATGATCTCGGCTTCCAAAACATCAACGACGAGATGTGGGAGCATGGAAATACGACGAGCAATGGCCTCGGTAGTCTCCGTAGATCCCACCAATACCGGCATCGAATCGAACAACTTCCATCGTATTAACTTTAACCCATTGAGGAGGGGAGGGTACCAAGCTACAACAGAAAACTTTTTGTTAGCCATTGGTCTTACCCTGCAAATATCCTTATAGTGATGTAGCTTGATAAGCTTGTGGATGTAGCCGAGACATTGGACTCGCAACTCGAAGAGGAGAGGAAACCTTCCCCTCGAACTTAGCTCTATTTCTACACATCCGGAGGAACCAAACCACCAAGCAAGGGATCTCCAAAAGCTGTTCCTTATGCCAATCCACCCGGCAGGTATCCAAGCTATTCCAGCTCGGATTTAGAGTGTTAATAGAGAAACGACTAATGAGATGTTTCCGGACTTCCGAGAGAAGAGACATTTGAAAAATTGATGGTCAACGGATTCTTCATCTTGAGAGCACAATCGGCACCGGGAAGGTCCTTTCGGACCCTTAAGTTTGAGGATGTCGTCCGTAGGAATGGCAAGATGTCTCAATCTCCGGCAAAAGAAGGAGATAGAGGGGGTAAGGAATTTGCTCCAAATTTCGGTGCCACACTTGAACCGATCCCGTGTATAAAATTTTTGGTAAATGTAAGAAGAGAGCTTCGAGAGCTTTTATTCTTAGTAATCGGTGTGTCCTTCGTTCAAGAGTAACATTAGTTAACTTAATTTGCTGCACTCGCTCGGGAGTTAACAAGGTATTCGGTAGCTTGTAATTCCAACGATCCTCGATCCGAAATCCTTAACGGAGTGTGGGATCGATCGGGTTTTGGGTTGTCGGTGAGCTTAGAACCATTCCGGATCCACCGATCCAACCAAAAGTTTATCCGCCCCTCACCCAACTCCCGGATAAATAGGTGTTCGGCCTTTTCTTTAACATTCGAGCATAGAAATCCAAAGCTCGGAGTCACCCGGCTTGGCTTAACCAAAGTTGGATGTTCAAATCTACGATACTTGCCATGGAGAAATTTGGCCCAAAGAGTATCGTTGGCTCGAACTCGATCCACAATTTACACATATTGGTGAAGCTCATCCGATCAAAGCTCTCGAAGCCAAGACCCCCGGCTGAGTAGGTTTACATACTGCCGCCAAGGCGAGCAAGTGAAATTGTTTGTGTTGTCCGGCCCATAAAAATCATTGAAGAGTTTGTTGATCGAGTAAAGAAGTGCTCTTCTTCATGGTGAACATCTGGAGAGCATAGGAAGGGAGAGCAGAAAGAATACTTCTCAGCAAGGTAATTCTTCCACCATTAGATAGGAAGGAGTTGGACCAGCTAGAGATTTGATTTTTTATCTTATCTATAACTCCCAGCTGATAGTATCAAAAGCTTTTTTAATGTCAAGTTTGAAAATGATGTTATGACCTCTGCATTTCTTATCTAAATCCAAAAGCAATTCTTGGGCCGGCAGAATATTGTCCGAGATGTTTCTTCCTTTAACAAATGCTCGCTCGGTTCTCATTGATGATGTGAATCGGATGTGGCTGAACTCTTGAGACAAGGATTTTACTTATTACTTTGGACATTACGGTAGTTAAGCTGATAGGTCTATAGTCACTCCGGTTTTGTCCGACTTTGTTCTTGGGAATAAGCACAATGGTGGAAGCGAGAAAAAAATTTGGGAGGATCCATGCCTTGGAAGAAGGCTCGCACAACTTGAGTAACATCCCCGCCGGTAATTGACCGACTAGCTTTGTAAAAAGAGGATGAGAAACCATCGGGACCGAGCATACTGTAGTGTCTTTAATAGTATCAAGAGCCTTCTTAATCTCGATCTCCTCGGGAATATCGGTTAGATTCGGATCCCGCACATAGTTATGGTCGTCCTGAAAAGATCCTGCTGAATAGGAATGCGGCTAGATGGAACCCGAGCAAAGAGGTGGCTAAAGTGTCTCTCGGCATCCTTGGCAATATCAGCTGCCTCGGTGATTTTGATGCCGGCATCATTGGTAATGGTAAGTATCATATTACATTTCCTTTTGAAGTTGATATAGGCATGATAATACCCAGTATTTCGTCCCCATCAATAAATCGCGGATGCGACTTTTCGTTTATAAAATTCAGCTTGGTAGTTAACTCTGTGTGAGTAGTCGTTCGGATGCTCTAAAAAGATCGGCTTCATCCTTGTTCCCGATTGAGAAGGCGGCTTCGGTATTTGCAACCTCGGCTTCAGCCTTTTGTATATTTTCCTGTAGGTTCCCAAAAGTGTTCCGGTTCCGGCTCACGAGATGATGGGGCGTCGACTTGTGCAAGGACCAAAGGTTTCCCCAGGGGAGCTACCACGAGTGGGCTTCAGGATCTTACTCACTTCGCCGGAAATTCGGGGTGGAGGGTCCACATGTTTTGAAATGCGAAGTTGCTAGCGGCCTTGCCATCGGTGTTTTGTAGCGAGATGAGTAGAGGCACATGGTCGGAGCAAACCATGGACAAATGGGTAACAAAAGTGAAGGGGAAAAGGCGATACCGGGGAGAATTGACCAAGACTCTGTCTAATCTTTCCCAAGTACTCCCTCTCCTCCATGTGAAAGGTGGGCCGAGTAAAACCCAAATCAAAGAGCTTGGCATTATTAATAAAATGATTAAACCTGTTCATAGAAGAGGTAAGTGGGGGGAACCACCTTTTTTCTCGAAGGGGAAGAGAGACGGTTAAAATCTCCACCAACCATCCGGAAATTGTTCATGGTATTAGCAAGAGAGGTTAGCTCGGACCACAGCAATCGTTGTTGGGCATGAGAGCAAGCGGCATAAATAAAGGAAGCAAAACCCAATTGTTCCCCAATGGAGAATTGAAGGTGAATAAGCTGGGGGTTATCAATAAGAATTGACCATTGTAATTCCTTCCTAGCAAAAATCCGGATCTTATTGCTAAGGTTAGAAAAAAGGTAAAATTAGGGAAAGACTTAGTAATTTTACTCTTGTTTATAGGAACCATAGGCTCCGGGAGTACAAAACACCATAATTTGTGTAGTTTAACCAATCTGTTTTATTCGTTCGGAGAGGAGGGGTGAGCGGCCCCACGATATTCCGACACATGAAATTTAACATTAAGAGATAGATTTTCCTTTCCCCTTGGTTCTAGGGAGAGGTGCTTGAGGGTCTGTCCGGAGGGTCTCCCGGAGATTGAGGTCCCGATAAACCTTGCGGTTCGGTTTTGCTTTTCTTCTTTTTCGTTTTTACGTACTGCATGAGCACTTATGTAAATCCACATCTGCCTCCTTGATATGAGCCGTGGCAATTTCCATTGTATTCTCAAGAGCTAGGATAGAAGATAAAGGACCCATAGGGCGGGAACCTCGGTGGATTCAACTTCCTGCTCACTTCGATTTCTACTTGAGCTACCTCAGTTTCTTGCCCCTCAGTTCTCTCAAATCCTTCCAGTGGGTTAACATTCCTGGGAGATAGCTCCAGAAGAATGCCATCCATAGGAACATCTGGAGGTGAAATAGATAATTCAGGAATCTTTTCTGCCCTCCTGCTAGGCCCAGCTTTTTTCTTGGAAGGGGGGTGTAATCATAACACTTGCTCCAATAAGTGGCCAAACATTCTGCAATGTTTACAATAATGTGGCTTGAACTCCACTTCAACATCCTGCCAAAATCCCTCTTCTGGAAACTCTTCATCTGTTCTAATCCAAATCTTATGAATATCTGGTAAAGTTATGTCTCTCTCTACCAGTACTCTTCTGCTGCTTGGTCTTGCCATATCAAAGGTGTGAGTATCAATTTTGAGTGGAGTGCCCAGGTGCTTGGCTTATATTGAACATGGCATTTTGATTATACGATTGGATGGGTAAATCGGAAGTTTAAACCACATAGGGATGATTGGTGGCTCTTTTGATGGATCGAATCCCGGTGTCCATTTTAAAATCTTCATATAGGTTCCAAGCAATAAGTATGGATTGTTGCCCGAAAATTCGAGCATAATCCTCCTCATTAGAAAGTCGAATCGGTAGGTGTCTCCCATCTAGTAAGCCCAGCTTCCAGCTGCCAATAAGGCCGAGATCATCAAAGTGTTTCCTCACATATTCCATTTTGGGGTGTCCCATTTGGAATTTACCTATCGGACAAAATTTAATGACCTCATTCGGGCATTGCATATCCTGTTTAGAGAACAAAGCTGCGAGCAAACCATCCTTAGAACCCACGAGCTGGATGAAAGGACTTTTCCTTTACTGCGGCGAGTGTCGTGTAATTCTCGGGGAAAAACCAAATGGTCAAAGGACTTGTGTGGAGCTCGTCCTTTACCCACAACTCCGGCGTAGGTAGCTTTGGCCCAAGAGATGTTGGTGGAGTTGTCGATGGGGAAAAGTTTGGAAGAGGGGTTAGCCATGAGCAAACACCCCCGAGCCCACACCACCGGGACCCAAGAACGGATCCGAAGGAGATCAGTCCAACCAAAGGCTGAAAGTCAACCGGGCAAGACAAACCAAACAAATTCCGGGAGATGCGAACTTCCCAAAAGCACCAAGTCGCAAACTCGAGATCAATAGAACGAGTAACTCCTCGAAATTTGAAAACGAGTAAAGCCCGGGAAGACAAAAAACAAAAGGAAGGCGTGGAGGCAGACGGCCCTACCCAAAGTGGAGCTCGGGAACGGGAAAACCAAGGGGACGAGAGAACCTACCAACGCCGGCCGGTGACACGGCCGCCATCAACAACCCGTTAACCCTAGCGAGCACTTCCCTCCTCGGCCGCCATTATATATATATATATATATATATATATATATATATATATATATATATATATATATATATATATATCATGCGTCATGGCTTGTTTTGAGGGTGGTTGGACCTGTCTTGGTCTTCCCAGGCTCCTTTTTTTCAAATTTGGCTACTGTTCCATTGGTTGATGGAGCTGTAGTGATTTTGGTCCTTGTACTCAGTGGCTACATATTTTTTTCTGCTGAGTTTCTGTTTCTTTCCTGTCTTTGTGATTGGCTTTCTTTGACTGGCTTGCTCTGAAGATTATTTTCCCTAGTCTTTCTAGGTGAGTTGCCATCTTCATGGCTCATAAATTTTCTATTGAATCCAACACTAATGCTATGTGATCCAAGGCCACATATTCTGGTGTGGTAGTTAGTGGAGTAACTCCTCACAAGAATTATGATCACCTGGTGTTCCCCCAGGTTTTGCATGTTATAGCTGCTGGAAAGGGCTGCAGCCCTTTTATTAAATCTGTGGGAGCTAAGGAAGGACAACCAACGATCCTTTTCTCCAAGCAAGACATGAAGACACTTTCAGATGCTATTAAATTCAGCTTAATTTGGAAATTCCAAATGGGATATCCTAAAATGGATTATGTTAGAAAATTTTTTGATGAACTGAATTTGGTTGGGTCTTGGAACCTAGGAATACTTGAAAGGAGACATTTGCTCATAAGGTTGTCCAATGAGGAGGACTATGCCAGGTTATTTGGTAAACAATCTGTGTTAATAGATGGAACATATGAGAAGTTAATTAAATGGACACCAGACTTTGATCCTTTAAAAGAACCCCCTATCATACCAATGTGGTTTAAGTTTCCTGATTTGCCATTACAGCTGTATCATCAAAATGCTTTATATAATATTAGCCGGGCTTTGGGCACCCCCTCAAGACCGACACCCACACTTTTATACGACCGAGCTCGCGGCGGCTAGGGTGTTAGTGGAGAGGGACATTACCCTCCCTGATGTCAAGAAAATCTGGGTTAGAACTGATGAGGACTTCCTTAAGGAGGGCTTCTGGTAGGAGACAGAGGTGGAGTTCAAGCCCTTGTATTGTCAATATTGTAGAATGTTTGGGCATATACAAGATAAATGCTATAGATTACACCCACCCACTAGAAAGAGAACTGCTGTGATTATCTAAGAGACGGACAGGGGACATTAATACCACTGTGGGGCAGATTGATCCATCATTGACAGGTGGACCTGCCATTGATATGTCTATACCAGACACTAATGCATCTGCTGAGATGAATGAATTTTCTGAATTAATGTTGAGAAATGGGGAAAATTTAAATCCTATTCCTGTTGAAATGTTGAAAAATGGGGACAATTTAAATCATGTTCTTGTTAAAGAGTTGGCTAAAAATTTACCTGATGCTGAATTGGTTCAGTCAGCTGATGAACAGAAGCTGCCAATAGAGAGATCTCCAGCTTTCACTAGCCAACTGGCTCAGAAAATGGCTAATAAAGAATCTGAAGATGAGCTGGATTTCACAATGGCCAATATAGGCATGGTGGCAGCTGGTCTCACTAATGAATGGCAAACTCAGAAAAACCGCGAAAGGAGGAAGAACAAGACTGAATTACAAGGACTGTTAGATTTGCAGCATTCTGGTGATCCCATAGCTCTCCCTAAAACAAGGGGAAAGTAAAGCACCTTTCTCAATGATAAATTTTATATTTTGGAATATAAGGGGGATAGCTCATCCCTCATCTCTTAGTAGAATTAAACAATTGGTATATTTTTGTAAGCTGTGGTGCTTTGCCATTTTGGAGCCCATGGTTAAAAAGAACACTAATATTATCACCAAATCCTTTTCTAACTTCTCTTATCATATTAATGTCTCCAATAAAATTTGGGTGTTTGCTAGAAAAGAGCTGAATTGGTTTGTACTGATAGTTCATAATCAATTTACTCACTTGCAATTCTTAATTGGTAATCAAATTGGGTTTGCAACTTTCATTTATGCCAGCAGTAATTATAGGCAACAACAGCCATTATGGAATGATTTGCTGCACATTGGCCAGCAGGTGGACTCCTTCTAGATACTAGGGGGATATTTTAACTGCCTCACCACTACTTCTGAGGAAAGAGGAAGCAGTCCTCCTTCAGTCTCCTATATGAACTCCTTCAACCAATTCATAACTGATGCTCCATTGTTTGATTTTTGTTTCCAGTTCCCTTCCTTCACTTGGAGGAGAGGTAATACTTGGGAAAGATTGGATAAGATGCTGGGGAATTCTCTTTGGCTTCAGACTTTTCCTTATACCAACATTACTCACTTATATATGGCTGGATCTGATCATAGAGCCATTCTTTGCTCTATAAGGAATGTGGAAGGGGGGAGGTGGGAAGCTTTAGATTTCCGAACATGTGGCTACTCCACCCTGACTTCCTGAGTGAATTGAAGAATTGTTGGAAGCCTCTGATGGGGCAATCTCCATGGGGCAACCTTTAGAGTTTACACAAGATGACTGCTAAGCACTTCACTCAATGGAATTGGGCAAAATTTGGAAATCTCCATGACAACATTTGCAAAGCAGAAGAGAAAGTCTCTCAGATGGAAGCTGATCTGTTAAGGGGGAACATGTATGAGGGGGATCTACAATTGGCACATGATGAACTTTTGGCACAAATTAAATACAAGGAAGCCTTTTTTCAACAGAAAGCTGCTTCCTCTAAATTCATTGCAGGAGATAGGAACACCAAATACTTCCATGCCTTTATTAACTTCAAATGGAATTGCAATATGATTCTCTCTATTACTAAAGCTGATGGGTGCAATTTGATGGAAGCTGATGCCATTGTTGAGGATTCTATTCATCACTTTCATGAGCTCTTTACTAAGGTTCCTATCCAACCCACACCAATGAACTTTCTGTTATTTCAAGACAATATCAATCATGTGCAGGGACACCAATTAACTCAGATTCTTTTGGAAGCTGAAATTAAAATTGCTTTAGATTCCATTGATGGCAATAAACCTACTGGACCTGATGGGTTCACAGCTTCTTTCTATAAAAAGGGTTGGTCTATCATTGGCAAGGATGTGGTACAAGCACTGCAGGCCTTCTTTCAAGGGCTGGATCCACCAAAGTATTTTAATTTTTCCACCATTGTTCTTATCCCTAAGATCAAGTTAAGACATTCCTGGGGTGATTTCAGACCCATCAGCTTAACATCAGTAATGTCTAAGCTTCTAAGCAAAATTCTGGTCACCAGATTACATCTCCATCTGAATTTTCTGATTATTGCTAACCAGGCAGCATTTGTGAAGGGGAGGAGCATTTCTGATAATATTTTTCTTGCTCAGGAGTTGTTATTGGACTTGGATAGGAAGTGTAGAGGTCATAATATGATTTTCAAGTTAGGCATAAAAAAAGATTATGACACTATAAGATGGGATTTTATTCTCAGTTGTCTATCTGCTAGAGGCTTTTCTCCTAACTTTGTGCATCTGATTAGGAGGTGGCTGCACTGTAATGCTCATTCTGTTTTGGTTAATGGACAAAGTTGTGGCTTTTTAAGTGCCACTAGAGGGATTGAGCAGGGAGATCCTCTCTCCCCTACCCTCTTCATTCTAGCTTTTGACTATCTTTCTAGACTCCTTGATGATATCATGCTAAACTCCCCCCAGCTTTAATACCACAACAGATCCAACTTGATGGTTAGTCACTTATCTTATGCAGATGACATTATTATCTTCTCCAGAGCTTCCAAAGCAGTTGTTAAGGGAGTCATCAAAGTTCTTCAGCAATTTAGCTCAATTTCTGGTTTAGATCTCAATCTTCAAAAATGCCAATTTTTGGTCAGCTCTCATGTTAGTCCCCCTATGAAGACATGGATTGCTAATTACACTGGTTTCAGGTTATCCTATCTTCCCATCACCTATCTGGGAGTGCAACTTCTGAAGGGCAGAACCAAGAAAACTCAATTTCAAGATGTAATGGAGAAAATCAAGGCTCAAATCCACAATTGGACTAACTCCTTCCTATCTAATGGTGGCAGAATTACCTTATTAAAAAGCATTCTTTTGGCTCTACCATCATATGCCATGCAAATGTTTTCTATGAAGAAAAGCTCTCTTGGAAGAATGTTTAACAAATTCTTATGGGCAAGTCAACATAAACAAATCCATTGGATGCCTTGGCAAAAACTGTGCAAACCTCTACAGTCTAGGGGGCTTGGTATCAAAATCTTTGAACACATGAGTTTTATCAATCTATGTAAGATTTGGATTAGATTCAGGAGCACCCAGCAGTGGTTTAACCCAAACTGGGAGATTCCAGGTTGTGGATTAAACTTCTGAGGTTATTTCAATCCCCTACCTGGGCTTTAGATACCTTGGAAGCTGAGGTTATTGCCATTTGCTGGGCAATAAGGATTGCTCTACATTGCAAGCTGAAGTAGTTGATGGTAGAATCTAATTCCTCTAGGAGCATTATGTATCTTGAAAATATTAATCCTGCCCCTTGGAATATTAGTAGATGGATTGGCAGTTTGCCTAATTTCCATGAGGTCATGCAAATTGAATTTCCCTATATCCCTAGGGAAGCCAATGCTCCTGCTCATTGGCTGGCCACTCAAGGATGTTTGAATGAAGATATAATTATTGATGTAACTTCCCCACCCCCCTTTAGCCTTTTTGCTTCATGGTGACATTTTGGGTCTACCATACATTAGGCCTTAGTTTGTAATATCTTTTATTAATAGATTGCTTGCCACTGGCAAGTTTTTGGTATATATATATATATATATATATATATATATATATATATATATATATATATATATATATATATATATATACTCGACTCTCTAATTGGTCCAATTCCTTCCTCTCATCTGGTGGCGAATTACACTCCTAAATAGCATATTAACCTCTTTCCTCGCTTATATCCTGCAGATGGCTTGCTTAAAGAAAAGTTCCGGGATTCGGATTGAAAGAATATTTAACGATTTCTATGGTCCGGTCATAGAAAACAGTTTCATTGAGCTAGTCGGCAAAGAGTAGCCTTGCCTAAAGTAGCTGGTGGTTTAGGTTTTAAAGGCTTGAAACACCTACAACAAGTTAATTTCCGTAAGCTATGGATTCATTTCAGGGAGCAGAATTCTCTTTGGGCTCTTTTCATGAAAGGAAAATATTGTAGAACCACTCATCCCTTAGCCTCTCATATCAAAACAGGTATTTTTAGAATCTGGAAACATATGCTCATTAACAAGGAAACAGCTGAATCTCTTATTTACTGGGAGTTAGGCAAGGGTGACATTCTGTTTTGGCAAGATAATTGGTGTCAAAAGGAACTTTTGGTTCCCCTACCTAATATTAACAAAGACCGATTCCCTATTTCCTGCTCGTTGGGACAACATGAATTGGTCCATTCCTAAGCCGAAACAATTACTTGGCTGATTCCATTGTTAATCCGGTGGCTCTTATCCCCTTTGATAGGTATCAACTCGATAAACTCGGATGGACAAATGGCAAGAATAAGCAGCATTACTAAGCACATTTATTCCACTATCAACTCTTGGAATCGAGTCAGTTGAGGCAATAGCATATGGAACAAATATCTTACCCCCTCTATGTCCTTCCTCATTTGGAGAATTTTCCATGGGCTCCTCCCTACCGATGATATTCTAAAACTCAAAGGTTTGAGAGGCCCTTCTAAATGCCTTCTCCGTGATGTTAATTCGAAACTGCGAACCATCTTTTCTTCAAATGCCCCTTCTCCCAAGAGGTTTGGTCGAGTCCGATCGGCAAGTTGAAAATTAACCTGTTGTTGTTAGATTGGCATGATTTTAATGATTCCCGGCATTCCTGGCAGAAAGTTAAAGGCTGGGGAGATCCCTTGTATTGTGGCTTGGTTCATTTGGATGCATAGAAATGGGGTTAAATATGATGGGGTGCTTCATAAAGCTAACAGGGTAGTTACCCACTGCCTTACTTTTATCTCTAACTTGATCTCTGTTAAAAATTTTCCAAACATTCTTCAGGCTTCCTTGTCTGTAAATAGACCTATGCTTCACAAAGTTACTAAGATATTTTGGAAAGCCCCTAGCCCTCCTTTTATTAAAGTCAATACTGATGGTGCTTTCAAGGATCAATTAGGCGGCATTGGAGGCATCTTCGAGAGACCATACTTGGGAAAGGTTTGCTTTTCTTCCGGGCTCCCACTACTGCTGATGATCCATTGGAAGCTCGAATTGTCGCTCGTTTTTTGGGCTCTTCACATTGCTACACTCTTTCAATGGTCTTCCATCATTGTGGAGGGAGACTCTTCTACTCTAGTTCGGTACTTTCGGAATGACCTTCTTCCTCCTTGGCACCATTCCACTTGGGTTTACCAAATCAGATCTTTGCTGCCTCAGCTTACTGTTCAATTTAACTTTATTTTCAGAGAAGGTAACAGACCTGCTAATTGGATTGCTAAAAAAGCTTTATCTTCACAAGAGATAATGGTCTCCTCTACTCTACCTCCCCAGCTTCTTCATCTCATCCGAGTCGACTCATTCCAAGCCCCTCACTTCGAATTTTGGAGTGATGTCCACTGCAATTGTTACTCTCCCTACACCTGCTTAAAGTCGTTTATAATTACTCGTAGGAGCATTTTGGTGTCTTTTGTTTCACTGGGTTTTTACTTGGTTATTTGCTTCTTTTGGGTTTTCTCTTCAGGGTTGTTCTCTTCTTTTACTGGGAATGGCCACTACACTCTAGTTTATTTCATTTACTTAGTCTCTTTTCCTTTTGGTGTGGAGTTGTAATGGGATCTTCTTCCCTGGGGGATCTCCCTTTGTATGCTGCATACTTTTTTATTAACATGTAGGGGGCCGAGTGTAGCCTCTTCCCAAAAAAAAAAAAAATATATATATATATATATATATATATATATATATATATATATATATACACACCTAGAAAAGAAGCAAGACATGGGAAAGATTGGATAGGTTCTTGGTGAATGAACCTTGGTATTCTCATTTTCTACACACTGCTGTCTCCCATCTCGCTCTCAGCTACTCTAATCACAGACCCCTTTTGTTGTCCGTATTTGCACCCCCATCCAGCCCCTCTAGACCCCCTTTCAGATACCAGAATTTCTGGTCCACTCACCCAAATTTTGTTCAGTTCATCCATTGCAAATGGCAGGGAATTACTCATCATGATCCTTAGATCAAGCTTGGTATGCTGCACATTAAAATCAATAATCTTCTCAGGAGTCGGGGATGGAAGGAGTTTGGGAATGTATTCATTGCTGTGAATGAGGCTGAACATGAGGTCCATCAGCTTGAAAATTTGGTGCAATCTGGGGGAACTACAGAACTTCAACTTTTAGCTGCTCAAACTAAGCTCCTGAACTCTATTGAAGTATAGGATTTATTTTTAAAACAGAAAGCTTCTCTCCAAGAGTTCACTGAAGGTGACAGAAACACAAAATTTTTTCATCCATACCTCAAATACAGGAGAAAGTGTAACACCATTCACAGCATAAAAAATGTTGATGGTGCATGGCTTCATACCAATGAGGAAGTTGGAAGAAGTGCTGTTAATTATTTTCAGAAACTTGTCTAGCAGCCCCAGTTAGAAAGACCTTCTATTAACACCTCCATGCTTTAGGATCATTATAATTACATCAACCAACTTTCCCTTACCTATCCCCCTACTGAACAGGAAATTTGGCATGCATTGAATTCTATTGACAACACTAAATCTGCAGGTCCTGATGGATTCACTGCAGATTTCTACAAGAAGACATGGACTGTAATTAAAGCAGATGTTATTGAGGGAATCTCCAGCTTCTTCACTGGAAATGACCTCCCTCACTACTTCAGTTGTTCTAGCATTGTACTGATTCCCAAGAATAATGATCCAGTAGCTGGGATCTGTTTAGGCCTATCAGCTTAACATCTGTTGTCAGCAAAATTATTAGCAAGATTATTACAGCTAGACTTCAACCTCACTTAAGAAAGTTGATCAGTTTGAACCAATCTGCTTTTGTAAAGGGTAGATCTATTGCAGATAATTTCCTCCTGGCCCAGGAATTGCTGCTGGGTCTTAACAAACAGTGTAGGGGAGGCAACATTATTTACAAGTTGGATATTAGAAAGGCTTATGATACCATAAATTGGGACTTCGTACTTCAGGTGTTACCTGCTAGGGGGTTCCCTGATTCTTTTTGTAATCTAATCCAGAGATGACTTAGTAATAATTCCCATTCCATTCTAATTAATGGAGCCGTACTGGGGTCCTTATGGTGCCACTAGAGGTCTAAAGTAAGGGGATCCACTTTCCTCAACTCTTTTCATCTTGGCAATGGATTATGTCTCTCTTATGTTGAACAGTCTAATAAGCTCCAACAACTCCCCTAGGTATCATCATGTCTAATATCCCAATTACCCATCTAATCTATGCAGATGATGTCATGATCGTTTCTAATGCTTCCAAGAGTGTTGTCAAGCTCATCCATAAATTTATCTAAAACTTCCAAGATCAATCTGGTTTATTTTTTAACACAACTAAATGCCAAATACTATTTCCTAAGAAGCTTTCCCAGGATATGAAGAACTGGATTCTCACCTACACTGGTTTCTCACCTACCCAGCTACCTTTGAAGTATCTTGGGATTTAGCTAACTGCTGGGAGATCCAAACAGAACCATTTTGTTGAAGTTCTGAATAAAATAAGCAGCTATCTATCCAACTGGACCCACATTTACCTATCTTCTGGAGGGAGACTTACTTTACTCAAAAGTATCCTCACTACCCTCCCTTCTTATGTCATGAAAATGAACACTATGAAGAAGACCACCCAGGCACAATTTAAAAGGATTTTTAACCAGTTTCTCTGGTCTAGCCACAGAAAGCAACTGGGCGTTCTGGACTAAATTGGCTAAACATTAGTGGGCAGGTGGTCTGGGTTTCAAAGGGCTAAGTCAGACTATTCTAATCTACAATTGAAAACTTTGGATAAAGTTCAGAACCCAGAATTCATTGTGAGCAAAATTTCTAACTGGTAAATACTGCAAGCACTCTCACCCCTCCATGGTCAACAGCAAGTTGGGGGATTCTAAGCTTTGGAGGGCTATGTTACGGAACAAGCAACAGTGTGAAAAACTCTACCTCTGGAATCTTGGCAAAGGTGAGCTCAACTTCTGGTTAGACCATTGGTGCCCTCAGGATTGGTTTCAACCCTCCACCACCCACATCAACTTGAATCTTCAGGTTTCAGATTGCTGGTCTAGGGACACCTGGTCTTTACCATTTCTTTATACCATTCTCCAAGCACCCTCTATCTGGAGAATAGCTTCAATTACTTTCAACATAACTATATCTGACTCTATTGTTTGGAAGGCTATTGCAAATCAAAATCTATCAAAAGCCATTTATTCTCAAATGTTCCAGTGGGAGTCTGTCCCTTGGGGTGAGGCTATTTGGCACAGGCACCTTTCCCCATCTATGAATCTTTTCTGCTGGAGATTGTTTAAAAAATTCTTACCCACTGATGACATTCTAAAGATGAAAGGATTGAGAGGTCCATCTTGCTGCAGTCTCTGTCATCAGGCTGAGGAATCCATTTCCCGCCTTTTCTTTGCTTGCAACTTCTCCCAAAAGGTCTGGGAAAATTTGACTGGAAAGCTGAACATCAACACTCTACATCTCCAATGGCATGACCTGACTAACTACTGGCCTGAATGGCACAATTTGGGTGCTGGTGCTCTTCTCATGAAAACAGCTTGGTTCATCTGGATGGCCGGAAACAAAGCTATATTTGAAGATCAAATTCCTACTTCTGGGGAAGTGACTAGAAATTGCCTCTCTTATCTCCAAAAACTGATCCAAGCCAGGCAGTTCCCTAACATATACCTCACCTCCTCACCAAGTTAAATTCATAATTTCAAAATCATTCCAGTTTTCTAGAACCCCCCAGCCATAATTTTGTTAAAGTAAATACTTATGGGAGTTTTAGAGAGGGTGCTGCTGGTATGGGAGGCTTGTTTAGAAATCATAGAGGAGACTGCTTGTTGCATTTCCACACTCCTCTTATTGCTATGGACCCTTAAGAGACTGAATTGATTGCTGTATTCTGGGCAATTAAATTGGCTCTGATT
Organism: Papilionanthe hookeriana x Papilionanthe teres; assembly: GCA_022702705.1. Taxonomy (NCBI): domain Eukaryota; kingdom Viridiplantae; phylum Streptophyta; class Magnoliopsida; order Asparagales; family Orchidaceae; genus Papilionanthe; species Papilionanthe hookeriana x Papilionanthe teres. The sequence goes on along the minus strand of CM040422.1, from coordinate 494,109 downwards.
TTCCAGTGGACTAATCTGATTATAGAATGTGACTCCCTGGAATTGATCTCACTGCTCCATTCTAGCTGCTCTTCTTTTGGCACCATTCCCAGTGGATATTTAAAATTAAGATCAGCAATGCTCAGCTTTGGGTAATGTTTCAATTCATTTACAGAGAAAGGAACAAACCTGCCAACTGGCTTGCCAATAAAGGTGCTCTTTCAGCCAATGTGGGTCTGTCAACCTCACCCCCCTCCACTTAAGGTTACTGCTGGCTGGGGACCTCCTTGCTGCTCCTCACCTCAGACTTCAACCCACATATTCAGTGGGATACTGACGTTGTCTTCTATAGATGCATGGGTTGTGTTACTCTTGGTCAGATTCTTCTTTTGTAGTTATTTGCTTTACTGTTAGAGGTAGCTGTCTTTTGGTTACCATTAGGATTGGTGTTTTTACTTTTTTTGCTTTTGTAACTTTTGGAGAGATGTTGTATTGGGTTGGGTTGATCCCTTAGGGGATTTACTGTAACTTCATTTTTGATTCAACATGTAGGGAGCCTTTTGTGCTCCTTCCCTCAATATATATATATGTATATATATATATATATATATATATATATATATATATATATATATATATATATATATATATATATATTTAAAGGAGCAACATGGCTCCCTGCATGTTGATTAGTAAACAAAAAAGGGGGTTACAAAAGTTGAAGTAGAGGGGGACCCCACCAAACAAGAGACAAAATACAATTTGAAGCCCTCTGGGGTTCCCCACTCAAAAAACAAAATCAAGTAAAAATATAAAGGAAAAACTACTAGTTACAAGTAAATCTATAAATTACTGAAAAAAACACCTCAATTTAAGGAAATCATGAGAACCTTCAACCACTGATAGTGTGCCCAGGGGGATAGCAATGGAGCATGACACCTCATGGAGCAAATTCAGCCAACACAAAAGAGCTAAAAAAGAGACAGTCCCATCAACCAATACCATCACTAATAAATGTTGTTTCAGCAAAGAGAGCCCATTGTCAATCCTTAAGTGGGGAACAAATAAGAGATCACCTGCCACCAGTATTCTGAGTTGAACAGGGGGAATAGTTGAGAGGGTCACTCTAGAGGAAAGTGATCCAGTTCTTGCAAGCTAGTCAGCCGGCTTATTTCCCTATCTGAAAATAAAAGTGAAGGTGGCCTTAAGTTGACTAGTGAGGGAATTAATTTTTTGGATCCAAAGTGAGTGGGTCCAAGTGGTTAAAGTTCCAGCATCAATCAAATTTATCATCTCCTGAGAATTCCCCTCAATGATTAGTTTCCTCCAATTGAAGATCAAAGCTAATTTCAAAGCCCAGTAGAAAGCTATTAGTTCAGTTTCAAGAGCATCAGAAGCAGTAATGGGGGCATGAAAGAACAGCAGGCAGGCCCCCATATGGTTCCTAAAGAGATCACCCATACCTGCAGCATCAGTGGTGTAGCTGCCATCAGTGTTTACTTTAACATAGTTGCTGGGTGGAGGAGACCGGGTGACAGTGAGGATTTTAGGAAGCTGGTTATCCAGGGGTTGGTTAGCTTTACAAATATTTGGGAACTTCTTGTGGTTAATGAGTTTGTGGAGATAGGACGTGCAGTTTTTGGCTACAGTAATGGCACCAGTGGAAACACCCTCAAAGATAGCCTTGTTTCTTGCCATCTAGATGAACCATGCAATGAGAAGGGGTAAAGCTCCAGTTTCCTGATGATGTCATTCAGTCCAGCAGGTGAGAAGATGATGCCAGTGCAATTGGAGAGTGTTCAATTTGAGTTGAGGGATTAGTTGTTTCCAGACTTCCTGTGAAAATTTGCATTCAAAGAACAGATGGTTGATAGTTTCTTCCTCCATATGACACAAACTACAGCAGGAAGGGCCCCTCAGTCCCTTTAGCTTAAGGATGTTGTCAGTGGGGAGAAAATTTTTGAAAAGTCTCCAGCTGAAGAGGTTCATTGAGGGGGAGAGATACTTGTTCCAGATCTGGTCACTCCAAGGAACAGCTTCCCACTGATAGAGTTGAGTGTAAATAGCCTTTGAGAAGCTTTGGTTGTGAAGGGCTTTCCTTACTGGAGAGTCCAGATTGGATCTGTTGAAATGCACAGTAGCAACTTTCTGGGCTGAAGGAGCTTCCAGGATGGTGTGAAGAAGTGGCAAGGACCAGCTGTCACCATCCCAGCAATCAGCAACTTTCAGATTAAGGTTGGTGGGTGTTGTGAGAGGTTGTAGCCAATCTGGGGGGCACCAATGATCAAGCCAAAAATTGAGATTGCCCTGACCCAGGTTCCATAGGTACTGCTATTCAACCAGGGTTCTGTTCTTTATTAGAGCTCTCAAAAGTTTAGAGTCACCATTCTTGGAGGGAACCTGGGAGGGTTGAGTGTGTCTACAATACTTCCCAAGAAGGTAGTGTGCCCACAATGAGTCTTGAGCTCTGAATTTGATCCACAGCCGGCAAAGATTTACTGTGAGAATCTGCTGGATCCCTTTGAAGCCCAGGCCACTCGCCTGAGTAGGTTTGGCCATCCTTTGCCAAGAAGCCCGAGTGAGTTTGATTTCTGTTCCCTGCCCATAGAAAATGGTTAAAAGCTCTTTCAAACTAGTTATGAGTACTCCTTTTCATTGTGGTCATTTGCATCACATAGGAGGGTAGGGTGGTTAGGATAGTTTTAAGCAATGTCAGTCTTCCACCATTTGAAAGATAGATGTGAGTCCAGTTTGAAAGGAAATTGCTAATCTTATGCTGGATTTCATCAAAGTGGGTCTGCTTGACTCTACCTATATTAAGCTGTACTCCCAAGTGTTTGATAGGTAACTGTGTGCTAGAAAAAGCAGTGTAGGTGAGAATCCAATGTTTTATTTCTGGAGGGATCTTATGGGGAAAAAGAATCTGACATTTGGAGGGGTTAAAAATGAGTCCAGATTGCTTCTGAAATTGTTGGATGCACTTGAAGGTGTGTTTAATGACTCCCTTGGAGGCATTAGAGAATATTATCACATCATCGAGCATATATGAGGTGGGAGACAAGTATGTTAGATTTATGGTGATATCTGGTATTCTTGTGAGTGGTTTGGAGATTATTCAGCATATGGGAAAAGTAATCCATAGCAAGAATAAAAAGGGTTGGGGATAGGGGGTCCCCTTGTTTAAGCCCCTGGATGCAGTGAAAGAGTTCCATCTAGTGTCATTTATGAGGATAGAGTGGGAATTGTTTCTAAGCCATCTTTGAACCATGCAGCAGAAATCTTCAGAAAAGCCCCTAGCTGAGAGAACCTCATTGATGAAAGCCCAGCTGATACAATCATAGGCTTTTCTAATGTCCAATTTAATAATTAGATTTTCCCCCCTACATTTCTTATTGAGATCATAGAGCATCTCTTGGGCCAATAACACAATATCTGAAATTGTCCTCCCCTTCAAAAAAGCAGATTGGTTCATACAAATGATTTTACTGAGGTGGGGTTGGAGCCTAGCCACTATAATCTTGCTAATGACCTTGTTAATAACTGATGTGAGACTTATGGGTCTGAAGTGGTCCCAATTGGACTGAAGTGTGTTCTTATGGATCAGGACAATAGTGGATGAGCTGAAAAAGAGTGGGGGTCCTTTCCTAAGAAGAAACAAGTAATGGTTGTAGTAATATCAGGACTGATGACAGGCCAGGCTTTCTTGTAAAATTCAGCTGTGAACCCATCTGGTCCAGCTGTCTTTGAGCTATCAATGGAGTTAACAGCCTGCCAAGCCTCTTGCTCATTGGAGGGGTGTGTGAGAGAAAGAGAATTGGTGTAAAGGTAGTTTCCCTGGAAACATAATGGGTTGAGGAGATCTCTGATGCTCGAGGGAGAGGAAAGGAGCCTTTGAAAGTAGCTGGTAGCACTTCTGCCAATAGCTTGATTGTTCCTAAGCCAAGTGCCATCCTTTTCCTGGATACTGTGAATGGTGTTGCAATGTCTTCTGTATTTGATAAAGGCATGGTAGAATTTTGTGTTTCTGTCCCCCTCAGTGAATATATGCATAGAAGACTTATGTCTGAGAATTTGATCGTGGATGTCAATGGAGTTAGAGAGATTTACCTGGGCAGCAGTCAGTAGGTGGTCAGGAACAACTCCCATCTAAACCTTCTGCTCCAAGTCAAGTACTTCCTTCTCAGCTTCAGCAACAGCAGTGTGAACATTTCCAAACTCTCTCCAACTCCACTTCTTTAGCTCTTTACTAAATTTCTGTTGGAGGTGTTCAAGCTTGAGCCAAGGATAATTATTAGGAGCACCATTCCAGAGAGACTGGATGAGGGGTAAGAACTGGGGGTGTGAAGACCAGAAATTTTGGAATCTGAAAGGAGAACTGGTGTGAAATAGGGGAGGGGCAGAAATAGTTAAAAGGAGAGGTCTGTGGTCAGAACAGACAAGGGGGAGGTGGGTGACAACAGTGTGAAGAAATTGAGATTGCCAAAGTTCATTGGATAACAATCTATCCAATCTCTCCCAAATGTGGCTCCTTCACCAGGTTTGAAGCCCAAATCAAAAAGTCTGGCATTGTGGATATTGTCCCTGAATTGGTTCATTTTGCTTAGGATTGGTGTTCTGCCTCCCAGCTTCTCTGCAACACTAATAATACAGTTGAAATCACCCCCTACAATCCAGGGGAGAGTAATGGAGTGATTGATTTGGTGCAGCTGTTCCCACAAAATAATTCTGTTATGCTTACTTCATCCTGTATAGATAAAGGTAGCTAGGACATTTTTACCAGCAAAATTCAATGAGAGGTGAACAAACTGAGGGTTATCTTTGAGAATGGTCCAACCCAGCTCTCTCCTACACAGTACCCATATTTTGTTGTTGATGTTTGTGTGAAGGGAAAAGCCAGGCAGTTTTTTGAGGATTTTGTTTGGATTAAGCTGAGTCATAGGTTCTAGTAAAGTTATACACCAAGGGGTGTGTTTTTTGTTGAGGTGAGTGAGTTTTTTGTGAGAGTGTGGGCTAGCCACACCTCTAATGTTCCAACATAGTAGGTTGATCATTGGGGGTTAAAGAGGGGGAAGTGGATTTGTGGGATCATGACCTTGTTTTACCTCTTATGAGTGGAGGGGAGTCCTCTCTGCACCTGGGAGCTGAGGGGATAGCCAGTTTCTCAATTTCAGACATATTTTCTTCTTCTTATTATTTGAATGAATTACCCATTCTTCTTCCATGGAATCCAATCCAACGACGAATGGAATCCAGCGAGTGGGGGGTAGGGGTGGGGGGGCTGGGTGTGAATGGAGGAGGTGGGAGATTTTGGAAGGGTGGGGGATGGGTTTGTGGGGGGGGGGTCAATGCTGGAACTAGTTCAGGAAGGGTAACCCTGGGTGGATTCACCTCAGACTGAGCTGGGGGGTTGATGGATACAGCTGGCCACTTTTGGTCAGAATGGTGGATTTTCTTGGAGGAGGATGGAGCCTGAAGCACCTATCTGCTGTGTGGCCAAACATTTTACGATGGGAGCGATAATATGGCTTTTGTTGCATGATTACCTCCTGCCAATGCCCATCAGCTTTAGATCCCACCCATATTCTCTTTACTTCAGGGAGGGATATATCAACTTCTATTTGGATCCTTGTAAATTTTTGTTTTGCCTTGTGGAGTGTAGCTGCATCCAATCTGAGTGGGCTGCCAATTGCCCTTCCAATTTGGAAAAGGGTAGTCTGATTAAAGTATCTATATGGCAAATTGGGGAGCTTGAACCATATGGGGATGATAGGGGGTTCTTTGCTGGGATCAAAATTGGGGGTCCATTTTAAGATTTTCATATCCATGCCGACAATGGTGACTCTGTCGCTTTGCAAATATCTTTGCATAGTCTTCATCTGAGGTGAGATTAATATGTAGATGTCTTTCATCTAGTAATCCAAGCCTCCATTCTCCTGTTAGATTGAGTGACTCCAAAAAGCTTTGCTCTGCTAGGGTTCCCAGCATGACCCTGTCGGCGGCGGCTCCTTTGGTGGTGGTTCTGGTAGAAGGTAAGGGTGGCAGCTGGTCTCTTCTTGCTGTCTGGTGGCTTGACTTCCTCTTTGTGGTCCTCTTTTGGGTGCTTTGGACCTTTACAAGTCTTCTCTTTTTGAATTTTACCGTTCCATTGAATTCTTCTGGTTCTGTGAACTTGGCCTTTTGTTACTTTCTGGTGGCTGTTTTCTGTGGTTTTGTGCTATTACCTCTCTGGTGTCTTTTAAAAAAAAATTTTGGCAGCCTTTGTATTTGTTTCTGCTTCACTGGATCCTCTCTTCCTTCTCCTTACTCACTGGCTGGAAGTCTGAGGTTTTATGGCTTCCCCCGTTGATTTGAAAACAAATGTAGATTGGGAAAAAGCTACTTATGCAGGTGTGGTTGGGAGGGCCCCCTCTACTTATGATCCTGCTAAGCTGATTTTCCCCGAATGTTGGCATGATGCTGCTGCTGGCAAAATCTCTTGTCCTTTCATTCGACCCATTATGGAAAAAAAGGGATGTCCTGCAGTCATCTTCACTGAGCAAGAACTTCAAAACCTTGATGCGGAAGTTAAACTTACTCTTATTGGGAAGTTTGTGTTGGGTCACCCTAAAATGGAATTAATTAGATGCTATTTTGAATCTCTGAATTTCAATGTTAACTGGAGGATAGGCTTCCTTGATGGCAGACATTTGCTTATAAACCTATCAAATGAAGAAGATTATGCCAGGTTGTTGGCTAAACAGGTCCTAACCATAGCAGGAATGGATATGAAACTGCTCAAGTGGACAACTGATTTTGATCCCAATAAAGATCCTCCCATAGTCCCAATTTGGTTCAAGCTCCCTCAACTCCCCTATAGATACTTCAATCAAACAACCTTATTTCAAATTGGGAGATCCTTGAGAACTCCTCCAAGGATGGTTGCAACAACTTTAAATAAGGAAAAACCTGAAATGGCAAGGATACAAATTGAAAGGGATTTTACTCTTCCTAACATTAAGAAAATTTGGATATGTTCTGCTACTGAGGGGCAATGACAAGAAGTCATTATGCAGTAGAAACTTTATTTCTGTACCCACTGCAAAATGTTTGGTCATACAAATGATAGGTGCTATAGGTTACACCCCCCTCGTAGAAAATCTTCTAATATGGTTACTACTAAGTCACAAGTTCAACCCATTGTGATTCCCAGTTGTCCCTCTTCTGGGGGGCTACTGCTATCTAACCCCAGTAATCCTGTTGAACAGAATGTTCCCATCACCAAAGTTGTGGAGGAGATTGGGAATGATGTTCCTAACTCACCTGCGGCCTTGGGGGACCCTTTGGTACAGGTAGTAAAAATCCTTCAAATTGGATTAGAAGGGAAGAAGAGGAAATTCAAATCATTACTCACTCACACTCATCAAACCATACTTTGGATACGGTGAAACTTAATACTAAATTACAGAATGAGATCATTCCTGATGATCTAATAAATGATATGCAACATAGCCTTGAGGAGAAGTGGCATACCCAAGTCTCTATAAAGAAGCAAAAATCATTCTCAGAAGTTTAAAAACTGGGGTCACCTCTAACTGTAGGGGAGCTGGTAGGCACTTCTAAGACAAGAGGCAGATCTAAATCAAGATCCCAAACTTTCTCCCCCCTTAAAGTTAAATGACCAATTTCCTTTGTTGGAATATTAGCAGAATTGCTAATCCCCTCTCTATTAAAAGACTTATATCTCTCAATAGAAAACATAATCTTTGGTGCATTGCAATTTTTTAACCACTTGTATATAAACACCCTCTTAAAGTTCTCAGGAAGCTTAATGGCTTCTCCCATTATGCCAACTGCAATAATAAGATTTGGATCTTGTGTAGAAAGGAAATCATATGGTCTGTTTTGGTTGATCATCAGCAATTCATTCATTCTTCTTTCAATCATAGTGGCTTTGCCACCTTTGTTTATGTAGGATGCAGCAAAGAGGATAGACTAAATCTCTGGGAAAACCTCCATTGTATTGGAAATCTAATTTCTTCCCCTTGGATGGTGGGTGGGGATTACAATGATATTGGTTCTTCTGCTGAAAAGCTGGGGGGAGAACTCCAAATATTAATTGAATGACTACTTTCAATGACAACATTCAGGCTACAAATCTCTTTGAAATTGGGTTTGGGGGCCCTCCATATACATGGAAAAGAGGTAAATTGTGGGAGAGGCTTGATAGAATTTTGGTAAATAACTACTGGCTCAACAATTGGCTCCTCACATCAGTTACACATCTATGTCTTGTTGGGTCTGATCACAGACCACTCCTCATTTCTATCACATCACCTAAAAATACCTGCTCCCCCCCTTTCAGATAACTTATTATGTGGTCTTCCCATCCTGACTTTCTTAATCAGGTCCCTTCTCATTGGTGCCAGATTGACCACCCTTCCCCTATGGTCAAACTAAAACTTTTGTACACTAAGCTTAGTAAAGAACTGAAGAAATGGAGCTGGAATTCTATTGGTAATGTCTTTCAAGGTGTCAAAGAGGCTGAAGTTGTTGTGCCTAAGCTTGAAGCTGAGGTCGAAGCTAGTTCTACTGGGGAGGAATAGTTATTAAATGCCCAAAACCATTTACTGATTGCTATTGAAATACAGGAACTTTTCTTACAACAGAAAGCTGTTATTAACCATTTCATTAATGGGGATAGGAACACAAGGTATTAGCGGGCCTATATCAGATATAGGAGAAAATGTAACTACATTCATTATGTTATCTCTGATGATGGAAGAAGACTTAATGATGTCACTGAAATTGCACAAGATGCTGTCAATCATTTCAAGCTGTTTTCTAATCAACCTACTGTGCACAGAATTCCTATTGATGCTACTTACTTTTCCACTGAGCTCAACTACACCAACAGTGTAGACCATACCTCTATTCCATCTGAACAGGAAATCTGCAGTGCCATTTGCTGTATTGATAGTACAAAATCTCCTAGACCTGATGGTTTTTCTACTGACTTCTATAAAAAAGCCTGGGATATTATCAAGTTGGATGTGGTCATGGCTATTCAGAGCTTTTTTCAGGGTCACCCTCTTCCAAACTATTTCAGTGCTTCAAACTTTGTGCTTGTCCCAAAAAATAATAACATGCAGAATTGGGATCATTTCAGACCCATTTGCCTCTCTTCTGTGATAAGCAAGGCTATTAGAAAAATTATGGTAGGAAGACTGCAACCCCACCTGGATAAGCTGATCAGCCCTAACCAGTCTGCTTTTATCAGAGGCAGATCCATAACTGACAATGTTCTCTTAGCACAGGAGTTACTGCTGGATCTGGATAAAACCCATAGAGGTGGCAATCTCATTTATAAATTGGATATCCAGAAAGCATATGAAACTATCCACTGGACTTTATTATGGAGGTTCTTATCGCTAGAGGTTTCAAAACCCAATTCTGCAATTTCATCAGAAGATGGTTAGAATCCAATGAGCATTCTATCCTTATCAATGGCCAGGTCTGGGGCAAGTTCAAAGCTACTAGAGGACTCAAACAAGGAGACCCTCTTTCTCCAACGATTTTCATCATTGATGTGGATTATTTTTCTAGAATGTTGGAGAGGGCCATTAACACTCAACACTATTCCAGGTACCATCACAAATCTAACTTAGCTATTTCACATCTTATCTATGCAGATGATATTATGCTATTCTCCAGTGCCCATAGAAATGCTGTCAAGAAAGTGAAACAGTGTCTGAATCAGTTCCAAGCCCACTCTGGTATGGTTTTCAATCTTGCTAAATGCCAGTTAATTTTCTCTAAACACACTCCTACTACAACCAAAGAATGGATTCTGGATTTCACTGCATTCACTAGTTGTACCCTCCATATTAAATATCTTGGTGCCCCCCTCTTATCAGTGGTAGAACTAAGCAGATTCTATTTGATGATATCCTCAATAAGATAAACCTCCAATTATTATGTTGGACCAACTCTTTCTTATATAATGGGTGAAGAATCACTCTTCTAAAAAGCATTATCACCACCTTCCCTTCCTATCAATTACAAATGATCTCTATCAAGAAAAGCACCCAACTTCAAATGGAGAGGAGCTTTAATAGGTTCTTGTGGTCGGGCCAAAGAAAACAGCTTCACTAGACTTCTTGGAAAAAATGACTAAACCATTTTCTGCTGGTGGCCTTGGCTTTAAGAGCTTGCATCATATTATGCAGGTTAATTTGTGCAAATTGTGGATCAATTTCAGAGCCCAGACCTCTTTATGGGCTAAGTTCTTGAAAGGAAAGTCCTGCAGGCAGCACTACCCCTCCCTTTCTGTCTGAAAATTGGGTGATTCTAAAGTCTGGGTCAAGATGCTCAACATCAAGCACATTGCTGAAAACCTGTTCATTTAGGAACTGGACAAGGGGGAGATCAGCTTCTGGCTGGATAATTGGAGCCCTAAGGAGTGTTTTAGCCCCTTTGTAGAACCTACTGATCTTACTCTCAGGGTGGCTGATTTCTGGGAGAATCAGAGGTGGTCAATTCCACATCTTAGAGCTATATTACAGGATTAGTCTATCTCCCAGATTTCTTCAATCAAGTTCAGCAGCAACCAGCCTAACAAGATAAATTGGCAAACATCTCAACTCAGAAGCATTACCAAAGCTATATATCATCAAAGATTTAGCTGGCCTACTGTTCCTTGAGGGGAAGTCATTTGGAGTAAATTTCTGTCCCCCTCAATTTCTTTTTTTTGTTAGAGGCTCTTCCATAACAGCATCCCTACTTATGACATTCTAAAATTGAAAGGGCTAAGGGGACCATCTAGGTGCTTGCTGTGTTCTAATCAGGAGGAGTCCATCCCACACCTTTTCTTTCAATGCTCTTTCTCCCAAGATATTTGGAAAGAATTGCTCTCCTTATTACATTTAGGGAGAAATACCATCCATTGGGAACACTTTCACACTGGGAACCATAATTTGATTTAGAAAAAATTCCACATTATCTATTTCATTGTTATCTGGTTCCTCTGGTTGGCCAGAAATCAGCTCAAATTTGTATAAGTTTCCATTACTGTTCCCCAGGTTGTAAGGAACTGCAGATCCTATCTGAAAAAAATTATTTCCTACAAAGGGTACCTGAATATTCTGAAAGCTGCCTGTTTGACTGCTGCAGGTCCGCCCTTGTCAAACCTGTCTATTGGAAACTCCCTTCTCCCCATACTATCAAGCTCAACACTGATGGCAGCTTTTCTATTGACAATGTTGATGTGGGTGTGGTCTTTAGAAATCACCTTGGTCATCTCCATCTGAGCTTTTAAGCTCCTATTATTGCTCATGATGCTCTTGAAACTGAACTTATTGTTGTTTATTGGGCCTTACAGCTTGCTTGGAAAGCTTCCTGGACCATTCTCTGGGTTGAGGTGGATTCCAAATTTCTGCTTGATACTCTTCACAATGGATTGCACTCCTGCTGGCATCATAAGTATTGGGCTGATCAAATCATTAGCATTTTATCTCCCCACACTCACCTTTCCTTCATCTACAAGGAAGGTAACATGCTAGCAAATTGGCTGGCCAGAGTTGGTGCTACCCCTTTGGAGGTCAAGGTTACTAATTCCCCCCCCACTACCCTCAGTTCCTCCTGGATGGTGATCTCCTAAATGTTCCCCACCTTAGATTGGAAGTACCTCCTTAGATCTGATTTTCATTCTAGATCTAGTTTTTTATCTCTGCAGTTGTTGGGTTCTCTCTTTTGGTTATCAGTGTTTTTGTTTTCAATGTTTTGGTTATTGTTTGGTGGTGGTGTGGGTCTTTGTATCATTGGGAGGATTTCCTGCTGGAATTCCTTTCCCATTTCACCTCTGTACCCCTTTTTTTGAATATTAACTGGTAGGGAGCTATTTGGCTCCTTTTATATATATATATATATATAAATGGCGGCTGGTTTGGAGGGAGGTGCTCTGCTAGGGTTTCCATGGAGGAAACTGGTAAGGTGAGCGGCTGTGCTGGTGCAAGGTGGAGAAAGGTGGCGGTTAAGAAGCTGGAAGCCTTCTCAGTTCTCTTCTTCCTTTGGTTTTGGGTGGGGGTGATTCTTTCTCACTTCACGGGCTCCTTATTTTTTCAATTTTGCTTGTGGTACTGTTACATTGGCAATGGCACACGATCTCACTCGGCTGATCCACACTTTGTTGGAAGGGGTACTTTTGCTCGAAGTTATAGTGAGGAAAGATGGTGGAACCACTCTAGGAGATAAACCGGTGTTCCCTCAATTATTTCATGATGCAATGGATGGGAAAGCTGAGTGTGAGTTTATTAGGAAATGTACTAGGAAGGCTGGGAAGTCGGCTCGATTTTTACCGAGGAGGAGATTCCGAAGCTGTCGGAGCCTTATAAATTTACCTTGGTAGGGAAATTTCAGTTTGGCCATCCTAAAATGGATATCTTGAGAAAAGCTGTTGATGATTTCAAGCTAGTGGGCAGTTGGAAATTAGGGGTTTTTGACAGTAGACACATTATGTTGCAGCTTGCTAAGGAGGATTATGCACAGGTTTTTTCTAAAAAAGTGATAATGATAGATGGGAAACCCATGAAGCTCCTCAAGTGGACAATGGACTTTGATCCAACTAAAGAACCACCTATAGTTCCAGTGTGGTTCAGTCTCCCTAACTTAAAACTTCCTTTTAACAATCATAGAATCATCTATGATATAGCTGATGCTATGGGAAGGCCACTCAAACTTGATATCCCCTCTGCTAATGTTACCGGGATTTCCAATGCAAGATTTCTAGTTGAAAGGGACATTACTCAACCTTATTTGGATGGGGTTTGGCTAGGCACTGCTAATAATGGATACTGGCAACCCATTGTTATGGAATATCAACCTTTGTATTGCAAGCACTATCACCTATTTGGACACACCATGGAACAATGTTTTAAACTCCACCTCGAATTAAGACCTTATAATGTAAATAATAAGGTTACTAAGAAAACCGATAATCCACCTATCTCTCCAGGTGATTCCGATTGGCACTGTCCCAATTACTACCCAGGATTTGAATAATGAACTTGTAATTCTAAATCAAGGTCTGAATGGGCTTGTTGATAAGGAGGGGGATTTTAAAAACTATGCTGATCAAAATGGGCAGGCAGCTATTAGAAAATATGCAGATCTACCAATAGAGATTAGAGACAATGGTATGAATAATGCTACACCGGTTACCGAAGCCGATGATGTGAGTTCGGATAATTCGATGCGAAGGGGCCGGTTCTCAACAAGGAAGTAGGAGGAGAGGAATAAGAATCTATAAGCATATTGATTTATCTAACACTCGTCCTTAAGGAGCCTACGACTGCCACCACATCTAGGATCACAAGTGCTCGCACGGGGAGTTGATACTACTAAGGAAGTGATCCCGGATTATTCCGATGCAGGTGCCACTTTTATAACCCCTTCAAGTCCCATAATTGGGTAATCTGCCCAAATGATTCTTGAGAATTTAGCAACTACTGCTGATGGTGCTTGGTCTCAACAGAAAAGTAGAAGGAGGAGAAAATATATTATGGAGCTGCAAAATTTATCTAAGTCTAATATTATTGGTATGGATCATTCTGATGCAACACCCCCTAGAATTACTAGGGTTGGTAAGGCATTACACCATGATTAATCTGATTTGCTGGAATGTTAGGGGTGTGGCAAGTCCTGGCACCCTTAATAGATTACTACATCTTAACAGTACTTTTAAACCTTGGATTATAGCATTACTGGAACCTATGGTGCATACCAACATCTCTAAATTCACTAAAAGATTTCCTGGATTCCATTTTCACTCCAACTGCAACAATAAGATCTGGATTTTTACAAGAAAGGAGCTAAACTGCAATGTTCAACTTGATAATTATCAATTTCTCCATTTACAGTTTGGGATGGATTCTTTCCAGGGCAGTGCTACTATCATCTATGCTGGGTGTACTCCTATGGATAGAGTTTCTCTTTGGAATGAGTTGTGGCAGATCAGTACAAGTAACTCTTCAAATTGGCTTGTCGGTGGGGATTTTAACTGCATTAGAGATCCCAATGAGAAAAAGGGGGGAAGAACTCCTGATCTTAATACCATGCTACAATTCTCTCGGAATATCACTAATGCAGGATTATTTGATCTAGGATACATTGGTACCCCTTTCACATGGAAGAGAGGTAATTTGCTTGAGGGAATTGATAGAGCTTTAGCTAATGACCTTTGGCTCAACACTTTTCCCATAACTCAAGTGCAGCATTTACACAGGGCAACATCTGACCACTCCCCACTACTAATTCAGATTTCTTTCAGCTCTTACAAAGGGTACTCCCAGTTTAGATTTCTCAATGCTTGGTGCACTCATGATAGCTTTCTAGCTGAAGTACACAGAGCCTGGAAGGTCCCTGATCACATTAGTTGTAGTCCTCTTGTGAGACTATGGAGATTGCAAAAGAATGTAGTTTTTAAACTTAGACTGTGGAATAAGACTCAATTTGGAAATATTTTTCAACAAGTGAAGGATGCAGAAGCTAAAGTCCATTTGTTGGAAGCTGCAAATGATTTGGGGGAGAATCAGGCACATGAACTTGAAATTGCCCAGTCAGTTTTATTCCAAGCACTGGAAAGGGAAGAGGATTTTCTACAACAAAAAGCTGCTGTAAACAAGTACCTTTATGGGGACAGGAATTCTAAGTATTTTCATGCAGTCATTAAGCACAGAAGAAAAATAAATGCTATACTTAAAATCAAGGATGAGTCTGCAATTGGGTTATCGACCAATCTTCCCTCTCACAAAGTGCTGTATTACATTTTCAGAATTTGTTTGCTGAACAGCCTATATCCTCTACTTCATTTGTTGCTGAGATGTTTTCTGATCATCAAGATTATGTGAATCAGCTTAATTTAACTTTCTTACCTGATAAACAGGAGATATTGCAAGCTTTAAAGAGCATTGATGGTAATAAAACAGCAGGCCCTGATGGGTTTACTTCAACATTTTATATTAAAGCCTGGGATATTGTGGGTGCTGATCTTATTCAGGCAGTTCATTCTTTCTTTCTTGGATCTGATCTTCCTAAATATTTTGCTGCAGCCAGCATTGCACTTATTCCCAAAGGATCTCAAAAAAACCAGTGGACTGATTTCAGACCTATCAGTCTTACTACTACCTTTTCTAAAATAATTAGTAAAATTCTTGTGGGAAGACTACAACCCTATCTTAACCAATTGATCAGCTCTAACCAATCTGCTTTTGTGCAGGGCAGAACTATTATTGATAATTGTCTTTTGGCTCAGGAACTGTTACTTGATATTGATAAGAAATGTAGGGGACACAATTTACTTCTCAAATTGGATCTTAAAAAGGCTTATGATTCTATCAGTTGGAAATTTATTGATTTAGTACTTAAAGCTAGAGGTTTCCATCCTGATTTTTGTACTTTAATTCAAAGATGGCTGTCTAATGTTTATTACAGTGTCCTGGTCAATGGCTGCAGCTGTGGTTTCTTCAAAGCTGGTAGGGGGCTGAAACAAGGAGACCCATTGTCTCCAACCATCTTCATATTGGCTTTTGATTACTTCTCCAGAACTCTGAATGCTGCTCAAACAATTTATCCTTATCTCCATTTTAAGCATGGTTCTTCACAGATGATAAGTCATTTGGCATATGCTGATGATGTTATCATTTTCACCAATGGAAGTAAGCTTGCTGTTAAGAAAACCTTGCAACTGACTGATCACCTAGCCTTGGTTGCAGGCCTGGAATTAAACCAAAGGAAGTGTCAATTTTTGGCTGGCAAAGGGTTCAATCATCAACAGTGGGTGAAAGAGTACACTGGGTTCTCTGCTGCTGATCTCCCCTTGAAATATTTAGGTGTACAACTAATTAAAGGAAGGAGAAAGCAATCTCAGTATGATGAAGTTGTCAAGAAGATTACATCAACTTTAAACTGCTGGACTAATACCTTTCTATCTAATGGTGGAAGATTAACTTTACTTAAGAGTATACTCTCAACCTTTCCCCTTTATCAGTTACAAATAGTTAGAATGAAAAAAAGCACCCAGAAAATGTTAGAAACAATGTTTAATAAATTTCTCTGGGAAGGCCAAACCAAGCAATATCATTGGGCTATCTGGAACAAGGTTTGTAAACCAACCAAGGCTGGGGGACTAGGGCTGAGAAATTTCCAACAGATGAGCCATTTGTTCTATTGTAAGCAGTGGATTAAATTCAGAAGGAAAGATACCATGTGGGCAAAATTCCTTTTTGACAAGTATTGCTGGAAAGATCACCCAAATTCAGCTGTGCCAAGACAAGGGGATTCCAAGCATTGGAGAAGTTTGCTGAAAGTTAGGGACATGGCCAATCAGTATTTCTGCTGGGAAGTGGGCAAGGGGGAGGTGAATTTTTATTATGACAACTGGATAGGAGATGGAACTCTAAATTTTACTGCTGATTTCAATCACCAACTAACTGTTGCAGATTTTTGGGTGGAGGATCACTGGAATGTCAACAGGCTGAATGAAGTTTTGGATGGGGAGAGCATACAACAGATTATTCAAATCCCTATTAATCCAACTAAACCTGATAGAATCTTGCTGAAGAAGTCTAATAAAAAATCTTTCAATCAGATGATTCACAGCTCACTTCAACTTTGGCCTGATACTTCTTGGGGGGAGAAAATCTGGACCAGGCTTTTATCCCCCTCTATGTCTTACTTCTGCTGGAGATTATTCCATCATTATCTTCCATTAGATGATATTTTAAAACTCAAAGGCCTAAGACTAGCTTCTAGATGTTGGCTCTGTCAAGCTCAGGAAGAATCTTTTTCCCACCTCTTTCTCCATTGCACTGTCACTAAACAGGTGTGGATTACTGTTTTAAAACATTTCCATCTTACTCATCTTAATCACAATTGGCTCAATTGGGAGGCTTGCTGGGAGGACTGGAAAAGTGAAAAATGTTTCCATCTACCTTTAGTTATCTGCTGGTTTGTTTGGATGCATAGGAATCATTTAAAGTTTGACAACAGAAATTGCAATATTAATCATATGGTGGCTAACTCGCTGCAGTTTTCTGAGAAAGAAGCCACTGTTGGAGCCTACAAACCAAACAAAACCTACATTGCTGAAGTGGTCCCTTCCACCTCCACCATGGATAAAAATAAATATAGATGGGAGCTTCACTAACTCTGCTGCTAGAATTGGGGCAGTTTGTAGAAATTCTGGAGGTAAGTTACTGTGGTATTTCCAAGTGCCAATCATCTCACTGTCAGCTCTCCATTCCGAACTTCAAGCCGCTTATTGGGCCCCGATTACTCGCTAAAGCTTTGAACTACCAATTTGTCTGGATTGAAACTGATTCTCAGCAGCTTGTTAATATTATACAAGGATTATCCCCTCCTCCATGGAATTTGGTATACCCCTACAGAACATTGCTCTCTACATTTGGCTGTATCACCCTCAAGTGGTCCCATATCTTTAGAGAAGGTAACCAACCCGATAACCTGGTTGGCCAAACGTGCTACTGCAGCTCAAAGGATTATTTTTTCGTTAAACCCGATGATCCTTTAAATCTTTTACTTTTTGGGGATTTGACTGATATTCCCTATATTAGATGTATGTAAACTTTGTCGACTTTTGCTGAATGAATTTTCTCCTTTTCTTAAATATATATATATATATATATGTATATATATATATATATATATATATATATATATATATATATATATATATATTTTATATTAATCACCATCTTATGTTCTTACAAAAGGAAGACCTATCCTATCACCATGCAACAAAACTGCAAGGGAAGGAGGAGGTGTAGTTTCTACCAAAATTTCCCTTTTACAATAACCCCGAGATGCAAGCCGGTGTGCGGGAGCATTACCCTCCCTAGGTATATATGAAAAAATTACATTTATACTCTCAACCTCTCCCTTCACTCTATTCAACCATCTCCGAATGTACCATGGAGCAACTTCGGTCCCTTGCAGGAAGCTAATGCAATTAGAAGAGTCCGATTCTACCATTAGGAATCTCACATCACGGATTCTCGGCAATTTTAATTGCCCAAAAGATGGCCACCATTTCAGCCTCAAGAGCATCACGGACCTCAACAGGAGAGTAGAAGAACAATAAGCAATGCCCCACCCCATTTCTAAAGATGCCACCAATCCCCGCTCGCTGAATTTTGAAGCTTCCATCGCATTAACTTTGATCCAATAGGAAGAGGGAGGGGACCACCCAAGCAACCGGAGAAAGGGGGAGGAATGTTCGAACCTACTTGCGTATATCGGTGAATTTGTGATATTTAGTAAGTTTCTTAAGGTAAGTTAAGCAATGAGCGAGCAACAAGGGAGGCAGGGACGTAACACCCCTCAAATCTAACCTTATTTCTGCCCATCCAGATAAACCAGGCCACAACACAAGGAACCACCAGGAGATTCACCTTATGTCAGTCCCCCTAACACATCAATAGGTCCAGCCAACTTAATTGCAAAGTATCTACCTGAATCCTGCTTATCACATGCCTCCAGACCTCTTGAGAGAAGGCACACCTGAAGAACAAATGATCCCCGCATTCTTCCTCCTGCATACATAATAGACAGCAGGAAGGCCCTCTAATTCCCTTTAATTTGAGGATATCATCAATAGGAAGAAGTAAATGTCTTAATCTCCAGCAAAAGAAGGACATGGAAGGAGACGAGCAGCTTGCTCCACAGCTCGAGTCCCCACTCGATATGGTCCCGTGAATAGAATTTCGAAAGATAAAGGTCCTCAACTTTTGATGAAGTTGCTGTTTGGTGATAATCTTATCTCTTTTTTCAGGATGAAAGGGAGTCAAGAGTACTCTGTCGTAGCTGGTCGGATTTAGGATGTTTTCCAGAATCTCGCAGTTTCATTGGTTTTCATACCAAAAGGTATTAACATAGCATTTAGATATAGAAGGTCCATCAACATTTTGTAGGCAAGTGAGTTTCTCCCCTCCCCACACCCAATTATCAAGCCAAAAATTGATATGACCCTCTCCCAGCTCCCAGATAAAGGTCCGTTCAGCCTTATCTTCGACCTTCAACGAATTCCTTCCACAATCTAGAGTCCCCCAGCTTAGGCACCACCGGAGATGGGTGATCCTTTCTACGGTATTTACCATGCATATACCGAGCCCAAATGGTATCATTAGCCCTGAATCTAATCCACAATTTACATAAATTTATGAAGCCGAGTCGTTCAAAGCTTCTAAACCCCGCACTCCGACTCGAAGGGGTTTACAAAGTTGCTTCCGGGATGACCAATGGATCCGCTTATGCTGACCGACCCAAAGAAATTTGTTGAAAATTCTGCCAATGCTTGTTTGTGTACTCTTTTTCATGATAAACATCTCGTAGAGCATAGGAGGGGAGGGCAGCTTAAAATGCTCTTCGATAAAGTTAGCCTCCCTCATTGTAGACAAAAAGGAATTAGACCACCCGTAAATTTGTGTTTTGATTTTCTCGGAGATTTCTTGAAAATGAGTTTGTCTTGATCTTCCCTTAATCGGATGGACTCCTGTGTAATCGATAGGCAAAGTAGCGGATCGAAAGCCGATGTAATCAGCAATCCAGGTTTTCATCATCAGCCGACATTAGAACTAGGGTAGAAATGGCATTTCGAAGATTAAGCTCCAAACCGTAAACCTCCTCGAAATGAGCTAGTGTTTTCATTACTTTTTTAATAGCCACTTTAGAAGCCTTAGAGAAGATAATGATATCATCAGCATAAGATAAATGACTTACAATTAAATTGGACCTCGTGATGGTAAGTCGAACTTGGTGTTCGGGTGAAGACAAAATCTAATAATCTGGATAAGTAGTCAAAAGCAAGGATAAAAATGGTAGGGGAGAGAGGATCACCTCGCTCGATACCTCTAGAAGCTCTAAAGAACCCATGGCATTTCCCATTCACCATAACGAGAATGAGCATTATTGCTTAGCCACCTATGGATGAGCTCGAACAAAACTCTGTCGAAAACCCCTAAGCATATAAAGTTTGGGTGATAAACCCCCAATCGATGGTATCATATGCTTTTCTTATATCTAGCTTCGAGTATCACATTGTTGCCTCTACATTTCTTATCTAAATCCAACACCAATTCCTCGAGCCAGCAAGATATTATCGAAATTGATCCGCCCTTCACAAATGCAACTTGACTGGGCAAATCGAAGATTCAAATGTGGTCGCTAGTCTTGCCATGATGATTTTACCGATAATTTTGGACATTACGAAGTAAGGCTAATTGGTCCGTAATCTCCCCATGATTTTCTCAATTTGTTTTTTGGGATTAAAACAATTGTAGAGGCAGAAAAATACCCGGGAAGATCCATACCCTGGAAGAAGTCTTGTACGACTTGAATAATCTCCTTCCCAACAATCGTCCAACCAAAGCATTATAAAAGTTGGAAGAGAAGCCATCGAGACCTGCGACTTTAAGCATCATCTAAGGAGTCTAATGCATTTTTTATCTCCTCCTCCCCGGGATTTCCACTAAGTTAAGATTCTGAACATACATATTCTGGGTCTGTAGCAAATTCTCATAAATAGAGGTAGGACAAATATTGGGTTGGGTAAACATTTGAGCAAAGTGGTTAACAACATCCAAAGCTATATCTTCTGCATTATGAAGCACAATCCCAGCTTCATCAGTGATGGAAAGAATCATGTTACACTTCCTCTTATACTTAATGAATGCATGATAATACTTAGTGTTTCTATCCCCTTCAATAAATCCGGCAGCAATGCTTCGTTTATAAAACTCCTCCCGGTATGTGAACTGGACCAAGCAATCGATCTTGTGCATTATAAAGAGCCGCTTCACTTGCCCACACCATTAATAAAACCAGCTTCAAGCAGCAGACCACATCCTCTTCGACCTTCTTAAGATTATCCCGTACATTCCCAAAACTGTCCAATTCCAGTTTCTGAAATGCTGAGCAGTGATTTTGTGCAAATTCCATAGATTACCCCAAGAGGAGCCTCCCATGGGGGAAACCCACACCTTCCCTAGTTCAGCCAGAAAATCTGGGTGCTTAGTCCATATGTTTTGAAATCTGAACATACCACCATTACTGTTAACAGTGTTGTTAATAGAGATGAGCAAAGGTCTGTGATCTGAGCCAGCCATGGATAAATGAGTCACAATGGTATAGGGAAATTGCTGAAGCCAAGAGGAATTCCCCAAAGACTCGTCAAGTCTCTCCCGAGTTCTACCCCTTCTCCGGTGTAGCTGGACCACAAAAACCCGGATCAAAGATTGCTGCATCAGCAATAAATTGATTGAACCTATTCATGGAAGCCCAGCTAGGAGAAGCACCACCCTTCTTTTCAGAGCAGAAGAAAGGCAATTAAAATCTCCACCAACAAGCCAAAATGAATTGATGCTGGGAGCAATGTTAACCAGGTTATTCCAAAGATTCTGCTGAAGAACAGGAGCTGAGCTAGCATAAATGAAAGTGACAAAACCAACAAAATCACCAATAGAAACTTGAATATGCATAAATTGTTGATTGTCTACCAAAATAGAACAATTTAACTCCTTTCTAGCAAAAACCCGCATCTTATTACTCACATTAATCCAACATTGGAAGTTAGGGAATTTTTTAATGATGCATCGAGAATTTTTATTAACCATGGGTTCAAGTAAAGCAAAACACCATAGCTTGTAATATTTAACCATATATTTAACTCTGCTAAGAGAGGAGGGATGAGCAGCCCCTCTTATATTCCAAACACGTAAAATTTATCATATTAGAAGAGTTTCCCTTTTCCCCTAGTCCTGGGGCGAGAGGGGCTATCGGGAGGATCACATAAAGGCTGGATTCCAAGTAGACTTTGTATCTCCGATTTACTTTTCTTCCTTTTACTCGTTTTTCCGAATTTGCCATCCGTACTTCGGCTCCTCATTCACCACTTGAATCTTTCCCCGATCAATTCCATTCTATTTTCCACTTCCCCGATAATCCCGTGGAGGGGATTCACTTCTATAATCTTCATGGTTTCACCCCCTCCACCACACCTTGCTCGCTCCTTCACATTCCGCACATCCTCTTTTTCCCCTTCACAATCCGTACTTCCTCTTTCGAGTCCTTGGAGGGTCAAGAATAACCACATCCCTGGAGACAGTTTCAACATTCTGACCCTGCACATCCCCAGGAGCCAAGTTAACCTTCTGCTTACTAAAAGGTTTCTTCTTGCTGGGAGGATGAAGTCTGTAGCAATTTTCCAACTCATGACCAAACATTCTACAGTGCTTGCAGTAAAATGGTTTAAATTCTACTTCCACCTCCTGCCAGAAACCCTCATCAAGTAAATCCTCATCTGTTCTCACCCACACTCTATGGATATCGGGAGAGTAATATCCCTTTCCACTAAAACCCTTGCTCGCCGCCGGTCTAGCTAGATCAAAAGTATGATCGTCTCGTTTTTAAAGGGGTTCCCAATGCTTCGACTTATGTTAAATAGAGCATTGTGATCATATAATTGGATAGGTAGATTAGGTAGCTTATACCACATGGGGATGATAGGTGGCTCCTTTAGTGGATCAAATTCAGGGGTCCACTTTAATAACTTCATATATGTTCCAACAATTAGGATAGATTGTTTGCCAAAAACTTTTGCATAGTCTTCCTCATTAGAAAGTCTAATGAGCAAATGCCTACCATCTAGCAGCCCTGAGCATCCAGACTTCCAAAGAAGGTTTAAATCCTCAAAACTCTTCCTTACATATTCCATCTTTGGATGTCCCATCCGAAACTTCCCAATCAAACAAAACTTAATAGAATCATTAAGACATTTCATGTCATTTTTGGAGAACAACACAAAGCAAGCGAGCCATCCTTGTTACCAACAGGATTAATGAAAGGGGCATTACCCCTACCAAGCAGCAGTATCATGCAATGCTTGGGGAAAAACCAAATGGTCAAAGGATTTGTGGGCAGAGTTCCCCATACCCACTACCCCAGCATAAGAAGCTTTAGCCCACAGAGCATTAGTAGCAGCATCAATAGGATATGGCCGAGCAGGGTTAGCCATAGAACAGCAGGAAGCCCTCCCCCACACCAAACCAGCCAATGCAACGATAAAAAATTGAAAATCTTCCAACCCGGGAAAGACAAAACCCTTCCAAACAACCAAAAAACCCAAGAGGAAGTCTCTCCAGGAAGAAGAAACAGGAGAAAGAACCTACCAGCTCCATCCAAACCGCCAGCCGCCGAAAGCAAACCCTAGCAGAGCACCTACCTCCTTACAAGCAGCCATTTATATATATATATATATATATATATATATATATATATATAATATATATATGGCGGCGAAGTGTGCTCTGCTAGGGTTTCTAGCATGACCCTGCCGGCGGCGGCTTGGAGGGTGGTGGTGCAGGTAAGCTTGGTGTGTGCTGGTCTGTAGGTGAAGTGTTCTCGGGCTCCTTGGTTGCTCTTCTGGAAGCTTTTTGTTGTTCCCGGGTTCGTTGTTTTTTCAAATTTTTACTGTTCCATTGTGCTCTTTTTGGGGTGGTTTTCTCGCTCTTTGGTCCGTGGGTGTACCCACTCGTGGTTGTGCTCACTTTTGGTTGATTATCGGCTCCTTGCTCTTGGTCCGTGTGCATTTCTTCCTTTTCCCATCCGTTCGGGTACACCTGTTCCATTGGTGGCTCTGTTGGTGGTGTTGGGTGGTCCGATGGCTCACCCCATTGATCTTACCACCAACATTGAGTGGGCAAAAGCCACCTATGCTGGTGTTGTAGGATCCGCCCCTTCCATCACGGATCCTTCCGGATTATTTTTCCCACGGAGATTGCATGATGCAGCAATTTGGAAGAATTTCTTGCCCATTTATCGACCTCCGGAAGAAAAGGATGGCCATCCCGCCGTGATTTTCACTCGATCGGGAATCGGCGTGCTCGATGATGAAGTGAAACTCACTTTGATTGGGAAATTTAGTTTGGGACATCCCAAGATGGAGCTAGTGAGGAAATACTTTGAATCACCGAATTTTCAAGGGAATTGGAAGCTAGGACTCGCTGGATGGAAGACACCTTCTTATCAACTTCACTCGTCGAAGAGGATTATGCTATGTTATTTGCTAAACATTTGGTGACTATTGCTTGGAGTGGAGATGAAAATAATCAAATGGACGACAGATTTTGATCATAGCAAGGACCCTCCAATTGTGCCAATCTGGTTTAAACTACCCAATCTTCCATACAGATTTTTTAATCGAGATGCTCTTTTCCAAATCGGGAGGTCTATCGGAACTCCTTTAAGACCGGATGCTCGCTACAATTAATAAAGCTAAACCTGAAATGGCTAGGATCCAGATTGAGAGGGATATCTCACTGCCTGAGGTAAAAAAAATTTGGATTGGATCAGCTAAGGAAGGACAATGGCAAGAAGTTATAATGCAGCAAAAACCTTACTATTGCTCTCATTGCAAAATGTTTGGACATACAATTGAAAAATGCTACAGAATTCATCCCCCATCTAGTAGATCCATAACAAAGGAAACTCAACACAAGCAATCTGTTGATACTGTTTTAGTGCAACAGGGCTCAGGAGAAAGGAGAGACTTTGTGAACTCGGCCTCTCAAACTTGCTTTACCCCTCCCGCCGAGGTGCGGAGAACACCGCTTATCAAATCCCCCTTCTGTTGGGGAGATGATTGAACCCACAATCAATGTGGATAATTGCACCCCTCTAGTTCACTCTGGAGTTATCAGAAATGTTTCTGATGATATTTCTGAGTCTGTTTTTGGGGGAAGATCCCCACATAGTTACAAAAGGGAGGAAGAGGAAGTAAGAATAGTCACACCAACTCAATCTATTGAACAACAAGTGGATACCCAGTTTCCCTCCAATGCTGGAATCGATGTTATGCGAGGAAGAGATGGAAGGCAAATGGCACACCCAAACCTCCGGGAAAAGAAGAAGAATAATCTCAGTGAAGTGCAAAAACTTGGAACTCCTCTTTCGTGGGGGAGTTAGCTGGAATTTCTGTTACTGGGGGAGATCTAGATCTAGATCTCAATCCTCTTTTAATCCCCATCCCATTTAATGATAAATTTCCTCTCGTTGGAATATTAGGGGTATTGCTAATCCCCTATCTTTTAAAAGACTGCTACATTTAAACAAAAAATATAAATTATGGTGCATTACCATCCCGGAACCTTTGGTTAATAAATATCCTCGTAAAATCATCGGCAAGCTACAAGGCTACAACCACTATGCTAACTCGCAATAATAAAATTTGGATTTTTTGTAGAAAAGAGGTGAACTGGTCTATCCTTATCGACAACAAGCAATTTATACATTCTTCCTTTCGCATTAATGGCAGTGGATGGTTTAATAACCTTTGTTTATGTCTGGATGTAAAAAGGAAGATAAAGTTATCCCGTGGAGTCGCCTACGGGACATCGGTGTCCAAGTACACTCACCCCGGATTGTTGGGGGTGATTTTAACAAAGTGTGGGGTCTTCAAATGAAAAAATTGGGGGTAGACCTCCCAAGCTCTCCGATATGACCATTTTCAATGATAATATTCATGCAGCCAATCTTTATGACCTTGGATTTAGAGGACCCGCTTTTACATGGAAGAGAGGGATTATCCGGGAGAGGCTTGATAGGATGTTGGTTAACAACCTTTGGCTCTCCAATTGGCTTCTTACTTATGTTACTCACCTGAGTCTTGCTGGTTCTGATCATAGACCTCTCCTTATATCTATTACCTCCCCCACCTGCTCTAATACTCCCCCTCCTTTCAGATATCTGAACGTTTGGTCCTCCTATGTTGAATTTCACAAGATTGTTCAGGAAAACTGGCACTGTATTGATCACCCAGACCCTCTCATCAGATTAAGCCGACTACAGATAACTCTCAGTAAAGCTCTTAGGAAATGGAATTGGAACTTTATAGGAAACCTCCATGAAGTCGTCCAAGTGGCCGAGAAAGAGCTCAATCAAATTGAGTCTAAAATCCAAGTCGGCACTGCTACGTATGAACATTACTTCACCGCACAAAATAATTTACTCGTTGGCTACCGATAAGCTGGAGCAATATCTAAAACAAAAAGCCGCTTTGAACCATTTTATTCATGGGGATAGGAACACTCGCCTTTACCATGCCCGTATAAAATATAGAAGGAAATGTAATACTATTCACTCTATCCACACGAACTGATGGCAGGAAACTCATGGAGGACACCGAGATTGGTTTGGATGCTATTACACATTTTGACGAGCTACTTAATCCTCCTCCTGCAACCGGATTGCCTATTGATAGATCTCTTTTCCAGGACAACTTGCATTACACCAATGTACTTGAGTTAACTACCATCCCAACTGAGCAAGAAATCTGGAATGCTATAAAATCAATTGATAGTTCTAAAATTGCAGGACCAGATGGTTACACAGCAGATTTTTATCAGAAGGAGTGGAATTTGGTTGGTGGTGATGTGGTGGCAGCTATCCAAAGTTTCTTCCTTGGAAATGATCTTCCCAGTTATTTTTGTGCTTCAAACATTGTGTTGATTCCCAAAAATAATCTTATGCATAACTGGGATCATTTTAGACCCATCTCTTTGGCATCTGTAATCAGTAAGGTTATCAGCAAAATAATTGTGGGGAGACTTCAACCTCATCTTGATAGGTTAATATGCATGAATCAATCAGCTTTTGTGAAGGGCAGGTCAATCTCTGATAATGTGCTACTTGCCCAGGAACTTTTGCTTGATTTGGATAAAATTCATAGGGGAGGTAATCTCATATACAAGTTGGATATACAAAAAGCCTATGATACCATTAGCCGGGAGTTTATCGAAGATGTTTTGATTGCTAGAGGTTTCCAAGCAACGGTTCCGCAATCTCATCTCCAGGTGGCTTCATTCAAATGAACACTCTATCTTATTGAATGGGACCGCCAGAGGCAAATTCCATGCAACCAGAGGATTAAAGCAGGGAGATCCACTTTCTCCTCTCATCTTCATATTAGCTGCTGATTATTTCTCAAGGATGGTTAATCAGACCATTCTGAATAAAAGCTATGCCGAGTACCATCATAAGTCAAACATTGTTATTTCTCACCTCCTTTATGCGAGATGACATCATGGTTTTCTCCAGTGCACACAAAACTGCTGTGAAAAAGTTAAAACACTGTTTAGACTCCTTCCAACAACAATCTGGAATGCTTTTCAATCCTGAGAAGTGTCAATTGGTATTCTCCAAGCTGACACCTATTCAGATCAAGCAATGGATTCTGGAGTACACTGGATTTAAATGCAGTACCCCTCCTTTTAAATATCTCGGGTGTCCTTCTCACTTTGGGCGTAACCAAACAAATTCAATTTGAGGAGATTCTCACAAAGTCGGCTCTCAATTGAGTCTGCTGGACTAATTCTTTCTTATCAAATGGTGGTAGAATCACACTCCTTAAAAGTATCCTCACAACCTTCCCCTCCTATCTTCTTCAAATGATTGCTATGAAGAAAAGCACCCAATTACGATTGGAAAGGGCTTTTAATAGATTTTTATGGGCCGGTCGGAGAACCCAAAAGCATTGGACTTCTTGGCAAAAGGTCACAAAACCAAGTGGTCGCTGGTGGCCTTGGATTCAAAAGCTTTCCTCAAATTCAGCAGGTTAATATGTGCAAATTATGGATTAACTTCGAGCCCAAAATTCACCGTGGGCTAAATTTATGATGGGTAAATACTGCAGGTTCTCCCATCCCACTCAAGTGGTCGTGAAATTAGGTGACTCTAGAATGCAGGTCAATCTACTTAAGGTGAGAAGTTCTGCTGAAAATCTTTTTATCCGGGAGCCGGGGAGGGGTGAAGTGAATTTTTGGTTGGATAACTCGGTGTCCCAAGGATTGGTTAGTTGCTAAAGATAATCTTACCGATTCAACTACAAAGGTTTGTGAGTTTTGGGATGGGAGCAATTGGTCTCTTCCATAGCTCAAAGCCATTTTACAGGATCATTCAGATAAGGCGCATTTCTACCATCAATTTTGATCATAATAGTCCGTATAAAGTTTGTTGGAGTAATCACCACAATCAAAATATAACTAAAACTATTTACAGGAGTCTTTTCAACTGGCCTTCGTTCTCCGGGGAAACTCCATTTGGAATAAATTTTTGTCCCCTTCCATGTCCTTTCCGTGCTGGAGAACCTTCCATGGCATCATCCCAACCGATGATATTCTTAAACCGAAAGGTCTTAGGGGCCCTCTAAATGTGTTCTCTCGCCATCAACATGATGAATCCATCCCTCATCTATATTTTAACTGCTCCTTTTCCCGAACTGTATGGCTGCAACTAACCAATGGCTGGAAGAACCAAACTTATTGCTGGGAAGATCTTCATACACTTTGGATGAATAAGGAAAATCAGAAGGTTAATACTCTACACTGCATTGTGATGTGGTTTCTGTGGATGGCCGAAACGAGTGCCAAATTTGATGGGATAGCTGCTACTCGTGGACAAAGTAGCCAATAACTCGTAAAACATATCTACACAAAATCATTAAACACAAGGGTTTCACCAATCTGTTGCACACTGAGCTCCTACCTACTGTTGGTAAAAAAGTTAAGCTGGTTAGATGGCTTCCCCCTTCTAACCCAACCATCAAAATTAATACTGATGGCTGTTTCTCTAAGGATAATGCAGGAGTGGGAGGAATTTTCGAAACTCTTATGGTAATCGCCTACTTTTCTTTTATGCACTCGTGAAAGCTAGAGATGCACCGGAGACCGAATTTATTCGTCGTGGAGTATGCTATGCATATTGCCAAAATTGCTAACTAGTCGAATATTTGGCTAGAAGTTGATTCCACTCGTTCTACTTAACATTCTTCAAAGAAACTGGTCTACAACCCGGATGCAAGACTATTGGAGAAAACAAATTAATCAGAGCTAAACCCACCCATTTTACCTCTTCTTCAATTCCTAGGGAGGGTAACAAAGTGGCTCATTGGTTAGCAGTTAGGGGGCCAGATCCCGTAGGTTTTAGTTGCCTCAACCCCCTTTTGATCTCAAAATTTTAATTAATGGAGATAAGCTTCAGCTCCCACATATCGATTGGAGACACCCCCGTGTTCTGATGGAATTTCTTGGGTGCTGTGGGGTTTTTTGCACCAAACCACTTTTTTAAAAACTTACTTTATATTTATACATATTTACATATGTATACATATATATTCACTCACCCAATCTTTAGTTTTCTTGTTTTGTGGTCTTTAGGGAATGGTCTCCATTAGGTTTTTTGTTAGTTGGGAGCATTTCCATCAATGATTTTGTACTCTCCTTTTATTAGTAACATGTAGGGAGCCCTCTGTGTTGCTCCTTTTTTTAATATATATATATATATATATATATATATATATATATATATATATATGTATGTATGTATGTAGAAACGCACCTCCTTATCCGTTCTCTTCCTATCATTTTCGCGTGGTTTAAAATCTTTTGAAAAAAGTGGAAGATGGCAGGTAAGGGTGGAAAGGGGCTTGTTGCTGCAAAGACGACAGCAGCGTCCAAGGACAAGGACAAAAGGAAGCCGGTTTCGCAATCTTCTCGTGCCGGACTCCAGTTTCCAGTTGGTCGTATTCACCGCCAGCTGAAATCCAGAATTGCAGCCAATGGCCGTGTTGGTGCAACAACGACAGTGTACTCCGCAGCTATTCTTGAATACCTTACCGCCGAGGTTTTGGAGCTTGCCGGGAATGCCAGTAAGGATTTGAAGGTGAAGCGAATCACTCCTCGTCACCTTCAACTGGCGATTCGAGGCGACGAAGAACTTGATACTCTCATCAAAGGAACCATTGCTGGTGGTGGTGTAATTCCCCACATTAACAAATCCCTCATCAACAAATCTACCAAGGAATGAATACAATTTCATATGTTTTGCTTAAGTTTTGTATTTCTTATGTTTTGCTTTGAATTTCTGCGCTTTTAACACGGTAGATCGAAACAATTATGTTATGTATCCTGACTTTTTAGGTCTTGGTTTGTAGTACTTTGTTCCCTGTTTTAGACTCCTCCCGTTTTGCTGCTTGTGTTGCAAAAAGGATGTGGGTTTATGGTTTTTAGTGTTGTGAATGATGTCTTGATCTTAGTTGGTTATTATGTTTTTGTTGGCTTAAAAAAAAAATGTATGTATGTATGTATGTATGTATGTATAAAAAAACTATAAAAGAAAACTAGTTACATCTATGATTGGGAAGGTGGAGAGAGTCCCCCAAAAGTAAGGGTTTTAAAGGACCAAAAATACTTGTGCAGATAATGACCCTTTCAAATGAAGCTGTAGTTTTAGCCAACCAATTAGTTGGTTGGTTACCTTCTCTCTGAATGTGATTCAAATGAACATTGATCTCCTTAGTATGGGAAATGATTCTTCTAACCCAGTATATCAGTTGACAAGGAGGTGAAGATTGGCCCTTCACGATCGTATTAAGCTGTAGAGCATCATATTCCATTAGAATGTACTCATACCTTAAAGTAATGGCTATTTTGAGGGTCCAATAAATAGCAGCAAATTCAGATTCCAATGCTGAGGAAGAGTGGATAGGGGATTGGATGCTCCATTGTAGCTCCACAGTAGCTGATCAAAAAAATTTCTGTAGACACCTCCTATACCAGAAGCAACAGAAGAGAAACTACCATCTGTGTTAATCTTGATCCAAGGGGAGGGAGGTTTGCACCAGGAAATTACAGTAGGCTTGGCTTTGCTGGGAACCTTCAAAGGTGACTGAGAAGAAATTTTATTCAAATAACTACAACAAAACGTCACTATTCTGTTAGCGTGATAGGAAACCTCTTCATATTTGGATCTATTTATAGCCATCAAAATAAACCAGCTGATGATCGAGGGAATGTGGGGCATTTGTAGCTCTTTCCAATCAGTCTAGCAAGCCTCTCAAGAGCACCAATTATAGAAAAAAGGGATGAGCTTCAGATGCATTAATGTGGCTACCCAGACTTCCCTAGTGAGTGGGCAATGTAAGAAGAGATGCAGAAGGGATTCTTTAGCAGTATAGCACAAGCATCACTTGGAAGCACCTCTTAAGCCTTTTAGCTTGAGAATATCATCAAGTTGGAGGAATTTCTTGAGCAATCTCCAACTGAAGAAGGAAATTGAAGGGGTGAGTTTGCTGCTCTGTAAAGAAGCTCCCCAAGTGTTGCAAGGCCACTTCTGACTTGTGGAATGGATGTATGCATTTAGAGATTAAGTAGGAGGGTTTTTTGTAAGTAGTTTGTCAGGTCTATGAGGCTGTATAGGTATACCAGTAATCTCCTTCAATGTATCTTCATTTACCAGTGTGCTCAGAAGGGGAATATTCCATTGAGTGCCCTCCCAGCAATTGGCCACAGGACAATTGGAAGCTACAATAAAAGGGGAGAAAGGTTAAATCACCTCAGCAATCAGCCAGTTATCTTGTCAGAAATCAAACTTTCCTTCCCCTGCTTCTCAACTGAAAAGACTATTAGCATAGGCTTTAACCTTTAACAGGCTTTTCCAATGTTTTGAATCACCCATCTTGGCCTGAAAAAGATTTGAATGAACTCTCCTGCAATATTTTTCCCATAGAAAGTTGGCCCACATAGTGTGCCTTCTTCTATATTTGATCCACTGTTTGAAATAAAACACAAGGCTCATTTGCTGAAAAATTTTAAAACCCAGGCCTCCAGCAGTAACAAGCTTGCATAATTTATTCCACATTGCCCAATGCTTTTGCTTGTGCTGACCTTCCCATAGAAATTTATTAAAAGCACTTTCGAGCAGCTTTTTATTGCTCTTCTTCGTTCTAACCATTTGTAGGGTTTAAAGAGGGAAGGTGGAGAGCATACTCTAGAGCAAGGTCACTCTACCTCCATTAGACGAGAATGTGTTGGACCTGCAGTTTATGTAAGTGGTGACCATATTTATTATACCATCATATTGAGTTTGCTTCTGTCTACCCTTTATCAATTGGACTCCAAGATAGGTCAAAGGTAGGTTTGTAAAGGAGAAACTGGTATAATCGTTTGTCCATTTCTTGTGTGTGAGTTGTAGTTGTTTACCTGTTAAGAATTGGCATTTCTCCTGGTTTAGTTCTAGTCCAACCATCTGCTTTGGATGTTTCATGATTGGCATAGTCTTTTTAACATCCTAATTACTGCCATTTGTAAAGAAAATTACATCATCTGCATAGGCAAGGTGACTAATTAGAAGAGTAGAGCTGTGGTGGAAACACAAGTAAGAGTCGTTAGTATGAGCAAAATTGTGAATTCTTGAAAAGTAATCAAAGGCCAGGATGAAGATTGAAGGGGAGAGGGGGGTCTCCTTGTTTAATGCCCCGGCCAGCTGAGAAGAAACCATGAGAAGTCCCATTGACAAGTATACCATATTTGGTGTCGGAAAGACATCTTTGTATCAATTTGTATAAGTTGGGGCTGAAACCCCTAGAATCAAAACACAGTTTATAAAGCTCCAGCTAATGGAGTTATAAGCTTTTTTGAGATCTTGTTTACAGATTAAGTTCTGCCCCTGCAAGGTTGGTAAAGATCAAGGAGGAGTTTCTGTGCCAAAAGGATGCTGTCAGAAATATTTCTCCCTTCTACAAATGCTGATTGATTGGCAAAGATGAGCTTAGGAGAATGAGGCTGAAATCTTTGCACCATCATCATACTGATAATTTTAGTAAAGGTATTGATGACGTTGATGGGTCTAAAATCATTCCAACTAGATTTCTTTTTGTCTTTTGGAATTAAGACAATAGTAGTAGAGGAGAAATAATTTAGTAGTTCAGTACCAACAAAGAAGGCTTGAACAATAGCAATAACATCACCCTTTACAATGTCCCATGCTTTTTGTAGAAAGTGGCAGTATACCCATCTGGGTCGGCAGCTTTATTACCACCAATAGTATCTAATGCCTTCCAAATTTCTTCTTCACCAGGTAGATTGGTCAATGATAACTGATTTACATAGCCTTTTTCTGCAGAGAACACTTTTGTGTGAATGCCAGAAATCCCTCATGTATGTGCTGCCAAAATGAATTGAAAGTGATCAACAACACTGTGGGCAATAAGCCCAGGGTCTGAAAGCAAATGACCGTGATTATTTTTTATACTGATTATAGCATTGATTTACCTTATATACTTAATCAGATCATGGGACTATATTGAATACCTATTAGCAAACAAATGTTTATTAACAGCTGCTTTCTGTATCAAAAACTGTTCCTCCACTTCAAGAGTCTGGAATAACTTGTCTTGTGCTTCCAATAAAAGCTGGTCATTATCAACTCGATTTAACTGGCCCCTTTCCAATCAAGCTAAATTATGTTCAGCAGTAGTGACTTGATGAAAGACATTCCCAATGACATCTTTATTCCATTTCTTGAAATGTTGAGCAAGAATTTTCTGCAGTCTCCAGTGTTTGGTGAGGGGGGTACTCCCACCCCAATAAGCAAGCCATGGTTTTTGGACGTCTTCCAGAAATTGAGGGTTTTTAGTCCATGCATTAATGAAGTTGAAAGAAGTATCCAAACCTTTAGATTG
The DNA here is from genome assembly GCA_022702705.1 of Papilionanthe hookeriana x Papilionanthe teres. Lineage (NCBI taxonomy): Eukaryota > Viridiplantae > Streptophyta > Magnoliopsida > Asparagales > Orchidaceae > Papilionanthe > Papilionanthe hookeriana x Papilionanthe teres. The sequence goes on along the minus strand of CM040422.1, from coordinate 460,568 downwards.
AAAGGAGATCCTAATCAGAAGGGGAGAGTGATTAGAGGTAGTTCTTGGGAGATGATGAACATGAGTTATAGGGAAGGTTTCCATCCAATGACCATTTGCCAAAAATCTATCAAGTCATTCCTTGAGCTTTCCTCTCTTCCAGATAAAAGGGTGACCAATGAAGCCCAAATCAAAAAGTCCAGCAATAGTGATATTATGGGAGAATTGAAGCATGCTATTAATATTATGAGTCCTCCCCCCATGTTTCTCACTAGGATATTTTATACTGTTTTAATCTCCGGAAGATGGTGGCATAATAATTCTCACTAGGATAATAATTCTTTTCTGCAAAACAACAAAATTTTATTGTTAGTGTTGGAGTAGAAATTGTAACCATGAAATTTTCTTTTAAACCTATTCATATGCTAGTTTACCATAGGTTCAAGCAAAGCAATAATCCAAAATTTGTGAGTCATATTAAGGTGGAGGAGTCTAATAAGGGTACCGGTACTGGAAATACCCCTAACATTCCAACACAATAGGTTAATCATTATTGATCTTGCCCCCTCTCCTAGTTCTAGAGAGGGAATCAAGCATGATATTTACTGAGCTGGTATTTTCACTCTAGTCAGTCTGCAGATTCCTTAATTCCATTAATCCTTGTTTTTCATTTTAGATTTTTTAACTTTCCATTCTTCCTCCATTTCTAAGGTCAACTGCATTAAAGATTCATTGTCTGATTGCTGCATTTTTGGTAGATCTGGGGAGTTGTAAGAACCAGCATTTGTTGGTTTTTTGGAGCCAGATGGGAGTTCAGTCTGTCTTTTGGAGAGCCCACCAAAAGGTATAATACAATCATCTTGTAAACTCTTAAGAGCCAAAGCCCTTTCTGCTGAGTGTTCTCTTTGTGGAGTGGTAGGACTAGAGTCTTCACATAGATTATTAGAATCAGAACCCTCTCCTTCTGATGAAACCCTGGAACGTGGGGTGTTATGCTAATTCTGAGAGGATAAATGTTCAGTGACCTCGGTACAAAGACAGGAGTAGCTCGAGGTAAAAAATTTGCTACTAAAATAGTAGTTGGTCCTATTGCTTCAGCTGCTCCACTAGGTCCTTCAGCTAGTCCAGCAATGTAACATCTGTCCTTGGTATGACTAAACATCTTGCAATAATGACAATAATAAGGCTTTTGTTCCATCACTACTTCTTACCAGTCACCTTCAAGGGCAGAACCAACCCAAACTCTGTGGAGTTCAGGTAAAGTAATGTCTCTTTCTATCCAAACTCTGGCAGCTGTAGGCCTATCTTTATTAAAGGTGGGAGTGTTCATGTTTGAAAGAGTTCCAAGTGCCCTACTAATCTGAAATAACACATTCTAATTATATAGATATCTATAAGGTAAGTTAGGGAATTTAGTTTGCTAGGATTAAAATATTGAGTCAATTTTTGCAACTTCATTTGAGTGCCTACAATAATAATGGATTGTTTGACAAATAGCCGAACATAATCCTCCTCATTAGACCGATGAATGAGTAGGTGTCAGCTATCAAGAAGGCCCAACCTCCAAGCCCTAGTAAATTGGAATGATTCAAATAACCTTCTCACTAACACCATCTTTGGGTGACCCAAGGTAAATTTACCTATTAAAGTGAGCTTGACAACCTCATTTAAAGCTCACAATTCTTGTTCAAAAAAATAAATAGCAGGACAGCCTTCCTTCTCACCAAAAGGGTGAATATAAGGACATGTCCCTTTCTCTGTTGCTGCATCATGGAGTTCTTGTGGAAAGGCAAGTTGGTTATGGTGTTGGAGATTAGTAAAGCCATGACCTACCACTCCAGCATAAGTGGCCTTAGACCATTGAACATTAGTATTCAAATCTATAGGAGCTGCCATACATTCAATCATCAGACACCAAAAACCAATAGAACTGTAGAAACAATTTGAAAAAGGAGCCCGGGAAGGACCAAAACCTAGGAAACCTCAAGAACCACCACCTTGAACGTAAGAACAAAGGGAAAAGAATGTAAAACAGCACTAGGAACTTCCCAGTTGCCTCCCCCACCGCCCTGCCGCAGTCACCAGCCATGCTCAAACCCTATCAGAGCACCTCCCTTCAAAGCCGCCACGATTCCCATGTATATATCTCACTGCTCTTATACTCTCTCGATCCTCATACAGATGATATCTATACTCCTTAGGTAGCAGGTATTGGTGTGGTGTGAAGAAACTCTTTAGGCCAATGTTTGTGGTGCTTCCAGTCCCCAATTTACTCAAAATCTGCTTTGGAAACTAGTTCTCTACTGTTTTCTGGTCCCTCTCAACAACCATTGTTCTAAGTTACACTCATATAGTGATTGAATGCTTTGCAACTCATTAATATTATGGCAAATTTATCTTCTCCTCCTTGGGAAGTGGTCTACTGGCAAAGAAGAATACTTTTCTATTACACATGGGCTTCAAGTGCAATGGTCTCACATACCTAGAGAAGGCAATCAACCAGCCAATTGGCTGGCCAAATGAGCTATTTCAACTGAACATGTCTTTTTTAGTACATCTCCTTTTGGTTTTTTGAAATTTTTACTCTTAAGGGATTCTTATGAACTCCACATATCAGATGTCACTAAAATTTTGATGGAAATATAATTTTTATTTTTTTTGTAATATATATATATATATGGCGGCTTAGAATGCTCTGCTAGGGTTTGGGGTCAGGGATGACCCCCCTAGCGGTGCCACCCTCCTTTCTCCAGTTCTGGTAAGTTGTTCTCCTGGTTGGTGGCTGGTTTCTATTGTTTGGCTGGGGTGCTTTGGTGTTCTGGGAGTTTGGGACTTGCTCTGCCCTTTCCCGGGCTCCCTTCCATTTGAATTTTACTGTTACATTGAAGAAGTGTTGTGGAGTTTCTGTTTCTTGTTTTTGGGTTCTTCTAGATTTGTTGTTTTTCCAGATCCTCGACTGGTCTCCTCCCAGTTTCCTGGTTTCTTCTTCTAATTTTAGCTACTGTTATCTATTTTGGTTTCTACTTGCTGTTTTTGTTTCTGGCATTGTGGGGTATTTCAGTTTGGAGAATGGCTAGCTCCAGTACTGTTACTACCCCCCAACTTATGCTTCTGTTGTCAGCAGAGGCACCTCTTTTAATGTTGTGGAGCACCTGGCATTCCCTCAATTCCTGCATGATGCGGCTGCAGGCAAATCTGAATGCCCCTTTGTCAGACCTTTAGGTTCAAAGGAGGGCAGAACTGGTGTCTTATTTACCTCCCAGGAGATGAGTTCACTGGCTGATTAAATTAAGTTCTCTATTGTGGGCCAATTCTAATTTGGACATCCCAAAATGGAATTGGTCAGGAGGCATTTTGAAAATTTTCAATTTTTGGGACAATGGAAGCTAGGTGTTTTAGATGGAAGGCACTTGCTCATAAGGTTAACTAGGGAGGAAGATTATGCTAAAGTATTGGGCATGGAAGTAATGACCATTGCTAACTCGAAGATGAAGTTGATGAAGTGGTACCCAGGTTTTGATCCAGCAAAAGAACCCCCACTAAAACCTTTATGGTTTACTTTCCCTAATCTCCCTATTCAGCTTTATCATACACATGCTTTATTTCAGATAAGTAGGGCTCTGGGAACACCATTAAGGGTGGATCCACCTACTTATGAATTGGGAAATCCAGCTGTTGCTAAAGTTTTAGTAGAGAGGGATGTTTCACTACCAGATTTAGACAAAATTTGGATTACTATCTCAGATGAAGGAGAGGGATTTTGGCAAGAAGTACTTTTAGAGAACAAACCAATTTTCTGCACTCACTGCAGGATGTTTTGACATCAAAAGGAAAACTGCTTCAGATTAAAACCTCCCACAAAGAGGGTGGAAAAAAGGAGAACAGTGGAGAATCCAGCTCCAGAGAACCCCCTATTGGAAGATCTACTTACACAGGAGAAACTCTGTGAAAATACCCCTATGGCTGCAGAACCTGCTGTGGGGGGCCAACCCCCAGGGGCACAAGTGAAACAAATGGGAACATTGGAATAATTGGAAACTTTGGAACAACTAGAACCTGCTAAGGAGTCTGCACAGCAGTTTTGCACAGCAGTTTTCTACTGTCCCTTGTCCTCCTCACTCTCTTCTGGATGAGGAACAAAAGAAACTTGAAGCTAATTGGCAACTCCAGAAGATCAGGAAAAAGAAGAAAAATTCCACTGAGCTGCAGAAACTGGCAACTCAAATTCAGGAAATTCCAGAAATAACAAAAGCACTGGGATCTCCACTGGACTCCTCCAGAGGCAGAACTAGATCTAGATCTAGAACCATGTCAACTCATTCCTCTCCCATCTCAAGACCCCCAGATGATCAACTATCTATGTTGGAACATTAGAGCGGCACCCCTTATATCTCAAAAGGCTTAAACATCTCTACAAAAAGCACCAGCTTTGGTGTATTATCATCTTGGAACCCATGGTTTATAAATATGAGAATAAGATCATGAATAAATTTCCTTGTTGTACCTTTTTTGCCAACTCCTCAAACAAAATTTTGTTAATCTGTAGAAAAGAATTGCATTGGAATACCAGGTTGATCATCCACAACTTGTCCATTTCCATTTCTCTTTGAATGGTAAGAAATTTGCTGCTTCTTTTTTTTATGCTGGTTGTACTAACACTGATAGGAGGGAGCTGTCGAATGTGATTACTGCTATTAGCAAAATGGAACTTCTCAGCTGGATTGTGGGAGGGGATTTTAACTGCATTGCCTCAGCTGATGAAAAGATAGGTGGCAGACTTCCAAATCTGAATAAAATGGCTAATTTCAATGACAGTATCCAATAAGCTGGGTTGTATGACCTTGGATTTCAGGGAAACAAATTTACCTGTAGAAGAGGTACCATCTGGGAGAGACTGGATCATTTTTTGTCCAATGATTCCTGGCATCATACTTTTCTATACACCACCATCACTCACCTAAATTTTGCTGGCTCTGATCATAAACCCATCCTCCTTACCATTTCCTCCCCCCAAGCAACCTGTCCACCTCCCCATTTAGATTTCTAAATTTCTGGTCTTCCCATCCAAATTTTAACAAAGTCATTGCTGAAAACTGGACTGGTTGTTCCAGTAACAACCCTTTAACCAAACCTCAGATCCTTCAGGTCAAACTATCCAGAGCTTTGAGGAGATGGAGCTGGGAATCCATTGGGAATGTTTTCCAAGGGGTCATTAAAACTGAGGTGGAAGTTACCAGATTGGAAGCTGAGGCTCAGCAAGATGAAAATAAATACAAAGACTTTGTGGCTACACAAGAAAAACTTCTATCCTACATCAACTGGCAGGACTTTATCCTAAGGCAAAAAGCTTCTTGCATCAAATTTAAGGATGGGGAGAGGAACACCAAATACTACCATGCTTGTATCAATTTTAAGAGGAAGTGGAATACCATTCAATCTATTGTGACTGATCAGGAAGTGATTCTCAGGGATGCAGCAGAAATTGCACACAGTGCTGTAAGCTTCTTCCAAGATCTTCTCACCTTCAAACAGTTCTCCAGCCCTCTGATTGAAAGTAGTTTGTTTGTTGATGTTCAACACTACACAAATTCTCTCAAGCTCACTGATGTCCCTACTCAGGAAGAAATCTGGGTGGCATTGAATTCCATAGACAGCTTCAATGCTGCAGGACTAGATTGTTACAACTCTGAATTTTATAAGAAGACATGGGACCTATGGAAAAATGATGTCAGTGCAGCAATCCAAAGTTTTTTCCAAGGTATGGATCTCCCACAGTATTTCCATGCTTCCACTATTGTTCTAGTGCCAAAAATCACTGCACCCAAAACATGAAACCACTATAGACCAATCAGTCTCATCACTGTAATCAGTAAGATTATCAGCAAAGTTATTATTGGCAGGCTCCAGCCCCACCTCAACAGAATTATTAGCTCACCTTGGGCTGCATATGTCCAAGGCAGAACCATCTCTGACAATGTGCTTCTTGCTCAAGAACTGCTCCTTGACCTTGATAGTCCCTGTAGGGGGGTAATCTTATTTATAAACTTGATGTGAAAAAAGCTTATGATACATTGGATTGGAATTTCATCCTCCAGGTACTACACATTAGGGGCTTTTCTGTGGATTTCTGCTTAATTATCAAGAGATGGCTAAAGTTCAACCACCACTCCATTCCAATCAATGTTAGGGATGTTTTCAAGCCACTAGGGGACTTAAACAAGGTAATCCCCTATCCCCTTCCATATTCATCTTAGTGATGGATTATTTATCCAGGCTAATTGAAAATTGGGTCTCTCCTTTCCACTATACTAGATACCATCATAAATCAAATGTAGTTATCTCCCATCTACTATATGTTGATGACATCATGATCTTTTCAAGGGCCTCCAAGAATGTTGTTAAGAAAGTTACTCACTACCTTAACCATTTTCAGAAAGTTTCTGGCCTTCAGTTAAACAAAGCAAAATGTGAATTATTGTTCCCTAAGCACACTACTGCTACTGTCTCTCAATGGATCCTTCAATTTGCTGGCTTCTCTAAAGTCACCCTCCCTATGAAATTCTTAGGGGTCCAAATCATCAAAGGGAGAGTTAAACAAACTCAGTTTGAGAAAATTATAGGGAAAGTACACAATCAGCTATCCAATTGGACCACCTCTTATCTATCTTCTGGGGGTAGAATTACCCTTCTCAATAGCATCCTTACAACTTTCCCTAACTATGTTCATCAGATGACCTGTATGAAGAAGAGTTCTGGAACCCAACTTGAGATAATTTTCAATCGATTTTTATGGACAGGAAATAGGAGGCAGATCCATTGGGTGTCTTGGCAAAAGCTGGCCAAGCCTATTGAAGCTGAAGGGCTAGGTTTCAAAGGTCTTCTTCAGCTGCAGAAAGTGAATTTCTGTAAACTCTGGGTACAGTTCAGACAACAGTTACAATATATGAAAAGGAAATATTGCAATGATAGTCACCCCACTATGGCTCAACTTAAACCAGGTATTTCAAGGATTTGGAAACACATGCTTTTCAACAGAGATTTAGATAAATCCTTATATTACTGGGAGTTGTCTAATGGCCGGGTCCAGTTTTGGCATGATAACTGGTGCCCTCCTCACATGAAACAAGCTCTCCCCACCATTGAAAAACAGTATTTATCTGTGGCTAGTTGCTGGGACAATATGCAATGGTCTACTATTAAACTGCAGGAGTTGGTAACTGTTGATTCAGCTCAGCAAATCTCTACCCTCCCTTTTGACAGAACCAATTCAGATAAACTTGTTTGGTGCAGTGGTCATTTTCATAGCCTCACCAAACATATCTATCTAAAGATCAATGATGGCCTCAATGCAGATGGGGAAGAAAAATTTGGAATAAGTACCTCACTCCATCTATGTCTTTCTTTTCTTGGAGACTGTTCCATAATCTATTGCCTACTGATGATATTCTAAAGCTCAAGGGGCTTAGGGGGCCTTCTAAGTGTTATCTTTGCGGGACCAATGATGAATCATTGCAGCATCTCTTTTCTACCTGTAGTTTCTCTCAGGAGGTGTGGCAGGGAGTCATAATCTCTTTATCATTAACACACTACTCCTGAAATGGTATGAGTTTCACAACTGCTGGATGTCCTGGCAAAAGACTAAAGTGGGTGATGTTCCTTTGATCATTGCATGGTTTATATGGATGCATAGAAACAATGTTAAGTATGAGGATAAGACCCGCAAAGTCTCAACTGTTGTGGGGAACTGCCACTCCTACCTCACCAAACTAATATAGCTGAAAAAGTTCCCCACCATTCTTAACAGTCCTATAAATGTTCTCCCTAAAAGATATAAAATCCTCACTGTTTTCTGGAAATCCCCACCTTACCCATTAATCAAAGATAACACTGATGGATCCTTCTCTAATAGGGGTGCTGGCTGTGTGGGAGTCTTCAGAAACCACAATGGCATATGCCTTTGTTACTTTCAAACTCCTATTGTGGCACAAGATGCTCTGGAAACTGAACTTGCTGCTGTATTCAGGGCTCTACAGCTTGCTTATTCTTTCCAATGGCACTCTCTTATTGTGGAATGTGATTCATATCTTTTATTACAATCCATGCAAAACAATCATCACCCAAATTGGCACAATGCTTATTGGATCAACAACATTAAAGCTATCTCCCAACATTCTGATATCAAGTAAGAATTCATTTACAAGGAAGGAAACATGCCGACCAATTGGCTTGTTAGAAATGCTAACTCAAATCAGCAAATTACTGTCTTAGCTGACCCCCCTCCCCAACTGCAACTGTTTATGGAAACTGACAGGATTAAAGCTCCTTACTACAGAATTGTTGGCATCTAGGTCTTTCTTTGTGGGCATTTTCCCCTCCCATAGGGATTTCTGGGAGTTTTTTGCAGGTGCTGTTTTGAAGGATTTCATGTTAATAGTTCTTTAACAGAATTTTGTGGGAACTGACTTGAGGAGTTTTGATATGTTCAACACTGGGTGTTCAAGGGTTGGTGTTTTTATAGCTTCCAATGTATTTTTTAGTTTTGATGTTTTGTGTGGAGTTGTATGGGTTGAGATATAATCTCTTTGTATTACACATTTTGATTAACATGTAGGGATCCATGTAGCTCCTTCCTATATATATATTGACAGGGTTGTTACCCACTGCCTCACTTTTATCTCAAAATTGATCTCTGTTAAAAATTTTCCAAACATTCTTCAGTATTCCTTGTCTGCAAATAGACCTATACTTCACAAAGTTATTAAGATCTCTTGGAAAGCTCCTAGCCCTCCTTTTATTAAAGTCAATACTGATGGTGCTTTCTATAATCAATTTGCTGGCATTGGAGGCATTTTCAGAGACCATACTGGGAAAGGTTTGCTCTTCTTCCAAGCTCCCACTATCGTCGCTGATCCATTGGAAGCCGAATCGTCTGCTGTTTTTGGGCTCTTCACATTGCTACACTCTTTCAATGGTCTTTTATCATTGTGGAGGGTGACTCTTCTTTCTTTATTACAAGTACTTTCGGAATGACCTTCTTCCCCTTGGCACCATTCCACTTGGGTTTACAAAATCGGATCTTTCGTTGCCTCGACTTTCGTTCAATTTAACTTTATTTTCAGAGAAGGTAACAGACCTGTTAATTGGATTGGTAAAAAAGCTTTATCTTCCCAAGAGATAATGGTCTCCTCTACTCTACCTCCCCAGCTTCTTCATCTCATCCAGGCTGACTCTTTCCAAGGTCCTCATTTCAGAATTTTGGAGTGATGTCCCAGCAATTGTTACTCTCCCTGCACCTGCTAAAAGCTGTTTATAGTTACTGTAGGAGCATTTTTGTGTCTTTGTTTTACTTGGTTATTTATTTTTTTGGGTATTTTCTTCAGGGCTGCTCTCTTCTTTTACTGGGAATGGCTAACTACTCTCTAGTTTATTTCACTTAGTCTCTTTTCCTTTTGGTGTGGAGTTGTACTGGATTCTTCTTCCCTGGGGGATCTCTCTTTTGTAACATCATACTTTTTAATCAACATGTAGGGGGCCAAGAGTAGCCCCTTCCCCCCCAATATATATATATATATATATATATATATATATATATATATATATATATATCTTTTTTTAAGAAAAGGAGAAAATTCATTTAGCAAAACTCGACAAAGTTTACATACATCTAATATAGGGAATATCGACAAATCCCCAAAAAGTAAAAGCTTTAAAGGATCATCAGGTTTAACGTAAAAAATAATCCTTTGAGCTGCAAGTAGCACGTTTGGCCAACCGGTTAGCGAGGTTGGTTACCTTCTCTAAAGATGTGGGACCACTTGAGGGTGATAGAGCCAAATGTAGAGAGCAATGTTCCGTAGGGGTATACCAAATTCCATGGAGGAGGGGATAATCCTTGTATAATATTAACAAGCCGCCGAGAATCGGCTTCAATCCAGTACAAATTGGTAGTTCAAAGCTTTAGCGATAATCGGGGCCCGATAAGTAGCTTGAAGTTCGGAATGGAGAGCCGACGGTGAGATGATTAGCACTTGGAAATACCACAAGTAACTTACCTCCGTAATTTCTACAAACCGCCCCAATTCCAGCAGCAGAGTTAGTGAAGCTCCCATCTATATTTATTTTTATCCATGGTGGAGGTGGAAGGGACCACTTCAGCAATGTAGGTTTTTTTTGATTTGTAGGCTCCAACAGTGGCTTCTTTCTCAGAAAACTGCGGCAGTTAGCCACCATATGATTAATATTGCAATTTCTGTTGTCAAACTTTAAATGATTCCTATGCATCCAAACAAACCAGCAGATAACTAAAGGTAGATGGAACAATTTTTCACTTTTCTAGTCCTCCCAGCAAGCCTCCCAATTTAGCCAATTGTGATTAAGATGAGTAAGATGGAAATGTTTTAAAACAGTAATCCACACCTGTTTAGTGACAGTGCAATGTAGAAAGAGATGGGAAAAAGATTCTTCCTGAGCTTGACAGAGCCAACATCTGGAAGCTAGTCTTAGGCCTTTGAGTTTTAAAATATCATCTAATGGAAGATACTGATGGAATAATCTCCAGCAGAAGTAAGACATAGAGGGTGATAAAAGCCTAGTCCAGATTTTCTCCCCCCACGAAGTATCAGGCCAAAGTTGAAGTGAGCTGTGAATCATCTGATTGAAAGATTTTTTATTAGAATTCTTTAGCAAGATTCTATCAGGTTTAGTTGGATTAATAGGGATTTGAATAATCTGTTGTATGCTCTCCCCATCCAAAACATCATTCAGCCTGTTGACATTCCATTGATCCTCCACCCAAAAATCGGCAACAGTTAGTTGGTGATTGAAATCAGCAGTAAAATTTAGAATTCCATCTCCTATCCAGTTGTCATAATAAAAATTCACCTCCCCCTTGCCCACTTCCCAGCAGAAATACTGATTGGCCATGTCCCTTACTTTCAGCAAACTTCTCCAATGCTTGGAATCCCCTTGTCTTGGCACAGCTGAATTTGGGTGATCTTTCCAAGCAATATTTGTCAAAAAGGAATTTTGCCCACATGGTATCTTTCCTTCCGAATTTAATCCATTGCTTACAATAGAACAAATGGCTCATCTGTTGGAAATTTCTCAGCCCTAGTCCCCCAGCCTTGGTAGGTTTACAAACCTTGTTCCAGATAGCCCAATGATATTGCTTGGTTTGGCCTTCCCAGAGAAATTTATTAAACATTGTTTCTAACATTTTCTGGGTGCTTTTTTTCATTCTAACTATTTGTAACTGATAAAGGGGAAAGGTTGAGAGTATACTCTTAAGTAAAGTTAATCTTCCACCATTAGATAGAAAGGTATTAATCCAGTAGTTTAAAGTTGATGTAATCTTCTTGACAACTTCATCATACTGAGATTGCTTTCTCCTTCCTTTAATTAGCTGTACACCTAAATATTTCAAGGGGAGATCAGCAGCAGAGAATCCGAGTGTACTCTTTCACCCACTCGTTGATGATTGAACCCTTTGCCGACCAAAAATTGACACTTCCTTTGGTTTAATTCCAGGCCTGCAACCAAGGCTAGGTGATCGATCGGTTGCAAGGTATTCTTAACAGCAAGCTTACTTCCATTGGTGAAAATGATAACATCATCGACATATGCCAAATGGCTTATCATCCGTGAAGAACCATGCTTAAAATGGAGATAAGGATAAATTGTTTGAGCAAGCATTCGAGTTCTGGAGAAGTAATCAAAAGCCAATATGAAGATGGTTGGAGACAATGGGTCTCCTTGTTTCAGCCCCCTACCAGCTTTGAAGAAACCACAGCTGCAGCCATTGACCAGGACACTGTAATAAACATTAGACAGCCATCTTTGAATTAAAATACAAAAAGCAGGATGGAAACCTCTAGCTTTAAGTACTAAATCAATAAATTTCCAACTGATAGAATCATAAGCCTTTTTAAGATCCAATTTGAGAAGTAAATTGTGTCCCCTACATTTCTTATCAATATCAAGTAACAGCTTCTCGAGCCAAAAGACAATTATCAATAATAGTTCCGCCTCGCACAAAAGCAGTATTGGTTAGAGCCGATCAATTGATTAAGATAGGGTTGTAGTCTTCCCACAAGAATTTTACTAATTATTTTAGAAAAGGTAGTAGTAAGACTGATAGGTCCGAAATCAGTCCACTGGTTTTTTGAGATCCTTTGGGAATAAGTGCAATGCCGGCTGCAGTAAAATATTTAGGAAGATCAGATCCAAGAAAGAAAGAATGAACTCGCCTGAATAAGATCATCACCCACAATATCCTGTGCTTTAATATAAAAAGTTGAAGTAAACCCATCGTAGCTCTGCTGTTTTATTACCATCAATGCTCTTTAAAACTTGCAATACCTCCTGTTTATCGGGTAAGAAAGTTAAATTAAGCTGATTCACATAATCTTGATGATCGGAAAACATCTCGAACAACAAATGAAGTAGAGGATATAGGTTGTTCAGCAAACAAATTCCGAAAATGTAATACAAGCACTTTGTGAGAAGGAAGATTGGTCGGCAACCCAATTGCCGGACTCATCCTTGATTTTAAGTATAGCATTTATTTTTCTTCGTGCTTAATGACTGCATGAAAATACTTAGAATTCCTATCCCCATAAAGGTACTTGTTTACAGCAGCTTTTTGTTGTAGAAAATCCTCTTCCCTTTCCAGTGCTTGGAATAAAACTGACTGGGCAATTTCAAGTTCATGTGCCTGATTCTCCCCCAAATCATTTGCAGCTTCCAACAAATGGACTTTAGCTTCTGCATCCTTCACTTGTTGAAAAATATTTCCAAACTGAGTCTTATTCCACGAGTCTAAGTTTAAAAGCTACATTCTTTTGCAATCTCCATAGTCTCACAAGAGGACTACAACTAATGTGATCGTGGACCTTCCGAGCTCGTGTACTTCAGCCTAGAAAGCTATCATGAGTGCACCAAGCATTGAGAAATCTAAACTCGGGAGTAACCTTTGTAAGAGCTGAAAGAAATCTGAATTAGTAGTGGGGAGTGGTCGGATGTTGCCCCGTGTAAATGCTGCACTTGAGTTATGGGAAAAGTGTTGAGCCAAAGGTCATTAGCTAAAGCTCTATCAATTCTCTCAAGCAAATTACCTCTCTTCCATGTGAAAGGAGTACCAATGTATCCTAGATCAAATAATCCCGCATTAGTGATATTCCGAGAGAATTGTAGCATGGTATTAAGATCGGAGTTCTTCCCCCTTTTTCTCACCGGGATCTCTAATGCAGTTAAAATCCCCATCGACAAGCCAATTTGAAGAGTTACTTGTACCGATCCGCCACAACTCATTCCAAAGAGAAACTCTATCCATAGGAGTACATCCAAGCATAGATGATAGTAAAGCATCGCCCTGGAAAGAATCCATCCCAAACTGTAAATGGAGAAATTGATAATTATCAAGTTGAACATTGCAGTTTAGCTCCTTTCTTGTAAAAATCCAGATCTTATTGTTGCAGTTGGAGTGAAAATGGAATCCAGGAAATCTTTTAGTGAATTTAGAGATGTTGGTATGCACCATAGGTTCCAGTAATGCTATAATCCAAGGTTTAAAAGTCCTGTTAAGATGTAGTAATCTATTAAGGGTGCCGGGACTTGCCACACCCCTAACATTCCAGCAAATCGGATTAATCATGGTGTAATGCCTTACCGACCTCTAGTAATTCTAGGGGGTGTTGCATCGAATGATCCATACCAATAATATTAGACTTAGATAAATTTTGCGGCTCCATAATATCTTTTCTACTCCTTCTACTTTTCTCGTTGAGACCAAGCACCATCAGCAGTAGTTGCTAATTTCTCAAGAATCATTTGGGCGCATTCCCCAATTATGGGACTTGAAGGGGTTATAAAAGTGGCACTCGCATCGAATAATCCGGGATCACTTCCTTAGTAGTATCAACTCCCTGTGCAAGCACTTGTGATCCTAGATGTGGTGGCGACTCGTAGGCTCCTTAAGGACGAGTGTTAGATAAATCAATATGCCGTAGATTCGTATTCCTCCTCCTCCTACTTCCTTGTTGAGACCTGGCCCCTTCGCATCGAATTATCCGAGCTCACATCATCGCCTTCAAGTAACCGGTGTAGCATTATTCATACCATTGTCTCTAATCTCTATCGGTAGATCCGCATATTTTCCAATAATTGCCGCCCAATTTGATCAAGCATAGTTTTTAAAATCCCCTCCTTATCAACAAGCCCATGCCGACCTTGATTTAGAATTGCAAGTTCATTATTCAAATCCCGGGTAGTAATTGGGACGAGTGCTAATCGGAATAGCTGGAGAGATAGGTGGATTATCGGTTTTCTTAGTAACCTTATTATTTACATTATAAGGTCTTAATTCGTGGTGGAGTTTAAAACATTGTTCCATGGTGTGTCCAAATAGGTGACGGTGCTTGCAATACAAAGGTTGATACTCCATAACAATGGGTTGCCGGTATCCATTATTAGCGAGTGCCTAGCCAAACCCCATCCAAATAAGGTTGAGTAATGTCCCTTTCAACTAGAAATCTTGCATTGGAAATCCTGGTAACGTTAGCAGAGGGGATATCAAGTTTGAGTGGCCTTCCCATGGCATCAGCTATATCATAGATGATTCTATGATTGTTAAAAGGAAGTTTTAAGTTTGGGAGACTGAAACACACTGGAACTATAGGTGGTTCTTTAGTTGGATCAAAGTCCATTGTCCACTTGAGGAGCTTCATGTGTTTCCCATCTATCATTATCACTTTTTTAGAAAAACCCGTGCATAATCCTCCTCCTTAGCAAGCCGCAACATAATGTGTCTACTCGTCAAAAACCCCTAATTTCCAACTCGCCCACTAGCTTGAAATCATCAACAGCTTTTCTCAAGATATCCATTTTAGGATGGCCAAACTGAAATTTCCCTACCAAGGTAAATTTATAAGGCTCCGACAGTTTCGATATCTCCTCCTCAGTAAAAATCAGAGCCAGCTTCCCAGCCTTCCTAGTACATTTCCTAATAAACTCACACTCAGCTTTCCCATCCATTGCATCATGAAATAATCGAGGGAACACCAGCTTATCTCCTAGAGTGGTTCCACCATCTTTCCTCACTATAACTTCAAGCAAAGGTACCCCTTCCAACAAAGTGTGGATCCGCCCGAGTGAGATCATGTGCCATTGCCAATACAACAGTACCACAAGCAAAATTCAAAAAGTAAGGAGCCCGGGAAGTGAGAAAGAATCACCCCCCACCCAAAACCAAAGGAAGAAGAGAACTGAGAAAGCTTCCAGCTTCTTAACAGCCACCTTACTCCACCTTGCACCAGCACAGTCGCTCACCTTACCAGCATATATATATATATATATATATATATATATATATATATATATATATATATATATATATATATATATATATATTGTAACTGTTTTTGGTCACTGCCACTCATTTATCTCTAAGCTGATATCCTTGAAGAAGTTCCCCAACATTCTAAAAACCCCAGTCCAGAATTATTCAAATTCATTGGAAAGCACCCACCCCCCTTTTATTAAGGCTAATACTGATGGAGCATTCACTGAACATATTGCAGGCATTGGAGGCATCTTCAGGGATCATAAGTGAAAATGCATCTTCAGGGATCATAAGGGGAAATGCATTTTCTTTTTTCAAGTTTCAATCTATGTTGCTGACCCAGTTCAGGCAGAACTTGCTGCTGTATATTCGGCTATATACCTTGCTATTCTTAACCAGTGGACAAATATAATTGTAGAGGGGGACTCTTCTCTATTATTACAATATTTACACAATGACATCCCCCCACCTTGGCACCATTATATTTGGATAAACAAAATCAGGGCCCTTACCCTAAACCTATCTACCCAAATTATTTTCATTTACAGAGAGGGTAATAAGCATGCAAATTGGATTGCTAGAAGAGCCACTGTTTCATAAGAGGTGGTTGTTTCTTCCACCCCTCCCCCAGCTGCAATTTCTTCTGGAAACTGACTTATATCAGGCACCTCATTTTAGAGTTTTGGAAGACTGAAGATTCTGTTGCAGCTACTTACCTTAGCAAATCTACAGCTGGTGTCTTCTTTTTTTGGTTTTTGTTCTCTTTTGGGTAAACATTGGATTAGGCTTGTGTTTACACTTAGTTCCTTTTATTTTTGGTGTGGAGTTGTATTTTGTTAGGTTTGCTCCCATTGGGTTGTCTTGTAACTTCACAATTTTCTATCATGTAGGGAGCCAAATGCAGCTCCTTCCCTCAAATATATATATACATACATACATACGTACATACATACATACATATATATCTATCTATGTATGTATGTATGTATATGGAGAGATGGAGATTTTTGTGGAGCTTCAGCTTTAGGCGATTTTGATTTTCCTTCTACTCCTTTTGGATTTTTTATCCGATTTTGTCAGTATTTTAACCGGTTCTTGGTTCTGAATCCTTCCATCTTCACTTCTCTTTGATTTTCTAGCTTTTGGTGTTTCCCTGGTTCTAATTTTTTTCAAATTCTGGGTGAGAGTTGATTATTGATTATTTTGGTGGGCCGTTTTGGAGTTCTTGTTCTTCTCATCCTTACTGTCATCTGCTATTTTATTTCCTGTGTCTTTTCCTTGAATTTCTTGATTTTTCTATGGCTATTCCCTCTTCAAAAGCTTCTTTTCTTGAAGTTGTTGGTAATGGGGTGGGGATTCAGCATGACAAACTTTTTTTCCCACAATGTTATCATGATTCTGCTACTGGAAAGGGTGACTGCCCTTTTATTAAACAAGTTGTCAAGAAAGGTGGTAAAATTGGCTCTTATTTTCTCGGATAATGAGCTTTCTTCTTTGGTTGATCTCCACAAATTCACCTTGATTGGTAAGTTTCAATATGGGCATCCTAAAATGGATCACATTAGTAAATGTTTTGAAGATTTCAAATTGTTGGGAAATTGGAAAGTGGGTCTATTTGATGGAAGACACATAATGATCCATTTATCTAAAGAAGAAGACTATGCTAATCTATTCTCAAAGAAAGTATATGAAGATCTTGAAGTGGTCTCCAGATTTTGATCCAAATCAAGAAGCACCTATTGTTCCAATTTGGTATAGGCTGCCTAATCTGAAACTTCATTTCTTCAATCATCAAGTCATTTATGCCATTGGGACTGTAATTGGAAGACCTTTGAAATTAGATATGTCT
The DNA here is from genome assembly GCA_022702705.1 of Papilionanthe hookeriana x Papilionanthe teres. Classification (NCBI taxonomy): domain Eukaryota; kingdom Viridiplantae; phylum Streptophyta; class Magnoliopsida; order Asparagales; family Orchidaceae; genus Papilionanthe; species Papilionanthe hookeriana x Papilionanthe teres. The sequence goes on along the minus strand of CM040422.1, from coordinate 443,403 downwards.
ACTTTCAATCTGTCAAGACCATCCTTGACCAGAACTCTGGTTGAAAGGGACATCACTCTACCTAATATTGATGAGATTTGGCTAGGCTCACCACATAATGGATATTAGCAACCCATTGTCATGGAACAAAGACCTGTGTATTGTCTCCATTACAAAATGTTTGGGCATTCTAAGTAAATTTGTTATAGACTTCAAATAAATCTGAAGCCTATCAAAAGTAAAATTGTCAACTCAAACACTATTGCTGTGAATGGAAATCTGATGGCTAAAGTTCAAAACACCATTGCTGTTGAAGAAAATGATCAAGTTAATGTTAATGCTCATGTTATTATTGCTATAGGAATTCCCGTCCAACACACCTCCAATGGTCATAAAGATATTGAAGTTTTACCTTCTGTTGAAGTTGCTGTAGATGATAATAATTCAAATATCCCTGAAGTTATAGAGAATAATGCTGTCAATAATCCTGTTCTAGAAGCCCAGAAAGAAAATTCTACTGTCTTTAGTGATATGATTCCTACAATCATATCTGATGTGGGGTCTCTTGTTCCTGAGCAGAACCCAATTACTTCTATAGTTGAGAAGACTGGTGCAGATATAATTGATGTACATCATGATGTTATTATGGGGAAGATTCAATCTCAGAACCTTATTAATAATCTTTTAGTCCAAACTGAGGAAACTGTTACACAAATGGTTGAGGAAGCTGGTCATCAGGAATTCAATTATCCTATATTTCAGTATAATGCTCATGAAGGTTCTGATGTAGTTGCTAACACAACTGTTGTAACTAAGGAACTGCAGAATGACTGGGTTGTTCAGAAAAGCAAAAGGAAAAAAATCAGTAGAATTAAAGAATCTTTTTGAAGCAAACATTATCCCCTCAAGTGCTTCTACTTCTTCCTTCTCCAGGTTGACTAGAGGGGGAAGAATGGTTATTAATGATTAAATTTCTTTGCTGGAAAATTAGAGGGGTGGCTAATCCTGGCTTCCTTAATAGATTATTATGTTTAAATAGGATTCATAAATTTTGGGTGGTGGTTCTACTTGAACCTTTGGTGAAGTCTAACTTTGACAGATTCATTAAAAAATTTCATGGTTACAACTTTATTTTTAACTCTTCTAACAAGATTTGGCTATTTTGTAGAAAAGAGTTAAAGGTAGATATTATTCTGGACCACTCTCAATTTCTGCATTTCCATTTTGAGCTTGATCAATTCAGTGGTTATGCATCATTTGTTTATGCTGCTACTTCTATCTATGATAAAAAGGAATTATGGAACCAATTACATAGTATTGGGCATAATATTGATAAAGAAGGGGGGTACAAATCCCAAGTTGCAAGATTTGATCACTTTCTCCAATCAAATTAAAGATGCTAATCTCTTTGATCTTGGCTTTGAGGGATCTCCTTTCACATGGAAGAGAGGTTCTATCTACGAAAGACTTGATAGACTTCTTGTTAACAAAGAATGGATGGAGATGTTTCCAATATCTAAGGTCCAGCACCTAGCTAGGCTTGGTTCTGATCATTCCCCTTTATTATCTACATTTTCTTTTATGCCTGCTGTTAAACAGAATTCTTTCAGATATTTAAATGTTTGGTCTACTCATCCCACATGTTCTAAGGTAATTGAGGATAATTGGGTCTGCCTGATGCATTTTCAGATTCTAAACCTATGGTTCAATTATGGCAATCTCAAAAGGTTCTTTCTAAGGCTTTAACTGATTGGAACTGGAATGTTTTTGGTAATCTGACAGAAAATATTACCAAGGCTGAAAAGCATTTTGAAATCATGGAAAAAGAGGTGGAGGATGGTAAATTTACTGAAGCTCAACTGTTTGAAGCTAATGAAAAGTTAAATACTGCTATTGCTAATGAGGAACTCTTTATACTACAAAAGGCCTCTTCTAATCATTTTCTCTATGGTGATAGAAATTCAAAATTTTTCCATGCTGTAATAAAATACAGAAGATCACCAAACACTATCTTTAAAATCAAATCTTTTCAAAAGGGATGGCTATATGATTGCAAGGATATTGCTGATGATGCTATTGTGTATTTTTAGAAACTTTTTTCTTTCAAATCTACTAATGCCAATTTATTCTCTACTGACTTATTTAAAGATGGCTTATTCAGAGGAAATGGTGAGGTTTTAATTCAAAATTCTGTTAAGGAAGAAATTCTAAGAGCTATAAATTCCATGGATGGTAATAAAACAGCTTGTCCTGATGGATTCACATCAGATTTTTGTAAAAAGCATTGGGATATAGTCAAAGCTAAGTTAATTCATGTTGTTCAATCTTTTTTTCAAGGAGAGGAACTTCCTAAATACTTTGTTGCATCTTCCATTATACTTATTCCTAAAGAAAAAATTAGAACTGGATGGAATGATTATGGACCCATTTGTATCACTTCCATATTTTCTAAAATTATCAGTAAGGTTATTGTGGAAAGATTACAGCCTTATCTGGCTAATTTAATTACTGATAATCAATCTGCTTATATTAAAGGAAGGTGTATCTCTGATAATGTATATCTTGCTCAGGAATTGGTTACTGATATTGATAAATCTTGTAGAGCTTCTAATTTAATTTTTAAATTAGACCTCTCCAAACCATTTGACTCCATCAGCTGGGATTTTGTATTGAAGGTTCTAGCTACTAGGGGCTTTGGTGCTGATTTCTGTAATCTTATTTCTAAATGGCTTCAAAACAACTATTATAGCCTCTTGATTAATGGAAGGTGTCATGGGTTCTTTCAAGCTAGAAGAGGTATTAAACAAGGAGATCCTTTATCTCCTTATATCTTCATCTTGGTTTTTGACAATTTATCTAGAATGTTGAATCAATTATAGCTCAATCATCCTCATGTTCAATTTCAACATAGATCAAACATATTGGTTACTCATCTTGCTTATGCAGATGAAATTATTGTTTTCTGTAATGGTAGCAAAAGATCCATTAAGTGCATTAAGAAAACTTTAGCTTGTTTTGAAGAAGTTTCTGGAATGGCTTTTAATAAATCCAAATGCAAATTTCTTCCTGGCTCTTTAATGAATATTCATATAAAGAATTGGATTTCTGATTTTACTGGTTTTAAAGAAGATTGTTATCCACTGAAATACTTGGGGTTTCCATTGATTAGAGGCAAAAGAAGGCTCTCTCACTATGATGATGTGGTTTCTAAAATTTCTTCACAGATTCAATGTTAGTCAAATTCTTTTCTATCCAATGGGGGAGGAATCACTTTTCTCAAAAGTGTATTAAATTCCTTTCTTCTTTACACACTTCAGATGATTAAAATGAAGAAAAGTACTCAAAAGCTTCTTTATATTATGTTCAATAAGTTCTTATGGGAAGGTCAACACAAACAAATTCATTGGTCTAGCTGGGACAAGTTATGCAAGCCTATGTCTTGTGGAGGATTGGGTTTTAAGTGCTTCCAACATTTAAGTTTTGTCTATTACTGCAAACAGTGGGTGAATTTTAGATCCAAAAATTCATTATGGGCTAAATTTATGCATGGTAAGTACTGCTTTAATACCCAACCTACTCAGATCCAAGCTAAACTAGGAGATTCAAAAACATGGAAGGAGCTGTTGAAGGTCAGTTAGTTTGCTGAACAGCTCTTTGTTTGGGAGATTGGGGATGGTCAAATTTATTTTTGGAAGGATACTTGGTGGTTCAATGAATCCCTGTTAACTCAATTTAATCAGTTCCTTGCAATTAAAAAAGTTTCTGATGGCTGGATTAATGGTACTTGGAATGCTCCCTTACTCAAAAATACTATAAATAAGGAGTCTTTGGATAGAATTCTAATTGTTCCTATTCAGGTTAAAAAGAAAGATAAATTAATTACTAAGACTCCTGCTTACCAAAGTCTATCTAAATTCATTTATCTTTCTAATGGCTTTTGGTCTGATAATGACTGGGGAAAGTATTTATGAATAAATTCCTTTCACCTTCCATGTCTTTCTTCTGTTGGAAACTGTTCAAAAATTTCTTGCCTACTGATGATATATTGAAGTTAAAAGGTATTAGGGGTCCTTCTAGATGTGTATTTTGTCATTCCAATGAAGAATCCATCTTTCATCTTTTCCTGAATTGCCCAGCAATCCAGGAAATCTGGAAATCTGTTCTTAGCAGCAGTTGTTCTAAACTTAAATTCTATTTATGGAGCTCTATTCAAGCTTTTTCGCTAGATTGGAAAGAAGCAGAGGACTTTTATATCCTTCTAGTGATTTATTGGCTTATCTGGTTTTCCAGAAATGAAGTAATTTTAATAATAAGATTTTCTCTCCTAAATTGTTTATTAATAACTGTTTGGCCTATCTGTTTAAGATAAGGAAGCACTTCAATTTTAAGCAGCATCATGGGGTTGCCAAGCCTTTGTTGATTAATTGGAGTCCTCCTTTTTTTCCATCGATTAAAATTAATGTTGATGGTAGTTATAAATCAGGTTCAACTGGTATTGGTATTCATGGAAGGAATCATAATGGCAAATGTTTATGGATATTGGCAGCTCCAATTATTGCCAACAATGCTCTCTTGGCTGAAACTATTGCTATTTATTAGGGACTGAAAGCTACTATAATGAATAATCATCAATTTATTCATATGGAGACTGATTCTGCTACCTTATTAAATATTCTAATGCATAAGGTCGTCGCTCCTTGGTACATACAGATTTGGATTAACAAAATCATTCAGATCACTTCATCTCAGCATATCAGGTGGAATCATGTGTATAGAGAAGGAAATCAACCTGCTAACTAGCTTGCCACTAGAGCTTCCTCCTCAAATTTGCTTCTATGATGTCCTTATGATTATTATCAAGATAGATCTCCTTTTTATGCTTTTAGTTTACTTTTGCATGGGGATCTTCTTCCTATCCCTCATTTAAGATGTAGCAGAATTTCCTAGATATAATAAAAATATATATTGCTTATGTATGTATGTGTATATATATATATATATATATATATATATATATATATATATATATAGTAATGGTCAATCATGGGGAAATTTCATTTCTTCTAGGGGTCTTAATCAAGGAGACCCTTTGTACCCCTCTCTTTTCATTTTGGCCATTGTTTATTTCTCCAGGGTGCTCAACTCTTCTAATCACTCCCAGCACCACTATAGATACCATCACAAGTCCAATATACACATTTCCCACCTCAACTATGTTGATGATGTGATAATTTTTTCCAATGCTCAGACGAATGTAGTTAATAACATACTGAAATGCCTTCAACATTTCAAGTCTTGCTCAGGTTTGCATTTCAATGCTGATAAGTGACAGCTGATCTGTCACAATAGAATGTCACTTAGTCATAAAAATTGGCTTCTTGAGTTTACGGGTTTCAGAAATTCCCCAGGCCCTCTAATCTATCTTGGCGTTCCATTACATAAAGGTAGAGTTAAGCAGACTCACTTTGACTCTATTCTACAAAAGATTCACACTCAACTTTCTAGCTGGTCTCATTCCTTCTTATCAAGTGGAGGGAGGATCACTCTCCTTAAAAGCATTCTCACTACCTTCCCATCTTACACCCTCCAGATGATAGCTATGACTAAATCTACTCAGCTGCAGATGGAAAGACTTTTTAACAGATTTTTGTGGTCAGGGAATAGGAAGCAAATACATTGGACTTCTTGGCAAAAGGTTGCCAAACCTATTTGGGCTGGGGGTATTGGTGTTAAAAGTCTGAAACAGATCTCTCAGATTAACCACTATAAGCTGTGGATCAGGTTTCAATCTCAGAAATAACTTTGGACAAAATTCCTGAAGGGTAAGTATTGTAGAGACATTCACCCAGCTTTGGTCTCCAGAAAGTTGGGAGATTCTAGAGTTTGGTCCAACATGCTTAAGGCAAAACCCCAGGCTTGTAATATGTTCCCATGGGAGCTGGGTTTTGGTCAGATCTCTTTTTGGTTGGACAGATGGTGCCTTGAGGACTGGCTCCTGCCTGCTCCTAATGTCACTAAAGCCCCCCAAATTAAAGTTGCTGACTGCTGGATCAATGGAGAATGGTCTCTTCCCATGCTCAATTCACTTCTCCAACCAAATTCTGCTAAGCTTGTGGCTACAATCCCTCTGCATCCATCCAGACCTGACAGCATCAGTTGGGCAGCTTATAAATCCCAAAGCCTATCTAAAGCCATTTACTCCAAGTTGTTCCAGTGGCAGGCTTCTCCTAGGGACATTGCCATATGGAATAAATATCTAACTCCCTCCATGTCATTTTTTGCTGGAAACTTCTCCACACTGTTCTTCCCACTGATGACCTTCTCAAGTTAAAAGGTTTGAGGGGACCTTCTTGCTGCAGATTGTGTATGAAGAGTGAGGAATCCTCTACCCATCTTTTCTTTGAATGTCCTTTCTCTCGACAAGTTTGGGCTTACTTCACTAAGTTCTTCAAGATGAATCTTATTTGTCTCTCCTGGATGAGCCTCTCTACTTGCTGGATAGAGTGGCAGGAAGCAAAATTAGGGGAAGTCCCATATATTATTGCTTGGTTTATATGGATGAGCAGGAACAGCTCCACCTTTGATGATGATACTTCTTGTGCCAAGAGAGTGGCTAGAAATAGTCTCTCTTACATTGCCAAGTTAATCAATTGGAAAGGACATCCTAATTTATGCTCTCTCCCTTCAGCTGCTGGGAGGGTGCTTCCTACCATCACCTTTATGGAGTGGAAAAACCCTGTCTACCCCTATATCAAGGTAAATACTTATGGCAGTTTCTACCATCAGGGAGTTAGGGTGGGGGTGTTTTTAGGAACTATAGGGGTAAATGCTTAATTTTCTTCCAGATCCCTATTATTACTGTGGATGCCCTTGAGGCTGAATTCATTGCAGCTTACTGGGCTTTCAAGGTAGCTGCACACTTTCAATGGTCCTCCCTTTGTTGAGGTGGATTCTTCTAATCTGTTTCAATCCTTAGTTGAAGCAGACTCCCTCCCTTGGCATCTCCAACAATGGATAGATAAAATATCAGACTTCAAGAGAAACTGCAACTACCATTTTCAGTTCATATACAGAGAGGGCAACCTTCCAGCTAACTGGTTAGCTAGGGAAGCCCCGTCTACCTGTACCAGCAAAATTTCTAACTCACCCCCTCCCCCCCTCTCCTTCCTACTTGCTGGTGATCAAATGCCTTTTCCCTATCTCAGAATTAATAAACCACAACATGGAATAGTTTTTTAGCTTATGGAGGCTGTGCAGGTCATCTTTTGGGACTTTATCTGCCTTAGCTCTAACAGAAACTAAATTTAGTAAAGAGGATTTGGTCTGTGAAACATCTCTGGTTTTGCTCCTTTGGTTTTGGTTCACTTTTCTTTCTTCTGTTTTTTGTTTGGTGGACTTGTATTGTGGATGAGGAACCCCATAGGTATACTTATGTTTTTTTTGTTGATTAGGTGGGGACCCTCTCCCTTCTTTTTTGTATCTTTTGCCTTTAGTAACATGTAAGGAGCCATATGTTGCTCCTTCCTTTAATATAGGTATATATATATGTATATATATTGAAAGAAAAGAGCTACAGCTCCTTACATGTTGCAATCAGTATTACAAAAAAAGGATTAGGTTGTGGTTCCACAACAAAGAAGAGCCAATCCCCTGACAACACAACCAGAAACCACAACAGGACTAAAGGCTTGAAATACAGACATAAGAAACTGATGTAAAAAAATAACCCAAAAGAAATAGGATAGTAATAGCAGATGTCCAAACAACAATAGATAGCAGCAGAAATCAGCTCTGTGCATGGAAATCCAGTCTGAGGTGGGGAAGCCTCAAAATATCCCCAGCAATTAGAAACTTTTGATCAAATGGGGGGGACTTGGAAACCAAGGTGTCCTGGGTAGCAGCACCAGTACTAGCCAACCAATGTACAGATTTATTCCCCTCTCTAAGAATAGAAGATAATTATGTGTTGGGGGGTCTAATATGATTAATTTGCTTTAACCACTAGTTGTGAAGCCAGCTTGTAGGTGTGTCATTTTCAAGACTGTTCAGTAATACAGTAGTGTTCACTTCAATCCAAATGTTACACTAATTTGCAGTCCTCGCTTGTTGTAGTGCCCACACCACTGCAATTAACTCAGCTTCAAGAGCATCTTGGGCAATCACAGGGGCATGTAAAAATAGGAGACACTTACCAAGGTGATTTTTGAAAATTCCCCCCACCCCAGAACGATCATTAGAGAAGCTTCCATCAGTATTTATTTTAATGATATGGCTAATGGGGACAAGGGTACCAGCTGCTGTTGGAAGAGTAATGTGAAGAACATTTTGAAACTTTTTATGTGTAATGAGCTTGGTCGGATAGACTTTACAGTTTCTAGTAACATTAGCAACAGTAGCAGTGATACCATCAAATTTAGATTGGTTTCTAGCCATCCAGATGAACCAGATAGCAATGAGATGGACAATATGAATTCTTTGTTTCTTCTAGTCTGTCCAGCAACTGTGGAATGTTTCCCATTGTAAATTAAGTCTCTCCATACATGAATTTAATTTTGACCAGATAGCCTGAGAGTAGGAGCAGATGAAGAAAAGATGTGGTATTGATTCTTCCTGATGATGACACAACACACATTTTGAAGGTCCCCTTAGTCCATTCAATTTCAGAATATCATCAGTGGGAATTATGCTATGGAAGGTTCTCCAACATAGGAAAGACATAGATGGGGACAGATAGTTGCCCCAAATAATTTCCCCCCAAGGTACAGGAGTCCAATTGTATAATTTCTAGTAAATGACTTTAGTAATACTTTGAAGATGATGTATTTGCCAGTTAATTTTATCAGGTTTCCCTCTGTTGAATTTGATAGTGGAGATCTGATGAGAAGATTGGTCCTGTAGAATAGCTTTAAGATGTGGAAGTGACCACTTTTGACCATCCCATAAATCAGCAACTTTAACAGTATGATCAACAGGGTCCCTTCTAGGGAGCAACCAGTCCTTTGGGCATAAGTTATCCAACCAAAAGTTAATTTCTCCTTCCCCCAATTCCCAGATAAAAAGATCTTCTGTAGTTTGTTTAATTCTGAGCAGCTTTACCCATAATTTTGAATCTCCCAGTTTCCTGACAGCAAGAGAAGGATGGGTAGTCCTGCAGTACTTGTCCTTCATAAATTTGGCCCACAGGGAGGTCTGTGCTCTGAAATGGATCCAAAGTTTACTTAAGTTTACCTGTTGAATGTGAGGGATGCCTTTGAAGCCCAATCCACCTGCCAAAGTTGGTTTAGTTACTTTTTGCCAGGATGTCCAATGCATTTGCTGTCTCTGACCTGACCAAAGAAATCTATTGAAAGCCCTTTCAATTTATAGTTGTGCACTTTTATTCATAATTGACATTTGCAAGAGGTAGGTGGGGAAGGTGGTGAGTATACTCTTAAGAAGTGTGATTCTACTTCCATTTGAGAGGAAGGAGTTTGTCCAGCAATTAAGTTGGGAGTTAATCTTGGTAAGGATATCATCAAATTGAAATTTCTTAGCCTTTCCCAAAGTGAGGTAGGCCCCAAGATATTTAATGGGAGGAGTGCAGCAGGTGAACCAGTATGTGCTTGAATCCTATGCTTAATATGTGTTGGTGTCTGTTTAGAGAAGACCAACTGACATTTGTCATAAACATCATACCTGATTGACTTTGGAAGGAGTTTAAACATTGTTTCATCTTTTTCACAGTAGTTTTGTGAGCACTAGAGAAGAGCATAATGTCATCTGCATAGATAAGGTGAGTGATAGCCATGCTTGATCTATGGCGGTACCTATCATAGCTCTTATTCAGAAAGGCTTTATCAATCATTCTAGAGAAATAATCCACTGCCAAGATGAAGATAGTTGGTGATAAAGGATCTCCTTGTTTAAGACCTCTAGTTGCTTTAAAATTGCCCCTGGCTTGACCATTAATCAAGATGGAGTGTTCATTAGAAGCCAACCACCTACTGATGAGATTACAGAACTTGAGATTAAAACCTCTGGAAGTTAGAAAATCAATAATAAAATCCCAATTCATAGTATCATAAGCCTTTTGGATGTCTAATTTGTAGATTAGATTTCGTCCCCTATGGGCCTTCTCCAAATCCAACATCAGCTCCTGGGCAAGGAGGACATTATCAATAATGAATCTACCTTTGATAAAGGCAGATTGATTTAGGCTAATCAGTCTATCTAAATGAGGTTGAAGTCTCCCCACAATGATTTTACTCATAGTCTTGCTTATCACAGAGGTGAGGCAAATGGGTCTGAAATGATCCCATCTTTGCAAGATGGTGTTTTTTGGTACCAGCACAAAATTAGAAGCACAGAAATATCTGGGAAGAGGTTAACCTTTGAAAAAACTTTTAATGGCAGCAACTACATCCCCACAAATCAGGTTCCAAGTTTTTTTATAAAAATCTGCAGTGTAGCTATCTGGCCCAACAGTCTTTGAACTGTACACTAAATTTAAAGCATTCCAGATTTCCTGATCAGAAGGAATATCAGTAATATTCAGCTCACTGGTATACTGAAAATTATCTAGGAAAAGGGACCCATCAATAGGCATTCTATGCATAGGAGTGTGGTTGAGTAAATTATCAAAATGTTTAACAGCATCTTGGACAATATCAGTAATATCCAGAAGTTTTCTGCCCTCATAAGTGTAAATAGAATGTATATTATTGCATTTTCTTTTGTATTTAATATAGGCATGATAAAATTGAGTGTTCCTATTACCATTGATGAAGTTATTTAAAGTATCTTTCTGTTTGAGGTACTGTTCCAGTTTTTTAATGGCAAGCAGAAGGTTAGTTTGTGAAGAAGAAAATTGCTCCTCAGTAGCAGTGTCAGCTTGGACTTTAGCTTCCATAGTAGTAACTTCACTATCAGCCAACTGTACAGTAAGAGAGAAATCACCAAGAGAGTTCCAACTCCAATGTCTGAGAGCTTTGCTAAGTTTAGTCTGCAGAAGACTTAACTTAATTAGGGGATCAGGGTTGGCAATATTACACCAATTCTTTTGAACAATACAGTGAAACTCATCATATGTAGACCAAACATTAAGATATCTGAAAGGAGGGGGCGAATCTGAAAGTTTGGGGGGTGTAATGGAAATGAGGAGGGGCCTATGATCAAAACCAGCTAGGCTAAGATGTTTCACATAAGTGAGAAGCCAGTTTGAGATCCAGCAATTGTTAACCAGAATCCTGTCCAGCCTTTCCCAAATTTTTCCTCTTCTCCAAGTGAAAGCTAGACCCCTAAAACCAATATCAAATGGATTGACAGCTTGGATGTTATCAATTAATGTAGTCATATTAGTAATATTAGGAGTCCTGCCCCCTAATTTTTTTGCAGTGGAACCAATGCTGTTGAAATCACCACCCACCAACCAAGGAGAAGTCAGCTGATCACCTATACTGTGTAGATTTGCCCAAAGGAGTTGTTTTTCATCTTTGCTACAACCAGCATAAACAAAGGTTACAACACCACTCTTACTATTAATTTGGAAAGAAGATGTATAAATTGTTTATTGTCTATAAGGATAGACCAGGAGATCTCTCTTCCACAGAAAATCCAAATCTTGTTATTGCAGTTGGAATAATGTGTAAATCCATGCAGTTTACTGATGTTTTTTTGTGGATATTCATGGACCAGAGGTTCCAAAATAGTAATGTACCAAAACTTGTGTTTCTTGTTGAGAATTAAGATTCTTTTTAAGGATAAAGGGTTAGTAATACCCCTGATGTTCCAGCTTAAGAAATTAATATTTATTTGGGGGGTAAGGAAAAGAGGGTTGAGATCTTGATCTAGACCTGCCCCTAGTCTTTGATGTACCAGCCAACTCCCCTTCAGACAAAGGGGTCCCTAGCTTCTGCACTTCTGAATTGATTTTTTTCTTCTTTCTGGATGTTTGGGTATGCCATTTCCCTTCAAGTTCATGTTGCATATCATTGATCACTGGGGCAGATGGAATCTATGTATCTATTAATTAGTCAGATGATTGGGAGGGAGATATGATTCTAATCTCCTCATTATCTCTTCTACACCAATTTTGGTGGTCCACATTGTCATCAGAGGGAGACCCCAGTCCAGAAGGAGAAACATCAGACCCCCCAACAGCAACTGGGGAGCTAGTCTTCCTTGGGGAAACAGATATCACATGTACAGCAGGTTTGATCTCATGTAGTGGCTGTTTAGAATGATTTATCTGCTGCAATACAGCTGAACCAATTTCACCATCAGCTTGCAAAGGTGAGTTATCTTTAATTATAGTTGTAGTTCTTCTAGATGGAGGGTGGATTCTATAACATCTCTCAATAGTGTGTCCAAACATTTTACAGTGATTACAAAAGTATGGTTTTTGTTGCATGATAACTTCTTGCCACTGTCCATCCTTAGCAGACCCAATCCATATCATTTTTATATCAGGGAGTGATATATCCCTTTCTATTTGAATTCTGGCCATTTCTGGTTCAGCCTTGTTAATGGTTGCAGCATCAAGTTTGAGAGGGGTTTCAATGGATCTCCCAATTTGATAAAGGGCATTTTGGTTGAAATATCTGTAGGGGAGATTTGGGAATTTGAACCAGATTGGCACTATGGGAGGATCTTTGCTAGGATCAAAATCAGGTGTCCATTTTATTATCTTCATCTCCACTCCAGCAATGCTAACTAACTGTTTAGCAAAGAGCAATGCATAGTTCTTTTCTGAGGTGAAATTAATGAGCAGAAGCCTACCATACAGAAGACCAATCTTCCAGATGCCCTTAAAGTTCAGGGATTCAAAGTATTTTCTCACAAAATTCATTTTTGGGTGACCCAGCATAAACTTACTAATTAGAGTAAGTTTAACTTCAATATCCAGTTCATCCAATTCCTGTTCAGTGAAAATAACTGCAGGGCATCCCTCTTTCTACTCAATGGGTCTGATAAAGGGGTAGGATATCCTACCAGCTGCTGCATCATGCAGTATTTGGGGGAAAATAAGTTTCGAAGAGTCAATGATGGAAGGGTCATTGCCCACCACCCCAACATTGGTGGCTTTAGCCCACTCAATATTGGCTGCCAATTTAATTGGGCTGGCCATGAGAGCAGCCAGACCAAAAGAAGTCAGAAACACATAAAGAAGAAACTAGGAGACACAAAAGGTTACAGCCTCAAGCTAGAAGCTAGCAGACCATATTCCAGACCAGGGAGCAAAAAGCCAAAGATGAAATCCAATGGAACAGTAAAGTATGAAAAAGGAAAACCCGGGAAAGACCTTTTCACCAAATACCAAGTAGTAAACCAGTAAAACTCCAAAAGAATCCCAAGGCAAGCCCACACCAACCACCTTCTTACCTGAGCCACCACCCGCAGGATAGCCACCGGCAGACTCATGCTAGAAACCTTAATAGAGCAAAAACAGCCGCCAACTCCATTATATATATATATATATATATATTTAAAAGAAGGAGCTACTCTTGGCTCCCTACATGTTGATTAAAAAGTATGAAGTTACAAAAGAGATCCCACAGGGAAGAAGAACCCACTACAACTCCACACCAAAAAGGAAAAGAGACTAAGTAAATGAAATAAAATAGAAAGTAATCGGCCATTCCCAAAAAAAGAAAAAATCAGCCCAGAAGAAAACACCCAAAAAGAAAATGACCAAGTAAAAAACAAAAAATGCTCCTACAGTAACTATAAACAGCTTTTAGCAGGTGCAGGGAGAGTAACAATTGCTGGGACCTCACTCCAAAATTCTGAAATGAGGAGCTTGGAAAGAGTCAGCCTGGATGAGATGATGAAGCTGGGGAGGTAGAGTAGAAGAGACTATTATCTCTTGGGAAGATAAAGCATTTTTAGCAATCCAATTAGCAGGTCTGTTACCTTCTCTGAAAATAAAGTTAAATTGAACAGTAAGCTGGGGCAGCAAAGATCTGATTTCGTAAACCCAAGTGGAATGGTGCCAAGGAGGGAGAAGGTCATTCTGAAAGTACTGTAATAAGGTAGAAGAGTCTCCCTCCACAATGATAGATGGCCACTGAAAGAGTGTAGCAATGTGAAGAGCCCAAAAAACAGCAGCCAATTCAGCTTCCAATGGATCAGCTGCAATAGTGGGAGCCTGGAAGAAGAGTAAACCTTTCCCAGTATGGTCTCTGAAAATGCCTCCAATGCCAGCGAACAGATTATTGAAAGCACCATCACTATTGACTTTAATAAAAGGAGGGCTAGGAGCTTTCCAAGAGATCTTAATGACTTTGTGAAGCATAGGTCTATTGGCAGACAAGGAAGACTGTAGGATGTTTGGAAAATTTTTAACAGAAATCAATTTTGAGATAAAAGTGAGGCAGTGGGAAACAACCCTATCAGCTCTTTCTCGCACACACTCTCTGTGAATCTCTCTTACATTCACTCACTTTCTCTAATTCACTCTCCCTCACTCCTTCTCTCTACGTCTGCCAGTTTCTCTATCCTCTCTCTCTCTTCTCTATCACCCAGATCAGCCCCAGCTCACTCCCCTCCCCAGCCTAAACCCCCTGATGTTTAACTTCTTATGTTGGAATATTAGGGGTGTGGCCCACCCCTCATCTCTTAAAAGGCTATTGTATCTCTTTAAGAAACACCAACTTCGGGGCATTGTGCTTCTTGAACCATTGGTTCACAAACACAAATCCAAATTATTTTCCAAGTTTGTCGGTCGTTCCATTTTTACTAACTCTTCCAATAAAATCCGGGTTCTCAGCGAGCGGGAACTCCATTGCAAAGTTATTGTGGACCATCCTCAATTGATTCATTTACATTGTACGAGCTAATGGTATTTCTTTTGCTACAACTTTTGTTTATGCAGTCGCACTAAAACCGCTAGAAGAGAACTCGGCAAGAAATCCATCTTATCGCCTCTAGGGAATCTCTTAGTCGAATTGTGGGTGGGGATTTCAACAACATTTCTTCTACTATAGAAAAATCGGTGGCATGTGCCTCCTAATCTCAACCAACTCACTGAGTTTAATGATAACATCTAGAGAGCAAACCTTTTTGATTTGGGGTTTCAAGGGAACCCTTTTACTTGGAGGAGGGGTAAAATCTGGGAGAGACTTGATAGATTCCTGGCAAATGATTCTTGGCACCATACTTTTCTTCATACTACCATTTCACATCTAAATTTTGCTTGGGTCCGATCACGTACCATTACTTATTTCCATTTCTACTCCCCCAACCAAACCAGTTCTCCCCATTTCGCATTCCCCGAATTTCGGTCTTCCCACCCTCAATTTCAATCTATTATCTCTAAGCAAGTGGATCGGTTGTCCCCACTCCAATCCTTTTATTAGACTTCGTAATCTTCAACTAAAACCGGCCGCCGTCCTTTCTCACCGGAGTTGGGAGACTATTGGTGACATCACTCATAACATTGTACGAGCCGAGAAGGATCTCTCTTCTTTGGAAGTTGCTGCCCTTACCGATGATACTAAATACCGCCGGATGGTCACCGCTTAAGAACATCCGCTTACTCTTATTGACCGGCAGGACCAATTCCTTAGACGTAAAGCTTGCTACTACTAAATTCAAAGATGGAGATAGGAACACTAAATTCTTTCATGCATGGATAAAATTCAAAAGGAAATGTAATGCTATACATTCCATCTTAAATGACCAAGGCCTTCTACTCAATGAGGAAGTCGCTATCGCCAATGATGTCGTCAAGTATTACCGAGAACTTCTGACTTTTAAACCTGGCAGCAGATCTCCTATTGATGATAGCCTGTTTAATAAAGAGTTTAATTATACCCAGTCTCTACAATTAGCTGATATTCCCTCTCTTGAGGAAATTTGGGTGGCACTTAACTCTATTGACAGCTCTAAATCGACTGGTCCCGATGGGTACAAGGCTCGACTTCTATAAAAAAACCCGGAACACTTGCAAAGCCGAGGTCACCACTGCTATCCAAAGCTTCTTTTCGTGTAGGGACATTCCCCAATACTTCCATGCATCTACTATTGTGCTTGTGCCTAAGACCAATGCCCCCAAGTGCTGGAACCACTATAGCACCAATTAGCTCTAACCACTCGTTATCGATAAGGTTATCAACGAAATCTTAGTCTGCGATTGCAACCTCATCTTCCTCATATTATCAGCCCCAACCAATCAGCTTTTGTTAAAGGCAGATCTATTGCTGATAATGCCCTCCTTGCTCAAGAACTTTTGTTGGATTTGGACAGACCTTGTAGGGGTGGTAACTTGATTTACAAACTAGACATAAAAAAGGCTTATGATACTATCGATTGGAACTTTATTCTTCAGGTGCTGCATGCTAGAGGCTTTTCCAATACCTTTTGTTTACTCATTAAGAGATGGCTTCAGAACAATAACCATTCTATCCTCATTAATGGCAAATGTTGGGGTGATTTTAGAGCAACTAGAGGGCTTAAACAAGGTGATCCACTCTCTCCCACTATCTTCATCATTGTTATGGACTATCTCTCAAGGCTGCTGGATACTCAAGTCTCCTCTCACCCTTATGCCCAATTCCACCACAGGTCAGATATTAACATCTCTCACCTTTTATATGCCGATGATTTAATGATATTCTCCAGCAGCTTCTAAAGCTGCTCGTCAATAAGGTGATGCACCGTCTCAACAAGTTTCAACAGATATCTGGCCTTCATTTCAACAAAAACAAGTGTGAATAGCTTTTCCCCAACCATATCCACCCTAACATTATCCATTAGACCACTGAATTCACTGGCTTTGTCAAAACCAACCTTCCCATAAAATACTTGGGGGTTCTTCTTATCAAAGGCAGATCTAAACAAACTCATTTTGAGGAGATCATTGCCAAGTTGAATACTCAACTCTCTAATTGGTCCAACTCCTTCCTCTCATCCGGTGGCAGAATTACACTCCTAAATAGCATATTAACCTCTTTCCTCGCTTATATCCCGCAGATGGCTTGCTTAAAGAAAAGTTCCGAGATTCGCATTGAAAGAATATTTAACGATTTCTATGGTCTGGTCATAGAAAACAGATTCATTGGGCTAGCTGGCAAAGAGTAGCCTTGCCTAAAGTAGCTGGTGGTTTAGGTTTTAAAGGCTTGAAACACCTACAGCAAGTTAATTTCTGTAAGCTATGGATTCATTTCAGGGAGCAGAATTCTCTTTGGGCTCTTTTCTTGAAAGGGAAATATTGTAGAACCACTCATCCCTTAGCCTCTCATATCAAAACAGGTATTTCTAGAATCTGGAAGCATATGCTCATTAACAAGGAAATAGCTGAATCTCTTATTTACTGGGAGTTAGGCAAGGGTGACATCCTGTTTTGGCAAGATAATTGGTGTCAAAAGGAACTTCTGGTTCCCCTACCTAATATTAACAAAGACCAATTCCCTATTTCCTCGCCGTTGGGACAACATGAATTGGTCCATTCCTAAACCGAAACAATTATCGGTCGATTCCGTTGTTGATCGGTGGCTCTTATCCCCTTTGATAGGTATCAACCTCGATAAACTCGGATGGATAAATGGCAAGAATAGCAACGATTACCAAGCACATTTATTCCACTATCAACTCTTGGAATCCAGTCAGCTGAGGCAATAAGCATATGGAACAAATATCTTACCCCCTCTATGTCCTTCCTCATTTGGAGAATTTTCCATGGGCTCCTCCCTACCGATGATATTCTAAAACTCAAAGGTTTGAGAGGCCCTTCTAAATGCCTTCTCTCGTGTCGTTAATTCGAAACTCGAACCATCTTTTCTTTAAATGCCCCTTCTCCCAAGAGGTTTGGTCGAGTCCGATCGGCAAGTTGAAAATTAACTCCGTCGTTGTTAGATTGGCATGATTTTAATGATTCCCGGCATTCCCGGCGAAAGTTAAAGCTGGGGAGATCCCTTGTATTGTGGCTTGGTTCATTTGGATGCATAGAAATGGGGTTAAATATGATGGGGTGCTTCATAAAGCTAACAGTGGTAGTTACCCACTCGCCTTACTTTTATCTCTAAATTGATCTCCGTTAAAAATTTTCCAAACATTCTTCGAGCTTCTTTGTCTACAAATAGACCTATGCTTCACAAAGTTACTAAGATCTTTTGGAAAGCCCCTAGCCCTCCTTTTATTAAAGTCAATACTGATGGTGCTTTCAAGGATCAATTAGCTGGCATTGGAGGCATCTTCAGAGATCATACTGGGAAAGGTTTGCTTTTCTTCCAGGCTCCCACTACTGCTGATGATCCATTGGAAGCTGAATTGGCTGCTGTTTTTTGGGCTCTTCACATTGCTACACTCTTTCAATGGTCTTTCATCTTTGTGGAGGGAGACTCTTCTACTCTAGTTTAGTACTTTCAGAAAGACCTTCTTCCTCCTTGGCACCATTCCACTTGAGTTTACCAAATCAGATCTTTGTCGCCTCGACTCATCGTTCAATTTAACTTTATTTTCGGAGAAGGTAACGGACCCGCTAATTGGATTGCTAAAAAGCTTTATCTTCACAAGAGATTATGGTCTCCTCTACTCTACCTCCCCAGCCTTCTTTATCTCATCCAGTCGACTCATTCCAAGCCCCTCACTTCAGAATTTTGGAGTGATGTCCCCGCAATTGTTACTCTCCCTACACCTCGCTTAAAGCCGTTTATAATTACCGTAGGAGCATTTTGGTGTCTTTTTGGTTTTTACTTAGTTTTTTGCTCCTCTTGGGTTTTCTCTTCGGTACGTTCTCTTCTTTTACTGGGAATGGCCACTACTCTCTAGTTTATTTCATTTACTTAGTCTCTTTTCCTTTTGGTGTGGAGTTGTACTGGGATCTTCTTCCCTGGGGATCTCCCTTTTGTAATCGCATACTTTTTTATTAACATGTAGGGGGCCGATGTAGCCTCTTCCCAAAATATATATATATATATATATATATATATATATATATATATATTAGAAAAGAGCTAGACTAGCTCCCTACATGTTAATGATGAAAGAAAATTACATAACCTAATGAAGTAACCAAAACGACTATGGTGGTCTAAGATGCTGCACAACACACCCTTTACAAAACACAATATACTTCCAAAAGAAATAGAAAAAACAAACCAAAACACCTATCTTCCAATAAAAGAAAGAATCAACCTGACAGTTGAATATTTTCCACCAATCTAAAATGTGGAGCCTACACTAGATCTGCATCCAAGAGATAGGACAGAGTGGGAGGAGGGGCAGAAGAAACAAGGACCTGTTGAGAGTAGAGGGCTTTCCTAGCAAGCCAATTTGCAGGCCTATTACCTTCTCTGTAAATGAAAGAAAACTGCATATTAGTTTGTTAGGAGAGTATTCAGATCTTATGTATCCAATTTGAATGATGCCAAGGAGGATGGAGAGTATAATGTAAGTATTGTAGAAGAGTGGCAGAGTCACATTCCACAAGGATATTGTGCCAATGACAGGAAATGGCCAAATGTAAAGCCCAAAATACTGCTGTTAACTCAGCTTCTAAAGCATCAGCCGCCACAGTAGGAGTATGAAAGAGACAGACACACTTGCCACTAGGATCCCTGAACACTCCACCACACCCAGCACCAGCTGCTGAGAATGCCCCATCAGTGTTAACTTTAATGAAAGGGGAGAGAGGAGCTTTCCAGTTAACTAAAAGAATCTTAAACTGCTTGGGGTGCAGTCAGCTTTAGTGAAAGGAAGGTCCATAGCTGATAGTATTCTGCTTGCCCAGGAATTACTTCTTGATCTTGACAAAACATGTAGGGGAGGTAATCTCATATACAAACTTGACATCAAGAAAGCATATGATACTGTAGATTGGAACTTCATCCTCCAAGTGCTGCATGCCAGAGGCTTTCCACCTGAGTTCTGTCAAATTATCAAAAGATGGCTGAAGTTCAACCATCATTCCATTCTTGTAAATGGACAGTGCTGGGGAGGTTTTCAGGCTTCCAGAGGTCTCAAACAGGGAGACCCTCTATCCCCCTCCATTTTTATTTTAGTGATGGACTATCTCTCTAGACTCCTTGAAGCTCAAATCTCTCCTCACCACTATGCTAGATACCACCATAAATCAAATGTTATCATCTCCCATCTATTGTATGCTGATGATTTGATGTTATTTTCCAGAGCTTCCAAGCTGGCTGTCAAGAGAGTTAATGAATGCCTCACTCAATTCCAAAATATTTCTGGGCTCCAATTCAACAAAAACAAATGTGAATTAATTTTTCCTAGTAACATCAAGCCTGACCTCTCTCACTGGATCACTAACTATACTGGATTTTCTACAGCATCTCTTCCTCTGAAATACCTGGGAGTGCTTCTGATCAAGGGGAAATCAAAGCAGCTCCACTTTGATGAGATCATTGGAAAACTGAACACCCAACTCTCAAATTGGTCTAATTCTTATTTATCTGATGGGGGCAGAATCACTCTCCTTCATAGTATCCTTACCACCTTCCTTAATTATGTTCTCCAAATGGCTTGCTTAAAGAAAAGCTCCAGAATTCAAATTGAAAGAATTTTCAACAGGTTTCTTTGGTCTGGTCAAAGGAAGCAAATGCACTGGGAAAGTTGGCAGAAATTAGTTAAACCTACTTGGGCTGGAGGTTTGGGTTCCAAAGGGTTACATCATCTACAGAAAGTAAATTTCTGTAAGTTATGGGTTGAATTCAGACAACAGAAGTCTTTATGGGCACTTTATTTGACAGGAAAATATTGTAAAGATAGCCACCCTGGTTTGGTCCAAATTAAACCAGGTTGTTCAAGAATTTGGAAACAAATGCTTATCAATAGAGATCCGGTCGAATCACTTTCAGATGGGAGCTTGGTCAAGGGAAGATTATGTTCTGGCAGGATACTTGGTGCCCACCTGAAATGAAGATTGCTATACCCCACACAAACCAACTGATTTTCCCTGTGGCTACCTGCTGGGACAATAACCAATGGTCCCTCACTAAGCTGCAGGAATTACTGACTGATTCTTCTGCTCATCAAGTTTCAGCTATTCACTTTGATACATCCCAACCTGACAAGATTATCTGGCAGAATGGTAAGCCCCACAGCCTTACTAAGCATATCTACCAGACCATCTACAATTGGCCTGTAATTACTTGGGGTAAACATATCTGGAACAATTATCTTACTCCATCCATGTTATTCTTCATCTGGAGGCTCTTTCATCATCTACTTCCTACTGATGACATTCTCAAACTCAAGGGAATCAGAGGACCTTCCAAGTGCTACCTGTGTGGGACTGCTGCTGAATCTTTGCAACATTTATTCTTCAATTGTAACTTTTCACAGGAAGTCTGGAGAGGAGTGATAAATTTGTTAAACATAAATACTCTTCTACTTGATTGGAAGGACATAACCACCAGCTGGCAGCAATGGAATTGCAACTTTTGTTTGCCACTGCCACTCATTTATCTCTAAGCTGATATCCTTGAAGAAGTTCCCTAACATTCTAAAAACCCCCCACCATACCTTCCAAAGCAGTCCAAAATTATTCAAATTCATTGGAAAGCACCCACCCCCCTTTTATTAAGGCTAGTACTGATGGAGCATTCACTGAACATACTGCAGCCATTGGTGGCATCTTCAGGGATCAAAAGGGGAAATGCATCTTCTTTTTTTCAGGTTCCAATCTATGCTGCTGACCCACTTGAGGCAGAACTTGCTACTGTATATTGGGCTATATACCTTGCTATTCTTAACCAGTGGACCAATGTTATTGTGGAGGGGACTCTTCTCTATTGTTACAATATTTGCACAATGACCTCCCCCCACCTTGGCATCATTATATTTGGATAAACAAAATCAGGGCCCTTACTCTAAACCTATCTACCCAATTTTTTTTCATTTACAGGGAGGGTAATAGGCCTGCAAATTGGATTGCAAGAAGAGCCACTGTTTCACAAGAGGTGGTTGTTTCTTCCACCCCTCCCCCCCAGCTGAAATTTCTTCTGGAAGCTAACTTATATCAGGCACCTCATTTTAGAGTTTTGGAAGATTGAAGATTCAATTGCAGCTACTTACCTTAGCAGATCTACAGTTGGTGTGTTCTTTTTTTGGTTTTTATTTTCTTTTGGGTAAACTTTGGATTAGGCTTGTGTTTACACTTAGTTCCTTTACTTTTTGGTGTGGAGTTGTATTTTGTTGGGTTTGCTCCCATTGGGTTGTCTTGTAACTTTACAATTTTCTAACATGTAGGGAACCAAATGTAGCTCCTTCCCTCAAATATATATACATACATACATACATACATATATATATATATATATTTTTTCAAGAAAAGAAGCCTTACCAGTATTCATTTCAACCATAAGATAATAAAGAACCACAAAACAAGAACTGGAACAGCAGAACCAAAGAGGAAACCCAGGAAATATAGAAATCAAGAACCCAGAATTCTGAAAGGAAGGAAGAAACTACCAGAACATAGAATTTGAAAAACAAATACCTGGGAAGCAGAAAACCACAGCAAGGGACAATCAACAGCAACAGAGAACTTCAAACCAAAGGAAATCAAAGGAAACCAGGATCAAGCAATAGAAAAACCAATCAGAATACCTGAGGAAATTTGAAAATCGCCTCAGGAAACCTCCCTAAAATTCTGGAACTTCTCTCTCATCCACCATATATATATATATATATATATAAATATATATAATATATATATATATATATATATATATATTTTTAAAAACAATTACATACCCCGATTGAAGTATCCAAAAATAACTATGGTGGTATAAGATGCTACACACCACACCCTATACGTACACCAGTATACTTCCAACGTAAAAAGAAAAACCAAAGCAAAACATATGTCATCCACTAATAGACACCAATCTAAAATGTGGAGCCCGCACAAGGTCTCGCATCCAAAAGGTAGGACGAGGGTAGGAGGAGGGGCAGCCGACACAAGGACTCGTTGAGAGTGGAGGGCTTTCCTAGCTAGCCAATTAGCGGTGCCTATTACCTTCTCTCGTAAATGAAAGAGAACTCGGATATTACATTGTTAGGAGAGTCTTCTCGATCTTATGTATCCAATTTGAAAGATGCCAAGGAGGATGGAGAGTGTTTTGTAAGTATTGCAAAATAGAGGCGCAGTCACATTCCACAAGGATATTATGCCAATGGCAGGAAATGGCTAGCCGTATAGCCCAACAAACCGTCGTTAACTCGACGTCTAAAGCATCAGCCGCCACGGTAGGAGAATGGAAGAGACAGATACACTTGCCATATGGATCCCCGAACACACCACCACACCCAAGACCAAGCAACTCGCAAAAGCCCCATCGTTGTTAACTTTAATGAAAGGGGAGGGAGGAACCTTCCAATTAACTAAAATAATCTTGAACCGCTTGGGGTGAAGAAGGGTAGGATAGTGAAGAATGTTGGGTAAGTGCTTCCAAAGTATGATTTTAGTCAAGAAGGCCCGACAATTTGTTACCACAGCTAATACTTTTCTCGCTCTCCTCCTCATTTTTTACTTTGTTCCCGTGCATCCAGATGAACCAAGCAATCAAGAATGGGACAACCACTAAATTAGCTTTATTCCATTGCCGCCAGCAGTGGATATGTCCTTCCAATCAAGTAGAATAGTATTTATGTTTAATAAATTGATCACTCCCTCCGTACTTCCCGAGAGAAGTAACAGCTTAAAGAAAAGATGTTGCAGAGATTCAACAGTAGATCCCACAGAGGTAGCACTTGGAAGGTCCTCTAATTCCCTTGAGTTCGAGGATGTCATCGTAGGAAGTAGATGGTGAAAGAGCCTCCAGATGAAGAATGACATGGATGGAGTTAGATAATTGTTCCGCATATGTTTGCCCCAAGTAATGTCAGCCAATTGTAAATGGTCCGGTAGATATGCTTAGTAAGGTCGTGGGCTTACCATTCCGCCGTATAATTTTGTCAGTCGGGAAGTATCAAAATGAATAGCGTAAACCCGTTGAGCGGAACAATCATCGGCAGCTCTCGAAGCTTAGTGAGGGACCAATGATTATTGTCCCGACAGGTAGCCACAGGGAAAAGCCGTTGGTTTGTATATGGGATAGCAATCTTCATTTCAAGTGGGCACCAAGTATCCCGCCGTAACATAATCTTCCTCGACCAAGCTCCCATGTGAAAAGTGATTCAGCCAAATCTCTATTGATAAGCATTTGTTTCCAAATTCTAGAGCAACTCTGGTTTAATTTGGGCCAAGCCGGGGTGGCTATCTTTACAATATTTTCCCGTCAAGTAAAGTGCCCATAGAGACTTCTTGTTGTCCGAATTCCACCCATAACTTGCGTAAATTGACTTTCCGCAGATGATGCAACCCTTTGAAACCCAATCCTCCAGCCTCAGTAGGTTTGGCAAGTTTCTGCCAACTTGCCCAAGTGCATTTGCTTCCTCTCGACTGTACCAAAGAAACCTATTAAAAATTCTTTCAATTTGGATTCTGGAGCTTTTCTTTAAACAAGCCATTTGGAGAACATAATTAGGGAAGGTGGTAAGGATACTGTGAAGTAGAGTGATTCTTCCCCAATCAGATAAATAAGAATTAGCCCAATTTGAGAGTTGGGAATTCAGCTTACCAATGATCTCATCAAAGTGGAGCTGCTTAGATTTCCCTCGATCGAAGCACTCCCGTGTATTTCATAGAAGAGATGCAGTAGAAAATCCAAGATAGCTAGTAATCCAATGGATGGAGGTCGGCTTGGTGTTACTAGAGAAAATCAAATCACATTTGGATTTGTTAAATTGGAGCCCAGAAATATTTTGGAATTGAGTAAGGCATTCATTAACTCTCTTGACAGCTAGTTTGGAAGCTCTGGAAAATAACATCAGATCATCAGCATACAATAGATGGGATATGATAACATTTGATTTATGATGGTATCTAGCATAGTGATGAGGGGAAATTTGAGCTTCAAGGAGTCTAGAGAGATAGTCCATCACTAATATAAAAATGGAGGGGAAAGAGGGTCTCCCCGTTTAAGACCTCCGGTAGCCCGGAAACCTCCCCAAAGACCGACCATTTACCGAACTGAGTGATGATCGAACTTCGACCATCTTTTCGATCATTTGGCGTAACTCGCTTGGAAAGCCTCCGGCATGCAAGCACTTGGAGAATGAAGTTCCAATCTACAGTATCATATGCTTTCTTAATGTCAATGTTTGTATATGATATTACCTCCCCTACATGTTTTGTCAAGATCAAGAAGTAATTCTATATATCTATATATATCATATGCTGAAGAATAAGGAAATTGCAGAATCACCGTATAGTCGAGCCGGGCAATGGCCAGGCTAATTTCTGGGAAGACAATCGGGTGCCCTCCCATATGAAGGAAGCCATCCCATTGATAAAACCTGCTTCATCGTTTCAAATTGTTGGGAAAGGGAGAAGTGGTCTTTTACAGAACTTCAGAAATTTGTCACTGCTGAATCTGCTCACCAGATTGCCACCATCCCTTTTGATAAAAATAAGTATGATAGAATCATTTGGAGTAATGGTAATACTCACAAGATTACTAAACAAATATATCTAAAGATCCATGAGTGGCCTAAAGTGCATTGGGGCAACTATCTGGAACAAATATCTCACCCTTTCTATGTCTTTTCTCACCTGAGAGTGTTTCATAAGCTTATTCCTACAGATGATATACTAAAGCTAAAGGGGATCAGAGGACCTTCAAAATGCTATCCCCTGTGGGGTGGAGGAAGAGACAGCTCAACATATGTTTTTCCATCGTAATTTTTCCCAAGAGGTGGAAGGGGATCATTAGAGAGATTAACATAAACACCATCCCCGGACTGGTTGATCCGAGCAGCTACTGGATTTCTTGGCAGAAGTCTAAATTGGGTACCATCCCTCTCATTATTACTTGGTTTATTTGGATGCATAGAAATTCAATCAAATTTGAGAATGGTGTCAAGACTGCTGATACAAGCAAGGTGGGTAATTATCCTTTCGCTTAAGCTGATCCAGCTATGAATTTCCCAGCCATTTTGAAGGTCACACAAAAACAACACATTATAAGATACCACATTCAAACATTCTATCGGGTGCTACCCACTCCAATTCTTTACATTAAGGCCAACACAAATGGTTCCTACTCGGCCGAGGGGGCCGGGCCGTGGGGGTTTGTTCAGGAATCATGAGGAAGATGCCTTGCATATTTTCAATCTCCTCACATTGCTGAAGATGTTTTGGAATCTAACTGGGCAGCAATTTGTAAGGCTCTTGAACTTGCTAAGGCTTTCAACCGGAATTTCATCATTGTGGAAAATAACTCTGCTGTGGTTATTAATGCCTTAAAGCAAAATCAACATCTAGCCTGGCCCTCTCCTAATGATAATCAATTAAAATGGCAGCATGTACTCGATCAATAAAATTAAGGCTTTTGCAATTCAGTCCAACACTAAGTATAGCCATATCTATAAGGAAGGGAATAGACCTCGCTCATTGGCTTGCTAGAAATGCTAAAACTACTCTTCGTGTGATGGTGGCTACTACTCCCAACCCTCATCTACAATTTCTGATGGATGCTGGACTGCTTAAAGGCACCATATTTCGCAGTTGTGAGCTACTGATTTGTTTGTGTTTTGGTCTGGGGATGGTGGTTCCAGTTTTCCCGCCGTTTTGCTCCTTCAGTGGATTCGTTCAATTACAAGGCCCCTGGTCCCTATTTCAGAGTGGTTTCACGAGCTTTTTTTTTTTTTTATTTCAGGCTTGTGGGTGGTCCTTTGTTTTCCCATAATCAGCCCCCTTACTCCTTGATTTGTGCCTCGAGTTTTTATCTTTTTCTATTTGCTTGATTTATGGTTTTCATACACATTTTGGAGATAGGTTTTCTTTACTTTCTTATTTTAGGTGTTTCCTTTTTGGTGTGGAGTATTTTGTACTCAGTTTTTGGTTGTCTCCCATTTGGGATATTTTGTAACTTCACCCTTTACATCAACATGGTGGGAGCCCAAAGTCAAGCCCTTCCCCCAAAAAAAAAAAAAAAAAAATATATATATATATATATATATATATATATATATATATATATATATATATATATATATATATATATATATATATATATATATATATATATAGATATACATCTATATATGTATATATATGTATATGTATATATATGTATATATATGTATATATATATATATATATATATATACATATATATATATATATATATATATATATACATATATATATATATATATACATATATATATATATATACATATATATATATATACATATATATATATATATATATACATATATATATATATATATATATATGCCATTTTACAGATCATTCACAAGGCAGATTTCTACCATCAAGTTTGATCAAAGTAGTCCAGATAAAGTTTGTTGGAGTAATCACCACAATCAAAATATAACTAAAACTATTTACAGGAGTCTTTTCAATTGGCCTCTGTTCCCTGGGAAACTCCATTTGGAATAAATTTTGTCCCCTTCCATGTCCTTTTGTGCTCGGAGAACCTTCTCCATGGCATCATCCTAACCGATGATATTCTTAAACTAAAGGTCTTTAGGGGGCCCTCTAAATGTGTTCTGCCATCAACATGATGAATCCATCCTCATCTATATTTTAATCGCTCCTTTTCCAGAACTGTATGGTCGCATCTAACCAATGGTCAGAAGAACCATACTTATTGCCGGGAAGATATTCATACACTTTGGATGAATAAAAATCAGAAGGTTAATACTCTACACTACATTGTGATGTGGTTTCTGTGATGGCCAGAAACAGTGCCAAATTTGATGGGATAGCTGCTATCAGATAAAGTAGCCAATAACTGTAAAACATATCTACACAAAATCATTAAACACAAGGGTTTCATCAACTGCTGTACACTGAGCTCCTACCTAATGTTGGAAAAAAGTTAAGCTGGTTAGATGGCTTCCCCTACTAACCCAACCATCAAAATTAATACTGATGGCAGCTTTCTCTAAGGATAATGCAGGAGTGATAATTTTCTAAACTCTTATGGTAACTCGCCTACTTTTCTTCTATGCACCCGTGAAAGCCAGTAGGATGCATTGGAGACTGAATTTATTGCTGTGGAGTATGCTATGCATATTGCCAAAATTGCTAACTGGTCGGAATATTTGGCTAGAAGTTGATTCCACCGTTCTACTTAACATTCTTCAGCAAACCGGGTCTACAACCTCGATGCAAGACTATTGGAGAAAACAAATTAATCAAGCTAAACCCACCCATTTTACCTCTTCTTCAATTCCTAGGAGGGTAAAGTGGCCCATTGGTTAGCAGTTAGGGCCAGATCCCAGCAGGTTTTAGTGGCCTCAACCCCTTTGATTCCTAAAATTTTAATTAATGGAGATAAGCTTCAGCTCCCACATATCGATTGGCGACACCCCCCCGTGTTCTCGATGGAATTTCTTGGTGCTGTGGGGTTTTTTGTACCAAACCACTTTTTTTTTTTTTAACTTTACTTTTATAATTATACATATTTACATATGTATACATATATTTTCACTCACCCAAGCTTTTAGTTCTATTGTTTTTTGTGTCTTTAGGAATGGCCTCCATTAGGTTTTTTTGTTAGTCGGGAGCATTTCCATCAATGATTTTGTACTTTTATTAGTAACATGTAGGAGCCCTCTGTGTTGCTCCTTTTTTTAAAAATATATATATAAATGGCGTCGGTTTGGAGGGAGGTGCTCGCTAGGTCGGCTAAGGGTGAGCGGCCGTGTCGGTGCAGAGGAAGGTGGTTAGTAAGAAGCTGGAAGCCTTCAGCTCTTTTCTTCCTTTGGTTGTGGGTGAGGGGGATTTTCTCTCCCTTCCCGGGCTCATTATTTTTTGAATTTACCGTGTTGACGCACATTGACATGGCCAAGATCTCACTGATGGGATCCACTTTGTTGAGGGGCACTTTGCTGAAGTTATAGTTAGGAAGAAGGGTGGAACCACTCTAGGAGATAAGCTGGTGTTCCCTCAATTATTTCATGATGCAATGGATGGGAAAGCTGAGTGTGAGTTCATTAGAAAATGCACGGTAGGTCGGGAACCGGCTCGATTTTCACCGAGGAGGAGATTCAAACTAGTCGGAGCCCTATAAATTTACTGGTAGGAAATTCCATTGACATCCTAAACTGGACATTTTGAGAAAAAGTCAGGTTGATGGTTTGAAGCTGGTGGGCGCTTGAAATTAGGGGGTTTTTGACAGACACATTATGTTGCAAACTTTACAAGGGAGGAGGATTATGCACAGTATTTTCTAAAAAAGTTATCATGATAGATGGGAAACCCATGAAGCTCCTCAAGTGGACATTGGACTTTGATCCAACTAAAGAACCACCTATAGTTCCAGTGTGGTTCAAATTTCTTCCTAACTTAAACTTCCTTTAGCAATCATAAATCATCTACATTAAATACAAGCATGGGAGGCCACTTAAACTTGATATCCCCCGCTAATGTTACCAGGAATTCCAATGCAAGATTCCTCGTAGAAAGAGACATTACACAACCTTATTTGATGGGGTTTGGCTTTTTTGGGGTAATCGCTAATAATGGTTATTGGCAACCCATTGTTATGGAATATCAACCATTGTATTGCAAATGACCGTCACCGTTTGGCCACACCATGGAACAATGTTTTAAACTCCACCCCGACTAAGACCTTATAATGTTAATAATAAGGTTACTAAGAAGACTGAAATCCACCTATATCTCCAGTGATTCCAGTTGGCAATGTTCCAGTTACTTCCTGTGATCGAATAATGAAGAACTTGCAATTCTAAATACAGTCTTAATGGGCCATTGATAAGGAGGGGGAGTTTAAAAAATTATGCATCAATCACAGTGTACTTATCGGGAAATATGTAGATCTACCAATAGAGATTAGGAGATAATGTTATGAATAATGCTGTATTTGTTACCGTAGCCGAGGATGTGAGTCCGCATAATTCTGATGGCGTCTAGTCTCGCAAGGAAGCAAGAGGAGGAGGACAAAGAATTTACAACAAGATGATTTATCCAACACTTTTGTTAAGGAGCCCGGCAGTCGCCACTCACATCTAGGATCACAAGTGTCAGACAGAGAGTGGATGCTACTAAGGAAGTGATCCTGCATTACTTCCGATGTGTGCCACTTTATAACCCCCAAGTCCTACAACTCGGGGAATCGCCCAAATGACTTCGAGAATTTAGCAACTACCGCGATGGTGCTCGTCTCACGAAAAGTAGAAGGAGGAGAAAAGATATTATGGAGCTGCAAAATCTATCTAAGTCTAATATTATTGGTATGGATCAAGCCTCGATGCAACACCCCCTAGAATTACTAGGGCCGGTAAAGCATTACACCATGATTAATCTGATTTGTTGGAATGTTAGGTGTGGCAAGTCCCGGCACCCTTAATAGATTATTACATCTTAACAGGACCTTTAAAACTGCGGATTATAGCATTACTTGAACATATGGTACATACCAACATCTCTAAATTTACTAAAAGATTTCCCGGATTCCATTTTCACACCAACCGTAACAATAAGATCTGGGTTTTTACAAGAAAGGAGCTAACCGCAATGTTGAACTTGATAATTATCAATTTCTACATTTAAGGGCTGATTGGATTCTTTCCAGCAGTGCTACTATCATTTATGCCGGGTGTAATTCTATGGATAGAGATTCTCTTTGGAAAGAGCCGTGGTCGATCACATTTTCAATAACCCTTCCACTGGATTGTCAGACCTTAACCGCATAAGAGATCCTAGTGAGAAAGGGGGAAGAACTCCCCGACCTTAATACCATGTTACAATTCTCTCGAATATCACTAATGCAGGATTATTTGATCTAGGCTATATTGGAACCCCTTTCACATGGAAGAGAGGTAATCTGCTTGAGAGAATTGATAGAGTTTTAGCTAATGATCAATGGCTCAACACCTTTCCCATAACTCAAGTGCAGCATTTACACAGCAACATCTGATCACTCCCCACTACTGATACAGATTTCTTTCAGTTCTTACAAAGGGTACTTTAGCTTTAGATTTCTCAATGTTTGGTGCACTCATAATAGTTTTTTAGCCGAAGTGCACAGAGCCTGGAATGTTTTGGATCACACTAGCTGCAACCCTCTTGTGAGACTCGTGAGATTGCAAAAGAATGTAGCTTTTAAACCTGTGATTGTGGAATAAGAATCAGTTTGGTAATGTTTTTCAGCAAGTTAAAGATGCAGAAGCCAAAGTTCATTTGTTAGAAGCTGCTAAATGATTTGGGAGGGATTCGTGTGCACATGAGCTTCGAAAATTGCTCAAGATTTTTTTCCAAGCCTCGGAAAGGGAAGAGGCTTTTCTACAACAAAAAGCTGCTGTGAATAAATACCTCTATGGGGACAGGAACCTAAGTATTTTCATGCAAAATATTAAAACATTTAAGAAAAATAAATACTATACTTAAAATCAAAGATGAGGTCAGTAATCGGGTTACTGATCAATCTTCTATTTCACAAAGTGCTGTATTACATTTTCAGAATTTGTTTGCTGAACAGCCTATATCCTCTACTTCATTTGTTGCTGAGATGTTTTCTGATCATCAAGATTATGTGAATCAGCTTAATTTAACTTTCCTTCCTGATAAATGTGAGATAATGGTGCATTGAACAACATTGATGGTAATAAAACAACCTGGTCCAAGTGTCTTTACCAACATTTTATATTAAAAGCCTGGGATATTGTGGGTGCTGCTCTTATTCAAAGGGGCTTCACTTTTTTCTTTCTTGGGTCGGATCTTCCTAAATATTTGGCAAGAACAAGATTGCTCTTATTCCCAAGGGCACTCAAAAAACTCGGACTGATTTCGACCTATCACTTACCACTACTTTTTCTAAAATAATTAGCACTTGTGGGGAGATTACAACCCTATCTTAACCAATTGATCAACAACTAATCGCTTTTGTGCAGGCGTAACTATTACCGATAATTGTCTTTGGCTCGGAATTGTTACTTGATATTGATAAGAAATGTAGGCATACAATTTACTTCTCAAATTGGATCTTAAAAAGGCATATGATACTATCAGTTGAAATTTATTGATCTAGTACTTAAAGCTAGAGGTTTCCATCCCGCTTTTTGTACTTTAATTCAAAGATGTATCGTCCAATGCCTATTACAAGGTAATCGGTTAATGGCCGCAATTGTGGTTTTCTTAAAAGCCGGTAGGGGGCTGAAATAAGGAGACCCACTTTCTCCAACCATCTTCATCTTGTCTTTTGATTACTATCTTAACTCTGAATACGTCAAAACACTTTATCCTTATCTTTCATTTTAAGCATGGTTCTTCGCTGCATTATAAGTCATTTGGCATATGCCGATGATGTCATCATTTTCACCAATGGAAGTAAGCTTGCTGTAAAGAAAACTTTGCAACTGACTGATCACCTAGCCTTGGTAGCAGGTCTGGAATTAAACCAAAGGAAGTGTCAATATTTGGTCGGGAAAGGGTTCAAATATCAACAGTGGCCGAAAGAGCACATGATTTTCAGCCGCTGATCTCCCTTGAAATATCTAGTGGAGTGCAGTTAAATAAAGGAAGGAGGAAGCAATCTCAGCATGATGAAGTTGTTAGGAAGATTACATCAACATTAAACTGCTGACTACTCTTCGTCTAATGGTGGAAGATTAACTTTTACTTAAGAGTATACTCAACCTTTCCCTTTATCGCTTACAAATAGTTAGAATGAAAAAGAGCACTCAGAAAATGATAGAAACAATGTTTAATAAATTTCTGGGAAGGCCAAACCAAACAATATCATTGGGCAATATGGAACAAGGTTTGCAAACCAAACAAGGCCGGGGGCCTAGGGCTGAGAAATTTCCAACCGTATGAGCCATTTGTTCTATTGTAAGCAAGTGGATTAAATTCAAGGAAAGATACCATGTGGGAAAAATTCTTGTTTGACAAATATTGTTGGAAAGCTCACCCAAATTCTGTAATGCCAAGACAAGGGATTCTAAGCACCGGAGAAGTTTGCTGAAAGTTAGGATATGGCCAATCAGTATTTCGCTGAAGTAGCAAGGGGAGGTGAATTTCTATTATGACAACCGGATAAGAGATGGCAATTTAAATTTTACTGCTGATTTCAATCACCAACTAACAGTTGCAGATTTCTGGATGGAGGATCAATGGAATGTCAACAAGCTGAATGAGATTTTGGATGAAGAGAGTATACAGCTCGTATCATTCAAATCCCTATTAATCCAACTAAACTCCGATAGAATCCTACCGAAGCAAATTAACAAAATTTCTTTTAATCAAATGA
Source organism: Papilionanthe hookeriana x Papilionanthe teres (assembly GCA_022702705.1). NCBI lineage: Eukaryota > Viridiplantae > Streptophyta > Magnoliopsida > Asparagales > Orchidaceae > Papilionanthe > Papilionanthe hookeriana x Papilionanthe teres. The sequence goes on along the minus strand of CM040422.1, from coordinate 410,133 downwards.
TTCATAGCTCACTTCAACTTTGGCCTAATACTACTTGGGGGGGAGAAAATCTGGACCAGGCTTTTATCCCCCTCTATGTCTTACTTCGCCGGAGAATGTTCCATCATTACCTTCCATTGAAGGATATTTTAAAACTCAAAGGACTAAGACTTGCTTCTAGATGTTGGCTGTGTCAAGCTCAGGAAGAATCATTTTCCCACCTCTTTCTCCATTGTACTGTCACTAAACAGGTGTGGATTACTGTTTTACAACAACAATTCCATCTTAACCACCTCAATTACAATCGGGCTCAATTGGGAAGCTTGCCGGGAGGACTGGAAAAATGAAAATGGTTCCATTTACCTTTAGTTATCTGCTGGTTTGTTTCGATGCATAGGAATCAAGTGAAGTTTGACAACAGAACTTGTAGTATTAATCATATGGTGGCCAACTGCCGTGCAGTCGAGTAAGAAGCCACCGTTGGAGCCCACAATTAAAAGAAAACCTACATTGCTGAAGTGGTCCCTTCCACCTCCACCATGGATAAAAATAAATATAGATGGGAGTTTCACTAACTCGCTGCTGGAATTGGGGCAGTTTGCAGAAATTCTGGAGGTAAGTTACCGTGGTACTTTCAAGTACCTATCATCTCACCGTCGCTCCACCAACTCCAAGCCGCTTATCGGGCCCCGATTATCGCTAAAGCTTTGAACTACCAATTTGTCAGGATTGAATCTTATTCTCAGCAGTTGCCAATATAATACAAGGATTATCCCCTCCTCCTTGGAATTTGGTATACCCTTACAGAACATTTCTCTCTACATTTGGCTCTCTCACCCTCAAGTGGTCTCATATCTTTAAAGAAGGTAATCAACTTGCTAACTGGTTGGCCAAACATGCCACTGCAACTCAAAGGATTAATTTTGGCTGTTAAACCTGATGATCCTTTAAAGCTTTTACTTTTTGGGGATTTGACTGATATTCCTTTATTAGATGTATGTAAACTTTGTTGACTTTTGATGAATGAATTTTTCTTTTCTTAATATATATATATATATATATATATATATATATATATATATATATATATATATATATTATTTATTTTTTTTTTGGGGGAAGGAGCTACTTTAGGCTCCCTACATGTTGATTGAAAAAGGTGAAGTTACAAAATATCCCAACTGGGAGACAACCAAAACTGAGTACAAAAAACTCCACACCAAAAAGGAAACTACCTAAAGTAAGAAATAAAAAAGTAAACCTATCTCAAAAATGTGTGCCCTATAACCACAAAATCCAAGCAAATAGTAAAATAGAAAACTTTGGCACTTTCCAAGGAGTAAGGGGCAGATTGTGGTAGAGAGCAAAAAGGGCCACCAACAAGCCAAAAAGGGATCAGCAAGTAGGAGAAAAACTGAATGCCTAGCTGTGAACCAAACTGAAGTAAGGAGCCTGGAGCCATTTCTTGCAAGCCAGTTGGCAGGCCAGATACCTTCCTTGTAAATGAACTGATACCTAATATCACAATGTTGGGAGATAGCTTTAATTTTGTTAGGTCCAAAAGACATGGTGCCAACCTGGGTGATGTATGTCCCCAAAAATAGCATAAATATAAACATGGAAATCCTGAAGGAGGCAAATATGAAAGCAGCAGGAACATGGGAACCTCCATCCCAAGACCAAAACACAAAAATAAGTGGCTCACAAATCTGAAATATGGTGCCTTTAAACAATCGCATCCATCAGAAATCAGATGTGGGGTTGGGTAGTAGACACCATCACTTGAAGAGTAGTATCAGCATTTCTAGCAAGCCATATATATATATATATATATATATATATATATATATATATATATATATTTGCCAAAAATGCCTGCCAACCGGCAAGCAAAAGATATTCATTACTTAAAGATAAACATCTAGTTCCTTACATATGGGAGATCCAAAGTGTCTCCATGTATCAAAAAAGAGAGGTGGGGGTTAATGCTAACACTGATTGATTCATTACACCATCCCTGAGAAGCAAGCCAATGAGCTGGGCCATTGCCCTCCCTAGCAATAAAGAGAAAGTTCACTACCATTCCATTAGTGAAAATGGCCATTCTGTTCATCCATCTATTGATATTCCAAGGAGCAGACTTAGACTTGCTGAGGAAACTGGATGCAGCTACTGGAATCAGACTCAACCTAAAGATATCTAATTCACATAAGTGTGTAATTTTGATAGCCTTAAAATGGCACTCATTTCAACCTAAAGCATCCAAGGTTAAGTGGGAGATCGAAAAAACATTAAGGCACTTTCCAAGGCTTTCCCTTAAAAATCCCACCAATCCTAGCACAGAACCGGTGAAAACTCCCATCAGTATTCACTTTCACCCAATTAATAAGAGGGGGTGTCCAGCTAATAACTATTAGTTTCCTCCTCAAGCAAGCTGCCCCACCTGCGTATATCTCCCGAAGTTGTGAAATTTGATAAGTTTCGGGATGTAAGTTAAACAATGGGCAGCCACTTGTATTGAGGAGGATGGTCTCCCTTCAAACTTTGCCTTATTCCTGTTCATCCATATGAACCAAGCCACCAAGCAAGGTACCACTAGGAGGTTAACTTTATCCCAATCCTTCCAGCAAGTAAACAAATGAATCCAACTTAAATTCAAAGTATCCAGAGTGAGCTCTTCATCAAGGAGCTCATTCCAAAATGTGACTGAGAAAAAAGGATGTTTGAAAATAAATGCTTAATAGATTATTCAGCTTGTGTATAGCTGGCAACAAGAGGGTCCTTTAAGCCCTTGAGCTGAGGATATTATTAGTAGGTATAAGAAGGTGCCTTACTCTGCGAAGAAAGACATGAAGGGGGATAGAAAGCTTGGTTCCAAAGCTCGACCCCCAAAATATCCGCCCCCGAGAAGAAAATTTGATAAATAAATGAAGATACTTTTTGAGAACTTTTGTTCCTGATAATCATTTTGTCTTTCTGCTTGGGCTGGATCTTAGTAAGCATAAGCTGTTGTAGCTGATCAGGTGTTAATAAGGTACTTAAAAGCCTGCAATTCCACTAATTTGCTGTCAAGTACTCTTTCACACAGCTCTTAGGCAAGGTAGTAGATATATCAGATGATAGCTTTTCCCCTTCCCATACCCATTGATCAAGCCAAAGGTTAATCTGACCCTCACATAGCTCCCAAATAAAAAGCTGTTCAGCTTTGCCTTTAATTTTTAGCATAACTTTCCATAGCCTTGAATCCCCCACCTTAGGCATAACCATAGTAGGATGTTCAGTTTTGCAGTACCTGCCATGCAGAAATTTAGCCTAAACACAGTCGTTTGCTCTTAACCTTATCCAAAGCTTACATAGATTGATGAGACCTAACTGGTCAAAGCTCTTGAATCCAAGTCCCCTACTCCGGAGGGGTTTGTATAACTACGCTAAGGAAGCCAATGGATTTGTTTGTGTTGTCCAGCCCACAAAAATCTGTTGAACATTCTGCTAATTAAATTCTTAGTACTTTTCTTCATAGTAAACATCTGAAGTGCATATGAGGGGAGAGCAGTTAGAATACTTTTTAAGAGTGTTAGCCTCCCTCCATTCAAAGGATAATTGACCAAAATTGGAATTTGTGCTCGAACTTTATCAATAATTCAAAACTGAATTTGTTTAGTTCTTAGCCCTTAATAAGTTGAACACCAAAGTAGTTAATAAGAAGAGGAGCTGAGTGAAAATAGTGTAATCTGAAATCCATTTTTTCAAGTTTAAGGCATATGTTTCGTTTAGAAAAAGCGACACTTCGTAGGTTGAGTTCCATCCTAAAATGTTAGGGTGAAAGTGATTTTAAATTCTGTGCACAGACTTTATGGCAGCCTTAGAGGCCCTAGAGAAAATAATTATGTCATCAGCATAGGCAAGATGGCTGATCTTGATGCTAGATTTATGATGATATGCTAGATGAAGAGCACGTAGGAAGGCTTGATCCAAAAGTCTGGAGAGATAATCAAAGGCTAGAATGAAAATAATAGGAGATAAGGGATCACCTTGTTTGATGCCTCTAGAAGCACTAAAGAAACCATGTCCTTTCCCATTCACTAATACAGAGTGAGCATTACTATTTAACCACCTTTTGATGAGTTGAAGAAAGCTTGGCTGGAAACCCCTGGCACATAAGACATTAATGATGAAGTCCTAGCTAATTGAGTCATAAGCCTTCTTAATGTCTAATTTGAAGATGATATTATGGCCTCTGCATTTCTTATCCAAATCCAGCAGTAGCTCCTGAGCCAAGAGTATATTGTCGTAGATGGTTCTACCTTTCACAAAGGCCGCTCGGTTGTCCATAATTAGGTTGTTCAAATGAGGTTGGAGTCTCTGGAAATAAGAATTTGCTCAAGACTTCGGACATACCGTGCTGTTTATGGGTCTATAATCACCCCAAGTCTTCCTGATCTTATTTTTTAGGCAGCAGCACAATGGTAGATGCAGAGAAGTATTTTGGAGGATCCATGCCTTGAAAGAAAGATTGTACAAGATGAACCACATCCATCCCAACAATGGCCCAAACTCTTAACCTTATAAAAGGTGGATGTAAAACCATCAGGCCCAAATGGTTTTCTTTTTCATCAATGGAATCTAAAGCAGACTTAATTTCTTCAGCTTCCTCAGGAATATTAGCTAAGCTAAACCCTGCACATATTGATAGTTATCTAGAAATAACACATGTTTATCAGTAGTACAAGTACGAACCTGATTGAACAAACTACTGAAATGGATCACAGCATCTCTTGCAATGTCCTCAGCATGAGTAAGATTAACTCCAGCAGCATTGGTAATATTAAGAATCAGATTGTACTTCCTTTTCAAATTGATGTAAGCATGGTAATATTTGGTATTTCTGTCCCCGTCAATGAATTTAGCAGACCCAGCCTTTTGCTTGTAGAATTCCTCCTGCATTTAACTCGGAAGCTAATAGCTGTTCAAAAGCTGAGAACAAATCAGTTTCACTTTTGTCCCCATGCAGAAAAACCGCTTCAATATAAGCCACAATGGCTTCAGCCTGCTGAAATTATCATGAATGTTCAAAAGTGACCTGGGCCCATCTTTTGAAATGCTTCTGCAGAAGACTGGAGTGTCCAAAGATTACCCCATGGGGTGTAGCCCTTGACAGGTTGCCACACCTTCCCCAGTTCAATCAGAAATTCAGGATGACAAGTCTACATATTTTGAAACCTGAAATTCCCTCCAGCATTGCCATCAAAGTTTTTAATAGAAATCAATAAAGGTCTCAGGATCTGAATAAACCATGGATAGGTGGGTAACAAAAGAAAAAGGAAAAGTTTAGAGCCAGGAAGAATTCACCAAGACCCTATCCAATCTCTCCCAGGTATTCCCTCTTCTCCATGTGAAAGAGGGACCAGTGAAGCCCAAATCAAAAACATTAGCATTAGCAATGAACTGATTAAATCTATCCATAGAAAACCTGTTTGGAGCTTTACCTCCTTTCCTTTCTGTAGCAGAAGTAATACAATTAAAATCCCCTCCCCCCCAATAACCACAAGGAACTCATGTTATTAGCAATGATGACCAAATCAGTCCACAAAACCTGCTGTTGTGCTAGATTGCAACTGGCATAGATAAAAGTAGCAAACCCACTCTGTCCCCAACAGAATCGTACATGGATGAACTCGAGTGTTATCCACAATTAAATACCCCCGTAGTTCTCTTCTAGAAAACCCAAATTTTATTATTCAGGTTAACATAACAAGAAAACCTGAGAAGGATTTGACAATCTTATTGGTATTTTTATGAACCATAGGTTCCAAAATGGAAAAACACCATAATTTATGTAATTAATTAACCTGCTTAATTCTACTAAGGGAGGTTACGAGCAACCCCCTAATATTCCAACACATGAAATTGATCATTGAGATTGGATTTTCCCTTTCCCCCTAGTCTTGGGGTGAGGAGCATATATGGGGGCTAGCAGGAGGGATCTCCCCAAACCTCGAGCTTCTAGTAATCCTTGTAACTCGCCTTTTTCCTTTCTTTCTCTATTGCTTTTGTGTCTCGCCATTCAGCATTCATTTCTTCAGCCGCGTCTTTGATTATGCCATCTGAAATTTCCAGCCCTTCTTCAGATACAGGAACAAAACTTCTTTGCTTCAAGGGACTGGAAGTAGCAGTTTGAACAACTGCCCCATTATTTGACATCTCATTTCATCCCGAACTCCAAACTGCATCCTTATCAATTTCTTCTGGCATATCAGGAATATTATTCTGAGGTTCCAAATTATTGACCTCCTTAGGGGGTGGTTCCATGTTTACATTTTCTTGTTCCACTTCTGGAGGTGTAGGAGGAGTGCTGTTAGAAGCAACCACCTTACTTGGGCCGACCCTTTTCTCCGGAAGGGGGATTCACCAGAAAAGATTGATCCATAAGATTACCAAACATTCTGCAATGTTGGCAATAATGTGTCTTAAACTCTACTTCAACCTTTTACCAAAAACCCCTTCAGGAACATCTTCATCAGTTCTAATCCATATCTACTTCGCATCGTAATGTTATGTCTCTCTCCACCAATACCCCGGGCAACAATGTCCGCTCATATCAAATGTGTGCGTGTTTGTTTTCAGAGGTAGGCCCAAGGCTTGGCTAATATTATACAAGACATTGTGGTTATATAATTGAATAGGTAAATCTGGGAATTTAAACCACAAGGGGATAATTGGTGGCTCCTTTAGGGGGTCAAAATTTGGTGTCCACTTCAGAATTTTCATGGATGTTCCAGTTATCAGAATAGATTACTTCCCAAATATTTTTGCATAATCATCCTCATTGGATAGTTTAATGAGTAAATGCCTCCCATCCAGCAAGCCCAGTTTCCAGCTTCCAACCAGATTTAGCTCCTCAAAACATTTCCTAACATAATCCATTTTGGGATGTCCCAATTGGAATTTGCCAATGACACAAAAGATTGATGCTCTATCTCGTACATTGCATGTCCTGTTTGGAAAATAGAACAGCAGGCATTCCATCTTTGCTACCTATAGGCCTGATGTACGAGCAGATTCCTTTACCAGCAGCAGTGTCATGCATTGCTTGGGGAAATACAAGATGATCAAAGTTCTTATGAAAAATTTGTCCCTTCCCCACAACTCCAGCATATGTGGCCTTAGCCCACATGACATTAGTATTCAAATCACTGTGAAAAGACTCGGGCAGTATGGCTCGTCATCACTAGCAGCACCTAACACCTCTGTCCCAGAACTCACACTCAAAGCCAAAACAGTTGAGTACAGCAAAGAAACAGCAAAGTGCAGATACAAAATAAAGTCACCAAGAAGAGAGTCAAGATGCTGAACATGCGCAAATAGGAAACCACCAAGATCACCACCAAAAAACCATGAGGAGACCAATGTAACAGTAACCTATCAGAAAATTTGAAAACCACCCAACCCAGGAAAACCAAAAGGCTGAAATAGAGGCACAGGAAGCCAGAACCCAAGCCACTCCAAGAAAAACAAGCTGAGAGCACTGTGAAGAGCACCTACCAGCGCCTGGCCAAACTCACAGCCCGCCATGACCAACAAAGAACCCTAACAAACCCTCTCTCTCCTCAGCCACCACCATGATGCTCGATGACCAGCCAGCAACCCTAACAGACCCTCTCTCCCCTCAGCCGCCACCATGATGCTCGCCATATATATATGTATATATATATATATGTATATATATATCTACATGTATATATATATCTACATGTATATACATATATATATGTATACATATATATATATATATATATATATATATATATATATATATTATAAAAAACTTGCCTAATAGGCAAGTGATATATTAATTTCATAATCAGTACAACTGTCTTCTTACAAAAGGAAGGCTCAATCTATCCCCATGCATCAAAAATGAAATTAGGGGAGGGGAGGTGTAGTATCTACTACCCTCACCATTACAATATCCCCGAGAGGCAAGCCAATGTGCAGGAGCATTACCTTCCCTAGGTATATAGGAAAATATTATACCCTTTTACTCAACCAAACCTTTCACTCTATTCAGCCATCTCCGAATGTACCATGGAGCAGCTTTCGCACTCCCATGTGAAGCTTATGCATATGGAAGAGTCGATTCCATAACCGCAGCCTAACATCACGTATCTTGGCAATTTTAAGGGCCCAATAGATGGCAATCATTTCAGCTTCAAGAGCATCACAAGCATCAATGGAGAGCAGGGAAGAACAATAGACATTGCCCCACCCCATTTCGAAAATACCACCAATCCCAAACCGCCGATTTTTAAAGCTTCCATCCGTGTTTACTTTGATCCAATTGGAAAGGGAGGGATCAACCAAACACCAGAGAGGATGAGGAAGAAATTCCAGAACCTACCTGACAAATATCTCTGAATTTGTGGTATTTTAGTGAGTTTCTGAAAATATGTTAAACAGTTGAGCAAAGCAATAAGGGAAGCTGGGAGCCGAACACCCTCAAACCTTACTTTATTTCTCAAGCCATCCAAGATAAACCAGGCCACAACACAAGGAACCACCAGGAGATTCACCTTATGCCAGTCCCCCAGCACATCAAAAGTTAGATCTAGCCAACTTAAATTCAAAGTTTCCACCTGAATTCTGCTAATGATTTGAGTCCGCATCTATTGAGAGAAAGAGCACCTCGAAGAATAAATGATCCCCGTATCTCTTTCCTCCCCGCATACATAATTGACAAACAGGAAGGCCCTCTAAGTCCCTTTAATTTAAGGATATCATCAGTGGGCAACAACAAATGCCTAGCTCTCCAGCAAAAGAAAGACATGGATGGTGACAGCAGCTTGTTCCACAGCTCAGGTCCCCACCTAATGTGATCCCAAGAATAAAATTTCTCAAAATAAAGGACCCTGCCTTGTAGGTGTTGTCAAGCTAGTTGATAAGCTTGTCTCTTTTCTCAGGATGAACGGGAGTCAAGAGAACCTGCTGTAGTTGATCAGAAGTTAAGATGTTCCTCAGAATTCTGCAATTCCATTGGTTCTCAGACTAATAGGTATTAACATAGCATTTAGAAATAGAAAGTTCATCCACATTGTGAGGAAAAGAGAGTTTCTCCCCTCCCCACACCCAATTATCAAGCCAAAAATTAACTTGGCCCTCTCCCAACTCCCAGATAAAGGTCTGTTCAGCCTTATCTTTGACCTTCAGCAATGCTTTCCATAGTCTAGAATCCCCCAGTTTGGGCACCACCGCAGAAGGATGATCCTTTCAAGTAAGATTTACCATGCATGTATCAGGACCAAATGGTGTCATTAGCTCGAATCTAATCCACGCTTACATAAATTTATGAAGCTAAGCTGCTCAAAGCTTTTAAACCCCAGCCACCCATCCTGTAGGGGTTTACATAGCTGTTTCCAGGATAACCAATGGATCTGCCTATGTTGACCAAATTTCAATGTAAATTTATTAGCTCTTCAATGCTTGTTTGTGTGCTCTTTTTCATGATAAACATCTCAGAGGAGCATAGGATGGGAGGGCGCTTAATATGCTCTTCAATGTTAGCCTCCCCCCATTTTCGATAGAAAGGAATTAGACCACCCAGAAATTTGAGCTTTGATTTTTTCGCAATTTTTGAAATTGAGTTTGTTTAGATCTTCCCTTAATCAAATGGACTCCTGTACGTATAGGCAAATTAGCAGATCGAAAACATGTATAATCAGCAATCCAGGTTCTCATCATAAGGCTAACATTAGAGCCGGGGTAGAAATGGCATTTCTGAAGATTAAGTTCCAAACCAAACCTCCTTGAAGTGTGCCATTGTTTTAATTACGCTTTAATAGCAGCCTTAGAAGCTTTAGAAAAGATAATAATATTATCCGCATAAGATAAATGGCTAACAATAAAATTGGACTCGTGATGGTAGGCTAAGCCGGGTGTTCGGGTAAAAACAAATCCACAGATTGGATAAGTAATCAAATGCAAGGATAAATGATAGGGGAGAGAGGGTCTCCTTGCTCGATACCTCTAGATGCACTAAAGAATCCATGGCTTCTACCATTCACCATAATGTAATGAGCATTATTACTTAGCCACCTATGGATGAGCTAAACAAAACTTGGCTGAAAACCCCTAGCACATAGGGTTTGAGTGATGAACCCCCAACTGATGGTATCATATGCTTTCCTTATGTCAAGTTTAAAAATAACATTATTGCCTCTACATTTCTTATCTAAATCTAACACCATCTCTTGGGCCAAAATAAGATATTATCTGAGATTGATCTCGCCTTCACAAATGCAGCCTCGACCGGAGCTAATGAGGATATTCAAATGTGGCTGCAATCTTGTCATAATGATTTTAATCGATAATTTTGGACATTACGTATGTAAGACTAATAGGTCCGTAGTCTCCCCAAGATTTTCTCAACTTATTTTTTGGGATTAACACAAGAATAGAGGCAAAATACTTTGGAATATCAATACCCCGGAAGAAATCTTTAACAACACTATCCCTTCCCAACTACCGTCCATCCAAACTTTATAAAAATTGGGAAGAGAAGCCATCGTGTCCTGCAGCTTTTAGCACCATTAATGGAGTCTAATGCATTTTTGATTTCATCTTCCCCAGAAATGTCAACTAAATAAGATTTTGTACATAAAGGAACCGGGTCTTGTAGCAAATTATCATAAATGGGGGTAGAACATCTATTGGGTTGAGTAAAGATTTGAGCAAAGTGATTAACTCCATCCAATGCAATATCCCCGCATTATGGAGCAAGGTTCCAGCCTCATCAGTGATGGAAAGAATCATGTTACACTTCCTCTTGTACTTAATGAATGCATGATAGTAGTTAGTGTTTCTATCCCCTTCAATAAATTCTCGTTAAAGAAATGCCTTCGTTTATAAAAATCTTCCCCGATACTTGACCCAACTAGCAACCGATCAGCGAGCACTATAAAGAGCAGTCACCACAATTCCTCCAGAAAAACCATCTTCAGCAGCAGCCATATCCTCTTCAGCCTTCTTAAGATTTTCCCCGCATATTCCCAAATACCGTCCAATTCCATCTCCCCGAAATGCTTAGCGTTGATTTTATGTAATTCCCAAAGATTACCCCAAGAGGAGCCTCCCATGGGAGAGACCCAAACCTTCTCAAGTTCAGCCAAGAAATCTGGGTGCTTAGTCCACATATTTTGAAATCTGAACATACCTCCTGTAATATTATCAGTGTTGTTAATAGAGATGAGCAATGGTCTGTGATTAGAACGTGCCATGGATAAAGATGAGTAAATAACAGTATGTGGAAATTGCCGAAGCCAAGAAGTATTCCCCAGCATTTTATCAAGTCTCTCCCAGGTTCTACCCCTTCTCCAGGTGTAAGATGGACCACAAAAGCCCAGATCAAAAATAGCAGCATCAGCAAGAAATTGATTAAACCTATTTATGGAAGCCAAGATAGGAGAAGCACCACCTTTCTTTCGGCAGCGAAGAAAGGCGCTTAAAGTCCCCTCCAACAAGCCAAAAGGAGTTAATGCTGGGTGCAATGTTAACCAAGGTATTCCAAAGGTTCTGCTGGTGAACAGAAGCTGAGCTAGCATAAATAAATGTGACAAAACCAAAATGATCTCCAATAGAAACCTGAATGTGCATAAACTGTTGATGATCCACCAAAATAGAACAATGTAGCTCCTTTCTAGCAAATACCCATATCTTATTACTCAAATTAATCCAACAGTGGAAATTAGGAAACTTTTTAATAATGCTGTGAGTAGTTTTATTAACCATGGGTTCAAGTAAAGCAAAACACCATAGCTTGTAATATTTAACCATGTATTTAATTCTACTGAGAGAGGAGGGATGAGCAGCCCCTCTTATATTCCAACACATAAAATTAATCATAATAAAAGATTTTTCCTTTTCCCCCTAGTCCTAGGAGCAGAAGAGGGGCTATCAGGAGGATCACTTGAGGGCTGGGATTCCGCAAACTTTGTATCTCCGATTTGCTTTTCTTTACTATTTTTCTAGATTTTCCATCCAAACACTTCATTTCATCATTCACCACTAATCTTCCCGTATAAATCAAACCTATTCTCCACTTCACTGATTTCCCCAGGGAGAGGAGCAATGTCTATATTATTAATGACTTGGGTAGTGACAACACCCTCAACAGCACCTTCCCCGCACTTCCTCGCTCCTTCATACCGCACTTCCTCATTCTCCCTCACTCTATCATCCCTAGGAGGGTCAAGATTAACAACTTCCCTTGTTACAGTCCGCAATCAGGTTTTCCTGCTCTCTCTCGGTGGCTGGGGCCAGGTTAACCTTCTCGCTGACCAACAGTTTTCTTTCTGCTAGGAGGATGGAGCCTGTAGCAATTTTCCATCTCATGGCCAAACATTCTACAATGCTTGCGTAAAAAGGTTTAAATTCTACTTGCACCTCCCCGCTAGAAACCTTCTTCTGGGTATGTCCTCATCAGTTCACCTACACTTTATGTATATTCCTTTGGAGTGTAATGTCCCTTTCCACCAAAACTCTTGCTGCAGCTGGTCTAGCCAAATCAAAAGTGTGTATCTGTTTTTAATGGGGTTCCCAGGCTTGACTTATGTTAAAAAGACCATTATGATCATAAAGTCAGATGTGAGATTGGGGTGGAATTTATACCACATGGGAATAATAGGTGGCCTTAGTGGATCAAATTCAGAGTCCATTTTAATAACTTCATGTAAGTACCAGCAATTAGGGATAGATTGTGTTTGCCAAAAACCTTGGCATAGTCTTCCTCATTAGAGAGTCTAATGAGCAAGTGCCTTCCATCCAAAGAACCCAAGCTTCCAGCTACCAGCAAGGTTTAACTCCTCAAAGCTTTTCCTTACATATTCCCTTTTGGGTGTCCCATCTGAAACTTCCCAATCAAGAAGTACTTAATGGCATCATTCAGACACCTCATATCTTTTGGAGAACAAGACAACAGGCAAGCCATCCTTGTTACCAACAACAGATTAATGAAAGGAGCATTTCCCCTACCAAAGCCAGCCAGCGAAGTCATGCAGTGCTTGGGGAAAAACTAGATGATCAAAGGTTTTGTAAGAGTTCCTCATACCCACAACCCTTGCATAAGAGGCTTTAGCCCACATAGCATTAGTTGCTGCATCAATAGGATATGTAATGGTGCTGCAGCTAGCCATACTTCCGAACCTCGTGACCAGCCTGCGTAGCAAACACAAGAGGAGAGTCCAGAGGAAACCAAACCGTAAGAATCCAACAGAAGAAATCCACAGCAGAAGAGAATCAATCCACCACACCAAACCAAACCAATGTAACAGTAAAAATTTGAAAACTTCTAGCCCGGGAAGGAAAACATAGCCAAATGTGCCCAAAGTACCCAAGGGGAAGCCAAACCAAGATGCAGAACCAGGAGAAGTACCTACCAGCTCCATCCAAAACTGCAGCGGCCAAGAGCAAACCCTAGCAGAGCACCTCCCTCCAAACCTACATAATATTTGAGAAAAGATGGAGGATCCGTTTTTTGTGGAGGTTTCTTGAAGCGATTTCTGAATTCTGCTACTTTGATCATGCATTTGGAAGTTCTTCTTATGGAATTTTGTTTAGTTGAAGACTAATTCTTTTAGTTTTCTATTTTGATTCCTTTGCTGTGATTTTCTTCAATTCCCGGTTCTTATTTTTTCAATTTTTGGCTTTCTGTTTGATTTTTTTTCTCGGGTTCTTGTTCGATTTTTATGATGGCTGATCTAAATCATCCCCCGTCTAAAACTTCGCTGAAGTGACTGTTTCTAATTTAGATTCTTAATTCTGATAAACTGGTATTTCCCCAATTTTATCATGAGGCTGCACAAGGTAGAGGTGAATGCCCATTTATCAAGAAGATCGAGAAGAAGGGTGGCAAACCCGCATTATTCCTATCTGATGCCGATATTTCTTCTTTAGTCAAGTACATAAATTTACCTTAATAGGTAAATTCCAATTTGGGCATCCTAAAATGGAAATCATAAGAAAATGTTTTGAAAATTTCAAATTGCTTGGTTCTTGGAAGGTTGGGCTTTTTGATGGAAGGCCATATTATGATACAACTCTCCAAAGAAATCGACTATGCTAATCTATTCTCTAAGAAATTTATCTTACCGAGGGTGTTCCAATGAAACTTTTGAAATGGTCTCCTTCTTTGATCCTCATCAAGAACTACCAGTTATTCCAATTTGATATAAACTGCCAAATCTCAAACTTCATTTATTTAACCATCAAATTCTTTATGCACTCTGGACTCAGCGGCAGCTCGAAATTGGACATGCCTACTTTTCAACTTACCAGGCCATCTGTAGCTTGAATTCTTTGCAGAAAGGGATATTTCCCTTGCTGATATTGAAGAGATCTGGATAGGGAAAATTACATACGAGCATAAGTGTCGTTATTATGGAAAATAAGCCTTATTATTGCCATCATTGTAAAATGTTTGTTCATTCAAATGACAAATGCTTTAGGCTTCATCCTCAATTAAAATCTAACAAGAATACACATTCTAAATCATTGGATCAAGCTCAGGCTATCTTAACCACTACTGTTGGGGAGGAGATTCATAAGAATTCTGGCCGTGGATCTTACCTCACCGCTAATGAACTTCGGCACAATTCTCTGATACGCTAATATTGATATTTCTGATCCTAATGTGAAAATTGATAAAGAGTTCTAAAGAACCTATTTCAGATCACATTGCTGTTGAGGATTCTAGTACTTTGCCTAGCACTTCGATTCTATTATTACCGGCAAGGAATGATGATCTTATTAAACACATCGATCCTTTCGATTAACTCTAATGCAAAGAAAGCCCTATCAACAATACAGCATTTTCATTTACTGTTATTGAAACAACTGAAGATTTACATTCGTATCTCTATTCTTCCTCCCCGTACCAAAATACAAAATTCTCATGATTTGTTGGAAGCAAATAATCTCACTCACTATCAAGCCGTTGAAGTTCTCCCCAAACCTATGCAATATCTTGTCTTTCAACATGTAACTCGTAATGAAAAATATCGTTTCGCAGAAATGGCACTGTCAGCACTGATATTCAAAATGATTGGATGATTCAAAAAGCCAGAAGAAAAGGTCCTTGGAGTTAAAACATCTTTCGTAAAACAATATTATCCTGCACTCGGCAAAGAATTTCTTCTTCTTCTAGGGTGACTAGAGGAGGAAGGACTGTTTCTCATGATTAAATTTTGTGTTGGAATATTAGGAGTGGCCAACCCTGGCTCCCTTAATAGACTGATTAATTTAAACAGGGTTCATCGCCTTTAAGTTATTGCTCTTTTTGGAGCTCATAGTCAAGTCCAATTGGATGTGTTTACTAAGAAGTTTACTGGCTATACTTTTCTTACAAATTGTTATAATAAAATCTGGATTTTTTATAGGAAGGAATTGAAGGTTAAATTATTGATTAAACACTCTCAATTGTTACATTTCCATTTTGAATTAGAACAGTTTTATGGTTCTGCATCCATTGTATATGCCGCTACCGGCGAATGCTGATAGGATTGAGCTTTGGAATATTTTGCATCATATTAGCAATCAGATGACTGAAGGGTGGATTTTTGGTGGAGATTTTAATTCCATTGCACATCCTAGTGAGAAAAAGGTGGGAGAAATCCTAACTTACAAGCCATGCCGACATTCTCTAATAATATCTCTTCGCTAATCTTTTATATTTGTTTTGGAGGGTTCTTGTTTTGATTTTGAGAAGGGGTAATATTTATGAAAGAATTGATAGATTCTTGGTTAATCAGCTTTGGTTAAATATGTTTCCTGTATCTACTGTTAAACATTTAGCAAGATTGGGTTCGATCATACCCTTGTTGGTACATTTTGCTATTAATCCCATAATTCAAAATCTACCTTCGTATATCTTAATGTTTGGTCTAATCATCCTGATTACACTAAATTCATACTGATAATTGGAAGAACCCTCTTTGGATGTTCATTATTCTGATCCTATGACTAAACTTTGGCAATTACGTAAAAGAATTTCCATTAAATTGAAACACCTGAATTGGAATGTATTTCGGAATGTTCATCGTAAAGTTATTGAAGCTGAAGCTATGGTAAATGCTTTAGAAATCCTTGTTATCGATGGTGCTGAATCTGATTTTAATCTTACGAGTTTTCCATAGTGTATTGCAAACTGCCATTCAGAATGAAGAATTACTGCTATTAAATAAAAGTCAGTCATTAACCGGTTTCAATATGGTGATGTAAATTCAAAGTTTTTCCATGCTTCTATTAAATACAAAAGGTCTCGTTAATGCTATTTCGAGAATGAAATCGCTATCAATAAATGGCTTGTACAACCAAAGAGATTGTCAAGATGCCATAGACATTGGCTAAACTGCTTTCTTTTGCATTTTATATGACTCTACTTCATGCATTTCTGGCTACTTGTTGACTTATTCTCGCAATGGGCTGCGACCCTTTGGCCAACCACCCGATGCCAGCAGTTATGCTCTTCATTCAATGATGGTGCAAAGGGGTTGCTGGACTGAGGAGCGAAGGGCCTAATTTTTATATCAAAAATTGATAGTTATTCAATCCGATGTATTCTCAAAGAAGCAGCAAAGCTTTTTTCAAGGATCCGATCTTCCTAAATATTTCTCTTCTACTATTGTCTCCGCTGCCTAAGAATAATTGCAAATCTAATTGGCATGATTTCAGACCTATTAGCTTAACTCTACTTTCTCAAAATTAGTAAGATCTTAGTAGCTCGACTACAACCTTTTATTGGGGGACATTATATTCGAAAACCAAAGTGCCTTTATTAAGGAAGAAGTATATGCGATAATGTTCTTTAGCACAAGAACTTCTTTTTGATATCGACAAATATCAAGTAGAGGTGCTAATATCATTTTCAAATTGGATCTGGCCAAAAGCTTTTGATTCCATCAGCTTGGACCTTATTCTAAATGTCCCGGGCCGATAGAGGATTTAGTTCCAATTTTTGTTCTCTCATTTCCGTATGGCTTAGCAACAATTACCATAGTGTGCCGATTAATGGAGGCTGTCATGGTTTTTTTCAATCTGGTAGGGGTATTAGACAAGGAGATCCATTGTCCCCTTATATCTTCATTCTTGTCTTTGACTATCTCTCAAAAATGCTGAATCAAACGCAACTTTCTCATCCTTTTACTCAATACCAACACAGATCTACTTTAATTAGTCATCTTGCTTATGCAAACATGATGTGATTTTATTTTCTAATGATACTAAACTATCCATTAAATGTCTTATAGATGTCCTTACTGATTTTGAAGCTATTTCTGGAATGCTTTTCAACAGATCTAAATGTTATTTCCTTGCTAGCTCTCTAATCAATAATCAAAGGAAGAATTGGATTGCTGATTTCACCGGCTTTAAAGAGACTCAATATCCTCTTTCATACTTGGGCTTCCCCTTAATTAAAGGAAGGAGAAGACTCTCTCATTTTGATGATGTTATTTCTAAAATTCTTACTAAGATTAATTGCTGGTCTAATTCTTTTCTTTCAACCGGGAGGGAAGAGTAACACTTCTTAAGTGCGTGTTAACTGCCTTCCTCTTTATACTATGAAGATGATTAAAATGAAGAAAAGTACACAAAAAATGCTCTCCATTATATTCAATAAATTCCTTTGGGAAGGACAGCACAAGCAAATGCATTGACCAATTGGGAGAAACTTTGTCAACCTGTGGATTGTGGTGGCTTAGGCTTAAAAAAAATTTTCAAATAGCTGAGTTTAGCGTTTTACCGCAAGTTATGGATTAACTTTAGATCACAGCACTCTTTATGGTCTAAATTTATGAATGCAAAATACTGTAATACTTCTCATCCAAATCTTGTTCAGCTAAGACATAGAGATTCCTAGACTTGGAAAGAGTCATTTAAAGTAAGATGCCATGTAAAACTTATTTATCTGGGAAATTGGTAATGGCCAAGTTGATTTCTGGTTTGATACTTGGCTTTTTGATGAATCTCTTCGATCTTATTACAATCATAACCTCTATTAGAAAAGTTTCTGATTGCTGGAGTGAGGATGCTCGGGACTTGCTGCAAATTACAAGACTTTGTTCCGGTTTCATTTCATAACAAATTTTGGAATATTCCAATTCACCCTGGGAATAATGATAGACTGATCACTAAAAGTCCTCACAATCAAAGTCTATCCAAATTCATTCTGCATAACAATTTTATTTTTCAGAAATGATTGTGAGATAAGCTTTGGAACAAATACATTACTCCTTCTATGTCCTTCTTTGCTATGACTTTTTAAGGAGTTGTTACCAACTGATGATATCCTTAAGCTCAAGGGAATTCGGGTCCATCTAGATGTCATTTTTGTCACTATGCTGAAGAGACCATTGACCATATCTTTCTGAATTGTGATTGGACTAAAAATGGTTTGGCAAGCCGTTTTATTTGCTGTGGGAAAACAGGTTTATCTTTCCTCGTCGTGAGTTCTATTCTCGATTGTCAGAATGCTTGGAAATCCTGTACTTATTATTTTATTCCATTCATCATCTTCTGGTTTTTATGGCTGGCTAGAATGACTTTTTATTTAACAATAAAGTGCTCACTGCCAAATCTGTTATTACAAATTGTATTTCCTTTCTTAATAAGATACAGAATCGTTATCCTTCCCTTTCTCATAAAATTAAAAACAAAGTGATACTGCCCTTTTGGAGACCCTCATCAGTCCATGGTATTAAAATCAACATTGATGGTGCTTCAAGAGTTCTTCAGCTGTTGTGGGTGTTCTTTGCAGAAATTCTAAAGGGCATTGTCTCTGGTTCCTTTCTCAGCCTCCTATTGTTTGTCTTAATGCCTTCGAATCTGAAGTAATTGCTGTTTATTGGGTACTAAAAATTGCAACCATGCTTCATTACCAATTTGTGCATCTAGAAATGGATTCATTGAAGTTACTACAGATTTTATTATAAAATTATGTTGTGCCTTGGTTTATTCAAATCTGGCTTAATAAGATTAAATTGCTCTCTTCCAATATCAAGGTGCTTTTGGAGTCATATTTATGCAGAGGGCAATCAACCTCGCTAATTGGCTAGAACTATGGCTTCTTCATCTAGAGATGTTATTTATAGTTCCACCGTTCTTCTTTTCCCTTTTTCAATTTCTTTACATGGGGATTTACTTCACATCCCTTATGTTAGATGTATCGACTCTTTAATAAAGTTTTTTTTTATGCTAGATGTATTGACTTTTTTTAATAAAGTTTTTTTTTAAAAAAAATATATATATATATATATACATATATATATATATATATATATATATATATATATATATACATATATATATATATATACATATATATATATATACATATATATATATATATATATATATATATATATATATATATATATATATATATATATATATATATATATATATATATATATATATTAGCAAAAAGAAAAAATTCATTCAACAAAAGTCAACAAAGTTTACATACATCTAATATAGGGAATATCACAACCCCAAAAAGTAAAAGCTTTAAAGGATCATCAAAGTTTAATTTAAAAATAACTTTTCGAGCTGCGGTAGCACGTTTGGCCAACCAGAAGAAGGTGTTGGTTACGTTCTCTAAAGATATGGGACCACTTGAGGGTGATAGAGCCAAATGTAGAGAGCAATGTTCGTAGGGCATACCAAATTCCATGAGGAGGGGATAATCCTTGTATTATATTAACAAGCTGCTGAGAATCGATTCAATCCGTACAGATTGGTAGTTCAAAGCTTTGCGTAATCTGGGGCCCGCAAGCGCCTTGAAGTTCGTAATGGAGAGCTGACAGTGGAGATGATTGGCACTTGGAAATACCACAAGAATTTACCTCCGTAATTTCTACAAACTGCCCCAATTCTAGCAGGAGATTTAGGAAGCTCCCCATCTATATTTATTTTTATCCATGGTAACTGGCAGGAAGGGACCACTTCAGCAATGTAGGTTTTCTTTGGTTTGTAGGCTCCAACAAAGGGTTTCTCAGAAAATTGCAGCAGTTAGCCACCATATGATTAATATTGCAATTTATGTTGTCAAACTTCAAATGATTCCTATGCATCCAAACAAACCAGCAGATAACTAAAGGTAGATGGAACCATTTTTCACTTTTCCAGTCTTCCCAGCAAGCCTCCCAATTGAGCCAATTGTGATTAAGATGAGTAAGGTGGAAATGTTTTAAAACAGTAATCCACACCTGTTTAGTGACAGTGCAATGGAGAAAGAGGTGGGAAAAAGATTCTTCCTGAGCTTGACAGAGCCAACATCTAGAAGCAAGTCTTAGGCCTTTGAGTTTTAAAATATCATCTAATGGAAGATAATGATGGAATAATCTCCAGCAGAAGTAAGACATAGAGGGGATAAAAGCCCAGTCCGGATTTTCTCCCCCAAGAAGTATCGAGCCAAAGTTAAAGTGAGTCATGAATCATCCGATTGAAAGATTTTTTATTAGATCGCTTCAAGAAGATTCTATCAGGTTTAGTTGGATTAATAGGGATTTGAATAATTTGTTGTATGCTCTCCCCATCCAAAACTTCATTCAGCTTCGTTGACATTCCAGTGATCCTCCACCCAAAAATCTCGCAATGCTTAGTTGGTGATTAAAATCAGCGAGTAAAGTTTAGAGTTCCATCTCCTATCCAGGTTGTCATAATAAAAATTCACCTCCCCCTTCCCCACTTCCCAGTGAAATACTGATTGGCCATGTCCCTAACTTTCGGCAAACTTCTCCAATGCTTGGAATCCCCTTGTCTTGGCACAGATGAATTTGGG
The DNA here is from genome assembly GCA_022702705.1 of Papilionanthe hookeriana x Papilionanthe teres. Lineage (NCBI taxonomy): Eukaryota > Viridiplantae > Streptophyta > Magnoliopsida > Asparagales > Orchidaceae > Papilionanthe > Papilionanthe hookeriana x Papilionanthe teres. The sequence continues at coordinate 389,327 of CM040422.1, read as the reverse complement.
TGATCTTTCCAACGAATACTTGTCGAAAAGGAATTTTGCCCACATGGTATCTTTCCTTCTGAATTTAATCCACTTCTTACAATAGAACAAATGGCTCATTTGTTGGAAATTTCTCAGCCCTAGTCCCCCAGCCTTGGTTGTTTTACAAACCTTGTTCCAGATAGCCCAATGATATTGCTTGGTTTGGCCTTCCCAGAGAAATTTATTAAACATTGTTTCTAACATTTTCTGGGTGCTTTTTTTCATTCTAACTATTTGTAATCGATAAAGGGGAAAGGTTGAGAGTAAACTCTTAAGTAAAGTTAATCTTCCACCATTAGATAGAAAGGTATTAGTCCAGCGAGTTTAAAGTTGATGTAATCTTCTTGACAACTTCATCATACCGAGATTGCTTTCTCCTTCCTTTAATTAGTCGTACACCTAAATATTTCAAGGGGAGATCAGCGAGCGAGAGAACCCAAGTGTACTCTTTCACCCATCTGTTGATGTTTGAACCCTTTGCCACCAAAAATTGACACTTCCTTTGGTTTAATTCCAGGCCTGCAACCAAGGCTAGGTGATCAGTCAGTTGCAAGGTTTTCTTAACAGCAAGCTTACTTCCATTGGTGAAAATGATAACATCATCAGCATATGCCAAATGACTTATCATCTGTGAAGAACCATGCTTAAAATGGAGATAAGGATAAATTGTTTGAGCAGACATTCGCAGTTCGGAGAAGTAATCAAAAGCCAATATGAAGATGGTTGGAGACAATGGGTCTCCTTGTTTCAGCCCCTACCAGCTTTGAAGAAACCACAATGCATGACCATTGACCGGATACATCGTAATAAACATTAGATAGCCATCTTTGAATTAAAGTACAAAAATCGGGATGGAAACCTCTAGCTTTAAGTACTAAATCAATAAATTTCCAACTCGATAGAATCATAAGCCTTTTTAAGATCCAATTTGAGAAGTAAATTGTGTCCCCTACATTTCTTATCAATATCAAGTAACGAGTTCCGAGCCAAAAAACAATTATCAATAATAGTTCTACCCCGCACAAAAGCGGATCAGTTAGAGCTGATCAATTGGTTAAGATAGGGTTGTAGTCTTCCCACAAGAATTTTACTAATTATTTTAGAAAAGGTAGTAGTAAGACCGATAGTGTACGAAATCGATCCACTGGTTTTTCGAGATCCTTTGGGAATAAGAGCAATGCTCGTTGCGGCAAAATATTTAGGAAGATCGGATCCAAGAAAGAAAGAATGAAGCTGCTCGAATAAGATCGAGCACCCACAATATCCCGGGCTTTAATATAAAATGTTGAAGTAAACCCATCGAGATCTCGTTGTTTTATTACCATCAATGCTCTTTAAAGCTTGCAATATCTCCCGTTTATCGAGTAAGAAAGTTAAATTAAGTTGATTCACATAATCTTGATGATCGAAAAACATCTCAGCAAAAAATGAAGTAGAGGATATAGATCTGTTCAGCAAACAAATTCGAAAATGTAATACAGCACTTTGTGAGAGGGAAGATTGGTCGATAACCCAATTGCCGGACTCATCCTTGATTTTAAGTATAGCATTTATTTTTCTTCTGTGCTTAATGACCGCATGAAAATACTTAGAATTCCCGTCCCCATAAAGGTACTTGTTTACGAGCAGCTTTTTGTTGTAGAAAATCCTCTTCCCTTTCCGAGTGCTTGGAATAAAGCTCGATCGGGCAATTTCAAGTTCCCGTGCTCGATTCTCCCTAAATCATTTGCGGCTTCCAACAAATGGACTTTGGCTTCGCATCCTTAACTTGTTGAAAAACATTTCCAAATTGAGTCTTGTTCCACGATCTAAGTTTAAAAGCAACATTCTTTTGCAATCTCCACGAGTCTCACAAGAGGACTACGGCTAATGTGATCGGGGACCTTCCGAGCTCTGTGTACTTCGACTAGAAAGCTATCATGAGTGCACCAAGCATTGAGAAATCTAACTGGGAGTACCCTTTGTAAGAGCTGAAAGAAATCGAATTAGTAGTGGGGAGTGGTCGGATGTTGCCTCTGTGTAAATGTCTGCACTTGAGTTATGGGAAAGGTGTTATGCCAAAGGTCATTAGCTAAAGCTCTATCAATTCTCTCAAGCAAATTACCTCTCTTCCATGTGAAAGGGGTACCAATGTAGCCTAGATCAAATAATTCTGCATTAGTGATATTCTGGGAAAATTGTAGCATAGTATTAAGGTCAGGAGTTCTTCCCCCTTTTTCTCACCGGGATCTCTAATGCAGCTTAAAATCCCCACTTACAAGCCAATTTGAAGAGTTACTTGTACCGATCCGCCACAGACTCATTCCAAAGAGAAACTCTATCCATAGGAGTACACCCAAGCATAGATGATAGTAACACTTCCTCGGAAAGAATCCATCCCAAACTCGTAAATGGAGAAATTGATAATTATCAAGTTGAACATTGCGGTTTAGCTCCTTTCTTGTAAAAATCCGGATCTTATTGTTGCGATTGGAGTGAAAATGGAATCCAGGAAATCTTTTGGTGAATTTAGAGATGTTGGTATGCACCATAGGTTCCGAGTAATGCTATAATCCAAGGTTTAAAAGTCCCGTTAAGATGTAGTAATCTATTAAGGGTGCCGGGACTTGCCACACCCCTAACATTCCAACAAATCAGATTAATCATGGTGTAATGCCTTACCAGCCCTAGTAATTCTAGGGGGTGTTGCATCAGAATGATCCATACCAATAATATTAGACTTAGATAAATTTTGCAGCTCCATAATATCTTTTCTCCTCCTTCTACTTTTCTGTTGAGACCAAGCACCATCAGCAGTAGTTGCTAAATTCTCAAGAATCATTTGGGCAGATTCCCCAATTATGGGACTTGAAGGGGTTATAAAGGTGGCACCTGCATCAGAATAATCTGGGATCACTTCCTTAGTAGTATCAACTCCCCGTGCAGGCACTTGTGATCCTAGATGTGGTGGCAGTCGTAGGCTCCTTAAGGGCGAGTGTTAGATAAATCAATATGCTTGTAGATTCCTATTCCTCCTCCTCCTACTTCTTTGTTGAGACTCGGCCCCTTCGCATCGGAATTATCCGAACTCACATCATCGGCTTCGGTAACCAGTGTAGCATTATTCATACCATTATCTCTAATCTCTATTGGTAGATCTGCATATTTCCCACCATTCAGACCCTGATTTAGAATTGCAAGTTCATTATTCAAATCCTGGGTAGTGATTGGGACAGTGCCAACTGGAATCACTGGTGAGATAGGTGGATTATCAGTTTTCTTAGTAACCTTATTATTTACATTATAAGGTCTTAATTCAGGGTGGAGTTTAAAGCATTGTTCCATGGTGTGTCCAAATAGATGACAGTAATTGCAATACAAAGGTTGATATTCCATAACAATGGGTTGCCAATATCCATTATTAGCAGTGCCTATCCAGACCCCATCCAAATAAGGTTGAGTAATGTCCCTTTCAACTAGAAATCTTGCATTGGAAATCCTGGTAACATTAGCGAGAGGGGATATCAAGTTTGAGTGGCCTTCCCATAGCATCGGCTATATCATAGATGATTCTATGATTGTTAAAAGGAAGTTTTAAGTTAGGAGACCGAACCACACTCGGAACTATAGGTGGTTCTTTAGTTGGATCAAAGTCCATTGTCCACTTGAGGAGCTTCATGGGTTTCCCATCTATCATTATCACTTTTTTAGAAAAAACCTGTGCATAATCCTCCTCCTTAGCAAGCTGCAACATAATGTGTCTCTCGTCAAAAACCCCTAATTTCCAATCGCCCACTAGCTTGAAATCATCAACGGCTTTTCTCAAGATATCCATTTTAGGATGGCCAAGCTGAAATTTCCCTACCAAGGTAAATTTATAAGGCTCCGACAGCTTCGGAATCTCCTCCTCGGTAAAAATCGAGCCGGCTTCCCAGCCTTCCTAGTACATTTCCTTATAAACTCACACTCAGCTTTCCCATCCATTGCATCATGAAATAATTGAGGGAACACCAGTTTATCTCCTAGAAGGCATATGACTCCATAAGTTGGCATTTTGTTGAACAAGTTCTTAAGGCTAGAGGCTTTCACCCTGCTTTTTGTAATCTTATTCGGAGATGGATTTCTGGAGCCTGGTATAGTGTTCTTGTAAATGGGAAGAGCAATGGGTTCTTCACTGCTGGGAAGGGTTTGAAGCAAGGTGACCCCTTATCACCCACAATCTTTATCCTGGTCTTTGATTATTTCTCCAGAATTCTTAATGCTGCCCATCAAAGATATCCTTATCTGCATTACAAACACAGTGCCTCCCAAATAATCAGCCATCTGGCATATGCTGATGATGCTATTCTCTTTACAAATGACAGTAAGCAAGCAGTGAGGAAAATACTACTAATAATGGAGCACATATCTAAAGTGGTCAGATTCGCACTTAAATGAGAAGAAGTGCCAATTCTTGGCAGGCAAGAACTACAAGCATACCATTTTGTTAAAGGATTTGACTGGTTTCACTGCTGCTGTCCTTCCCCTTAAATATCTGGGGGTACAACTAACCAAAGGCAGAAGGAGACAATCACAATATGATGAGGTCATTAATAAGATATCTTCTTCTATTACCTGCTGGACAAACAAATTCTTATCCAATGGAGGTAGACTGACATTACTCAAGAGCATCCTATCTACATTTCCACTTTACACAATGCAAATGGTTAATCTGAAAAAGAGCACACAGAAAATGCTTGAAACTCTTTTCAACAAATTTCTCTGGGATGGCCAATACAAGCAACCTCATTGGATCATGTGGAATAAAATATGCGAAACCGACTAATGCTTTGGAGGGCTGGGATTTAAAAGCTTTAAGCAAATGAGCCACCTATTTCATCGTAAGCAATGGATCAAGTTTATGAAACAAGATACTATGTGGGCCGGATTCCTCGAGGAAAAATATTGTAAGAAATTACATACGGAAATGTTGTTCGAACGAAATTGGGAGACTCCAAGCACTGGAAAAAGTTGTTGAAAGCCAGGGAGTCTACCAATCATTTCATATCCTGGGAAATTGGTGCTGGCAAGGTTCACTTCTTCCTTGACAATTGGCTGCCTGATGGGCCAATTCCCTACTCTTCACAATTCGACCTCACCTCATCATTGCTTTGAATTTTGGAACCGGGGCCATTGGAATGCCGATTCACTGAGGGATGTTGTAGATGAGGATACTGTTCAAAAAATTCTGGCTATACCCATTGATGATACCAGACCTGATAAACTCCACATTAAATGTGCTAATACTCTCTCTCTAAATGGGGCCATTCATCAATCTTTTTTTAATTGGCATAATACTGCTTGGGGTGAAAAGATTTGGCATAAGCACCTTTCCCCCTCCATGTCCTTCTTCTGTTGGAGACTGTTTCATAAATTTCTACCACTAGATGATATCCTGAAGCTCAAAGGTCTCAAATCTGCTTCAAAATGCTGGCTGTGCAATTCCCAGGAGGAGACCTATAATCATGTGTTCCTTCACTGCTCCTTTACCAAACAGGTATGGACTGATGTGCTGTCCCAACTGCAGATAAGAAATCACAGCTATGATTGGACTGATGTGGAAACTTGCTGGGAGGATTGGAGGCTGCTGATGGAGTTCTTTATTCCACTAGTTATTTGGTGGTTTCTCTGGATGGCTAGGAACTCTGCTAAATACAAGGGTAACACAGTATCTACTCAGTCTACTGTGGCTAATTGCTGCAGCTATATCAGCAAATATCCACTTTTATTTACCTCACCTAAGAGAAAGGTTGTCCTGCTGCATTGGTCATTACCTCATCAACCCTGGATTAAAATTAATATTGATGGGAGTTTCACTAATTCAGCTGCTGGTATGGGGGCAGTCTGCAGGAACAGTGCTGGCCACCTCTTATGGTTTTTTCAGTCTCCTCTTGTTTCCTCTTCAGCCTTGGAATCTGAACTATGGGCAGCATTACGGGCATTAGCCACTACCAAAGCTCTTAAACTATCTCATGTATGGATGGAATCTGATTCTCAACAGGTTATTGACATTATGAATGGCACTGCTGCCCCCCTTAGAATTTGGTGTACTTCATCAAGACTTTCCCCACATGCTCAGATTTTTTACAAGTTAAATGGACTCACACTTATAGGGAGGCAAACCAGCCTGCTAACTGGTTAGCTAAAAATGCTGCCTCTACTAACAATATCACTTTTTCACGTAACACCTTTTGAGCCACTAAGGCTTTTACTTTTGGGGGACTCTTTGAATTTCCCTTTTATCGGATGTACTTAACTTTAATTTGAATGAATGAATTTTTGTTCCGCTAAATATATATATATATATATATATATATATATATATATATATATATATATATATATATATATATATATATATATATATATATTCTTTCCCTCTCTGAAAATATCTCTTAGTCTCCCCATTAAATTTTCTCTCACTCACTCACTTTTTATCTTCCTTTCCTCTTTCTCTGTTGCTTCCGTTCTCGTTTTTTCTCTCTTCCCTCACTTTAATTTCTCTCTCTTTTTATCTATTGCTCGTTTCCATCTTTCTCGCTCCCAGTCTCTCTCTCAATTTCACTCACTTTACTACCTCTCCCTCTCTTTCTAACTCTCTATTCTCTCTCTTGTGATCACTCTTATTATGTCCTCTATTAGTCTCTCTTCTCTCTCTCCTCTCACTCCTCCCCGTCTATCCCCTACCGCTTGTCACTCGTCCTTCCCTCTCGTTCAATCAGTCTCCCTCCCTCCCCTCCTAATTCTCATCCCTCTGTTATCTCTCACTCATTCTTCTATTATCCCTCCCTTTTTTGCTCTAGCTCACTATTTCTTGCTCTATCTTCATTTTCACTTTCTTCACTCTCTACTTTTCTAACTCTCACTACCTCTATCACTTCCTCTCTATTTTTCACTCTTTATTCCAACCATTCATTTACTCACTCTGATTACTCTCTTTTCCATTACACTCAATCACACACACACACTCCCTTTCTCTTTATCTTACTCTCTCTATCACTCACTTTCTCTTCAATCGCACTCTTCATCTCTATAACGCTCACTCTTAATCGATCCCTCTATGTTCTCATTATTTGTTCCTTCTCTCTCCTTATCTCTATTTTTTTCTCTCTCTCTCTCATTTCACTCTTTCCCTCCACAAATCCCCCACACTCTCTCCCTGTCTCTCACTCACTTTCCTCCTTCAGCTTTATGTTTCTCTCTAACCTCTCATTTTCACACATTCTCTCCCTCACTCGCTCTCACTCTCTTTCTCTCCCTCTTGATCTCTCTTCATCCCTCTCTTTCACTCATTCTCTTTCTCCCCTTCTCTCTCTCCCTCCACACAGCTTTTCTCGCTCACTTTTCTTTCTATTTTTATCTTTTTGTTTGTATCAATTCCTCCTTCACTCCCTTTCTATCTATTTCTCACAGTTTGTTCTCTCTTTATTTCTCTTTTATTTCTAACATTCTTCTAACTTTTTCTCTTATGTTTCCCTCTCACCTCACTTCCTCAGTACACACGTACATACTCTCTCTTTGTTCAATATTTCTCTCCCAATACCTCACACGAATTCTCTCTTTCCCGCTCTCCAACTTTAATCTATCTCAATCCCTTTCTCCTCTCTCTCATTGTTTCTCACATTCTCTCAACCTTCTCTCTCTCTCTCCCTCCCCTCTCTGTCTCTTCTATCTCTAACTCTAGTTTCCCTATTCTTATTCTCACTCTCTCCATCTCTATCTATATGTATCTATTGATCCCTCCCTCACTCTCTCATTCATTTTTTGGCTCTCTATCCCACTCTTCTCTCCCTCCCTACCTAGCTCACAATCTCCCTCCCTTCGCACCCTCCTGATATCTTTTTTCTCTCTTGTCACTCTCACTCTCTCCCTCTATAATTCATACTCACTCGTGCCCTCTCTACATCTTCCCCTTGTAGTTCACTCTTCTATCTCCTTCTCACACACTCATACACACACTCTCTCTCAATCTTTCTCTCTCTCACACTCTTTAGCTCCATTTTCTGCTCTCTATCTGACTCTCTCTTAATATCATGTTCTTTCTCAATCACTCTCTCCTATCTCTCCCTCGCTCCATCTTTCTCTCTTTATTATCTTTCCTCGTCTCTCATTTTCTCTCTCCCTCTCTCTTTTTTTATATCTTATATGCTCTTTTACACTCTGCTTTGTTGTTTTCTCTTCACTCTTTCCTCCTACTCTTTCACTCTTTCTATCCTCCTCTCTCTCTCCCCCTCTCTTGTTTCTATCCCTCGCTCTCTCTTTCTCTCTCTTCTCTCCCTCCCGCTTCCTCGATATCTACCTCTCTTACTCCCTCTCTCACTCCATGCTCCTATTCTTTCACTCTCTTTACCCCTCACTCACTAATACTTAGTCTTTCCTTAGCTTCTCATCTCACTCTCTCTCTCATTCACTTTCTCATAAACCCTCTCACTTCCTCCTTCTGTCTCTCTTTCTCCCTCACTAACTCCATCTCTCTCTCATTATATTCAATATCTCTTTATTCCTCTCTCACTGACTCTTGTATCTCTGAAATTTGACCCTCGTAATATCCCTCACCACCTTTCTCTTGCTCTCCTTCCCTCTTTCAATCCCTTAATCTCTCTCTCTCTCTCTCCAACACTCGTCTCTTATCTTCTTTTTCCCTCTTTTGCTCGCTAATCTCTCCCTTTCTCATGCTCTCTATTCCATCACAGTCTCAACTCTCTATTTGTCTTTCACACTCTCTCCCTTTCTTGCTCCCTCATTCTTTGTGCTCAGTTTCACTTTCATTCTTACTCCCACTCTCCCTCAACCTTTCTCGCTTTATGTTTACTCTCTCACACACTCCAACTTATTTCTTTCTCTTCTTTCTCACCTCATAATTTTTCTCCCCCTTTCTCCCCCTGACTATGGCTCTCCCCCTTTCACATTCTTCTATTCATTCCTACTCCAAAATCACATTTTAACCCCCTCTCTCCCTCTTGCTCACTCCCTCTTTATCTTCCCTCACTCTTTCTTTTCTCTCACTCCTCTTCAATCTCTCTCACTCCTACTTTTCAATCTCTCTCACTCCCCCTTCTTTCTCCCTCTTTCTCACTCTCTCCCTCTCTCATTATTTTCTCTCTTTATAACTTATCACTTCTCTTTCTATTTTACTCTCGCGCACACTCTCTCTTGCTCTCTTTTATCACTCCCTCCTATCTCTTTACTCACTTCTTCTCTCCAACTATTGCCCAGTCTCTACCTCCCTCCCTCTTTCTCCCTCCCACCTTTTGTCTCTCTATCTCCCTTCCCCCTCTATCTCTCTCATATCCTCCTCTACATCTCTCTGTCTACCTCTCACTTCTAAACTTTTGTTCTATCTCTCTAAGTCTCTCTTCTCTTTCTATTTTTTCCATTATCTCAACTTTTCACCCTCTAGCTCAACCTTCAATTCCTATCACTCCCTCTCTCTATCTCTCTATTTCTAGTTCACTTCCCCTCTTGCTCACTCTCTCATTCTTTATTTCATCTATCACCCTCGCTTCTCTCTCTTTACTCACTCTTCTCTCTTTCTCATTCTCACTCCCTCACTCTCTCTCAATTTTTCTCACATCTTTCTCTCCCCCTTCAAACCCATCTCATTATTTCTTATTTTCTCTCATACATCTCTAATTCTTCTCTGTCCCTCCCTCTTTCTACCTCATTCCTTATCTCACAACTCTCTCCTCTTGAATGGGAGGGATCGAGAGGAAAGAGAGATGTATGAGGGAAAATAAGAAAAAATGAGGTGGATATGAGAGGAGAGAGCAAGATGTGAGAATAATTGAAGGAGAGTGAGTGAGGGAGTTAGAGCGATAGAAAGAGTGAGAGAGAGAAAGAGTGAGTAAAGAGAGAGAAGAGATGGAGGGAGGAGGAAGAGAGAAAGGGTAAGAGGAGAGAGAGAAATCAAGAAAAAAAAGAGTTTGGAGAGAGAGGGAGTGAGGGAGAGAGAGTAAATTTAAAAGAGAGGAAGGGAATAAGAAGGGGAGAGAGAGCGAGAGTGTGTGTTAAAGAGTGAGCAAGAGAGAAGAAGAGATAGAGGTTGTGTGTGAAAGAAAGGGTTGGAAGAGAGAAAGGGAGGGTGTGAAAGAGGGAGAGAGGGAGGAAAAAAGAGGGAGAATGTAAGTGAATATGAGAAATAGTGAGACAGAGATGAGGAGGAGGTAGAGAAAAAAGACCAAGATAGAGAGATGAGGACGAAGTAGAGAAAAAAGACCAAGATAGAGAGATAAGTACAAGAAAAATAGGAGATAAAGAAAAATAGTAAAAAAAATGGAGGAGGAAAGAGAGAGAGTGGGGGAAGAGCAAGAAAGGGAGCTCAAGAGATTGAGTGGGAGAAAGTAAGAGAAGATATGAGGTTGAGAGAAAGGGATGTAGGAAATAATGGAGTGAAAGATGGAAAGGGAGAGATAGATAAAAAAAGGGAAATACTTGGAGAGATGTTGGGGATAGAGGGGGAGGGAGGCAAGGAGAGAGGGGGGTGGGAGGGAGAAATAACAGGGGGAGATAGAGCACAAGTCTGAGAGATATGGAGAGAAGAGCAACAAAATATAAACTTGGTGAGAGTAGGAAAGAGAGATCAAGTGACAGAGAGAGAGGGAGAAAGAGAAAAGATTGAGAAAGGCAGCGAGAGGAAGAGTCAGTGAGAGAGAGAGTTAAAGATGGAGAGAAAGAGATAGTGAGAGAAAAAAAGGAGGAAGAGAATGAATGAGAGGTAATGAGAGAGATGGGAAGGTGGGTAGGAAAAGTGAGAGTAAGACAAGAGAGGGTTAGTGAGAGGGATAGAGGAAAAGAAAGCAAGAGAACGAATGAGATAGATCGAGAGAGAGATTGAGAGAGAAAAGGAGGGGTATGCAGATGTTGAGGGCGAGAGTGAGAGAGTGTGTGAAAGAGAGAGGGGAGAGAGAAAGAAGGAGACATATAGAGGGGAAATAAAAAAGTGAGAGAGGGAGAGAAAGAGTTGGGGATATATGGAGAGGAAGGGTGAAAGGAATGTGAGTGAAGAGAAAAAATAGAAGACAAATTAGGAGAGAGAGAGAAAAAGGGTAGAGAATGAGAAGGATAGAGGGACACGATAAGAGTGAGAGTGATAGAGAGATGAAAAGAGGGGCTGAGAGAGAATGTGCGAGAGAAGGACTAGGAGAGAAAGAGTAAGAGAAAGACTAGGAGAGAAAGGGAGAGCGAGTGTGTGTGAGTGAGAGTAATAAAAGAGGGAACAATAGGAGATAGAGCAAGAACAATAGAGAATAAAAGGTCAAAATAGAGAAAGGAGGGAGTAAGAGAAATTGAAGAGAGAGGGAACAAGAGAAGAAGAGAGATGGAGAGAGAAATAGAGAGAGAAGAGAGCATGAAGGAAGATAGAGAAAGAGAGAGTGATAGCAGAAAAGAGGGAGAGAGTATAAGAAAATGAGAGAGGGAGATAGAGTGAGCAAGTGAAGTGGGAGAAGGAGGGGATGAGAGGGAGGAAGAAAGGGAGGAAGGGAAGGAGGGTAAGTGATTGGAAGAAAGAGGGAGGGTAGGATGCAAGTGAGAGTGTGTGGGGGATAGAGGAGGAGAAAGAGTGAGATCAAAGAAGTAATATGTCGTAATAGAAGAGGTAGTATGAGCGAGCAAGAGAGATTGAGAAAGAGAGGGAGAGAGTAGTAAGAGTGGGTGAAACTGAAGAGAAAGACATGAAGGAAGAAAGAGAGATAACAATAGTAAAATCGGAAGAGGGAAGGAAGGAGAAAGAGAAATAAAAAAAGAGAGACAAGGAAGGAAAGCAAATGAGCGAGTAAGAAAAAGAGGGAGGGAGAGTAAGAAATGGGGAGGGAGGTTGTGAAGGAGTGAAGGAGACAAAGGGAAAGAAGAGTTAGGGAGAAACAGAAGAGATATATTAAGAGCGGGAGAGATATAAAAGTGATAAAGGGAGGGGAGAGAAATGAGAGAGAAAATAGTTAGAAGGCATTACAAGAGAACAAGAGAAGTTAGAGTGTGAGAAAAGAGCGAAAGAAAACAAGAGATAGTGAGAGATGGAACTAGAAAGAATGACATGGAGAGAGATGGAGAGGGTGAGATAGGTGGGAAGAGAGAGGGAAGAAGGGAGTGAGGGAGAGAGAGGTTGAGAAAGTGTGAGTGACATATGAAAGAACGAGAGAGAGAGAGAGCATAAAAGAGAGAATGAGTGAGATGGACCAAGAAAGAAATAAAGTAGGGAGAGAGAGTGATAGAGAGAAAAGAATAGTTGAGAAGAGAGATAGGTGGGAGGGAAGGAGGGAGGGAGGAAGAGAGAGAGAAGAGGAAGGAAAAAGAGAGTGTGTGAGAGAAGGTGGAGACAGAGAGAGAGAGATAGTGAGAGAGCAAACAAGGGAGTGAGGAAGAGAGTGGGAGTGAGGGAGAGCAAGAGAGAGTGAGAGAAATAAAGAGAAAGAAGAAATGGAGAGAAATAGAGAGAAATAAAGAAAGATATAATAGAGAGTGTGAGAGAGACATGAGTGGTAAAAAGAATAAATGTAGAGATAGAATGAGGCTGTGAGAAAGACTGGAGAGAGAGAGGGAGAAAGATAAAGAGAAAGTGAGCGAGAAGGGGAGAGAGGGAGAGCAAAAGAATGGATAATAAAGAGTGTGAGAGGAGTTGTAAAGGGAGCGAGGGAGAGGGAAGGGGAGAGATAGTGCACTATAGAGAGAAAGAGGAAAGTGTGAGTGAGGGAGGGAGAGAGGGAGGATAGAGGAGGGAGAATGGGAGGATGAACTGAGAGAAATAGTGAGAGAAGATGGAGTAGCAGTACAGAGTGTAGATGATAGAGAATAATAAAGATTGAGAAACATATAAGAAAGAAAGAGTGTGACCTAAATTGAAGAGAGGGAGGGAGCGACAACATGAGAGTGAGTGAGAGAAATTGGGAGGAAAGAAATTCAGATAAAGAGGAAGATGAATATAGAGAGGCAGAGTGAGAGGGAGAGAGAGTGAGAGAGAGAGACAGGGACAGAGAAAGGAGGGTGAGAAAGAGAGGGAGTAAGAGTGAGAGTGAAATTTAATAGAGAGAAGGAGAGAGAAAGTGAGTGGGAAGAGAATTTGAGGAATTAAAGAGGAAGTGAGAAGGAGTGAAAGAAAGCAAGAGCAGAACCAAGAAAGAATGTTTGTCAGCATTGTGGGTATAAAAAGACATAGAAGAGAGACTTATAGAATACAAAGTAAGAGACAAACAACAAAGAGTGAGACAGAGAGGAAGTGAGAGAGATTAATATGAAAGGGAGTGATGGAGGGAGAGAGAAATGGGGAGAGAATAGAGTTGGGGAAGATAGAGAAAGAGGGAGTGAGTGAGAGGGAGAGAGGGAGGGTGCAGGGGAGAATGAATGAGAGAGAGAGAGAGAAGGAAAAGTTGAGGGGAACTCCATGACAGGGATAGATGGAGAGAAAAACCTTTTGTAAGAGAGAGGAGGGAAAGAAGGAGAGAGAGAGCTTGGGAGAAGGGGATAGAGGAAGAAAGAGTGAGAAGAGAGAGAGAAGTGTGATCAACAAATGAAAGAGTTTGAGAGAATAGAGAGTGAGAAAGAGAGAGAGGGAGGGAGTAAAAGTTAAAATGAAATAGAATAGAGAGAGGGAGCAAAAAAGAGGGAGAATGAAGAATGAGTAAGGAAGGAGAGCAAAAGAGACTATGAGAGTGTGTTTGAGAGAGAGATAACGAAAGAGGGAGTGTTTGTATGTGAGTGCATGTAATGGAAAAAAGGGTTATAGAAGTGAGAGCAAGAACTATGAGGATTAAAGAGTGAAAAATAGAGAGAGGGAGGGAGAGAGAGAGATTGAAGGAGCGAGTGACAGAGGTAGAGAGAGTGAGAAAAGTAGGAAGAGAAGAAAGAAAGAAGATAATGACAGAAGAATAAGGAGTGAGGAGAAGAAAGTGAGTGAAAGAGGTAAAGAGTGTGAGGAAAAAAAAGAGAGTGAAAGAGGTAGAGAGTGTGAGGAAAAGAAAGAGAATGAAAGAGAGAGGGAGTGGGGAATAGAAAACAAGGGGGAGGAAAAGAGAGAAAGAAAGGTAGAGGGTAAGTAGAAGGGAGAGTGAGAGAGATTGAGGGAGGGAAAGAGAGTGTGTGAAAGTGAGAGAGGGTTAGAAAGTGGGAGAGAGGGAAAGATGGATGGAGAGATAAAGGAAGAGATTATTTGTCTTTCTCTCTAGATCTCCTTCTCCCTCTCACACTTCTTCTCTTTATCGGTCTCACTCTCTCTCTATCTATCTCACTCCCTCAATCTTTCCCTCTCTAGGCCTCCCTTATGTAGCTCACTCTTATCTCTCTATCTCACACACTCATACACTCTCTCTCCCTCTCATTCTCTCTCTCTCTTTCTCTTTAAATCTCTTTCACTCCCTCACACTCATACACCCCTCTCTCTAGCTCTCCAACCTTTATATCTCCCAATCCCTCTCACTTCTTTCTCACTATTTCTCACAATCTCTCACACTTCTCTCTCTCTCTACCTCTCTACATCCCTCTCTCAATCTCCTCTATGTCTCACTCTCAATTTCTTACTCTTGATCCTCCCTCACTCTCTCGTTCATTCTCTCAATCTCTATCTCTCTCTTCTATTCCTCCAACCCTTGCTCACACTCTCTCTCCCTTCCTACCCTCCTAGTATCTTTTTTTCTCTTTTACCTCTCCCTCTTTCCCTTCTTTATATCCTCTTCTCTCCCACTCTCTTTTCCTCTTTTTCTATGGATCTCCTTCGCTCTCTCTCCCTCCCTCTAACATTCCCAATGGCTCATTCGTGCTATCTCTAGGTCTCCCTTGTGTAGCTCACTCTTCTCTCTCCATCTCATACACTCTTGCACTCTCTCAATCTCTCTTTATCTCTCTCCCTCACCCCCACTTTAGCTCCATTTCTTACTCTCTATCTCACTCTCCATTAAAGATTTACTTTTTCTCTCTCACTATCTCCTCTCTCTACCTCATTCCATCTCTATTATGCTCTCTCACTCTCTTTGTCTCGCTCTCTATTCTCTTTTTTTATCTTATACTCTATTTTATACTCTACATTGTTGCTCTCTCTTCTCTCTTTTCTATACTTTTCTATCTCTTAGTCTCCCACTCTCTCTCTCTCCTCTCTCTCTTGTTTCCATCCCTCCCTCTCTCATTTTATCACTTCTCTACATCCATCCCTTTCCTTACCTTTATCCCTCTCTTTCTTGCTCCCTCCCTCACTCTATATTCTCCCGTTCTCCCTCACACACTATTACTCGATCTTCCCTTAGTCTCTCTTCTCACTCCCTCTTCCTCTCTCTTTCCTACTCACTCTCTTTAAACCCTCTCACTACCTCTTCATTATCTCTCTTTCTCACTCACTCTCTTCCTCTCTCTCACTTTTATTCCACCTCTATTTATCTCTCTCTCTCCCTCTCTATTCTATTCTTTTGATGCTCTCTTTATCCCTCCCTGAGTCTCCCTCGCTCTCCCTCGCACTTTTAATCCCTTTATCCCTCTCTTTCTCCTGCTCTCCTTATCTCCCTCTCTGTTACTCCCTCTGTCGCTCGCTCGCTCTTTCACTCTCTCACACTAACTCTTTGCTTACTCTCTTTTTTCCTCATTTTTCTCTCGCACTCTCTTCTCTCTCTGGGTTTCATTTTCACTCTTAATCCCTCGTTTTCTCTCTCTTTCTCACTCCATGTTCACTCTCTCTCTTACTCTCTCCTATTGCTCTCTCTCCTCGCTCTCCTCTCAATCTTTCTCTCCCTCTCTCCCCAACTTTCATGTTTCATTCCGTACCTCCCTCTCTCGCTCTTATTTCTCTGTCTCATCCACTCTCGCTCTCTTTCCCTCTCACTCTCATCCAGTGCACCCCCTTTCTCTCCCAGTAAGCCTCATTCTCTACCCATCTCTCCATCTCTCTCACTCTATTTCTTCCTTCACTCTCTCTTCCTCTCTCATTCCCACTCTCTTTCATTCCTTTGATCTCTTTGTCAACCTCTCTCATTCTTACTCTCTCCCTCTACTGCTCTTTTCTCTGTTTATGCTTTATCACTATTTCTTTCTCTGTCTCTCTCTCTCTTTCTCTCTCACACTCTCTATTGCTCTCTTTCATCACTCTCTTGTCGATTTACTCCTCGTCTCTCCAACCATCTCTCGCTCTCTTCCTCCCTCCTCTCCCTCTTTCATTTTATTCGGCTGTCTCTCTCTCCCCCTCTCGCACTCCTTCTCTCTCCATATCTCACTCTCCCTCTGCCTTCCACTCACTTTATCATTTGCTTTCTATTTTTCAGAACCTCTTTTCTCTCCCCATTATTTGCCTTACCCTCTCTCCTTCCCGCTCTCTCTTCAATCCCTCCCTCCAGAACTCTCTCTTTGTCTCCTCCCTCCCTCCCCAAACCCTCACTCTCTTGCTCCATCTATCATTATCTCTTGCATCCTTTCTCTCGCCCCTCCCTCCCCGAACCACCTACTCACGCTCACTTCCCCCTGACTTTCTTTCTTCGACTCCACTTTCACTCTTACTCATACTTTATCTCTGTTCTGATCTACTCTCCCTTCCTCTTTCTATCGTATCCTACCTTTCTCACTCTCTATTCTCTCTTACAGCCTCCTTACTCCCTTATTCTCTCTTCTCTCTATTTTGTCTCCTGACTGCTTTGTCCCTTCCCCCTTTATTCAGGTTAAATCTCACTCTTTCTCCCTCTCACATCTCTTTCTCACTCTCTATTCTCTCGCACTTTCTCTCTCTATCTTACTCGATATTTACTTTATTCTCCTCCTCCTCTTTCTCTGTCCATCACATACTCTATCTCGCTCCCCCTTTCTCGCGTTCTCTTCCCCTCCCACAATCTCTCGCACTCTTCTCTCCCTCTGTCCCCATCTCTCTCGCACACAAGACCTCTCTCTTCCTCTTCGTCTTTCCCTCCCCCACTTTGTCCCTCTCCCCGTCTCTATCCTCCCCTCCTCTCTCTCTTCCTCCATTTGCTTTTTTGCCTTCCATCTCGTACACTTTTTTACACATTATTCTCTCACTCTTTCTTACTATATATTTTATTCCTCTCCCTTCGCATGAATTGTTCCCTTCCTCATCCTCGTTCCCACTCTCTCATTCTCTCAATCTTTTTCTTACTCTCCCTCTCTTTCATTCTTGCGCTCTCTCTATGTATACGGTATGTCACTTTCTTCTCTCACTATGTCTTTCCTCTTTCTCACTCCATCTCTCCATCCCTCTCTCACTCTATCTCTTTTTACTCACGACTCACTATTTGCTCTCTATTTCTCGCGCATTTTACTTACACTCTTTCCATTTTCTCTACATTTATCTTTATATACGCCTATCTCTCTTGTCCTCTCTTCTTTCCCCTTTAACTTTCTTTCCCTTTGCCTCTATCTCCCTCTATCTACCACTCATTGATCTCTCTCCCTCAAATCCCTTCTCTCTTTTTCTTTCTTGCTCTCTACCTCTACCTTTAAACATCTCACTCTTCACCTCCTTTGTTCTCATATTTTCCCTCACTTTCTCTTCTTAACATCCTCTCTCTTGCACTCCCTCCCTTTATCTCTCTCTTTCTCTATACATATCTTCTCTCACTTTCTCTCCCTCTATCAACCACATCTCTCACCCTCTTCCTTCCTCTCTTTCACACACTCTCGCTTTCTCCCTTGCTCCGGCTCTCTCTCCTCTTTATTTCACCTTCATTATTGCATTGTGCCTGTCCAGCTCCCTCTCTCTCTTATGTCGCGCTCTTTTCTTTTATGTCATTACTCGACTCGTTTTCTCCGTATTTATCTCTCTCTCCCTCCCTCCCTCCCTCCCTCCCTCTCTCCCTCGGCCCCGATCCTTCTCTCTTCTTACTCTTTCCTCCTAATCACTCTCTAATTATTTCTTATTTTCTCTCACACTTCTCTCTCCCTCACACCCTTCCGCCCTTTCTCTCTCTCCATCTTCATATCTCTCACTCTCTGTCTATTACTCATTCTTATACTTCCTTTCTTGCTCTCTTGCTCTGTGTTCTTATCCTTCATTCTCCCTTCCCATCTCTGTTCTCTCGACTCTCTCTTGTCTCTCCCTCCCTATCTCTCTTTAATTACACTCTCTTTTACTCACTTTTCTCTCTCTTTATTTTACTCTCCTTCTCTCGCTCTTTCACTCACATATCCACACACTCTCTCTCTCTCCTCTCTTACTTTCTTCCTGACCTCGCTCACCTCCCGCTTCTCTCTCACTCACTCTATCTTCCACTCATTCAAAACTCTCTCTCTCCCTCTACCTCCCACTCCCCCTTTCCATCTCTCTCTAGCTCTCTATTTTCTCTCTCTTTCTTGCTTTCTCTTTAAACCCTCTCGGCCACCTTAATTTATTTCTCTCTTTCTCGCTCACTTGCTCCCTCTCTTTCTATTCCAACTCTTTTTTCTCCCCTTGCTCTCTCTTTCTCACTCCCTCAGTCTTCCTCTCTAGATCTCCCTCATGTAGTGCACTCTTTTCTCTCCATCTCACACACGCATACATGCTCTTACTCTCTCTCGATCTCTCTCCCTCTCGCCCTGTTAACTTCCATTTCTTATCTCACTTTTTGTTTTCATTTTATTTTCTCTCTCGCACTTTTCCCTTCTCTATTATATTCTCCTACTCTCTCTCTTTCTATTCTCTTCTTATAACTTAGACTCTCTTCTACACACTCCTTTGTTGCTCTCTCTTCTTTCATTTCTCTTACATTTGTCACTCCATCCCCACTTCTGTCTTCTCTCTATTGCTTCTATCCCTCCCTCTCTCATTTTATCTCTTCTCTTCATCTCTAAATCACCCTCCCATTATCCTCTCTCTCACTCCCTCTCAGCAATCTCTGTTCTCCCCTCACCTTCACCCCCTCGCTCCGCTTCTTGATCTTCTCTCAATCTGTCTTCTCGGTCAACGCTCTGATCCACTCTCTCTTCCTTTCTCTTTTGCTCTCTCTTTAAACCCTCACAATACCTGCTTCTATCTCTCTTTCTTACTCACACTCTCCTTTCTCCCTCACTCTGCGATTTCCTGCTCTTTTCATCTCTCTCTCGCCCTCTCTTCTATCTCTCTTTTCACGCTTTCCTTTAACCCTCACGCAACTCTCTCGCTCTGCCTCCCTCTTCCACTCCCTTCATCCCTCCCCATTTCTCATGCTCTCCTTATCTTTCTTTCTCTTGCTCCCTCGCTTGCTCGCTCACCCTCTCCCACTCTCATGTACTCTTTTCTCTCACCCTCTCTTCTCTCCATTTCTCTCTCACACACTCCCATTCTCATTCCATCTTCCTTTCTCTTTAGTTTCACTCTCACACATACTCCCTCATTCCCTCTCTCTTTCTCGCTCCTTGTTCACTCTTCGTTGCTTACTCTCTCTTGTCTTGTCCTCACTCCTCTCTCTCCTCTCGATATTTCTCTCCTACTCTTCCCCACTCCTTTCATTCCTTCCCTCCTTCTCTCTCCCTCTCTTGCTCACTCTTTCTCTCTCACACACTCTCCCCCTCTCTCCTTTCTATCTCTTCAGTCATCCCCCTCTCTCTCGCACGAACTCTCGTTACGTCCGCCTCTCTCCATCTCTCACACTCTTTACATATCTTCCTTCACTCTTCCTCTCTTACTGCCACTCTCTTCCATCCCGCTCACTCCCCATTATCTATCCTCTTTCTCTTGACTCTTTTCTCTATTTATGCTTTATTACTTTTTACTTTCTCTATTCTTTCTTCTTGCTCTCTTTGACACATTGTCTTTTATCATTGTTTTTATCACTCCTTTATTACTTTACTCATTCTTTCTCTCTAATAATCTCTCACTCTCTTCCTCCCTCCCTCTCTCCCTCTTTCATTAAAATCGATCTCTCGGCAGCCATTCTCCCTCCCTCTCTCCATATTTCCCTTAATATCTTCCTGTTATCTCTCACTCTATCTTTTGCTCTATCTTCCTTTAGTCTCTTCTCTCTTGATTTTGGCCTTACCATCTCCCCTGTCTCCCTTTGCTCACTCATTAATCCTTATATTAACTCCCTCTCTTGCTCTCTCTCTCTCACTCTCTAATTCATCACTCTTTATTATTTGTACGCTCACTTTTGGCCCCTCAACATCTCTCACAGCGTTACTTTCTTCTATCACTTTCTCCTCCTTCTCTTTACTCACTCTTTCTCTCCCTCATCTATCACTCTCTCTCACACATTTCCCTCCCTCACACACTATCTCAGTGCTCTCACATCTCACTCTCTCGCATCGTATCCATCTTATTATTTATTAATTTTTTTCATACATATCTCTCCTTCCTCCTCGATACACTCCCTTTTTTAGTGCATCTCCTCTCTTTTTCCTCTCTCTCCTCTTGCACTCACTTATTCACTCCCTCTTTCTCCCTCTCTTTTCTCATCGCTCTCTCTCATTCCTTCTCTTGCTCTCTTTTCTCTTTATTTTACTTTTCTATATTTCTCTCTTTCCTTTCCTCTCCCTTTCTCTCGCCCTCTCTCTCATCCTTTCACTCATTTCTCTCTCCCTCCGCTACCCTCCCTCCCACGCTCTCTATCTCAATCTCTCTCCCTCTCTCTCCCTGCACTCTCCATCTTCCTCTCTCCGCTTCTCGCCCAGAATTAACTCATTCTCTTACTCTCCCTTGCTATCTCAATTCCTCCCCTCTTTCCTCTCTTTCTCCTTCCTATCTCTTCTCTCTCCTCTTACACTTAATCAATCTCCCTCCATCCCTCATTTTCTCCATTTCTCTCTCCCATTTATTCCCCCTCTTTCTCTGTCTCTTCTGTTTACATCATCATCTTGCTCTCACTTTCTCTCTTGCTCTTCTCACTCTTTCTCTTCTTCGCTCTCTCTTTCTCTGTTATCCTTCCCCTCCTTCCCCCTCTCTCTCGAAGCTCTCTCAGAGTTAGCCTCCCCGTCCTCCCTCTTTCTCTTCTCACTCTTCGTCACTCTCATTCTCTCCTCTCTTATTCTCCCTCTTGCTCAATCTCTTTCTATATCTTGCCTCACTCTCCTTGTCTCCCTTTACCTCTCTCACTCTCTCTTCCTCCTTTGCTCCCTTCCTCTCTCTTTCTCACTATTTATTTGCTTTCTCTTTCTATTATTGCTGTTTGTTAAAAATCTTTCTCTTATATTTATCTCTCTCCTCTCTATTTCTCTTGTCTTCCTACTTTCTTACCTGATCTCTCCCTTTCTCACTCAGCTCTGAGACATTGGTAAGAATGGAAGCTATAGGAAGGAAGTGAGGCATGGAGGGGAGAGAATAGAATAGGGAGAGGCTAGAGAGAGCGAAGGGAGAGTGAAGAAGAGAGAGAGAGAACAAAGGCGACGTAAGAGAGAGCAAAGACTAAGAAAGAAAGATTTAATGAAGAGAATGTAAGAGAGTGTATGAATGTTAAAGAGAAATAAATAAAGAGATGAAGGGAGGTCATGAGAAAGATTGAAGGGGGAGATGTGGCAAGAGAGGAGAGATAGTGTGAGAAATGGAAGTGATGGAAGCTAGAGCAAGAGGAGTGAGTGAGAATGGGAGAGGAAGAGAAAAAGAATATGGATGATAAAAAGTGAGATAGAGGAGTTATAAATGGAGAGGGAGAAGGAAGGGGATAGAGGAGAGAAGTGTGTGATAGAGATAGAATAAAGAGCGTGAGTGAGAATGGGAGGGAGGGACTGGAGAGAGAGAGGAGAGAGAGTGGGAGATGGACAAAAGATAAATAGTTAGGAGACATGGAGCAGCAGTACGGATAGTAAGTGAGAGAGATAAATAGTGAGAAAGAGAGAAAAGGGAGTGGTAAGAGATGAAATGAGGGAAGGAGTGACGGAAAAGGAGAGGGTGAGTGACGGAAAGTGGGAGAGAAGAGAGTGATAGAAGGAGGGAGACGGTGATAGAGAGGTAGAGTGGGTGAGAGAGATTGAGAGGCAAATAAAAGAGGGTGCGAAGGAAGCCGATTAAGAGAGAGTAAATTTTGTGGAGAGAAGGAGAGAGAAAGGAAGAGGAAGAAATATTGAGGAGCGTGAAAGTGAGAGGGAGTGAAAGAAAGCAAGAGGAGCAAGAGAAGCATGGTGATAGTGTTGAAGACAGACCATCATAATAAAAGTATAGATGAGGCAACAAAATACAAGAGGAATATAATAGTAGGTGAAAAATAAATAGCGTGACGGATATTTTGAGAGAGAGAGAGAGAGAGCTATAAATACATATAGATTATGAGAAAGGTCTAGAGAGGAAGAGCGAGAGGGATGGAGTGAGAAGGTAGTGGGAGAGGGGAGTGATAGAGAGAAAGGAGAAGAGAAAAGGATAGAGGAAGAAAAACGAAGAAAATGTAGAGCGGGGAAGAGACGAATAGCAAACTGATAAGAGAACTAGAGATTGAGAGAAAAGTGAGAGAAGGTATGAGGTTGAAAGAACGAGTAGGGAGGACGACATGGAGAGCTAGGGAACAAAGAGAAAGATAGAGAAAGAGAGAGAGAGGGAGAAAGCATGAAAGCAGAGATAGAGGAAGGGAGGGAGAGGGGAGATAAAAGTGGGAGAGGTGTGGGAGAGGGAGAAAGAAAGAGGGAGTTAGATTGTGTTTGTGAGAGAGAGAGAGAGATAGTAGCAAGGGAAAAAGTTGAGAGGGGGAAAGCTAGAGAAAGTGAGTTAGTGGAAGTTAGAGGAAGTGTGAAAGACATAAGAAGAGAGAGTGAGGAAGAGAAGAAGATATTGAAAGAGAGAAAGGGAGTGGGGAAAGCGGAAGACGAGTCAAGAGTGTGAAAGAAGTAAAAAGAGGGAATAGTCCCTCTATTTCTCTATTTCTTTCTCTTTACAACCCATGCTCTCTCTCACACTCTCTATTATTATATTTCTCACTTATGCTAACTTCTATTCTACCTCTTTCATTTACTACATCCTTACGCACTGTCTTCCTCTCTCCCTACTTCTCTCTCTTTCAATCTTTACTCTTAGCTCTCTCTACTCTTCGCTTTCATTATTTCTCACCTTCTCTCGAAACTTATCTTCTACTTTCTCCCTCTCTCATTCACTCCCTCCCCTCGCCCTCTCCATGTCTGCATATATTTCTCTCTCTCTCGCTTTGTTTATATATCTTTCTTTCACACTCCTTCATTCACTCTCTTACTCTTTATTCTAAGTCCCTCTCCTCCATCTCCCTCCACATCACCCTTAATATCTCTCTCTCTCTGCCGCTCGGTCATTTATATTTTTATCTGTCTTAGCCGTCTCTCTTTTTCTCTCTATTTCTTCATTACCGTCTCTTCATCTCTCCCTTCCACTCATTTAGTCCCTTTCTTCACTCCCCTTCTTGCCATCTTTCCACTCTCTTCGTCATCTCTTTTTGTTGTTTCTTTACTCTCATTTGCCCCCTCTCTATCCCTCTCTTGCTCTTAATTCTATCTCCCTCTCCTCTCTCTTTTTTTCACTCTTTCTTCTGAATCTCTCTCCCCCTCCCTTACACACTCTCTTTCAATTGCTCTCACATCATGCTCTCTCACTTTATATCCATCTCATTATTTATTATTTTTACTCCTTACATCTCTCTTACCTCCTTGATTCCTCCCTCTTTCAATCCCTACTTCCATCTCTTTATTACGCCTCATTATCTAACTCGCTCTCCCTCTCCCCCTCGTTTTCTCTATCTACTCTTTCTCATTCCCTCTCTCTTGCTCTCTCTTCTCTCACACTTTTTCTCTGCTTACTCATTCTCTCCCTCTCTCATTTTATCTCATCCCTCACTCGCCCTCGCTCTACATTCTCTCACAATTTTTTTCTCTCTTTATTATATCTCACACTCTTTGCATTTCTCCCTCTCTCATTCTCTCTTCAGTTTCACTCTCACTCTTACTCCTTCCCTCACTCACTCTTTCTAGCTCTGTGTTCGCTCTCTCTCTCTCACTCTCTCTTTTTTGCTCTCTCTTCAATCTCTTGATCTTTCTCTCTTGTCTCTTGCTTCCTTCCCCCTCCCTCTCTAGCCATCTCTCGAGTCTCCCTTATCTCTCTCGAGATACACTATCACTCTCCCCCTCTCCCCATTCTCTACTCTCCCCATAGATTATCTCATTCTGCTCCTCCTTCCCTTTCACTCATTCTCTACATATCTTCCTCGGTCCCATCTTCTCTCTCTCGCACACACTCTACATTCCCACACACTCTCTTCTCTTTATTTGTCTCTTACGAGTCTCTCCCTTTCTTACTCCTCCTCTTTTAAATTTTACTCTACATCTCCCTCTCTCCTCACTCTAATTTGACTCTATTTTGCCTTACCCTCTCTCCATTTCTCCCTCCGCTCTCTCTTTAATCTCTTTACGTACTTCATCTTTTGCTCTCTCTCACTCTCTTTATTTCATCTCTCTTTGTTGTTTCTTTGCTCTCAATTGCCCCCTCTCTATCTCACTCTTGGTCGAAATTCTATATCCCTCTCTTCTATCTCTCTTTACTCGGTCGTTCTTTCCTCCCCATCTCTCTTCCCCTCCCTCGCACACACTCTCTCAAATGCTCTCACATCTTGCTCTCTCCCTTATATCCATTTCATTATTTATTATTTTGCTCATATATCTCCCTTACCTCCTCGATCCTTCCCTCTTTCAATCCCTCCCACCATCTCTTTATGCCTCCCTCCCTATCTAACTCTTCTCTCCCTCTCCTCTTGCCTCACTCATTCAGTCCCTCTCCCCTCTCGTTTTCTCTCTCTCATTCCCTCTATCTTGCTTTCTCTTTTCTCACCTAGACTTTTTCTCTACTCGCTCACTCTCTACACTCTCTTACGTTACCTCTCCCCTCACTCTCTCTTCACTCTGTTCTCTCACATTCTCTCCCTTTCTCGCTCCTCTTCCTATCTCTTCGAGTTTCACTCTCACTCTTACTCCCTCACTTCCTCTCTCTTCCTTAATCCATTTTCACTCATCACTTTCTCTTCGATTGCTCGCTCTACGCTCTCCCTCCCTCACACAGTCCTCTCTCGGTTTCTCTCACATATTGCTTCTCTCTCGACATATTCATCTCATTGTTTCTTATTTTATCTCATGGATCTTTTCTTTCCTCCTCGATCCCACCATTTTTCAATCCCTCCAAATCCCTCTCTTTCTCGCTCTCTCCATACCTCCCACTCTTCTCTCTCACTCCCTATCAAACTCACTCATTGACTCCCTCTCATTTTCTCTATTGCTCTCTTTCACTCCCTCTCTCTTACTCTCTCCTCTCACCTTTTCTTTTCTCTACTTCTCTCTCACTCTTCCTCTCCTATTATCTCACTCTCTCTCATCCTTTGTCCCTTATTCTCCCCCTGCCCTTTCCCTCCCTCCCTCTCCCCATGTGATCTCTCTCCCTCTCCATCTCCTCTCTCCTTTCCTTCTCACTCGTTCTCTTAATCTCCCTCCCCGATCTCATTCTTACTCGCTACCTTTTTACTCTCGCTTCCTATTTCTCTCTTAAATCTTTCTTTATCTCCCCTTTGTCACTTCCCTATCTCGATTCGATCTCTCTAACTCTCTCCATCTATCTCCCGATTCTCTTTCTTGCCGTATCACTCTCTTTCTCGCTCTCTTGCCTTTCTCCATATGTTTCACTCTTTCATTATGCTTCTTTCTCTAGCTCTCGAAGCTCTCTCTTACTCTACGTACTCTCTCTTTACTCACTCTTTCTCTTCTATATCCATAACTCTAACTCTCTCCCTTCCTCTCATTCTCTTTCTTCTCTCCCATCATAGCTCTTTTCTTTGATTGCTTATCCCTTTATCTCCTCCTCCCTTCCTCCCTGCTTTTTCTCTCTTTGCCTCTCGAGGGCTCCCTTTCTCTTGCCATCTCCTCACTCCGTATTGCTTCTCTATTTCTCTCTCACTTTATCACTTTCTCCCCTCCTCGCTCCCTCACTCTCTTTAATTCCTCTCACTCTTACTCCATCACTCGCTTCGTCTCTCTTTCTCACTCTCTCTCCCGCTTTCATTTTTGGCTGTCCCTCACTCTCTATCTTCCTATCACTCTCTCTCTCTCCCATTTTTCTTGATACATTAAGCCTAACTTTCTCTTACTCACTCTCTTTCTTTCTTACACCCTTCCTCCTCCTTCCACTCCCCTTCCTCTCGCATTCTCATTATTTGTTCTTTCCTTTCTTATTTGTTGCTTACACTTCTCAACTCTTTCTCTAATGTTTCTCTCTCACTCTCTTCCTCTCTCTCGCACACACAATCTCTTTCTTTGCTCAATCTTTCTCTCCCACACTATCCACCATGTACTCTCTCTCGCTCTGACCATTATCTTGCTCGTATCCTTTGTCTTATCTTATTAATTCTCTCTTTCTCTCACCCTCTCCTTCCCTCTCTCTCTTTCTCTCACCCTCTCCTTCCCTCTCTCAGCCTCCTCTATCTCTCACTATCTTTTCATGACTCTTGTCCCTCTCTTTTCCTCTCATATGCTCACTCTCTCTTGCTCCTTTCCTAACTTTCTCCTTCATTCTCATGCTCTCTATCTCTGTTCACTTCCTCCCTTTAACTCACACTTTTTCTCCATTTCACCCTCTTAATATCTTTTTCTTCTCCTTTGTCCGTCTCTCTCATTCCCTTTCTTATATCCTCTTCTTTCCCTCACTCTCTTTTCCTGTTCTCTAGATCTCGTTCACTCTCTCCCACTTTTGTTCTCTTTATCGCTCTTAATCTCTTCCTCTTATCATTCTCACTTCCTAATTATTACCTTCTCTAGGTCTCCATATGTTGCTCACACTTCTCTCGATCTCATACACTCATACGCTCTCTCACTTTCTCGATCTCTTCGCTCACCTTTTTAGCTCGATTTCTTGCTCTACTGTCTCACTCTCTCTCGAAAATTTTTATTCTTTCTTACTTTTAATATCCCCTCTCTTTCCTTCGCTTCATCTTTCTCCCTTCACTCTCATCCCTCTTCTCTATTATTCTCTCTCCCTCTCTTTCACTTTCTGATCTCTCTTCTCTTTTAATCTCATTACTCCCTCCACTCTTTATCATTTAACTTCCTTAGTCTCTCTTTACCTTATATTTGTCTCACCCTCTCTCCTCTCCTCCCACTCACTCTTTAATCCCTCTTTTGCTCTCTTTCTCTTTATTTCATCTCCCTTGAATTCTTTCTTGCTCTCCATTACCACCTCCCTGTCTCTCTTTATTGATTTTTGTTCTATCACCCTCATTTCTCTATTACTCACTTTACTCACTCTCACTTCGTTGTTCTCACTAATTCACTCCTTCTCCCTCACTCTCCTTTTTTCTCTTTATTGCTCTTTCTTTTTCCCTCTCATTCTGCTCCCTCTTCTCTCATTTACTCTTTTCTCGATTTCTCTCTCACTCTTCCTCTACCATTCTCTCTCTCTCATCATTTCTATCTTTCTCTCTCTTAACTTCCCCTCCCACTCCTACATCTCAATCTCCCTCCTTCTCTCTCTCCCTCTCTCCCTCTCCATCTCCCACTATCTTTCCTTCTCGCGCATTCTCTTAATCTCCTCCTTATCTCGAAATATTTCTCGCTATCTTTGCGCTCTCAGATTCCTATCTCTCTCTTAAATCTTTCTCTTTCTCCATTTGTCACTCCCTCTCTCTCTTGATCTCTCTCACTCTCTCCCTCTATCTCCCTCTCTCGCTCTCTCCCTTACGATTTGCCCTACATCTCTCATTCTTACTCCGTACCTTTCTCGCATATGTCTCGCTCTCTTTTTATGTTTCTTTCTCTCACTCTCAAGCTCTCTCGGCTCTCCTTTCTCTCTTTACTCACTCTTGATCTCTCTATGTCCATCAACATCTCTCTCTTGTCTCTCTCAATCTCTCGCTCCCTCTTCTCTCACATTGTTTATTAATTTATCTCATCCCTTCCCTCCCTCCCCCTTATTTTGCTCTTTTATCTCTCTTTAGCTCGCTCTTCAACTCTTGCTCCATATATCATTCATTCTACGTCTCTTCACTCTAATCCTCTCTTTATCTCTTTCACACTCTCTATTCTCTCGCCCGACTTTTATCGCTATCTCCTTCCACACTCTCTATCTCTTTTTGTTTTTATCTAGTTGAGTCTCTCTTCTCTCCTTATTTATGTCTTACCCTCTCCTCCTCTGCTCATTCTTTAATCTATCTTTCTCCCTCTCTCGCTCTCTCTCTCTCATTTTATATTTAATCTCTCTTTGTTGTTGCTTTTCTTGCTCTTGCCCCCTCTCGTCTCTCTTTTGTTCTTTCATTATAACCCTCTCTTCTCTCTCCTTACTCTTTCTCACATCTTACCCCTACTCTCTTTCTTATTCTCCCTCCGTCCCTCATCTCGGTTGCTCCACATCTGAGAGAGATAAGGAAGCCGAGAGATGACTAGAGATGAAGAGTGTGATTGAAGAGAGCGAGTGAGAGAGAGATTAAGATAAGAGAGGAGTGTGTGTGTGTGTGATTGAGTGTAATGGAGAGAGAAAGAGAGTAATCGAAATGAAGTAAATGAATGATTGGAATAAAGTGAAAAATAGAAGGGAGGGAGTGAAGAGAGAAGATTGAAGAGAAGGAGTGAGAGAGGTAAATTTAGAAAAGTAGAGAGTGAAGAAAGTATGAAGGAAGATAGAGCAAGAAATAGTGAGCGGAGAGAGAGTGATTGAACGAGAGGGAAGGGTGAGAATAAGGAGGGGAGGGAGGGAGAGTGATTGAACGAGAGGGAAGGATGAGTGACAGGTGGTAGAGGATAAGTGAAGGGAGTGAGAGAGGGAAGAGAGGCTTAATAGAGGACATAGTAAGAGTGATCACAAGAGAGAATAGAGAGTTAGAAATAGAGGAGAGGTAAAGTAGTGAAATTGAGAGAGAGGCTGGGAAACGAAAGATGGAAACAAGCAATAGATAAAGAGAGAGAAAGAAAGTGGGGAAGAGAAAAAAATGAGAATGGAAGCAGCAGAGAAAGAGAGGAAGTAAAAGTGGTAGTGAGAGAAAACTAATGGGGAGACTAAGAGATATTTTAGTGAGAAAGAATATTTATAGATACATATGCTTATGAGATAGGTACAGAGAGGAAGAGAGAGAGTGGGAGGAGTAAGGAGAGAGTATGGGAGAGGGAGTGAGAGAGAGAAATGAGAAGAGAAGAGGAGAGAGATGAAAAAAAGCGAAGGAAATGTAGACCAGGGATAAGACAAAGAGATAGGGAAGGGAAATAAAGAGATGGAGAGGGGAAAGGCGAGTGAAATTTATGATGTTGAAAGAAGAAAGAGGGAGGACCTCATGGAGAGTAATGGGGATTGAAGAGAGAGTGAGAAAGAGAGAGAGTGTGGCAGAGAGGGGAAGAAAGGTAAGGGGCGTGGGAGAGGAAGAAGAAATAAAGCTAGAAACAATGAAAAAGCGATGAAAGTGTGAGAGTAAGAAAAATAAGGATCTGAGAAAATAAGGATACGGGAGAGAAGTAAAAAGTTAGTAAGAAGCGGGTGAGCTAGTGTGAGAGGCATATATAAAATAAAGTTGGAGAGAGTGAGAAGAAAGAGTAAGGTAAAGGAGTTAGATATGGAGAGAAAAGCGAGAAGAAAGGGAAGGAGTGAATGAGGGGAGGAAGAGAGGAAAGTGTATGAGAGAAGGTGAGAATAATGAGAGAGAGAAGAGGGAGAGAGTGAAGACGAGAGAAGGCGAGGAGGGCTTGAAAGAGAGAGAAGTGGAGAGAAAGGGAGAGTGGAGAGAGAGTGTAGGGATAGAAGGAGAGAAAGAGATAAAAACAAGACGACATAAGGCAAACGATAGGCGAGAAAGAGAGATATAATAGTGAGAGAGAGAGCATGTGTGGTAAGAGAAAGAAATAGAGAAGAGGATCGATAGAGTGAGAGAGTGTTAAAGAAATAGGGTGCTCGTAGATAGCGAAAGAGGTAAACGACGAGTAGAGAGGAGCAAAAGAGAGATGTAAAGGAAAGAGAGGGAGAGGGACGGAGAAAGGAAGAAAAAGTATGAGAGGGGAGAGAGAGATATTTACCATGGCTGAAAGAGAGGGAAAGGGGAGAGAGAGAAGGGAGGGTGGTAGGATGGCGAAAGTGAAATAGTGAGAGAAGAGAGTGATAGTACGGGGAGTAAGTTAGAGAAAATAATACTAAGAAAGAGAGAAGAAGTGATTGAGCTAAGTTGAAGAGAGGGTGGGAGCGATGGACGGAGAGAAGGCGTGAGAGAAATTTGAGAGAGAGTGAGAAAGAGGGACATGGAGATAAAAGGTAGAGGGAAAGGCATATAGTGCGAGTGAGAGACGAGATAAAGTGTGAAAAAGAGGGAATACGAGTAAGTGAAATTTAATAGTGCCTCTGAAATAAATCAGAGTACAGAGGCCAACAAAATACAACGTTAGAGAGACAACAAGTGAGAGAGGGAGTGAGACAGATTTAAGTGAGAGAGAGTGATGGAGGGAGAGAGCTAGAGAGAGAAATATAGAGAAGTGAGTGGGGGATGATAGAGCAAGAGGAAGTGAGTGAGAGGGAGAGAGTCAGGGTAAAGATGAGAATAAATGTGAGAGAGAGAGCGTGAGAGATAGATGGAAAGGTTGAGAGGAAGTTCGTGGGAGGGATAGAAGGAGAGAGTTGCTTGTGCGTGTGAGAGTTGGGGGAGAGAGATAACAAAAGAGAGTAGGGGATAGAGGAAAAGAGAGTGAGAACAGACAGAGAGAGAAGTGATGATAAGGACAGTAAGAAATGAGTGAGAGATAGTGTGATAATTGAGAGGGAGTGTGTGAGGGAGGGAGCGTGAGAGAGAATGAGAGATATAGGGAGAGAAAGAGTAATTAAAGAGTGAAAAGAGAGGTATAGTGAGAGGGCAAAAGAGAGCAACCGAGAGATAGTGATAGGGCAAAAGAGAGAAAGACAGGGAGTGAAGATAGGGATTGAAGAGAGAGCAAGCGGAGAGAGGGAGGCAAAAATAAGGAAAAGATATTCAGGGAAAATAAAGGAAAACAAAGTGAGTGAGAGGCAAAGAGAGATATAGAGTGAGATATGAAAAGAATGGAAGGGTGGGAAGAGGAGAGAGAGACACTGATGAAAGAGGGAGAGAGGGAGGGAGGAAGAGAGTGATAGATGGTTGGAGAGAAATAGTGAGTAAAGTGATAAGAGAGTGATGAAAGAGAGCAATATAGAGTGTGTGTGAGAAGAAAGAGAGAGAAATAGAGAAAGAATTAGTGATAAAGCATAAACAGAGAAAAGTATGAGAGAGGGCAAGAGTGAGAATGAGAAAGGCCGACGAAAGGAGTTAGAGGAATAAAAGAGAGTGGAAATGAGAGAGGAAGAGAGAGTGAAGGAAGAAATAGAGATAGAGTGAGAGACATGGAGAGATTGGTAATGAATGATGCTTAATGGGAGAGAGAGGGGGTAAACTGGTAAGGGGTGAGAGGAACAGAGGGAGAGAGGTATAAAGGGGGAGAGTGCGTGAGAAAGAGAAATAAGAGAGAGAAAGGGAGAGAGAGGAAGGTAGCAAAAGAAACAAGAAAGTTCGGGAGAGAGGGAGAGAAGATTGAGAGGAGAGCAAGGAGAGAGAGCAATAAAAGAGGGAGTAAGAGAGAGAGTGCACATGGAGTGAGAAAGAGAGATGGAATGAGGGAGTAAGAGTGTGAGTGAAACCAAAGGAGAGGAAGAGAAGCTAGAAAAGGTGAGAGTGCGAGAGAAAAATAGAGAGAAGAGAGAGTAAGGGAACAGTGAGTGGGAGAGAGGGAAAGAGCGAGCGTGCGAGAGAGGGAGTAAGAGAGAGGAAGATAAGGAAAGCAGGAGAAAGAGAGGGATGAAGGGAGTGAAAGTGGGAGGGAGAGCGAGAGAGACTCAGTGAGGGATAAAGAGAGCATCAAAAAGAACATAACAAAGAGTGAGAGAGAGAGATAAAAAGAGGTGGAATAGACAGTGAGAGAGAGGAAGAGAGTGAGTGAGAAATAGAGATAACATGAGGCAATGAGAGGATTTAAAGAGAGTGAACAGGAAAGAGAAAGGAAGAGAGAGTGAAAAGAGAGACTAACGGAAGATTGAGTAAGAGTGAGTGAGGGTTATTAAGAGAGGGAAAATAAGAGAATATAGAGGGAGGGAGGGAGTAAGAAAGAGAAGGATAAACTTAAGGAAAGGTGGGAGGTAGAGAAGTGAGAAAATGAGAGATGGAGGGATGGAAACAAGAGAGAGAGGAGGGAGTGGGAGATTAAGCGAGAGAAAAGTAATAGAAAAGAGAAAAAAGAGAGCAACAAGGTAGAGTATGAAAGAGCATAAGATAGAAAAAGAGAATAGAGAGTGAGAAAGCATAATAAAGATGGAGTGAGGGAGGGAGATGAGAAAGTGAGAGAAAAAGCAAAATGGTAATAGAGAGTGATATAGAGAGCAAGAAATTGAGCTAATGAGGGTGAGAAGGAGACAAAATGAGAGCTATTGAGGGAGTGTATGAGTGTATGAGATGGAGAGAGAAGAGTGAGATACGCAAGAGAAACCTAGAGAGGGCACGAATGTGGCATTGGGAATGATAGAGGAGAGAGTGAGAGAGTTAAAGAATACAGTAGTGAGTGAGTAAAGGAGATCAAGAGAGAAAGAGGAAAAGAGAGTAAGGGAGAGAAGAGGATATAAAGAAGGGAAAGAGAGAGCAGGACAAGAGAAAAAAGATACTAGGAGGATGGGAAGGGAGAGAGAGTGGGAGCAAGGGTTGGAGGAAGAGAAAAGAGAGATAGAGAGTGAGGGAGGGATCAAGAGAGATATATTGATAGAGAGGAAGAGAGTGAGAGCAAGAGTAAGGAAAGTAAAGTACGATAAAGAGAAGATAGAAAGAGGGAGGGAGGGAGGGAGGGAGCGAGAGAAGTGTGAGAAAATGTGAGAAAAAATGAGTAAAAAGTGAGAGGGATTAGGAGAGCGAGAGAGAGGGTGTGCGTGAGTGTGAGAGAGTGAAAGAGATTTAAAGAGAGAGGGAGAGAGTGTATGACGTGTGAGACGGAAAGAGAAGAGTAAGCTACAAAATGTACACCCAGAGAGAGCAAGATTGAGGGACTGAGAAAGATGGAGAGAGAGAGTGAGACTGATAAAGAGAACAAGTGTGAGAGGGAAAAGGAGATCTAGAGAAAGAGAAAAATAATCTCTTCCTTTCTCTCTCCATCCATCTTTCACTCTCCCACTTTCTAACCCTCACTCACTCTCACACACTCTCTTTTCCTTCCTCAATCTCTGTCTCTCTCTATCTTCTCCTTCCCCTCTATCTTTCTCTCTCTCTTTTCCTCCCCATCATTTTCTATTCCCCACTCCCTCTCTATTTCATTCAATTTCTTTTCCTCACACTCTCTACCTCTTTCACCCTTTTTCTTCCTCACTCCTTGTTCTTCTTTCATTATCTTCTTTCATTCTTTCTTCTCTTTCTATTTCTCTCACTCTCTCTACCTCTGTCACTCCCTCTCTTCAATATCTCTCACTCCATCCCTCTCTCTATTTTTCAATCTCTCTCACTCCCATCCTCTCTTCTATAACCTCTTTTTTATTACACTCACTCACACACAAACACTCCCTCTTCTCTCTCTCTCTCAAACCCACTCTCATTGTCTCTCTTGCTCCTCTTTTGCTCTCCTTCCTTACTCTTTTTTCTTTCTCTCTTTCTTGCTCCCTCTCTCTATTTTATTTCATTCTAACTTTTACTCCCTCCCTCTCTCTCTTTGTAACTTTCTATTCTCTTATGCTCTTTCTTTTCTTGATCACTCTTCTCTCTCTCACTCTCCCTTCCTCTATCCTCTTCAATCTTGCTCTTTCTCACTCCTTCCTTCTCTCTCTCACTTGTTCCCCTCTCTCTCACAAATGGTATCTCTTTCTCTCCATCTATCCCTCTCAAGGACTTCCCCTCAACCTTTCTATCTCTCTCTCTCATTCATTCTCCTCTAACCCTCCCTCTCTCCCTCTCACTCAGTCCCTCTTTATCTATCTTCCTCTACTCTATTCTCTCTCTATTTCTCTCGCCCTCCCTCCATCACTTCCTCTCGTATCTCTCTCACTCCCTCTCTCTTTCTCACTCATTGTTGTTTGTCTTTTACTTTGTATTCTGTTGGTCTCTCTTCTCAGTCTTTTTCACACCCACTATGCCTACAAATATTTTCTCTTGCTCCCTCTCTTTCTCTCTTTCACTCATTCTCACTTCCACTTTCGTTCCTCGAAATCTCTTCCCACTCCCTTTCTTTCTCCTTCTCTCTATTAAATTTTACTCACTCTTACTCCCTCTTTTCTCCCCCTCTTTTCTCTGTCTCTGTCTCTCTCTCTTGCTCTCTCCCCCTCACTCTGCCTATCTATATTCATCTCTCTCTTTATCTCACTCTCTTCTCTCTCAATTTCTCTCTCCCTCTCTCTCCTTCTGTCGCTCTCTCCCTCTCTTCAACTTAGCTCACTCCCCTCCCTTCTTCTATCTTTTTCACTCTTTATTATCTCTCTCACCTACTCTATGTACTGCTACTCCATCTTCTCTCACTATTTCTCTTAGTCCATCCTCCCACTCTCTCTCCTCTATCCTCCTCCCTCCCTCCCTCACACTTTCCTCTTTCTCTTTATATCACACTTTCCCCTCTCTCTCTCCTTTCCCTCGCTCCCTTTACATCTCCTCTCTCACTCTTTATCATCCATTCTTTTGTTCTCCCTCTCTATCCCCATTTCGCTCACTCTCTCTTGCTCTATCTTCCAGCACTCACATCTCTCCCTCACACTCTCTCCCTCTCTTGTTCCCTCTCTCTTCAATATTTCTCACAGCATCCTTCTATCTCTCCATTTCTTTCTTTTCACCACTCAAGCTCTCTCTTAGACACTCTTCTATATCTTTCTCTATTTCTCTCTATTTCTCCCTCTCTATTTCTCTCTGTATCTTCATTCTCTCTCTTTCTCTCACTCTCTCTTGCTCTCCCTCACTTCCTCTTGTATTACCTCATTCCTACTCTCTCCCTCACTCTTTCTCTTTCTCTATCCCACATTGTCTCTCTCCATCTCTATTGCTTCAATCCCTCAGACTATCTTTTTCTCTCTTTTCTCTCCCTCCCTTCCCTCCTCCCTTGCTTTGTTCCTCCCTCTCTCTCCATCCTTATCTCCCTCTCTTTTACCCTTTCTCTTGCCATTCTTCTATTCTCTCTATCTCCTTAACTCTTCTCACTCTCTTGCCCATCATCCCTCGGTCTCTCTTATCTCTTTATTTCCATTTCACTTTATATAACTTTCTCTAATGATCTCTCTTTAATCCATCGCACTCTCTATCTCATCTCTTTTACTTGATCTCTCCCTACTCTCTCTCTCTCACACACCCTCTATTCTATCTCTCTTTATCTCTCTATCTCTCTCACTCTCTCTTCTATCTCTCTCTTCTGACACAATTTATCCCTCACCACCTCTCTTTTGCTCCCTATATCCCTCTTGTTCTCCACTCTCCTTATCTCGCTCAATCTTTCCCTCTCTCATACTATCTCTTACCTCAGCCTTTCTTTATTTCCCTCTTATACCCTTACCCTGTTTGTCTCCCTCTTCGATTTCAAGATCATTCTTTCTCCTTCCCACTTTTTTTCTCGGTCCATGTTTTCTCTCTCTCATTTACTCTCTATTATGTTGCTCTCTCTTCTCTCTTTCCTTTCTATCTTGATCCCCCTCTCTAATGCTTCCTTACCTCACTTCCTCTCTCATCCTCTCTTGCTCTCTTTCTCTCGATGCAAACTCTTTCCCTCTCTCCCTCCGACTCACTTCCTCTTCATTCCCCTCTACTTCAATCTCAATTTCTACCCCCTCACTCCCTCTCACTTGCTCTCTTTCAATATCTTCCCTCACTCTCTTCTTTCATGCTCCCTTTACCTCTCACTTTCTCACTCTTTCCCTCTCTCGCTCTTTTTGTAATGTTTTATCATTTTTCTTTCTCTATTGCTCTCTATTACACAGGCACTCTCTTGCTCTCTCTTTTTATCAATCATCCTTTTCTCTTTACCCATTTTTCTATCCAACCAACCCTCACTCTCAGCCTCTTTCATTGCTTCATTCTCTCTCTTTCTCCCTCTCATCCTCACACTCTCTGCATATCTCCCTCGACATCTTCCTCTATTTACCTTTCACTCACTATATTTTGCTCAATCTTCTCTGTGTTCCTCTTCTTTCTCTCTTCCTCCCTCCCACTCTCACTTCAACCCCTTTCTATCTATTCCTTTCTAATACACTCTTCAATCCCTATCTTTACTCATTATTTTATTCTATCTCTCACTCTCTATTTCACCTCTCTTGATTTTGTTCTTGCTCTCCTTTGCCCCCATTCTATCTATCTCTTGATCTTTCTTCTATCACCCTCTCTTCTCTCTCTTTACTTATTCTATCTCTACCTCTATCTCATCCTCTCTCACACTCCCTCCCTCACACACTCACTCTCAGTTTCTCTCACATATTGCTGTCTCTT
The DNA here is from genome assembly GCA_022702705.1 of Papilionanthe hookeriana x Papilionanthe teres. Lineage (NCBI taxonomy): Eukaryota > Viridiplantae > Streptophyta > Magnoliopsida > Asparagales > Orchidaceae > Papilionanthe > Papilionanthe hookeriana x Papilionanthe teres. The sequence continues at coordinate 353,040 of CM040422.1, read as the reverse complement.
CTTATGCATCTCATTGTTTCTAATTTTTTCTCATCGATCTTTCATTCATCCTTGATCCCTCCCTTTTTCAATCTCCACTTCCTTCTCTTTCTCGCTCTCTCCCAATCTTACTCCTCTCTCTCGCTTCTATTGCACTCACTCATGTCTCCCTCTCCCTCTCTCTCGTTTTCTCTATCGCTCTCTCTCACTCCCTCTCTCTTGCTCTCTCCTCTCACTTTCTCTTTTCTCTACTTCTCTCTCGCTCTTTTTCTCCCATTCTCTCCCTCTCGCTCTCATCCTTTCTTCCTAATTGTCTTCCTCTCGCATCCCTCCCTCCCACTCAGACTATGTCAATCTTTCTCCATCTCCATCTCCTTCTCTTTTTCCTTCTCACTCATTCTCTTAATCTCCCTCCCTATCTCAATCTTGCTCACTATCTTTTGCTCTCACTTCCTCTCTCGCTTAATAACACTCTTATATATTTATTTCTCTATATCCCTCTTTCACTCCCTCTCTCTGTTAGTCTCTATAACTGTCTCTATCTATCTTCCCCTTTTTCACTCTGGTTCTCTATCTCTCTCTTTCTTGCTCTCTCCTCTTCACAATATGTCTTACTCTCTATTATGTTCTCTTGCTCTTGAGCTCTCTCTTACTCTTTGTTCTCTCTCTTTACTCACTCTTTGTGACCTTATATCCATCATTCTAATGCTTTCCCTTCCTCTCATTCTCACTTCCTACATCCCTTTCTCTTAACCTCTTATCTTCTCTTACTTTCTCTCTGTTAATCGCTTTAGCTCTCTTTCTTGCTCTTCCCCACTCCCTTTTCTGCACCATTTATTATTACTATTTTTTTATCTCTCCTCTTTCAGTTGCTCTTATCTCCCTCCCTCCTCCCTCCTCCCTCACACTCTCTTTCCCTTTCCACTCTCATAATATCTTCTTTTTTCTCTCTTGTTCCTTTCTCTTATTCCCTCTCTTATATCCTCTTCTCTCCATAATTCTCTTTTCCTCTTTCTCTTTAGATCTCTTTCATTCTCTCACTCTCGTTCCTTCTATCACAATCTTTCCCCCTCTATCTTTCTCACCCTCATTGTTGCCCTCTCTAGGTCTCCCTTATGTAGCTCCCTTCTCTCTCCATCTCACTCACTCTCTCTCGAGCTCTCACACACACTCATACACTGTATCACACTTTCTCATTCTCTCAATTTCTCTCCCACTTACGATAAGCTCAATTTCTAGATCTCTATCTCACTCTCCTTTACCATCTTTCTCTTTCTCTTGCACTCTTTCCCACTCCATTGTTGCATGTTTCTCCCTTCACTCGATATCCTCATCTTTATTATTTGCTCTGCCTTGCTCTCTCTTTGCTGCACTCTATTTTTTTCTCATGCTCTCTTGTTCTCTAGCTTTTCTCGTTCATCTTAATCTCTCTCTCCCTCCATGCCTCACTCTCTCTCCCTCTCTATTGCTTCCATCCCTCCCACCATCTCTTTCTCTCTCTTTTCTTCATCGCTCCATTCCTCCCTTACTTCCTCCCTCCCTTCCTCTCCTTCCCCATCTTCCTATGTCTCCCTCTCAATCCCCCTCTCTCTTATTCTCTCTCTCACCATTCTTCTATTCTCCCTATCTCTTTACCTCTCACTCACTCTCTTTTAATCTCCTCATCTCGCCCTATTTTCTTTTCACTCTTTATCGCTTTCTCTCTACTGTTCTCTCTTTAATCCATCTCAATCCCTCTTTCTTCCTCTTATTCTCACTCACTCCACCCCTCTCTATCTCACACCGTCTATTCCATCTCTCTTTATCTCTCTATCTCTCTCTCACTCTTGCTACTATCTCTCTCTCTCTTAACAGTTTCATCCCTCACTACCTCTCATTCACTCCCCCTCTCTCTTTCACTCCTGACATCCCACTCTTTTTCCACTCTCCTTATCTCTCTCTTGCTTCCAATCTCGTTCACTCACTCTCTCCTTCTCCCAAACTCTCTCTTCCTCGCTCTTTCTTTATTTCTCTCTGACACTCTCCCTTTCTCGCTCTATTTTCTCTCACTTCCATTTTACTGTTACTCTTACTCCCTCCTTTCAATCACTTTCTCGCTCCATGTTCACTCTCTCTCACTTATTCTCTATTTTGCTGCTCTCTCTTTTGTCTCTATTTTCAATATGTATCCCCTCTCTCCTCTCTATTGCTTTTGTGCCTCACTTCCTCTCTCTTCCTCTCTCACTCTCTCTCACACACACACTCTCTCCCTCTCCCTCTCTCACTTCCTTTTCATCCCCCTTTTTCAATCTCATATTTTACTTCCTCTCTCCAACTCGCTCACTCTCTTCCCTTACTCTCTCTTCATTCATACTCCCTCAACCTCACTCACTTTCACTCTCTTCAATCTCTAATACCCCTTCTTTCTATCTCTCACTTTCTCACTCTCTCCTCTCTCTCACTCTTTTCTCTATGCTTCAGTTTCTCTATTGCTCTCTATCACACACACATTCTCACTCTCTCACTCTTTTCTCTAATTTTTATTCCTCTCCCTTCTATGGGAGAGGAAGTAAAGATAAAGATCAAAGAGCTGCAAGGGAGAGAGGGTTAGGCAGAAATAGAGACAAAAGAGATCAAGGAAGATGGAGAAAGTGATAGTGAGAGGTGGAAAGAGGGAGATATTAAGGGAGATAAGGCAAGGGAGGGAGGGAGAGAGGGAATTGAGAGAAAGACTGAATTACTGAAAGAGCAAGAGAGGGAGGAAGGAAGAGACGAGAGATGGTCGGAGAGAAAGAGTGTGTAAAGTGATAAGAGAGTGATGAAAAAGAGAAGTAAAGAGTGTTTGCGAGGGAGAAAAGAAAGCAATGGCGAAAAAAAAAGTGGTAAAGAATAAACTAAGAAAAGAGTGAGTGAAGGTGAGAGTGAGGAAGATATAGAGAGACATAGATGGAGGGCATCAGTTGGATGGAAGAGAGAGTGAAGGAAGAGATATATATATATATTAAGAAAAAAGAGCTAGACTAGCTCCCTACATGTTAATGATGAAAGAACAATTACATAACCTAATGAAGTAACCAAAAATACTATGGTGGTATAAGATGCTGCACACCACACCCTTTACAAACACCAGTATACTTCCAAAAGAAAGAGGAAAACAAAATCAAAACACATATCAACCACTAACAGCCACCAATCTAAAGTGTGGAGCCTGCACAAGATCTGCATCCAAAAGGTAGGACAGGGTAGGAGGAGGGGCAGATGACACAAGGACCTGTTGAGAGTAGAGGGCTTTCCTAGCAAGCCAATTTGCGGGCTATTACCTTCTCTGTAAATGAAAGAAAGCTGGATATTACTTTGTTGGGATAGTCTTCTGATCTTATGTATCCAATTTGAATGATGCCGAGGATGATGGAGAGTGTTATGTAAGTATTGCGAGAATAGTGGCGAGTCGCATTCCACAAGGATATTGTGCCAATGACGGAAATGGCCAAATGTATAGCCCAAAAGCTGTCATTAACTCGGCTTCAAAGCATCGGCCGCCACGGTAGGAGTATGGAAGAGACGGATACACTTGCCACTAGGATCCCCGAACACACCACCACACCCGGCTCAAGTTCGTGAAAATGCCCCATCGAGTGTTAACTTTAATGAAAGGGGAGAGAGGAGCTTTCCAGGTTAACTAAAATAATCTTAAAGCTTGCTTGGGGTGAACAAGGGTAGGATAGTGAAGAATATTGGGGAAGCTGCTTCCAAAGAATGATTTTGGTCAAGAAGGCCTGACGGTTTGTTACCACGAGTTAATACTTTACTACACTCCTCATTTTTTACTTTGTTCCTGTGCATCCGGATGAACCATGCGATCGGAAATGGGACAGCAACTAAATTAGCTTTATTCCATTGCTGTCGTGCAGTGGATATGTCCTTCCAATCAAGTAGAAGAGTATTTATGTTTAATAAATATATATATATATATATATATATATATATATATATATATATATATATATATATATATATATATATATATGTTGGCGAGTTGGGTTTAGAGCTCTGCTGAGGTTTCGGCCATGATCCTGCCGGCTGGCCGGCTCTGCGGTGGTGGAAAAGGTGAGTGGGTCTGTTGGTGATTCTTTATGTAGACTCTTGGTTGAGTGTGGTTGTGGCTTTGGGCATCTTTGCTGGTGGTTTTGCCTTTCTCGGGCTTCTCCTATTTCAAATTTCTACTGTTCCATTGGTTTCTTGGCCACCTGTGCTCTGACCGTTTCCCTTGCTTTTGGAGTTATGTTTTGGAATTCATCTGTTGGGTTGAGTCTTTGATTCTGCTGTCCTTTTTGTTCTTGGGTTCTCACTGGTTCTGGTTGAGTTTTGGCATTCCTGCAATGGCTCACCCCATCGACTTGGAAACAAACTTAGCTTGTGCCAAAGCTACATATGCTGGTGTGGTGGGAAATGCCACTTCTATTTCAGATCCTTCAAAGCTCTTATTCCCCTAAAGACTTCATGATGCTGCAGCTGGTAGGTCTTCTTGCCCCTTCATTAGACCCATTGAGGAAAGGGAGGGCTGCCCAGTTGTTATTTTTCTTCTTGAGGAGTTGAATGAATTGGATGAAGAAGTTAAACTTACCCTGGTTAGTAAATTCACTTTGGGACATCCTAAGATGGAGCTTGTGAGGAAGTATTTTGATTCACTTAACTTCAAAGGGAGATGGAAAGTTGGTCTCTTGGATGGAAGGCATTTGCTAATTAACTTCACCAATGAAGAGGATTATGCATTGTTATTTGCTAAACAACTGGTTAGCATTGCAGGAGTGGATATGAAACTCATCAAGTGGACTGCTGATTTTGATCCCAACAAAGACCCTCCCATTGTTCCCCTTTGGTTCAATCTAATCTCCCTTATAGATACTTCAACCAAACTGCCTTATTCCAAATTGTTAGAGCACTAGGGACCCCTCTCTGGTGTGATGCAGCCACAATCAACAAAGCAAAGCCTGAAGTAGCTAGAATTCAGGTTGAAAGAGATGTCTCCCTGCCTGAAATCAAGAAAATTTCAATTGGGTCTCAAGAGGAGGGCCAGTGGCAAGAGGTTGTTATGCAGCAAAAACCTTATTTTTGCACACACTGTAAGATGTTTGGTCATACCATTGATAGATGCTATATAATCCATCCCCCAAACAAAAGACTCCCTCATCTGTCTCAAGTAAACTCTTCTCCTGCTGTGGAGGCACCTATTGCTGATGACCAGGTGGATATCAATCCTGTACTTCAGGCTTCTGTTGAGAGACCTACATCTAGTCTTTCTGCTGTCCAGTTGGTTAACAAACAAAAGGTGCCTACTGTGAGACCTGCACCTGGTACTGCAGGCTTCAAGAAGGCTGCAACTCATCCCCCAATATTCCTGATGTGAGATCCCCTAAGGACACTTTGAATCTAGCCCCAGATCAGGGTTTCAGTACTGACTCCCCCCAGTAGCTGGACATCTCAACAAGAGAGTCTACTCCAGTGCTAGGGTCCCCTCTTGAATAAAATGCTAATTGGTGCAGAAGAGAAGAGGAAGAGATTAGAATCATCTCCCCATCCCAAACCTCTGAGCTCTGGGTAGAAAATTTACCTAATACTTGTTATCTACGATATGCAAGGCGATTTAGAAGGGAAATGGCACACACGGCTCTCGAGGAAGAAGAAAAAGACACACTGCGAAGTCCAGAAATTAGGCACCCCTCTTGCGAGGGGAGCGGCGGGATCTATTAAAACTAGATCTAAATCACAACCCCCCACCCCCCACCCATGATCATTTTGCTTTGCTGGAATATTAGGGGAATTGGTAACCCCTTATCCCTCAAAAGAATTCTTCACCTCAATAAAAAACACCAGCTTTGGTGTATTGCAATCCTTGAACCTATGGTGCACAAACACCCCAAGAAAATTATTAATAAATTCAATGGTTTCAGACATTTTGCCAACTGCAATAACAAGATTTGGATCCTTTGTAGGAAGGAAATCCTTTGGACCCCTCTTATTGATAATCAGCAATCCATTCACTCTACCTTCAGCATCTGGCCAAAGTGGGTTTGCAACTTTTGTTTATGCTGGGTGCAGAACAGAAGATAGATATAACTTATGGAGAAACATCCACAGTATTGGTTCTAGCCTCTCTTCCCCATTGCTTGTGGGAGGATACTTCAACTGCATTTGTTCTTCAGCTGAAAAGCTGGGAGGCAGACCTTCTAACTTAGCATCCATGATAAAGTTCAATGAATATATACAGGCTGCAAACCTTTTTGATCTTGGCTTCAAAGGACCTTCCTATACCTGGAAAAGAGGCAACACTTGGGAAGGCTGGACAAAATTTTGGTTAACAGCAGTTGGATCTCCCATTGGCTCCTCATCTTTGTGACTCATTTAAGTCTTACTGTATCTGACCACAGACCCCTCCTAATTACTATAACTTCTCCAAAACCCTCTAATTCCTCGCCCCCCTTCAGGTATTTGAACATGTGGTCCACACAGGCTGACTTCCTGAGCATTGTTCAAAGCAGCTTTTGCAATGTGAATCATGTTTCCCCTCTTATCAGATTAAATCTCCTTCAGATCAAGCTCAGTAAAGCCCTTAGACATTGGAGTTGGCAGAATATTGGTGATGTTTCTAAAGCTGTTAGTAAGGCTGAGGAAGAAGTTGTTCACTCGAAGCAAAAGCCCTAGTAGAGCTGCTAGTGAAGATCAACTTATAGTCACTCGAAGCTAACCTTCTATTAGCTTCTGAATAACAGGAACTTTTTCTGAAACAAAAAGCTGCAGTAAACCGCTTCAACCTTTGTGATAGGAACACCAAATATTACCAAGCTTATATCAGATTTAGAAGAAAATTTAACAACATCAATTGTATTAAGTCTGCTTATGGTACTATGTTAAGGGACCTTGCTGATATTGCCCAAGATGCAGTTAATTACTTTGAGAAACTTCTTACTCACAGCAACAGAACCAGAACTCCTATTGATAGTTCTCTCTTCCAGAATGATGTCCATTACACTAACAGTCTGGATTTGACTGGCATCCCCCCTGAGCAGGAAATATGGGAGGCAATAAGTTCAGTGGACAGCTCCAAAACAGCTGGGCCAGATGGGTATACTGCTGACTTCTACCATAAAGCCTGGGATATTGTTAAAGGGGATGTGGTTAAGGCTGTACAATGCTTTTTCCAGGGCCACCCTCTTCCCAGCTATTTTAGTGCTTCTAACTTTGTTTTGATACCTATGAATAATAATCCTCAGAATTGGAACCAGTATAGGCCAATTTGTCTTACTTCTGTGATCAGCAAAACCATTAGTAAAATCATTGTGGGAAGGCTCCAACCCCACCTTGATAGCCTAATCAGTCCAACTCAGTCTGCTTTCATTAAAGGAAGATCCATCAATGACAACATTTTACTGGCACAAGAACTTCTTCAAGATCTGGATAAGGTGAAGAGGGGGGCAATGTCATTTACAAATTGGACATTCAAAAGGCTTATGACACTATTAATTGGGACTTCATTATGGAAGTGCTCACTGCTAGAGGCTTTACTTCTCAGTTTTGCAATCTTATCAGAAGATGGCTAGAGTCAAATGAACACTCTATTCTTCTTAATGGCCAAGCTTGGGGCTCCTTCAAAGCATCTAGAGGGCTCAAACAAGGAGACCCCCTATCTCCTACAATCTTCATCCTCTCATTGGATTACTTCTCTAGAATGCTTGATAGAGATACTCTTCATCAAAACTATACCAGGTATCATCACAGATCCAATATTGCTATTTCTCACCTTATGTTTGCAGATGATATAATGATCTACTCAAAGGCTCATAGGAATGCTGTAAAAAAGTTAAAACATTGTCTGGATTCCTTTCAAACTCAATCTGGCTTGTCATTTAACACTGCCAAGTGCCAAGTGGTTTTCTTTAAACACATCCCAGCCCACATCAAGCACTGGATCTTGGAGTTTACTGGTTTCTCTTATAATTATCTTCCTATCAAATACTTGGGTGTATTTCTTACCTTGGGAAGGGCAAAACAAATTCAATTTGATGAGATTTTGGACAAGATTCATTCTAGACTAAATTGCTGGACCAACTCCTTCTTATCCAATGGTGGCAGAATAACCTTATTAAAAAGTATACTCACATCCTTTCCATCTTATCTACTACAAGTTACCCCATTGAAAAAGAGCACTCAGATGCAAATTGAAAGAGCTTTCAATCGTTTCCTATGGTACAGTCGAGACAGCAACTCCGTTGGACTTCCTAGCAGAAAGCTACAAAACCTACTGAAGCTGGTGGTTTGGGGTTCAAAGGGCTTGATCAACTACAACAGATCAACTTCTACAAATTGTGGATTCACTTCAGGGTACAGAATTCTTTTTGGGCTAAATTCTTGAAAGGGAAATATTGCAGGCACATCCATCCTTCCCTTGCTATTAGAAGACTGGGGGAATCCAAAATCTGGGTCAGAATGTTAAGAGTTAGACAGGAAGCAGAAAACCATTTCATATGGAACTTGGGTAATTGGGAGATTAACTTTTGGCTGGATAACTGGTGCCCAAAGGATTGGTTAATTCCCAATTCATCCCAGGTGGATCACAACTTAAAGGTGGTTGATCTCTGGGATGGCTTTAATCGAGTCTCTCCCTCATCTCGGAGCAATTCTACAAGACCACTCGGCCAACCAAATTTCTACTGTCAAATTTACTAGGGGAGACACGACAACATACTGCTGGAAAATCAAAAGTTTCAAAGTATTACTAAAGTCATCTATAGGAAAACTTTCCAATGTCCCTCAGTACCCTGGGGTAAGGCCATCTGGAATAAATTTTTGTCCCCTTCCATGTCTTTCCTATCCTAGAGAGCTTTGCACAGTATTATTCCAACAGATGACATACTCAAATTAAAAGGGCTGAGAGGGCCATCCAAATGTGTTTTGTGCCACCAACAAGAGGAGACTATAACTCACTTGTTTTTCAGATGTACCTTCTCCCAGAATGTGTGGAAAGCACTTAGTCCTCACTTGAGTAAGGGTTGTGGTCTTCACTGGGATCAATTCCATACCTGCTGGCAGGATAGGAACTACCATAACTTCAATCCCATTTACTTTATAGTTATGTGGTTTACCTGGATGGCCAGAAACAAATCAAAATTTGATAACACTCCAGCTACTGTTACTAATGTGGTGAGAAATTGCAGAACTTACATTACCAAAATTATTACACATAAGCAGTTTCCAAATATTCTTAAGATGAATTTATTACCCAGTGCTTCCAAACCTTTCATCAGAATCGTCAGATGGCTTCCCCCTCCTTGCAACACCATCAAAGTCAACACTGATGGTAGTTTCTTCAAGGGCTGTGCTGGTGTGGGGGGTATTTTTAGGAACACTAAAGGCCACTGTCTGTTATTCTTTCATGGTCCTGTGGCAGCCCAAGATGCTTTTGAGGCTGAGCTTATTGCGGTGCTGTGGGCATTTCAGTTGGCCAGGAAAGCTGGTCGGTCAAATATCTGGTTAGAGGTGGATTCTAATGAACTGATCCTAAGTCTTAATAGTGGTTCCCACACCACCTGGCACCATAACTACTGGCTACAACTCATCCAAACCATGAAGTACCCACAAACTAAATTTTCCTTCAACTATAGGGAGGATAACAAACCAGCTCACTAGTTGGCCAGAAAAGGTGCAGATTCACCTAATGTTCTGGTCTCTAATACTCCCTCCTGGGATCTCACCTACTTAATCAATGGGGACAACCTAAGCTCCCCTCATTTCAGAATTGAGCATAACTCTTCACCTGAAGTCAGTGCCTCTCCTGATGCCACATCACTCCTCATATGAGCAGATTTTTTGTTCTGTATGGTTGTATTTACCTTTTTGTGTCTTGCTACTATGCCTTGTTCATTGTACTGGCACCTTATAAGCCTTCAGCTCTGTTTTCTTTTTGGTCTTTTGGGGGGTCTGTCTAACCAAAGGCTTGTCTGTAATCTGTTTCTTTGTTTCAACAAGCGAGAAGCTCTGAGTAGCTTCTTATATATATATATATATATATATATATATATATATATATATATATATATATATTCAGGATGGGAGCAATTGGTCTCTTCCATGACTTAAAGCCATTTTATAGGATCACTCGGCTAGGCGATTTCTACCATCAAATTTGATCGAAATATTCCCGATAAAGTTAGTTGGAGTAATCACCACACTCGGAATATAACTAAAACTATTTACGGAGTCTTTTCAATCGGCCTTCGATTTCTGGGGAAACTCCATATGGAATAAATTTTTGTCCCCTTCCATGTCCTTTCCGTGCCTGGAGAACCTTCCATGGCCTCATCCCCACTGATGATATACTTAAACTGAAAGGCCTTAGGGGGCCCTCTAAATGTGTACTCTGCCACCAACATGAAGAATCCATCTCTCATCTTTATTTTAATTGCTCCTTTTCCAGATTTGTATGGTACGCAACTAACTAACGAGTCGGAAGAACCAAACTTATTGCTTGGGAAGATCTTCATAAACTTTGGATGAATAGGGGAAATCAAAAAGTTAATACTCTACACTCGCATTGTGATTTGGTTTATGTGGATGGCCGAAACGAGTGCCAAATTTGAGGGCATAGGCTGCCATCTGTGGATAAAGTAGCCAAAAACTGTAAAACATATCTACACAAAATTATTAAACACAAGGGTTTCACCAATCTGCTGCAAATTGAGCTCCCACCTGTTGTTGGTAAAAAAGTTAATTTGGTTAGATGACTTCCCTCTACTAACCCAACCATTAAAATTAATACGGATAGTATCGTTTCTCGAAAGGATAATGCGAGAGTGGGGGAATTTTCGAAACTCTCATAGTAATCGCCTCCTTTTCTATTATGCACCTGTGAAAGCTAGAGATGCACTTGATGCTGAATTTATTGTTGTGGAGTATGCTTTGCATATTGCCAAAATTGCTAACTGGTCGAATATTTGGCTAGAAGTTGATTCCATTCGTTCTCCTTAACACTCTACGACAAAATCGACCTACAACCTGGATGCAAGACTATTGGAGAAAACAAATAAATCAGGCTAAACCCGCTCATTTTACCACTTCTTCAATTCTTAGGGAGGGTAATAAAGTGGCAAATTGGTTAGCGATTATGGGGGCAAGATCCCTGCAGGTGTTAGTTTCTACAACCCCCCCCCATTGATCTCAAAATGTTAATTAATGGAGATAAGCTACAGCTCCCACATCTTAGAGTGGAGACATTCCCTGTTTTCTGAAGGGAATGTCTCTATGGTCTTTTTTTTTGGTGGTTTGGTTTTTTGGGTGCTATGGGGTTTTCACCCAACCACTTTTAAACTTACTTTATATATATACATATTTATATATGTATACATATATATACACACACACACAATCTTTTGGCTTTCTTGTTTTGTGGTCTTTAGGGAATGGTCTCCATTAGGTTTTTTGTTAGTTGGAGCCTTTCCATCTATGATTTTGTACTCTCCTTTTATTATTAACTTGTAAGGAGCCCACTGTCTACTCCTTTTTCTTAATATATATATATATATATATATATATATATATATATACATATATTTATATATATATAGTGGGTAGAGAATGATATTTAGTGGGAGAGAAAGGGGGATGAATTTGAAAAGAGTGAGGGAGAGAGGGGGAGAGTGTGTATGAGAGAGAATGAAGAGAGAGAGAAGGAGAGGGGGAGGGATGGAGGGAGAGAAGGAGGCAAGAGATTATGGGAGAGAGGGGGAGAGAATGAGTGAGAGGTAAAAAGTGAGGGAGAATGGGAGAACATAGAGTGAGTGAGGGAGCAAGAAAGAGAGGGATAAAGGTAAGGGAGAGAGGTAGAGAAGTGAGAAAATGAGAGGGGTGGAAGCAAGAGAGAGATATGAGAGAGAGTGGGGAATAGAGCGAGAGAAAGTAAAAGAAAAGAGAGAAGAGAGAACAACAAAGTAGAGTGTAAAAGAGAGTATAAGATATAAAATAGAATAGAGAGTGAGAAAGAGAGAGTGACAGAGAAGGGGATAGAGAGAGAAGACAAAAAGATGAAGTGAGGGAGGGAGAGGAGAGAGTGAGAGAAATAACAAAATGGTAATAGAGAGTGAGATAGAGGGAATGAAAATAGAGCTAAAGAAGGTGAGAGGGAGTGAGATTAAGGGAGAGTGAGAGAGTGTATGAGTGTGGGAGATGAAAGAGAAGAGTGAGCAACCCAAGAGAGATAGAGGGAGAGAGTGAGGTGTGTGTAGATGGAGAGAGGGAGGGAGAGACGGAGGGAGAGAGAGAAGTGTGAGAGAATGTGAGAAACAATGAGAAAGAAGAGAGACGGATTGGGAGAGATAAAAGTTGGAGAGCGAGAGAGAGTGTGTATGAGTGTGAGAGAGGGAGAGAGATTGAGAGAGGGAGAGAGTGTATGAGTGTGCGATATGGAGAGAGAAGAGTGAGATATATAAGGGAGACAAAAAGAGCACAAGATTGAAGGAGTGAGAAAGATAGAGGGACAGAGTGAGATCAATAAAGTGAGCAAGTGTAAGAGAGTGAAAGAGATCTAGAGAGATAGTGGAAAGAATGTGAGAGAGAGAAGAGGATAAAAGAGATGGAAGTAGAGAGGGGACAAGAGAGAAGAAAGATTAAAAGGGTGGGAAGGGACAAAGATGTAGAGGAGGGAGGGGGAAGGAGAGGAGAGAGATAAAGAATATGAGAATGAAACAGAGTGGGGAGGAAGCAAGACAAATATTTAGATGGAGAGGGATAGAATGAGAACATAAGTAAAAGAGATTGAGAGTAAGTGTGACTGAGAAAGGGAGGGAGAGAGGGAGGGAGGGAACTGTGAGAGAAAGTTATAAATAATGAGAGTGAGAAGAGAGAAGGATTGAGAGAGATAAAAGTTGGATAGCGAGAGATAGAGTGTGTATGAGGGATGTGGGACATAAATATTGAGCAAAGAGAGAAGAGTCAGTGACAAAAGAGAGAGCAAGAGAGAGAAAAGCAAGAGAGCAAGAAATAAAGATATAAAAGGGAGTTAGAGAGAGGTAGAGAGAGAAAGAGAGAGTAGAGAGAGGGATTTACAAAGTTTAAAGAGTGAATGATTGAAACAGAGAGTGAAAGATAATATGAGACAAATAGAGAGTCAAGAGAGTGAGAAAAAAATTAAGGGGGAGTTGAGAGAGAGAGAGCAAAGGAGATGAGTGAGAGAGAGATCAAGGGAGAGATTAAGAAAGAGAGCAAGGGAGATGCAGCAGTAGAGGGAGAGAGTGAGAGATTATGTGAAAGAAAAAGGGGAGAGAGAAAGAAGGAGACACAAAGAGGGAATGAGGAATGTGAGAGAGGAAGACAAAGAGAGTGGGGGATATCTGGAGAGAAAGGGTGAAATGAAAGAAAGTGAAAAGATAAATCAAAGAAAGCTTAGAAGGGAGAGAAAAAATAGAGAATGAGAAAGAGAGAGGGACAAATTAAGAGTAAGAGTAATATAGAGATGAAGAGTGGGACTGAGAGAGAAATAACAAGAGAGGAAGCGAGAGGAAGAGAGAGTATGTGTGTGAGTGAGAGTATAGAGAAGAGAGTAATAGAAGATAGAGCAAGAAAGATTGAGAATAAATAAATAAAAATTGAGAGAGGGAGGGAGTGAGAGTGATTGAAAAGAGAGGGAGTGATAGAGGAATATAGAGAGAGAAATAAAGAGAGACCAGAGTGTGAAGGAAGATTGAGCAAGAGAGAGAGTTACAAAGATTAAAGAGTGAATGATTGAGACAGAGAGTGAAAGAGAATGTGAGAGACAAATAGAGAGAGTAAAGAGAGTGAGAAAAAAATTGAGTAAGGGAGAGTTGAGAGAGAGAACAAAGGATATGAGTGAGAGAGAGATCGAGGGAGAGATAGAGAGAGAGAGCAAAGGAGATGCAGCAGTAGAGGGAGAGAGTGAGAGAGTATGTGAAAGAGAAAGGGGGAGAGAGAGAAAGAAGGATGCATAAAGAGGGAAGAAGGAATGTGAGAGAGGAAGACAAAGAGAGTGGGGGATATCTGGAGAGAAAGGGTGAAATGAAAGAAAGTGAAAAGAGAAATCAAAGCGAGCTTAGAAGGGAGAGAAAAAATAGAGAATGAGAAAGAGAGAGGGACAAATTAAGAGTAAGAGTGATATAGAGATGAAGAGTGGGACTGAGAGAGAAATAGCAAGAGAGGAAGTGAGAGGAAGAGAGAGAGTGTGTGAGTGAGAGTAATAGAGAAGAGAGTAATAGAAGATAGAGCAAGAAAGATTGAGAATAAATAGATAAAAATTGAGAGAGGGAGGGAGGGAGAAATTGAATAGAGAGGGAGCGAGAGAGGAGTAGAGAGAGAGAGAAATAAAGAGAGAACAGAGTGTGAAGGAAGATTCAGTAAGAGAGTGAGCTAGAGTAAATGAGGTGAGAGAATAAAAGGAGTGAGAGAGAGAGGGAGAGATGGAGTGAGCAAGTGAGAGAGGGAGATGGAGGTGTTGAGAGGGAAAGGGAGAGGGATGGAAGGAGGGAGAATGGCTGAGAGGGAGGGAAATAGAGGGAGGGATGCAAGAGAGAGTTTGTGTGAGTGATAGAGAAGGGGAAAGAATTAGAAGAGAGAGGGAATTGGTAGCAATAGGAGAGATAGTAAGAGCGAGTAAGAGAGAAAATGAGAAAGAGAGGGAGAGGGTAAGAGTGAGTGGGTAATAGAGAAATTGAGAGAGAAGCAAGATAAGGGAAGAGAGAACAAGAGGAAAATGAAGAGTAAGAGAGGACGAGGGGAGAGATATAATAAGTTAGAGAGAGGGAGAGTGATTATGAGAGAAGGAGAGAATACAAATAGAGAGATATTGTATGATAGAGCAGGTGAGAAAGAGAGAAGCAGAGAGTAGATGAGTCCAATATTCTTCTATTATTTTTCTGAATTTTCATATTAATATCATCCTTGAAATTTATAAGAAATGGATCTCTATAAGATAATTCAAGATCTCCCAAATTTTGGATCGAATTCTCTTTAGATAATTCAGATTCAGGATCAAATTCTTCTATGTCACTCTTCTGTTTCAAGTTATCTTCCAATTCCTCCCCTTTATAATTATTAAATGATGAAGGATCTATCTTAGTTGAGGAAATAGGTTTTTCTAATTCCTTAGGAATTTCTTCCAACGGTCTTCCAATATGCTTATCATGTTTTCTCAACTCAAAGTTCTTTTGAAATTTATCCTCAAATTCTCTTCCAAGTCCTAGTTCAATAACTTTATCTTGTTCATCATTCAATTAAGGTTTTTCTTGTAATTGAGTTGAATATGAGGATATAAGGAATGGTGGTGTAGATGAATTCTCTAAATAGGTAGGCTTTAAAATTATATGGGGTACATCCGTCTTAAGTTCATGAGATTTTTAAACAAATGGAATTACAATTTCACTATTTTTGGCAGCTTCCATCATTTCACACCACTCTTGAACATACATACAGTCTTCTTTAGATAAGGTTTTTAACTTATCATGAAAATCCATTCTGACCTGATCAATTTCTTAGAGATGGTCTTTACTTAGATAATCAATTTCATCCATCCAAAAACATTCATCATCATTTCTCTCAGCTGGAAATTTCATAGTCTTCCACACATCAAAAGTGACTTTCTGGTCATTAATATTCATAATCAACTCTCCATTTTTCACTTCTATCATAGTTTGTCCAGTAACAAGGAGTAGTTGTTCATTATCGTTCTCTTTAGGTTTAATCTCAGTGTTACTATGAAGTGTTCCTTTAGGTATATTGCTAAGTGAATTAGCAATTTCTCCCTATTGATTCTCTATGTTTCTAATCGCAGCATTTTGACTTTGCAACTGGTTTCCAAGCTGCAATACCACTTTTTCTATAAACATCTTCTTATCCTCAAATTGTTGATCAATATTAGTAACCAATGGATGTCAAGGCCTATATCTTGTGTTACCATGCCTATTTCAACTTCCATTAGGATTTTCATGATTATTTTTCCATTTTTAGTTTCCACCCTAAGTAGTATGATTCCAATTAAAATTAGGATGGTTCTTCCAACATGGGTTCTAAAAGTTAGATTATGGGTTGTTGATGCACTAAAAATTTATGTTGCTCTTGCTATATAGTTTTATCCATTTTTTGTGATATTGCACTTTAGAGAAAGGTATTTTTCATGATTTGTTACAGATATGATGATTTTAGGTAATTGGAGCCAAAAGAAGCGAAAAGGAATGAATTCAGAGCAAAGAGGAGGAAAAAGGACGAAAACAGATTCTGGCGACGCAGGCGCCAGAATGGGCTCTACCTGCACCATTTTCCAGAGAGCTCGGCAATTAATTCGATGATAGAGCGTCGCCAACACCCTATCGGACGCCGCCGATGCTCAATGTCGGTGGAATTCAAATTTGAAGATTTTTGGCGACCTTTTGAAGGGATGCCTATGGAAACTCTTGGGATTTCATTCCTAACTTATAAGTAACTACTTTTGAATGAAAAATAGTGTGTGTCATGTGTATTTTAGAGAGTCTAGTGTGTTTTGAGTGTTAGGGCATAGGAGAGAAGAGTGTATAAGTGACAATTTGAGAGGGAGTAAAGTGAGAGATTGCTTCTTCCTTTCCATTCTAAAGAGGGAATTGAGAGTTGCAAAGAAGATAGAAAAGGATTCAAAGTAACTTCAAGTGAATTTCATTGGGATAGGGAAAGAGATAAGTTGTATTTTATTTTGTGGTTTGTATGTCTTTTCTTTTATATATAAAATCCATGTTTTATTGTATCTTCTCTAGGAATTCTGAGTAGTCTCCTTTGTCTTTCTTCTTGCATAGAGATGTGATGATGTGTTGATGTGGATTTGAAGTGTTTTTAAAATATTGAAGAAATTGTGATGGTTTTTCATTTCGAACTTAATTTACTTTTCGATCTGGCCAATTGAATTGTTAAAATTTGTTGTTGAACATTAACTCTGAAAGTATTTAGTGTCTTACAGCAACAAGGAAGAACCCATTCAATTTACATGGATGAATTGCGTAGTTCATGAGAATTGAGTGAAAATAAATAGATAAATATGTTTTGATGGACGTCAAATTAAGGTTTCAGGGTGACATGCTGAGAACCCCAATTTGGTCCTAACATTAGTAAATAAACTCGAACGTTAGCCTTTAGGTAAAGGGTGAGTGGGAGCTCCGTAGTAACAACCGGTATCCTCCTAGCCTAGCCTTAGATTTAGTAACTAAACTTAGGATATGTCAATGTTCTTTTCATGCTTAGAAGAGGAGGTACTCTTTTAAGGGTAAAGAAGCAATTAAGCTCCTATTTGGCACAATACCATAGATAATAATTCCATATCATCCACACATCATATTCTCGCTGTAAGAAGAAAGATACTTTTCTTATATATCAAAACCTTTCAAATAGATAGCTTAGTGTGTGTCTGTTAGTTAATTTTGTTTTAAATATATTAGAAGTAATTGTAGTTTGTTTAATTTTTATTGTTTTCTGCATCTTGGTGGTAGAAGTAAACATTAAACTTTAATCGCAATTTGAGTATTGGAATTTAGTATTACATTATCTATAGTAAGATTCACCCTTCCCTATGGGATCAATAACTAGGACTCCATTAGAGCCCTTTATTACTTGATATGATACGTATACTTGCATTGAATGGGTGGACTTTATAAAATCATTATAAATATATATAAATTTGAGTTCATAGGTTCTTGCAATTTTAAACTCCGACCTGCATCAATTGTTTATGGTATTTATAGTCTCATATAATAAGTTGGAATAAATCATACGCCCTAATGAACATTCCTCACTTACAGGAGTAAATTGAGGTTGGTTCATTCCAAATTGGTCCAACTTCCTTGATATTGTAGCAACCTGAGATGCAAGAATTGCAATCGCATCAGTATCATGAACACTAGCTACATTTTTATGATTTATCCTTGCAGATGGTCATTAAAATTCATTTGTAGCCATTTCTTCAATTAATCCATACACGTCATCAAATTTTTTTGACATTAATGAACCACCAACAGCAGCATCAATAATGGACCTAAGGGATCCTACTAACTCATTATAAAAAGTTTGAATGATTAACCAATCTGGAAGAGCATGATGTGAACACTTTTTTATGAGTTCCTTAAATCTTTCCCAGGCTTCGTATATTGATTCCCCTTTATACTGACAAAATGAGATAATATCGTTTCTAAGTTGAGTAGTCCTTGAAGGTGGAAAATACTTAGCTAGGAATTTCTGAGTTAAATCCTCCCAATTTTAATAGAACGAGGTGCTAATGAGTATAACCACATTTTAGCATTATTCCTTAGTGAGAAAGGAAAAAGCCTTAGCCTAACAATATCATCTAACAAGCCGTTATAACGAAATGTAGCACAAAGTTCTAGAAAACTAGATAAGTGTAAATATGGATCCTCCGAAGGAGTTCCCCTGAACTGGTTGTTCTGCACAAGTTGGATAATCACTTGATTTAGTTCAAACGAGTTAGCTTCTACAACAAGGTTTTGAATACTTAAGTGAATTTTATCTATCGTAGGATTTACATAATCCCTCAATGATTTATGATAATTTTTCAAGTTATTATTTTGAATGTTTTCCATATCTAGTTTTTCAAGTCCTTTCTATTTTTTTTATTTTTTTTTCCATTTCTCTAACTCAGGATCATAAGGCACAAGTCCTACAGATCCTTTGTTTTGTATACGTAACAAAATAAACAATATATTAACAATAAAACAAATAAAATGAAAAATATATTCAACACAACAAAACATTTTCACAAACACCTTATTTTTCAGACAAACAGTTTTTTTTTCACAACAATATTTCACAAAAAAAACACTTTTCACACAAACATAATTTTACGACACTAAAGTTTTCCAATTCTAAGCCTAATTACTTCAACTAAAATTCTCCTAAAATTGTTACCGAAGCTTCCCCGACAACGGTGCCAAAAACTTGATGTGACTTTTTTTTATGCAAGGATTTATGAAAAATAAATATATAATAATTCTTATAAAGTTACAATGATCCAACACAAGTATATGTTTCATATCAAGTAATACAGGGATCTAATGGAGTCTCGTTTGTCGATCTCACATGGAAGCGAGGTAAGTGATCCTTAGTCAAGTTCTAGTCTACTACTAACAGCCTTAGATTGGAATGGTGATATAAGTTGTGTTTCTAACAACTACTTCTAAATGCAGATCATTTTATGTAAGGATAATAACTATTCATAAATGCAAGTATTACTTCTAAAGATAACCCTTTTTGGAGGAATTGGTTTGGTTAATTTTGAGATAATAAAAACTACTATTCTCATGTAACAAATTGGATAATGTTTAGGAATGAGATGCATTAAATATTGTATGTGCCAAATAGAAGCAATCCTATTCTTTACCCTCTTCCGAGTACCCCCTCTTCAGAGTGTTATAAAAAACATTGGCAAATCCTAGGCTTAGCCCCTAAATCCAAGGTTAGATTGGGAGGATACTGGCTGCCACTTCAATGCTCCCACTGCCCTTCACCTGAAGGCTAACTCTAGCTTTAGTTTCCAAACTTCAGGACCAAATTGGGGATCTCAGCCTGTCAACCTGAAACCTCCAATTCGACGCCCATGAAATCATATTTCCCTATTTATTTGCACTCAATACCCATGAACTACACAATTTATTCACAGACATTGAAGGTGGTTCCACTTTGTTGAGAATTACACCGCCCTTTCAGGTCAATGTAACTACAACAAATTTTAACACTACAACGAGCTCTTTTTGTAATGTAAATGAAGCGCAAGTAAAAATCATCACATTAATAATTAAACTTCTTTTAGAAAGCATCCCAATATCCTAAATATGAATCCTAGTCATTGCAAAATAAAAGTAGAATGAAAATAATGACATAATTCTTTTATGCCGCTATTTCAAAACAGGAAGAAAGAGTAAGTGAAAGACTTCACAAAGCACGAAAAAAACACCATAGAAAACTTCATTTCAAAGCAAATCCAAAAAATAAGTGTTTACAAAATCATAAGATAATGAAGAACACAATACTTACATTTTTTCCCTTGAAAGAAGGATGAAAATCTCTCCCATAAAGTCTCCCGCGTATCCATGCAATGCTAGAACATTCCCTTATAGATTCTCTCAATATCCCCTCACGAATCTCTCGAAAAAGATAGAAATCTACATTTCTACTCTTATTCTAAGATCTCTAATCATTCTCCACGTTTTCCCTAACATCTCCTCCATTTTTTGGCTTCAAATTAGGTTTAAAATAGTGTAGGGATGAATTTCCCAAGAGGTGCTAGAAGAAACCGTCCAAAAAGCATCCAGGTTTAATGTATATGGCCAATAACTGCTCTTAGTGCCACCGGTGCCGTATTTGGGCCTTGTCAGCGCCCAAATTTCTTGCCCTTGGGTTTCGGGCGCTGTCGGCGCCCATTCTGTGCAGCTCCACCATTTTGCTTCGTTTGGCTCCGTTTTAGCTCTGATTCGCCCTGTTTCGGTTGTGTTGCCTTCCTAACAGATAGTCCTATACAATAAGCATAAAAATGACCTTTCTTTAAAGTGTAATCTCATTCAAAAGGATGCAATAAGTGTAATAGAGATTACACATAGAAAGACTTATCAAAATGTGTCAGGCAAAAATTTGCTTTCTTTCTCATTCTTGCTCAAACTTGCACCGTTTTTGCTTCCTTTTGCTCCAATCACCATTTCTTGTACCTAAAATCTAAAAACATAAAAAATACCTTCCTTTAAAGAGTAATATCATCAAAAATGAGTAAAATTTTATAGCAAACCTTCACCGATGAAGATTTGCTACTCGGTACAGCCGATCACAACCATCCACTCTACATTTTCATCATCATTGGCAGGTTTTTACTTTCCAGATTATTAGTAGATCCTTGAGCATCACTCAACATAATGAGTCTATGATTGTTAGCTTACTTAGAAATGAACGCACGAGAGCTCACAATAGATAAAATGATGCTAAGAGGATTCAATCAAAAAGGAGAAAGAGCCCTCGGATCTATAACACTGCAAATGAAAGTTGGAGATCTAGTAACAACCGTAAAATTCTATGTCATCAATGTGGATACTTCATTCAATACCCTGCTTGGTCAGCCGTGGCTTCACGAGTACAGTATGGTCCCATCGTCGCTTCATCAATGCATCAAATACTAAATATATGGACAAGAACATTGCATCAAGGGAGATTTACAATCCTTTTCCATACATGAAGTAGGCATCCATGAAGACGCCGCTTACTACGCTGCCCCAAAGAAAACAATACTTTCAAGACAAGTTACAATAAGTAAATTCGAAGATTCAAAAAGATCATGAGAACGGAACCATACACCTCTGCTTCGATAATCTCTTACCACTCCTTTGCAACGAGTTGGTGGAGGTTCTTTTAGCCCACTCATCCGAGGTCGAGGCCGAGGATGTGGTCGAGGGAAAACTCACCAGATTGTTGAACAGGTGAAGCCAATGATCAACATTGACGGAAAAGGAAGCTCTGAAGATGATGAATTCAACAAAGAAACAATGATGATAAGTCAGAAGAAGCCTTAGTTCGAGATTTCTGCGGTTGACACAGAAAAGAATGAATATGAGTCGATGTATGATTAGATTATCCATTATGTCCAAGCCATAACCCTAACTCTGATCCATCCTTAAAATATCGAGAATATGGAAGTCAAGGGAGTCCGTAATGATGGTATTAAACCGATCAAGTTTTACCGAGCTTCACCTTCTACTTCTAAACCTTGTGTAATCCTCGAATAAAATGACTCTAATGAATTAATGGAATTACCATTTTATTACTTTTTGCCATGTGTAATAAAATTAATTCAACAAGGACA
This sequence comes from Papilionanthe hookeriana x Papilionanthe teres, assembly GCA_022702705.1. Classification (NCBI taxonomy): domain Eukaryota; kingdom Viridiplantae; phylum Streptophyta; class Magnoliopsida; order Asparagales; family Orchidaceae; genus Papilionanthe; species Papilionanthe hookeriana x Papilionanthe teres. The sequence continues at coordinate 331,211 of CM040422.1, read as the reverse complement.
TGTGCCGAAGTAAATGCTAAATAATAAGCTACAATCATTTGAAAAATTATGGAACACAAAAGAAAAGAAACTTAAGTCAAAAGAAGGTCTTGGGTTCTGTACTATTGGACCCATTGATGACTCAGAATTATGCATGGTTGTCACTAGTCAGTCAGTAGAAGATTGCTTAGACATTGAAGAAGAGTTTGAAGATCAATCAATAGAGGATACTCCACCAGAGTTTGAAGAAGAAATCAAGTCAACTGTCGATCAACTAAAAGAAATCAATTTCAGGACTGAGGAACAGCCCCATGATCCACTTTTCGATATTTATAGTTACAACTATGATATGAAAATTAGCAACAGCACCAAAAACTTGATCCTGCACTGAATATATATATACTGATGATTATGTTATGGAATTTATGATTTATATTGTGGATACTACGCAATTATATGTATCGTTATCAAGTAATATAAGGCTTTAATGGAGTCCTAGATATCGATCCCACAGGGAAGTTAGAGAAATTTAAAGACAACTTAAAGTAGATTTACTTACTAATCTAGTATACGGAAATTAAGAACACTTATACTAAAACTATTGCTAAAAAAAGTTTAAATGTAAGATTCTAAATTAGAAAAGCATCTTTCTCCTTGTTGAGAGAATTAAGTGAATGATGAATTAAAGTAGTTTAGAGTTTGTATTGTGCCAAATAGGAGCATTCCAATTCTTTACCCTTCGGTCCAGGTGCAAAGAATATTGACTAGTCCTATGTTTGATTCACGAATCGCAGGCTAGGCTGGGAGGATACCGGCTGCCACTTCAGAGCTCCCACGTTCCCCTCGCCTGAGGGCTAACATCTACACTTCAGCTCTCAAACAATAGGACCGAATTGAATATTTTAGTCTGTCACACTAAAATGTCCAATTCTACGCCCGATAGTTAATATTTCCCTATTTATTTGCACCCAACTTCCAAAGCTTTTGAATTCCCTGAATCTTGGATGTAATCTTTACTATAGTTGATAATTCAACATACGTTAACAAATCAATTGGCCAAATTGAATTTAAATTAAGTTTTAAGTAAAAGATTATCACAATATTTAATAATTTTAGGCACAGTTACTTTGATTCATCACTTCACATAATCTCAACAACAAGGAAAAAGACTAAGGAAACTACTCAGAAAGCATGGGAAAAATAACACAAAGCATGGATTTCATTAAAGTTAATAAACAATAAACAAAAATACTTATCTCAATTCTTCTCCCCAAGCAAACTCCTTGAAGTTCCTTTGACTCTTCCTTCTAGTACAGCACACTTAATTAAACTCACCAAGACGCTAAACAAACTTAAACAATCTATATAGAAACTAAAAGACTCTAGAATGACACTTAATTAACACTCAAATGACACAAAACTGACTAAAATTCATTTTTATTTATAGAAGCAGTCAAATCTTCAAAGGTTGCTTAAGCACCTCTTCAAAAAGCGTCCAGGTTCAATGTATCTGGCTTAATTTAACTGTTTCGCCGTTGGCGGGGTCGATCTCGCCGTCGGCGGGCTTCTAGAAGATGGATAAACCGCACCAATCTCGCTCTCGGCGGCCTCGATCTCGCCGTCGGCGGGCTCGCCGTCGGTGGGTCAGTTCAATTTTTCATCAAATTGAGTCCTTTTTTCTCCAAATTCACTTCTTTTGTGCTTTTTGCTTTCTGTACTTATAATTCTTCATGCCTGCAATAAAATAAAGAAAATACCTTTCTTTAAAGTGCAATTTCATATAAAATTGGTATGAAATTCTTAATATATTTTCTAGTGATCAAATTCCGCCAAACTTAACTATTACTTGTCCTTAAGTAATTTTAATACTAAATAAACATAATGATTATTTGTAATAAAACTTTTAACTCAGAAATACTATGAACTAGATTTAAATAAGTATTATAGTAAAGTTTTCTAGAAATATTTTTAGATAATTAAATTAATTCTATAGATATAATGCTATTTAGTTCTTAAGTTTACGATTTCTAGTCTTCTATTTATTTCAAGAATGACTATACTTTTCAATATTAAATTACTTAAGATATTTAGATGATAGGAATTTCATGAAAGCACTATTTAGTAAAAGACTAATCCATATATATAAGTTCAGAAATGTAATTGAAGTTTTACCCTTTAGGTTGATTCAAATGAAGCCAATTTTTGATAAGGCATCTCCTCAAGCTTCTCCTCACTTTATATATATATATATATATATATATATATATATATATATATATATATATATATATATATATATATATATATATATATATATATATATATATATATATATATATATATATATTCTTTTCTTTTCTTTCGGATTGATTTTCAATCCCTTTTTCTTTACTTTTTTTTTAAGTGAGGATCACTATTTTTGGTTAGCTTCGTTAATAATATTGAACTTCATTTTCCTCTTCCTAAATTTGAAACTGGAAACATTTACTTCTCTTATATGTATTTCAAAGTTTTTACTTTATTGAGTTTCAATCTTTTCTTTCTCAACTAAATACCTAAGAATTTTATATTTGAAAATATAGTTTTCTTTACTATAAATAGTTAACTATATTCTTATTCTCTTATACTAAATATCTTAATCTATAAAATTAGTTAATCATTAAAAGTATTTCTCTTAACTTTCTATAACAATTAAAAAAATCAATTCTAGTTTACTGACTTAAAATTATTACAGAAAATCATTTTATAATAATTTTTCAAAATGTAATTGATAATTAAATTTGTATTTTTCTCTCCCCCAAAAATAAATTTTTCTATCTATCTATATAGGGTGAAAAGGAAATAAACTGTAATATTTAAATCATACCTTCGAGCTTTAGATATTTCTTCTTTTTGAAGTTCTGCAGGTTCTTTTCATCACTTAATTACCTGTAATGTTAATTACTTTCTACATACATAATATTAAAGAAAGTGCTGGGTAAAGAAGTTTAACACAATTCTACCACATTTTATACTAACATATTACACTACATCCACATACATTTACTAATTTCAATCCAAGATTACAATAGCAATCTGAAAACATTAAAAATTTAAAAACTATATAACTTTAACAACAATGTTTAAAAAAAATCTACACCACATCATAATCAAGTTCATAAACTAAACATTAATACTAAAGTTTTAAGAAAAACATACAATCAATCATAACATCAAAACTAAACAAATAAACATAGAATCTAATCTTCCGCATCAAAGTCCCAAACTATATCGTAGTTTCCTTGATCAGTGGGTGGATTAGGCTGGTAATGAGTATATCGGGGACACTCAGGAAATACAACATCGAGCTCTCCTCTCCTATAACGGTTTTCAGCATCATAGTAAGCTATCTCATACTCTGAATGTCTCTGGAGATACTCGCTGTCATAATCATGTCTTCTCTCTAAGACTCCAATTCTCTAATCAATGTGTTCCAATTTTTCTTCTATTTTCTCAAAACTTTTCCACTGTAGAGTCATCTCATTCGTCAAATCATGAAGGGTAGGAGTACTATAGAGAGGAGGGTCATAACTGGTAGAGGGAATATCTCTACTCGAAGAAGGTACATAGCTCCGAGTCCCAGATCTCCATCCTTCGTGGGATTCATATAATTTTATATTAGCCGGAGTAATGGGTTTCATAGGCTCCACCCATTCCTCATCATCTCTTGCTTCAACTCCAGATAATTGGCAGAGTGCAAAAATCAGACCAGGGTGTCCTAGTCCTCCACCACTCTCACTTTTTGCAGTGGCTAATATATTCTTATAAATTATACTTCCCACATTAATACTTCTTTGGTTCTGAATACAGAAATTTAGAACTGCTCTATCTCTTGTTACCTCACTATGGTGATAAGTGGGTAACAAGATAGAAAAAATAAAATAGTACCAGGCTTTAGATAATGCATTCAACATTGAGAGAGGAAAGTTTACCCTTTCACGCTGCTTAATCTTCCAAGCTCCTTTCCCGTCAGTGAGAAAGTTAATCACTTCTTCTAGTTGTCCTTCCATAGTTCCAAAGGTATCGTACTCACTAGTGTATAAGTCACGTACTTCATAAAAAGAATTAATACTTGTAGCACTGAAATCCACCAAAAATCCTCTCACCTTGATTGGTGCATCTTCGATCGCAGTCACATTGGCATAGAATTCTATTACCACTTCCACAGCAGCTCTGTTGGTTATGTAACAGAAGTTTTCCCATCCTATTTATTTTATTATTCGCTCTACTTCTCCTCCAGGATTTTTGAAAACTCGATCCTGAATTCATTTTCTGGCTTGAATGTTGTGAAAATATCTTGACTGTGCCCTTGCATTTACAAATCGAGTTTCGTCGTAATCCATTCTTCTCTTTTGTCGTGGAGCCATTTTTCGATCTATGAAATTCACAAAAAATCTTAACTAAACTTCTAAATATTACTAAGATGGCTTCCAAATGTTACTAAAATCAATCTAAATAAAGTTCCATGAATTTCTTCCAAGTCTTTTCTTCTTATTTCAAATTTTTCCCAAATTTCTCAATGTAGAAGAAATTCATGGTGAAAATAAAATATTTTTACATAGGAGTGAAGCTCTTACCAAGGGAAGATGAAATCCGGTGTCAAAATGTGTTGAAATAGCTCCAAATCCCATATCTATCAAGCCCTAAGTTGGTTTTTCGAAGTTTTGAGGAAGGGGACGATGAATAGTGTCGGTTGACCATTCAAAATATAGTATATTTCGCGATCTTGTTTTCGGCGAGAAATTTCTCGCCGTCAGCGAGCTAATTAATTCACCAAGGCCAAAGTTTCGGGAAATCTCGCCATCAGCAGGATTTCAGAATTTTAAAAATTTTTATATTTTCAATTATGTTCAATTTAATTAAGCCTTGTTCTAATGTTCAGTCACTTAAATTGATATATTTTTCTAAGATTAGATATTCTACTGAATTATATAAGGTTTACATAACACAGACAGTATAACTTTTATAAATGAAATCCATGAACTTACAAACTTCAAATACCACAAAACTAACAATTGACTTAGCAAATTAACAAAAATACATCTAACTCAGCATTGCAATCCACACCACGATACTCAAAATGCTGAGACTTAAACAAACAAAATAAAATCTCACCTAAACTGAGATTATCTATGTAAAGTTCAAATTATATCAAAAACTAAATTTAAATCAACACACATACATATAATATGAATAGAAGTTTCTGCTGCTCATCGGAATCTATACTGATCTCTTCTCTGATATTCCCAATAGAATGTCGATGCACAAATAGGTTGTAGAAAGGCCTGAAGGGGAATTCTTCTGTAGAATCTTCTTCAATCCATCCCTTCTGTCTCAACAGTCGTATAAAACTCTCCTCCAGATGTCCTGAATGGTTAAAGTGCTATTTCATTCTCCAGTCTATGTGATCGAATAAATCAGAGATATTATCAATAGAATTCATCACATTCTGTTGTTCCTTCTCCAATCCTTTAAGTTTCCTTAAAACGAGGTTTGTTCTATCAGTCAGGGGCCTAATTAAAGGATTGTTTTGAGATGCTTGATCTAGAATAATTACTGTTTCATCATTGTGATCTGTCGGATCTAGTGGTTTCCAAGGCAATAGCACTTTTTCCCAATCTTCGTAGGAAACTTGGTATTGACTACATAAAGCAAATATAGTTGATGGGTGTCCAAGTCCATGAATCGACCCATGCACAATTAATCCTAATGCAGACTTCACAATGATAGATCCAACATCAATACGTAATCCAGACTGAGTACAGTAATTTAAAATTGCGCATTCCTTCGAGACTTTGTTTACCCTCATAGTGGGTAATAACTTTGACGAAATAAAAAAAATGTCAATGCTTAGAGATGGAGTTAAGAAGTGACTCAGAAAAACTAACGTAACTGTCTTCTCATAATTCCTAATCGTCAGGTTCGTCGGTCAGATATCTGTAGATCTCATTCATGTTGTATCTTGTAGGAACAAAATTTGAATAGTGACAAACAGGAGTATTTTCAATCGAGTATAATTCATTGATTCAAGAAGGAGTGAAAGTTACCCATCTACCTCTTACGTAAACACTTCCATTATGGATCACATGCAGATTAGAGTAGAATTCCTTGACTACTTGGAATGACTACGGCGGATGTTGTATAGCGAGAATACCTCCCAACGTCGCTGAACAATCATTTCTTAAATTGTTGTCGTTGAATTCTCCGCTCCTCTGTTTACGAATCATCTTTCTTTAATCAGTCGCTTCTTCATCAAAACTTTGTTGAATAGTCGCTGAGCCTCAGAACTGACGAATTACCTTCGATTAAAAACTTTGGATTTCGTGGTTTCTAGTGGATTGTGGGCCATAATAGATTGTTTTGGAGGGGCTCTAATCGTTTCTAAGGAAGAAGATAGTGTAAATATGAAGTTTTGAACGTTTTATATAGATAAATGGCCTTAGAACCACCCAAAACCACAAAATAACTCACAAAAACCATTATTCAACTATCTCGCCATCGGCGGTAACGATCTCGCTGTCGGCGGGATAGTTAATATATTTCAACTGAATTTGGGCGCGCCGATCTCGTTGTCAGCGGGATCGATCTCACCGTTGGCGAGATTAGGTAAATTGCCCAATTTTCGCTCCAGTCCAAATATTATCTGATTTCTTCGTATAGAATCAAATTTGTGATGATTTTAAAAAGTAAAATGAGTAGTAGAATTTATTCTATATTTTAATTTTGAATAACATTAATAAATAGATCATAATTAATAACTACTATGGGTTGCCTCCCATAAAGCGCTTGGTTTAACGTCGTCAGCCCGACCTAATTTAGTTAGTAATCAGGTTGATTGAGCATTAAAACCTCTTTAAAATTTGGTCTTCTCCCTATAAAATAAAGTTTTAATCTGTGTCTGTTTACTTTAAATCTATGCCCAGTTTTTGGATCCTCAATTTCTATAGTTCCGTACGAAAATATTTGATTTATAGTAAAAGGCCCTAACCATCGAGATTTCAATTTCCCATAAAATAATTTCAATCTTGTATTATAAAGCAAAACTTCTTATCCTGGCTCAAAATTCTTCAGGTTAATCTTCCGATCATGCCATAATTTCATGTTTTCTTTATAAATTATATCATTATGATAAGATTCATTTCTTAATTCATCTAATTCATTCAATTGCAATATTCTCTTCTCACCAGCTTCTTTCAGATTGTAATTAAATTTTTTAATTGCCCAATAAGCTTGATGTTCTAATTCAACTGGTAAGTGGCAAGTCTTTCCATAAATAAGCCTGTGAGGAGTCATTCCAATCGGATTTTTATAAGCAGTCCTGTATGCCCATAATGCGATTATACTAGTCTTATGAGACCAATCCAATCTATTAGGGTTTACAGACTTTTCTAAAATACGTTTAAATTCTTGATTAGAAACTTCAGCTAATCCACTAGTTTGTGGATGATAAGTAGTTGATATCTTATGAATAATGTTAAATTTTTCTACTAGTTCGTGAATATATTTATTTCTAAAATGAGATCCTCCGTCAGTGAAAATCACTCTCGGCATTCCAAACCTAGTAAAAATATTTTTCATTAGAAACTTTGAAACACTCTTAGCGTCACATCGAGGTAAAGCTTGTGCTTCAATCCATTTAGAAATATAATCAACAGCAACTAATATATATAAGTTTCTAAATGAAGGAACAAATGGTCCCATAAAATCTAATCCCCAAACATCAAAAATCTCAACTTCTAATATAAAATTTAGAGGCATTTCATTTCTTCTAGATATATTACCTACTCGTTGGCATTTCTCGCAAGTTCTAATATATTTATAAACATCTCTAAAAAGAGTAGGCCAATAAAATCCAGATTGTAAAATTTTATAAGCAGTTTTATATGTTCCAAAATGTCCTCTAAAATCAGAATCATGACATTTATGAATGATTTGTTCTGTTTCTTCATAAGGCACGCATCTTCTAATTATAAGATCCTTACATTGCTTATATAAATATGGTTCATCCCAAAAATATGTTTTAGCATCATGAATGAATTTTTTCTGTTGTTGCAAAGTTAACATAGGTGGTAAAATATCACTTACAATATAATTTACTATGTCAGCATACCATGGTATTTTTCACTCATTTATATTATATAATTGTTCGTCAGGAAAACTGTCAGTAATTTCATTATCAGTGTCAGAAAATTCATTATATTCTAGCCTTGATAAATGATCTGCAATTTGATTATTAGTTACCTTTTTGTTAATGATTTCAAAATCAAATTCTTGCATTAGTAATATCCATCTAATTAATCTTGGTTTGGAATCTTTCTTTTGCATTAGATATTTAATAGCAGAGTGATCAGTATACACTGATACATTTAGTTCCAATTAGATAAGGCCTAAATTTATCAAAAGCATAAACAATTGCTAATAGCTCTTTGTCAGTCATTGTATAATTCATTTCAGCATTATTAAGAGTTTTACTAACATAGTATATAACTTTGAAAATTTTATCATATCTTTGCCCAAGTACTGCTCCTATAGCATAATCACTAGCATCACAAATAAGTTCAAATGGTTTCTCCCAATGAGGTGAAACTATTATAGGTGCTGTGATTAATTTATCTTTTAATAATTTAAAAGAATTTAGGCATTCAGTTGTGAATTCAAATTTCTTGTCCTTTTCTAAAAGTTGGCATAGTAGTTTAGTAATTTTTGAAAAATCTTTTATGTAGCGTCTGTAGAATCCAGCATGTCCAAGAAAACTTCTTACCCCTTTTACTGTAGTTGGAGGTGGTAATTTAGCTATAACTTGAATTTTTTGCGGAGTCTACTTCCATGCCATTTTCTAAAATTTTATGCCTCTAATACAATTCCTCCTGCAACCATAAATTGACATTTCTCCCAATTTAGAACTAAGTTAGTTTTCTCGCATACCTCTAATACTTTTTCCAGATGATTCAAGCATGCGTCAAATGACGTTCTAAATACAGAGAAATCATCCATAAATACTTCTATTCCATCATCAATTATATTTACTAAATATAGACATCATACATCTCTGGAATGTTGCAGGTGCATTACATAATCCAAAAGGCATTCTTCGAAAAGCAAATGTTCCATAAGGACTAGTAAATGTAGTTCTCTCTTGATCCTCAGGAACAATAGGTATCTGATGATAACCGGTATATCCATCTAAAAAACAAAAATATTTATGTCTGGCTAAACTATCCAACATTTGCTCTAGAAATGGTAATGGGAAGTGATCTTTCCTGGTGGCTGCATTTAATTTTCTATAGTCAATACATATACGTCATCCAGTAACTTGTCTTATAAGTATTAAATCACTATTTTCATTAGCTTTAATGGTCACTCCTTTCTTAGGAACACAGTGAATTGGGCTTACCCAAGTACTGTCCGAAATAGGATATATAATACCATTATCTAATCGTTTTAATATTTCTTTCTTAACTACTTCTTTCATTATTTGGTTTAATCTCCTTTAAGGATCTACTCTTGGCATATGTTCATTATCTAAAATAATTCTGTGCATACAAATTGAAGGACTAATTCCTTTAATATCTGCTAAAGTCCAACCAAAAGTTTTCGTATATTTTTTTAATGTGTAACAGTTTTTGTTCTTGTGATTCATTCAATTCAGCTGATATAATAACTGGTAGGGTTGAATGGTTACCTAAATAAGTATATTTTAAATGATTAGGTAAAATTTTTTATTCGAGTTCAGGAGGTTTAACAATTCACGGAACTATATTCTTTCAGCGTTTTCAGTATTATCCAACATTTCAAATTTTTCCTGTATATAATCCAGTTTTTCATTATCTGCTTCTTCAATTAATTCAGTATTTTTTTTCTAACTTTTCTTCATAATATTCTAAAAAATGTTCATTTTGCAAATTTTCAAGTATTTCCATTCGAAAACATTCATCATCTTTTTCTAAAGCAGGATATTTCATTGATTTTGTTATGTTAAAAGTTACTTTTTGATCGTTTACTCTCATAGTCAATTCTCCTTTCTGAACATCAATCATAGCTTTTCCAGTGGCTAAAAAGGGTCTTCCTAATATTATGGGAATTTCTTTATCTTCTTCCATATCTAGAACAATAAAATGTACGGGAAGATAAATTTATCCACTTTACTAACAAATCTTCGATAACTCCCTTAGGATAAGTCACGAACGATCAACTAATCGAAGAGTTACTTGAAGTAGGTGAAATTTCTCCTAATTCTAATCTTTTAAAAATTGATAGAGGCATTAGATTGATGCTTGCTCCTAAGTGACACAAAGCTTTTCCATAAAATATTTCTCCAATAACGTGAGGTATAGTGAAACTACCAGGATCTTTTAATTTTTCAGGAAGCTTTTTCTGAATAATTGTACTACACTCTTCGCTAAGTGCAACAGTTTCATTATCTGTGAATTTTCTTTTTTATTTAAAATATCTTTCATAAATTTTAAAAAATTAGGCATTTGTTCTAATGCTTCTACAAAAGGAATATTTACCGTTAATTTTTTTAAAATTTCAAGGAATTTAGCAAATTGCTTATCGTTTTTATGTTTCTTTAGTCATTGAGGAAATAGTGGTGGTGGTTTTTCTATAGATATTTTCATAGGGATCAATGGATATTCTAAGTTTTGATCTTGTTGATCCTTTTCATTTTCGATTTCCTCTTCCTCATTTTTACTTTTTGTTTCTTTCTGAATTTTAGTTTCTAACTTTTTTCCACTTCGTAATTGTATCGCTTTAATTTTTTCTTTTCCTTGGTCTTTAGGATTTATTTCCACATTACTCAGAAAAGTTCCAGGAATTCTATTGTTAAGCGCGATAGCGATATGTCCAAGTTGAGTTTCAATATTTTTAATTGGTGTTCCTTGATTTTGTAATTGATTTCCTTGAATTTGTAATTGATTTCCTTGATTTTGCAAGTGCTGAACCATACTTAATATTAATTCTTCTATAGATAACTTTTTATCTTTAAATTGGGTGATATTAAATCCAGGTGGATAAGAAGGTTTATAATTCGTATTTCCTTGATTAGGTGGATTTCCTATAGAGTTGTTCACCCATTGTTGATTAGCTGTATTGTTATTCCAATTAAAATTTGGATGATTCTTCCAACCAGGATTATAATAATTCGCATAAGGATTATTGGGTCTATTATTAATAGCATTTATAGTTTCATAAGGAGATTGAGAATCTATAATTTGTCCATATGAGTTTTCTTCTAATAGAGTAGGAGAGTAATTCATTCCAAAATGATCTAATTTCTTTGATATAACAGCAATTTGAAAAGCTAACATAGATATTGCATCATTTTCATGAACACTTGGTTATCTTTTTAGGGTTTATCCTTTCGGCGAGGCCATTGAAAATTATTAGTAGCCATTTCTTCGATTAACGCATAGGCTTCATCAAATGGTTTTGACATTAATGAACCTCCAACAGCAGCATCAATGATTGATCTAAGAGATCCTACTAATTCATTCTAAAAAGTTTGTATAATTAACCAATCTGTTAATGCATGATGTGGGCATTTTCTAAGAAGTTCTTTAAATCTCTCCCAAGCTTCATATATGGATTCTCCATCAAACTGACCAAAAGATGTTATATCATTTCTAATTTTTGCAATTTTTGAAGGAGGAAAATATTTGGATAGAAATTTTTGTGATAATTCTTCCTAAGTTTTAATTGATCCAGGTGCTAATGAATTTAACCACATATTAGCCTTATCCCTTAGAGAAAAAGAAAAAGCCTAAGTCTAATAGCATCATTAGATACACCTTCATATTTAAAAGTAGCACGTAGTTCCAAAAAACTAGCAAGATGTAAATTAGGATCTTCATTTGGTGAACCACTAAATTGATTATTACGTACCATTTGGATAATTGCGGGATTAAGTTCGAATGAGTTAGCGACTACATCGGGGTTTTGAATAGTTAGGTGAATTACATCTAATGTAGGGTTGGCATAATCTCTTAATGGTCTTTGTTGGTTTATATTTTCAATTTCTGGATTATTTGCCATTTGTGTTAAATTTATAATTTCTCTCTTTTGTTTTCTAATTCTTTTAATTGTGCGCTCTAATTCTGAATCGTAAGGTATTAAATTTTCATTTCCAAATTTACGCATTAAAATTTTTAAGTAATATTTAAAATAGTCCGTTACTCTAGTAATTATTTTAATAATTCTATTAATTACCTTAATAATTACTTTACTTCCCCGGCAACGGCGCCAAAAACTTGATCCAATTTTTGATATTTATACTTACAACTATGATATGAAAATTAGCAACGGCACCAAAAACTTGATCCCGCACTGAATATATATATATACTGATGATTCTGTTATGGAATTTATGATTTATATTGTGGATACTACACAAGTATACGTATCGTTATCAAGTAATATAAGGCTCTAATGGAGTCTTAGATATCGATCCCACAAGGAAGTTAGAGAATTTTAAAGACAACTTAAAGTAGATTTACTTACTAATCTAGTATACGGAAATTAAGAACACTTATACTAAAACTATTGCTCAAAAAGGTTTAAATGTAAGATTCTAATTTAGAAAAGCATCTTTCTCCTTGTTAAGAGAATTAAGTGAATGATGAATTAAAGTAGTTTAGTGTTTGTATTGTGCCAAATAGGAGCATTCCTATTCTTTACCCTTTGGTCCAGGTGCAAAGAATATTGACTAGTCCTATGTTTGATTACTGAATATGCGGCTAGGCTGGGAGGATACCGGCTGCCACTTCAGAGCTCCCACCTTCCCCTTGTCTGAGGGCTAACATCTACACTTCAGCTCTCAAACAATAGGAATAAATTGAATATTTTAGTCTGTTACACTAAAATGTCCAATTCTACGCCCGATAGTTAATATTTCCCTATTTATTTGCACCCTCCTTCCAAGGCTTTTGACTTTCTCGAATCTTGGATGTAATCTTTACTATAGTTGATAATTCAACATATGTTAACAAATCAATTGGCCAAATTGAAAGTAAATTATGTTTTAAGTAAAAGATTATCACATTATTTAATAATTTTAGGCACGATTAGTTTGATTCATCACTTCGCATAATCTCGACAACAAGGAAAAAGACTAAGGAAACTACTCAGAAAGCATAGGAAAAATAACACAAAGCATGGATTTCATTAAAGTTAACAAACAATAAACAAATATACTTATCTCAATTCTTCTCCCAAAGCAGACTCCTTGAAGTTCCTTTGACTCTTCCTTCTAGTACAACACACTTAATTAAACTCACCAAGACGCTAAACACACTTAAACAATCTATATAGAAACTAAAAGACTCTAGAATGACACTTAATTAACACTCAAATGACACACAACTGACTAAAATTCGTCTCTATTTATAGAAGGAGTCAAATCTTCAAAGGTTGCTTAAGCACCTCTTCAAAAAGCGTCCAGGTTCAATGTATTTGGCTAAATTCAACTGTCTCGCCATTGGCGGGGTTGTTCTCGCCGTCGGCGGACTTCTAGAAGATGGATAAACAGCGTCGATCTCGATGTCGGAGGCCTCAATCTCGCCGTCGGCGGACTCTTTATAAAATATTCAAAAACTCTCGGGAAAATCTCGCCGTCAACGGCTTAAATCTCGCCGCCGGCGGGACAGTTCAATTTTTCATCAAATTGAGTCCTTTTTGCTCCAAATCCACTTCTTTTGTGTTTTTTGCTTTCAGTACTTATAATTCTTCATTCCTGCAATAAAATAAAGAAAATACCTTTCTTTAAAGTGCAATTTCATATAAAATTGGTATGAAATTCTTAATATATTTTCTAGTGATCACCCCAAACCACTTTAATAAGTTCAATATTTAAAAAAGTAGAGGTTACAAACTATGTCAAGTTCCTGTCAGAATTTAAGGATTGTTTCGCCTAAAATTACGATGAAATGTCCGGAATATTTCCAGAAGTTGCAGTTCACCGACTTGGAGTGGATCGAAGTACAACGCCAATAAAACAAGCTCCAAAAGAATGTGCCTCGAAATAGAACAGCATGTTACGACAGAAATAAAGAAATTAATATACGCTAAATTTTTTCAAGAAGAACATTATCTGACCTGGTTGGCTAACATTGTGCCGATTTAGAAGAAAAATGGACAAATTTGAGTATATGTCGACATCAGTGACTTAAATAAAGCATTTCTAAAAGATGAATCCCTTTACTAATTCCAGAATTAATGGTGTATATTGGGTCTTCACATGAAATTTTCTCCTTCATGAATGGATCATCAGGTTACAATCAAAATAAGATGGCTCCGGAAGATGCAATTCTTACGGCTTTTAGAACTACGATCGAGATCTATAATTACACTATGATGCCATTTGGATTGAAGTATGCCGGAGCTACTTACAAAAGAGCAATGACGAAGATCTTCGATGACCTCATTCACAACCAAGTAGAATGCTACGTGGACTATTTAGTTATCAAGAGCAAAGTAAAAGAAAATCACTTGTATGATTTGAACATCGTATTTGAATGATTATGACAATAGAATCTCAAGATGGATCCCTTAAAGTGAGCTTTCGGCGTTACCACCTGGAAATTTCTAAGATTCATTTTCTGTCATCGGGGAATCAAAATCGACCCAGAGAAGATTAAAACTATCTTAGAAATGCCTCCTCCCAAAACCTTGAAACAATTACGTTCTTTAATAGAAAATTGGCATATTTAAGATGCTTTATATCTAATCCGTCGGAAAGGTGTCTACCCTTTTCAAACTTACTTCTAAAGGATGTCATGTTCATTTAGGGAGAGCCATGTCAACAAGCTTCGAAGATATTAAATGATACCTAACAACACCTCCTATCTTAGCGAGACCCTATCCGGGTAGACTGTTGATACTTTATACTGTGGCTTTAGACGAGTCCCTCGAAGCCTTACTTGCCCAAGTCAATGATGAGGGTAAAGAGAACGCACTCTACTACCTGTGTTGACGTCTAATACTTGCAGAAGTAAAGTATCCTTCTATTAAGAAATATTTTTTAGCTTTGGTTTTTACTACTTAAAAGCTTAGACATTACATTTCTCATAAGGTCAACCTAATTTTAAAAGTTAATCCATTGCAATATTTAATGACCCAACCAACACTTTACGTATGCTTAGTAAGGTGGTCGATGATATTATTGCAATTTGATATAAGTTTTGTGCCCCTTCATACTATGAAAGGGCGATTCTCATGGATTTTCTCGCGGTGCACCCACTACCAGTCGGGTCCCATCTCAACGATGATGCGCTGACCGAACGGATAATGCGAGTGGAAGATCCCGATACTCGACTTTGGGAAATGTACTTTGATGGAGCGTCATCAACTAGAAGAGATAAGGACAACAGACGGTGATACCAGGAAAAGCAGGAATTGGTTTGATCTTTGTGACACCATATCGAGCCATACTAAGATATTCCTACCACCTGACAGAACCGTGTACCAAAAACAAAGCGAAATACGAAGCTCTAATCACGGGTTTAGAATTAGCAATATTAATGGAAATAACATGCATTGCATTTATGGAGACTCACAATTCATCATCCAGCAAGTGGCTAGACAATATAAGATTCTGAAACCAAGATTAGAGGTATATCATCGAGACATGATGAAATTGCTATAACAGATTCTAAGTGTGATATTCTATAGGATCCCTCGAGCAGACAATGCCCATGCAAACACTTTGGATAAGCTTGCTAAAGAATTGGCTTATCCACCCAAATATCCTTTAGATATTCCAAGTGCAAGGATGTCAAGTTATTGTTGTAGATCGACCTTGACGGGTTACACAAGATTGGAAAAGAAGAGATGGTAGCTACAGTGTAAGATAATGTAGAATATTGGTGTCAACAATAAATAGAATTTTTACAAATAAGAAGATTACCATATGTGAATTCAATACCACATCAAATTCAGAAGAGGGCTTTGTTTTATGCCTTAATCGATAATGTTTTCAGCGTTTTCAGTATTATCCAACATTTCAAATTTTTCTTGTATATAATCCAGTTTTTCATTATCTGCTTCTTCAATTAATTCAGTATTTTTTTTCTAACTTTTCTTCATAATATTCTAAAAAATGTTCATTTTGCAAATTTTCAAGTATTTCCATTCGAAAACATTCATCATCTTTTTCTAAAGCAGGATATTTCATTGATTTTGTTATGTTAAAAGTTACTTTTTGATCGTTTACTCTCATAGTCAATTCTCCTTTCTGAACATCAATCATAGCTTTTCCAGTGGCTAAAAAGGGTCTTCCTAATATTATGGGAATTTCTTTATCTTCTTCCATATCTAGAACAATAAAATGTACCGGGAAGATAAATTTATCCACTTTACTAACACATCTTCAATAACTCCCTTAGGATAAGTCACAGAACGATCAACTAACTGAAGAGTTACTGAAGTAGGTGAAATTTCTCCTAATTCTAATCTTTTAAAAATTGATAGAGGCATTAGATTGATGCTTGCTCCTAAGTGACACAAAGCTTTTCCATAAAATATTTCTCCAATAACGCAAGGTATAGTGAAACTACCAGGATCTTTTAATTTTTCAGGAAGCTTTTTCTGAATAATTGCACTACACTCTTCGCTAAGTGCAACAGTTTCATTATCTGTGAATTTTCTTTTTTATTTAAAATATCTTTCATAAATTTTACAAAATTAGGCATTTGTTCTAATGCTTACTACAAAAGGAATATTTACCGTTAATTTTTTTAAAATTTCAAGGAATTTAGCAAATTGCTTATCGTTTTTATGTTGCTTTAGTCGTTGAGGAAATAGTGGTGGTGGTATTTCTATAGATATTTTCATAGGGATCAATGGATATTCTAAGTTTTGATCTTGTTGATCCTTTTCATTTTCGATTTCCTCTTCCTCATTTTTACTTTTTGTTTCTTTCTAAATTTTAGTTTCTAACTTTTTTCCACTTCGTAATTGTATCTCTTTAATTTGTTCTTTTCCTTGGTCTTTAGGATTTATTTCCACATTACTCAGAAAAGTTCGAGGAATTCTATTGTTAAGCGCGATAGCGATATGTCCAAGTTGAGTTTCAATATTTTTAATTGCTGTTCCTTGATTTTGTAATTGATTTCCTTGAATTTGTAATTGATTTCCTTGATTTTGCAAGTGCTGAACCATACTTAATATTAATTCTTCTATAGATAACTTTTTATCTTTAAATTGGGTGATATTAAATCCGGGTGGATAAGAAGGTTTATAATTCGTATTTCCTTGATTAGGTGGATTTCCTATAGAGTTGTTCACCCATTGTTGATTAAGCTGTATTGTTATTCCAATTAAAATTTGGATGATTCTTCCAACAAGATTATAATAATTTGCATAAGGATTATTGGGTCTATTATTAATAGCATTTATAGTTTCATAAGGAGATTGAGAATCTATAATTTGTCCAGATGAGTTTTCTTCTAATATAGTAGGAGAGTAATTCATTCCAAAATGATCTAATTTATTTGATATAACAGCAATTTGAAAAGCTAACATAGATATTGCATCATTTTCATGAACACTGGTTATCTTTTTAGGGTTTATCCTTTCAGCGAGCTATTGAAAATTATTAGTAGCCATTTCTTCGATTAACGCATAGGCTTCATCAAATGGTTTTGACATTAATGAACCTCTAACAGCAGCATCAATGATTGATCTAAGAGATCCTACTAATTCATTCTAAAAAGTTTGTATAATTAACCAATCTGTTAATGCATGATGTGGGCATTTCCTAAGAAGTTCTTTAAATCTCTCCTAAGCTTCATATATGGATTCTCCATCAAACTGACCAAAAGATGTTATATCATTTCGAGTTTTGCGAGTTTTTGAAGGAGGAAAATATTTGGATAGAAATTTTTGTGATAATTCTTCCTAAGTTTTAATAGATCCAGGTGCTAATGAATTTAACCACATATTAGCCTTATCCCTTAGAGAAAAAGAAAAAAGCCTAAGTCTAATAGCATCATTAGATACACCTTCATATTTAAAAGTAGCACGTAGTTCCAAAAAACTAGCAAGATGTAAATTAGGATCTTCATTTGGTGAACCACTAAATTGATTATTCTGTACCATTTGGATAATTGCAGGATTAAGTTCGAATGAGTTAGCGACTACATCAGGGTTTTGAATAGTTAGGTGAATTACATCTAATGTAGGGTTGGCATAATCTCTTAATGGTCTTTGTCGGTTTATATTTTCAATTTCTGGATTATTTGCCATTTGTGTTAAATTTATAATTTCTCTCTTTTGTTTTCTAATTCTTTTAATTGTGCGCTCTAATTCTGAATCGTAAGGTATTAAATTTTCATTTCCTAATTTACACATTAAAATTTTTAAGTAATATTTAAAATAGTCCGTTACTCTAGTAATTATTTTAATAATTCTATTAATTACCTTAATAATTACTTTACTTCCCCAGCAACGGCGCCAAAAACTTGATCCACTTTTCGATATTTATACTTACAACTATGATATGAAAATTAGCAACGTCACCAAAAACTTGATCCCACACTGAATATATATATATACTGATGATTCTGTTATGGAATTTATGATTTATATTGTGGATACTACACAAGTATACGTATCGTTATCAAGTAATATAGGGCTCTAATGGAGTCCTAGATATCGATCCCACAAGGAAGTTAGAGAATTTTAAAGACAACTTAAAGTAGATTTACTTACTAATCTAGTATACGGAAATTAAGAACACTTATACTAAAACTATTGCTCAAAAAGGTTTAAATGTAAGATTCTAATTTAGAAAAGCATCTTTCTCCTTGTTAAGAGAATTAAGTGAATGATGAATTAAATTAGTTTAGAGTTTGTATTGTGCCAAATAGGAGCATTCATATTCTTTACCCTTTGGTCCAGGTGCAAAGAATATTGACTAGTCCTATGTTTGATTACTGAATATGCGGCTAGGCTGGGAGGATACCGGCTGCCACTTCAGAGCTCCCACCTTCCCCTTGTCTGAGGGCTAACATCTACACTTCAGCTCTCAAACAATAGGAATAAATTGAATATTTTAGTCTGTCACACTAAAATGTCCAATTCTACGCCCGATAGTTAATATTTCCCTATTTATTTGCACCCTCCTTCCAAGGCTTTTGACTTTCCTGAATCTTGGATGTAATCTTTACTATAGTTGATAATTCAACATATGTTAACAAATCAATTGGCCAAATTGAAAGTAAATTATGTTTTAAGTAAAAGATTATCACATTATTTAATAATTTTAGGCACAGTTAGTTTGATTCATCACTTCACATAATCTCAACAACAAGGAAAAAGACTAAGGAAACTACTCAGAAAGCATAGGAAAAATAACACAAAGCATGGATTTCATTAAAGTTAACAAACAATAAACAAATATACTTATCTCAATTCTTCTCCCAAGCAGACTCCTCGAAGTTCCTTTGACTCTTCCTTCTAGTACAACACACTTAATTAAACTCACCAAGACGCTAAACACACCTAAACAAACTATATAGAAACTAAAAGACTCTAGAATGACACTTAATTAACACTCAAATGACACACAACTGACTAAAATTCGTCTCTATTTATAGAAGGAGTCAAATCTTCAAAGGTTGCTTAAGCACCTCTTCAAAAAGCGTCCAGGTTCAATGTATTTGGCTAAATTCAACTGTCTCGCCATCGGCGGGGTTGTTCTCGCCGTCGGCGGATTTCTAGAAGATGGATAAACAGCGTCGATCTCGATGTCGGAGGCCTCAATCTCGCCGTCGGCGGACTCTTTATAAAATATTCAAAAACTCTCGGGAAAATCTCGCCGTCAACGGCTTAAATCTCGCCGCCGGCGGGACAGTTCAATTTTTCATCAAATTGAGTCCTTTTTGCTCCAAATCCACTTCTTTTGTGCTTTTTGCTTTCGAGTACTTATAATTCTTCATTCCTGCAATAAAATAAAGAAAATACCTTTCTTTAAAGTGCAATTTCATATAAAATTGGTATGAAATTCTTAATATATTTTCTAGTGATCACCCCAAACCACTTTCATAAGTTCAATATTTAAAAAAGTAGAGGTTACAAACTATCTCAAGTTCCTGTCAGAATTTAAGGATTGTTTCGCCTGAAATTACGATGAAATGTCCGGAATATTTCCAGAAGTTGCAGTTCACCGACATGGAGTGGATCGAAGTACAACGCCAATAAAACAAGCTCCAAAAGAATGCGCCTTGAAATAGAACAGGATGTTACGACAGAAATAAAGAAATTAATATACGCTAAATTTTTTCAAGAAGAACATTATCTGACCTGGTTGGCTAACATTGTGCCGATTTAGAAGAAAAATGGTCAAATTTGAGTATATGTCGACATCAGTGACTTAAATAAAGCATTTCTAAAAGATGAATCCCTTTACTAATTCCAGAATTAATGGTGTATATTGGGTCTTCACATGAAATTTTCTCCTTCATGAATGGATCATCAGGTTACAATCAAAATAAGATGGCTCCAGAAGATGCAATTCTTACAGCTTTTAGAACTCTGATCGAGATCTACAATTACACTATGATGCCATTTGGATTGAAGTATGCCGGAGCTACTTACAAAAGAGCAATGACGAAGATCTTCGATGACCTCATTCACAACCAAGTAGAATGCTACGTGGACTATTTAGTTATCAAGAGCAAAGTAAAAGAAAATCACTTGTATGATTTGAACATCGTATTTGAATGATTATGACAATAGAATCTCAAGATGGATCCCTTAAAGTGCGCTTTCGGCGTTACCACCTGGAAATTTCTAAGATTCATTTTCTGTCAACGGGGAATCAAAATCGACCCAGAGAAGATTAAAACTATCTTAGAAATGCCTCCTCCCAAAACCTTGAAACAATTACGTTCTTTCATAGAAAATTGGCATATTTAAGATGCTTTATATCTAATCTGTCAGAAAGGTGTCTACCCTTTTCAAACTTACTTCTAAAGGATGTCATGTTCATTTAGGGAGAGCCATGTCAACAAGCTTCTGAAGATATTAAATGATACCTAACAACACCTCCTATCTTAGCAGACCCTATCCCGGGTAGACCGTTGATACTTTATACCGTGGCTTTAAACGAGTCCCTCGAAGCCTTACTTGCCCAAGTCAATGATGAGGGTAAAGAGAACGCACTCTACTACCTGTGTTGACGTCTAATACTTGCAGAAGTAAAGTATCCTTCTATTAAGAAATATTTTTTAGCTTTGGTTTTTACTACTTAAAAGCTTAGACATTACATTTCTCATAAGGTCAACCTAATTTTAAAAGTTAATCCATTGCAATATTTAACGACCCAACCAACACTTTCCGTATGCTTAGTAAGGTGGTCGATGATATTATTGCAATTTGATATAAGTTTTGTGCCCCTTCATACTATGAAAGGGCGATTCTCATGGATTTTCTCGCAGTGCACCCACTACCAGCTGGGTCCCATCTCAACGATGATCTGCCAGCCGAACAGATAATGCAAGTGGAAGATCCCAATACTCGACTTTGGGAAATGTACTTTGATGGAGCGTCATCAACTAGAAGAGATAAGGACAACAGACAGTGATACCAGGCAATGCAGGAATTAGTTTGATCTTCGTGACACTAGATCGGCCCATACTAAGATATTCCTACCACCTGACAGAGCCGTGTACCAAAAACAAAGCAGAATAAGAAGCTCTAATCACCAGTTTAGAATTAGCAATATTAATGGAAATAACATGCATTGCATTTATGGAGACTCACAATTCATCATCCAGCAAGTGGCTAGACAATATAAGATTCTGAAACCAAGATTAGAGGTATATCATCGATACATGATGAAATTGCTATAACAGATTCTAAGTGTGATATTCTATAGGATCCCTCGAGCAGACAATGCCCATGCAAACACTTTGGATAAGCTTGCTAAAGAATTGGCTTATCCACCCAAATATCCTTTAGATATTCCAGTGCAAGGATGTCAAGTTATTGTTGTAGATCGACCTTGACAGTTTGCACAAGATTGGAAAAGAAGAGATGGTAGCTACAGTGTAAGATAATGTAGAATATTGGTGTCAACAATAAATAGAATTTTTACAAATAAGAAGATTACCATATGTGAATTCAATACCACATCAAATTCAGAAGAGGGCTTTGTTTTATGCCTTAATCGATAATGTTTTCAGCGTTTTCAGTATTATCCAACATTTCAAATTTTTCCTGTATATAATCCAGTTATTCATTATCTGCTTCTTCAATTAATTCAGTATTTTTTTTCTAACTTTTCTTCATAATATTCTAAAAAATGTTCATTTTGCAAATTTTCAAGTTTTTCCATTCGAAAACATTCATCATCTTTTTCTAAAGCAGGATATTTCATTGATTTTGTTATGTTAAAAGTTACTTTTTGATCGTTTACTCTCATAGTCAATTCTCCTTTACGAACATCAATCATAGCTTCTCCAGTGGCTAAAAAGGGTCTTCCTAATACTATGGGAATTTCTTTATCTTCTTCCATATCTAGAACAATAAAATGTACCGGGAAGATAAATTTATCCACTTTACTAACACATCTTCAATAACTCCCTTAGGATAAGTCACGGAAGCGATCAACTAATCGAAGAGTTACTGAAGTAGGTGAAATTTCTCCTAATTCTAATCTTTTAAAAATTGATAGAGGCATTAGATTGATGCTTGCTCCTAAGTGACACAAAGCTTTTCCATAAAATATTTCTCCAATAACGCAAGGTATAGTGAAACTACCAGGATCTTTTAATTTTTCAGGAAGCTTTTTCTGAATAATTGCACTACACTCTTCGCTAAGTGCAACAGTTTCATTATCTGTGAATTTTCTTTTTTATTTAAAATATCTTTCATAAATTTTACAAAATTAGGCATTTGTTCTAATGCTTCTACAAAAGGAATATTTACCGTTAATTTTTTTAAAATTTCAAGGAATTTAGCAAATTGCTTATCGTTTTTATGTTGCTTTAGTCGTTGAGGAAATAGTGGTGGTGGTTTTTCTATAGATATTTTCATAGGGATCAATGGATATTCTAAGTTTTGATCTTGTTGATCCTTTTCATTTTCGATTTCCTCTTCCTCATTTTTACTTTTTATTTCTTTCTAAATTTTAGTTTCTAACTTTTTTCCACTTCGTAATTGTATCTCTTTAATTTGTTCTTTTCCTTGGTCTTTAGGATTTATTTCCACATTACTCAGAAAAGTTCGAGGAATTCTATTGTTAAGCGTGATAGCGATATGTCCAAGTTGAGTTTCAATATTTTTAATTGCTGTTCCTTGATTTTGTAATTGATTTCCTTGAATTAGTAATTGATTTCCTTGATTTTGCAAGTGTTGAACCATACTTAATATTAATTCTTCTATATATAACTTTTTATCTTTAAATTGGGTGATATTAAATCCAGGTGGATAAGAAGGTTTATAATTCGTATTTCCTTGATTAGGTGGATTTCCTATAGAGTTGTTCACCCATTATTGATTAGTTGTATTGTTATTCCAATTAAAATTTGGATGATTCTTCCAACCAGGATTATAATAATTTGCATAAGGATTATTGGGTCTATTATTAATAGCATTTATAGTTTCATAAGGAGATTGAGAATCTATAATTTGTCCGGATGAGTTTTCTTCTAATATAGTAGGAGAGTAATTCATTCCAAAATGATCTAATTTCTTTGATATAACAGCAATTTGAAAAGCTAACATAGATATTGCATCATTTTCATGAACACTGGTTATCTTTTTAGGGTTTATCCTTTCAGCAGGCCATTGAAAATTATTAGTAGCCATTTCTTCGATTAACGCATAGGCTTCATCGAATGGTTTTGACATTAATGAACCTCCAACAGCAGCATCAATGATTGATCTAAGAGATCCTACTAATTCATTCTAAAAAGTTTGTATAATTAACCAATCTGTTAATGCATGATGTGGGCATTTCCTAAGAAGTTCTTTAAATCTCTCCCAAGCTTCATATATGGATTCTCCATCAAACTGACCAAAAGATGTTATATCATTTCTGAGTTTTGCAGTTTTTGAAGGAGGAAAATATTTGGATAGAAATTTTTGTGATAATTCTTCCTAAGTTTTAATAGATCCAGGTGCTAATGAATTTAACCACATATTAGCCTTATCCCTTAGAGAAAAAGAAAAAGCCTAAGTCTAATAGCATCATTAGATACACCTTCATATTTAAAAGTAGCACGTAGTTCCAAAAAACTAGCAAGATGTAAATTAGGATCTTCATTTGGTGAACCACTAAATTGATTATTCTGTACCATTTGGATAATTGCAGGATTAAGTTCGAATGAGTTAGCGACTACATCAGGGTTTTGAATAGTTAGGTGAATTACATCTAATGTAGGGTTGGCATAATCTCTTAATGGTCTTTGTTGGTTTATATTTTCAATTTCTGGATTATTTGCCATTTGTGTTAAATTTATAATTTCTCTCTTTTGTTTTCTAATTCTTTTAATTGTGCGCTCTAATTCTGAATCGTAAGGTATTAAATTTTCATTTCCTAATTTACGCATTAAAATTTTTAAGTAATATTTAAAATAGTCCGTTACTCTAGTAATTATTTTAATAATTCTATTAATTACCTTAATAATTACTTTACTTCCCCGGCAACGGCGCCAAAAACTTGATCCACTTTTCGATATTTATACTAACAACTATGATATGAAAATTAGCAACGGCACCAAAAACTTGATCCCACACTGAATATATATATATACTGATGATTCTGTTATGGAATTTATGATTTATATTGTGGATACTACACAAGTATACGTATCGTTATCAAGTAATATAGGGCTCTAATGGAGTCCTAGATATCGATCCCACAAGGAAGTTAGAGAATTTTAAAGACAACTTAAAGTAGATTTACTTACTAATCTAGTATACGGAAATTAAGAACACTTATACTAAAACTATTGCTCAAAAAGGTTTAAATGTAAGATTCTAATTTAGAAAAGCATCTTTCTCCTTGTTAAGAGAATTAAGTGAATGATGAATTAAATTAGTTTAGAGTTTGTATTGTGCCAAATAGGAGCATTCCTATTCTTTACCCTTTGGTCCAGGTGCAAAGAATATTGACTAGTCCTATGTTTGATTACTGAATATGCGGCTAGGCTGAGAGGATACCGGCTGCCACTTCAGAGCTCCCACCTTCCCCTTGTCTGAGGGCTAACATCTACACTTCAGCTCTCAAACAATAGGAATAAATTGAATATTTTAGTCTGTCACACTAAAATGTCCAATTCTACGCCCGATAGTTAATATTTCCTATTTATTTGCACCCTCCTTCCAAGGCTTTTGACTTTCCCGAATCTTGGATGTAATCTTTACTATAGTTGATAATTCAACATATGTTAACAAATCAATTGGCCAAATTGAAAGTAAATTATGTTTTAAGTAAAAGATTATCACATTATTTAATAATTTTAGGCACGCTTAGTTTGATTCATCACTTCACATAATCTCAACAACAAGGAAAAAGACTAAGGAAACTACTCAGAAAGCATGGGAAAAATAACACAAAGCATGGATTTCATTAAAGTTAACAAACAATAAACAAATATACTTATCTCAATTCTTCTCCCCAAGCAGACTCCTTGAAGTTCCTTTGACTCTTCCTTCTAGTACAACACACTTAATTAAACTCACCAAGACGCTAAACACACCTAAACAAACTATATAGAAACTAAAAGACTCTAGAATGACACTTAATTAACACTCAAATGACACACAACTGACTAAAATTCGTCTTTATTTATAGAAGGAGTCAAATCTTCAAAGGTTGCTTAAGCACCTCTTCAAAAAGCGTCCAGGTTCAATGTATTTGGCTAAATTCAACTGTCTCGCCATCGGCGGGGTTGTTCTCGCCGTCGGCGGACTTCTAGAAGATGGATAAACAGCATCGATCTCGATGTCGGAGGCCTCAATCTCGCCGTCGGCGGACTCTTTATAAAATATTCAAAAACTCTCGGGAAAATCTCGCCGTCAACGGCTTAAATCTCGCCGCCGGCGGGACAGTTCAATTTTTCATCAAATTGAGTCCTTTTTGCTCCAAATCCACTTCTTTTGTGCTTTTTGCTTTCAGTACTTATAATTCTTCATTCCTGCAATAAAATAAAGAAAATACCTTTCTTTAAAGTGCAATTTCATATAAAATTGGTATGAAATTCTTAATATATTTTCTAGTGATCACCCCAAACCACTTTCATAAGTTCAATATTTAAAAAAGTAGAGGTTACAAACTATGTCAAGTTCCCGTCGAATTTAAGGATTGTTTCGCCTCGAAATTACGATGAAATGTCCGAATATCTCCGAAGTTGCGGTTCACCGACATGGAGTGGATCGAAGTACAACGCCAATAAAACAAGCTCCAAAAGAATGCGCCTTGAAATAGAACAACATGTTACGACAGAAATAAAGAAATTAATATACGCTAAATTTTTTCAAGAAGAACATTATCTGACCTGGTTGGCTAACATTGTGCTGATTTAGAAGAAAAATGGACAAATTTGGGTATATGTCGACATCAGTGACTTAAATAAAGCATTTCTAAAAGATGAATCCCTTTACTAATTCCAGAATTAATGGTGTATATTGGGTCTTCACATGAAATTTTCTCCTTCATGAATGGATCATCAGGTTATAATCAAAATAAGATGGCTCCAGAAGATGCAATTCTTACAGCTTTTAGAACTCCGATCGAGATCTACAATTACACTATGATGCCATTTGGATTGAAGTATGCCGGAGCTACTTACAAAAGAGCAATGACGAAGATCTTCGATGACCTCATTCACAACCAAGTAGAATGCTACGTGGACTATTTAGTTATCAAGAGCAAAGTAAAAGAAAATCACTTGTATGATTTGAACATCGTATTTGAATGATTATGACAATAGAATCTCAAGATGGATCCCTTAAAGTGTGCTTTCGGCGTTACCACCTGGAAATTTCTAAGATTCATTTTTTGTCATCGGGGAATCAAAATCGACCCAGAGAAGATTAAAACTATCTTAGAAATGCCTCCTCCCAAAACCTTGAAACAATTACGTTCTTTTCATAGAAAATTGGCATATTTAAGATGCTTTATATCTAATCTGTCAGAAAGGTGTCTACCCTTTTCAAACTTACTTCTAAAGGATGTCATGTTCATTTAGGGAGAGCCATGTCAACAAGCTTCTGAAGATATTAAATGATACCTAACAACACCTCCTATCTTAGCAGACCCTATCCCGGGTAGACCGTTGATACTTTATACTGTGGCTTTAGACGAGTCCCTCGAAGCCTTACTTGCCCAAGTCAATGATGAGGGTAAAGAGAACGCACTCTACTACTCGTGTTGACGTCCTAATACTTGCAGAAGTAAAGTATCCTTCTATTAAGAAATATTTTTTAGCTTTGGTTTTTACTACTTAAAAGCTTAGACATTACATTTCTCATAAGGTCAACCTAATTTTAAAAGTTAATCCATTGCAATATTTAATGACCCAACCAACACTTTCCGTATGCTTAGTAAGGTGGTCGATGATATTATTGCAATTTGATATAAGTTTTGTGCCCCTTCATACTATGAAAGGGCAGATTCTCATGGATTTTCTCGCAGTGCACCCACTACCAGCTGGGTCCCATCTCAACGATGATCTGCCAGCCGAACAGATAATGCAAGTGGAAGATCCCAATACTCGACTTTGGGAAATGTACTTTGATGGAGCGTCATCAACTAGAAGAGATAAGGACAACGAACGGTGATACCGAGCAATGCGGGAATTAGTTTGATCTTCGTGACACTAGATCGGCCCATACTAAGATATTCCTACCACTCGACGGAGCCGTGTACCAAAACAAAGCAGTAATAAGAAGCTCTAATCACCGAGTTTAGAATTAGCAATATTAATGGAAATAACATACATTGCATTTATGGAGACTCACAATTCATCATCCAGCAAGTGGCTAGACAATATAAGATTCTGAAACCAAGATTAGAGGTATATCATCGATACATGATGAAATTGCGATAACAGATTCTAAGTGTGATTTTCTATAGGATCCCTCGAGCAGACAATGCCCATGCAAACACTTTGGATAAGCTTGCTAAAGAATTGGCTTATCCACCCAAATATCCTTTAGATATTCCAGTGCAAGGATGTCAAGTTATTGTTGTAGATCGACCTTGACAGTTTGCACAAGATTGGAAAAGAAGAGATGGTAGCTACAGTGTAAGATAATGTAGAATATTGGTGTCAACAATAAATAGAATTTTTACAAATAAGAATATTACCATATGTGAATTCAATACCACATCAAATTCAGAAGAGGGCTTTGTTTTATGCCTTAATCGATAATGTTTTGTATGGAAGATCCTCTGATCAGATGTGGCTCAGATGTCTCAGCAGTGCATAAGTACAAAATATTGTCAAAGAAGTACATGCCAGATTATGTGTCCCTCACCAGTTAGGACCAAAAATGAAGATGATAATTAAGGGACTCGGATACTACTGGCTGGTAATGATGACCGACTGCATGGACATAACTAAGAAATGTCATCAGTGTCAAGTGGACGGAGTTGTCTTGCACCAACCATCAAATATTCTATACCCCACGATTGCCTCGTGTCCATTCGAGTGTTGGGGCACAGATATAGTGGGTCTGATAGACCCTCCATCTTCAAAAGGTCACATATTTATACTCGCTGCTATGGATTACTTCTCCAAATGGGTAGAGGCAGTTCTGCAATGTGAAGTTACAACACAGCAGGTTCTACAGTTCATCAGGAATCAGTTTGTCTACCTCTTCGGTGTGTTGTGAAGCATCATTTCAGATAATGGGTCCGCTTTCAAAAGCACAAAGATCAACAATCTTGTCAGAAGACACGGGATAGACTAGCGATACTTTACAATATATAACCCAGAGCAAACGGCTTGGCAGAAGCCTTAAAAAAAATGCTCATACTGAACTTAAAGAAGACACTCGACGACAACAAAAGAAGATGACACAAGAAGTTACTAGAAGCTTTTTGGGCCTACAGGACGATAGTTAGAACGCCGACGTATGCTACACCTTATGCACTTCTGTACGGGTCTGAGGCAGTTCTTCCGCTAGAAGTTTAACTATCGTCGCTCTGGATCGCCGTTGCCAATCAAATTTTAACAGAAGAGAATACCAAACTTTGACTTGCAGAATTAGAGAATCTCGAAGGAAAAAGATTACTCGCACAACAGAGTTTAGAACTCTACGAAGAAATGATGATTCAAGCCCATGATAAATTGGTCCGCTTGAGGTCGTTCAAAATCGGTGACCTCGTACTCGTTCTTAGAAGACCTATTCTTACACACTACAAGATAGGTGGAAAATTTGAACCGACCTAGGAAGTGCCATTTGTGGTATAACAAGTTTACTCAAAAGGGTCGTACCAGTCGGTGGATTCCCAAGAGAATATACCCATGTTGCCAACAAATGGACGATATCTAAAAAAAATTACACGACATTGTTGACCTCATTTTTGATGAGGTCTTTTGCTGCTCTCTTTAGTACTTAGGATCTAGCCTTAGGCTTTTCCTTTGACTAATCATAGAGGACTAAAAATGGAACCCAACCTATAGAAATTCAAACTACTTCTTGACTCCCTACAAACCCCACAAGCTTGATTGTAGACCCCTAATCACCTAGAGGGTTGAAATCAAATGTGGAGGTTTAAAGGATGAGTTCCCTATAGAACTTTTTGGCCTTAGGAATACCCTGAATGGCCTGGTCTGGTGAGGGTTGACTTGCACATACATAACACTCTCACACACATTCCAAGTCCTAAAACCACACTCTTACCCAACTTGACTTCCTGACTCATGTAGGTAATTCATATGGATGGTCCTTAACCCCTAAGCCCCTGGCTAAGAGGGTTAGGAACAACACAGTGAATGCCTCAAATGAGTCCTCTCATGGCTTATATGTGCTTAATATGGCATCATGGCTCAACCAAAGTGATCCCATTTCACTCACATTTGATCAATCTTCTTTTTTTCAAAATTTTAATTTTTGACCCCCGGGGCCCCGGCCCACCAAACCTACCAAATGTCATTGAAATGACCCAAAATTTGCAAATTTGCCTAAATTACCCAAGATCCCTCAAAATCAATCCTAAACACTTCCCACCATTCAAATTGACCATCTTTGGCCAAAAATACCAAAATTTCCAAAAATACCCCTAAACCCCCAAAATTACCAAAATACCCTTTTACCCCAAAAATCTAAAATTCAGAAAATTCCCAAAAAATTCTATAAAATCTCAAATATTCCAAATTTCATTTTGTTCAACTACACCATGGGCCAATTTTGCTAATTTACCTCACTTTTACCAAAACCCCCAATTTGACCCATTTTTAACCCAAGTGAACCCAATGTCAAACCAAACCACCCCAATTGACCTCAATTCTGGTCCAATTAAATTCTAAACTTCAATTCAATATCCTGAACATCAATTTAGACCAAATCCAAGTCCAATTTGATTGACATTTGAGCCCAATTTCAATTTGAAGCCTAAGGCCCAATTTTGGCTCATGACCTAAACCTAGCCCAAACCAACCCAATTCAACTCCAATTGGCCCCAAATCTTTTCTAAAACCTTCCTAACATCCCCATAAACAAAACCCTAACTTGATTAGTCCAAAATTTGAACCTAAACTCCACCCAAACCTAACCCAAAACCAAAATCCCTTAAATTGACCTAAGCCCAAACCTAACCCGAATGGGCCCAAATCCCAAAATCAAAGCCCAACCAAAGTTGAAAACTCTTTGTGACACTCCCATAAACATTTCTCAACATTAATTTCACATCAAATCACCCTTTAGCCCAACCCTAAACCAAGTTAGCCCAATTTGAACCACTTTGGCCCCAGCCCCTTTACTAAGAGACCCCACATTAAACCCAATTCAATTCAAAATCACTTCAAATTTGTTCCAAATCACTCATGACACATCCCTAAACTAAACCCAACATTTATTTGGCATGGTCTTTCACAAAATTTTCATCCAAAGGCCCATTTTAAAATCCAAAAGCCCACTTCCTTAAACCACTCTAAAAGCCCATCCAAAACTATTTCAAAAGCCCAAGTTTTCAATCCAAAACCCACATGACATTTCTTTCCATCATCCATCTACTCAAAATCACCCCTAAGTTTCAAAACCATCATTAAACCATTCTAAATCAAGCTTCAATAAAATTTTCCACCAAAATTCCAAAATTTCTAAAACCCACTTCCATGAAACTAAGCCAAGCCACCCCTAAGCCAAATGGAGCCATTGAACCATGCACAAGCCACATGCAAGCCTTGGGAGCCCCTTTACACATCACCATGCCATTAATTGCAAAAGGAGGACCCACTTTTAAACCCCCTTAAAAAAGTTTTAACCCTTTCAATGATACACCCTAACCCATGATTAATCTAAATATTCATGGATGGGGACTTCACCACCTTCTCTTGGTCGAACCCACTCGATTTCCTCAGCCCAAAATCAGGCCTTGGGGAGGTGCACCAAGCCTAAAGCATGCATTTGACCAAACCAAGCCCAAAATGAGCCCTTCCCCCTTCCACTTTGATCCAACTCCTTTACACTTGGCATTTGCCAATTGAACTCACAAACCTCAAGCACTGACCTCTCTGATGACAACAGTGACCTGACCCTGGCCGGCCAACCACCAGGCCGCCAGAAAAAATCCACACCCGTGAGCACCTATTTGATTCAAAAATTTAATTCCCCCTTGCTGAGTTGTCCCAACCTAAATGGCCACCATGGTTGTTCTTCCCTTGCCCTGAGCAGTTGATCCAAGCCTCCAATTGCCCCTGGGAAGCACTCCAGCCACCTCTATTTAAACACCACCACCTCTCGGCCAAAGAGTTGTTGAACCAAACCTTACCAAAACTCTGCCAAAATCATTCCAGACCCCTCTCCAGACATAGAGAACTTGATCCCCACTGAAATCCAGACCTAAAACCCTCTCTGTGAGCTCAATTTTTGAGTTGAAAATCCACCTAAAAAAATAGAAAACTTCACCACAGTGTGCCAATCTCCAAACTGATTGATCCTACACTTCACCAGACCAAGAGGAGAAGTTCCCCAGCAAAAGCCCCCTCACCAGGCCAGCCATTGCTTCCAGCCTCCAAGCTTTGTGATCGGCCTTGGTCACTTTCATACCTAGAAAATTCCCCAGAGCCAGAGACTTCTCTGGAGCTTGCCTGGACTCAATCGAAGGTGACACAACCCTCAGATCGAAGCTTCACTTCTCTGAGCAAAGGTATGAACTCATTCTTCCTCCCGAGCTTCCAGCAATTCTCCATTTTGTTTGGGTTAATTTCATAGCCTATAAACCATATGGATGTGTTCGTCTCTTCAAGAGGAATCCATAGAGCATAAGAACATGAAAATCCATTGAGAATCGAGAGAGATATTAGGGTTTGAGTGTGGACGGTCACGGGTGCACACCAGTCGTAGACGATGACCAGGAGCCGTTGGATCGCGCGTGTATTGAGCAGACGGTCGAGATCAAGCCGGACGGCCCAATGGTTTGTGAACTGCGGGCCCCTGGAGAGCTGAGTCAGATGGCAGCGCCGAATCACAGCGCGACGCGTGGGCTTTCGGAGCTGCCGAGGTTGACGCGGCGCCGCGTGTATAAGTAGGAAATTAGGGTATTTTTGAATTATTTAAATGCCCTGAACTTCAAAAATTCATATCTTTGCATAGAAAAATCACAAAAATAAAATAAAAATACCCCCTTGCTCAGTGAACAGAGGAGAATAATGCGGAAAAGAAATCAAGTTAATTGGATGAGTATTTTATTTTTAATGATTTATTTACTGTTTTCAATATTTTGATACTTCATCTCCATAGACAATTCACCATGGCATGAGACCATAGGGCTTTTGAAGCCTTTAATCTTGGAAACATTCCCTGAATTTTTCAAGGTCAAAGGCCATCTCTGTGAAAGGTTATTGATTTTTCAAGTTCATGTCACTGTTTTAGGTATTTTAATTCCAATAATTAGCATGTTGTAAAATAAATTCTAGGAAAATTTGGTGATGTTTCTTAGGACCAGAGGACCCTATGAAAAATATATTTTGAATTAATTCATTCATAATAACCTTAATTGGCCTAAACCCCTAAAATTGACTTTTAATTAATTAGGGTTAACCACACATCAAATTGACTTGAAAACAATTCTCCATTACTCTTTATGGTCAGAGGAACCTCACATAAAATTTTGAAATCAATTGGACTTGATTAACCCCACTAAATGGATTTATTAAGCCTCATAAGCAAAATGGAACTTTAAAAATTCATAACTCCAAAAATACATTTCAAAAATTCACAAAAATGGTTTTGGAGCTTCTCTGATATCAGGGGAGTTCAGAAAAATTAAAATTGGAATTTTCTAAAAAAGTTGATTTTTCACAATATTTTAATATTTTAATAATTAAAAAATAATAAAAATCACAAAAATATTAAAAATCATAAAAATGTCACATTTTTACTCCTAATCATTTATCAACAAACCAAATATTTTTCCTAAGTCCCTAGGATAAGATATTGAATTTTAAAGGCTTAATGTAATTTTTAATATTAAAAAATGAATTTTCAACCTTTTTCAGTAAAATAATTCTAATAAATCAAAAAAAATCAAAAAATTATAAAATTTGTTTCTTTCGACACCTTGAGATCAGAGAAATTTAAGAAAAATACAAAATCTATTTTTCAACTTTTATTTTATTTTAAAATTAATTCATACTCTAAAATTCAAAATAATTATAATGAATAAAATATAATTCAAAAAATCACAAAATTTGGTCCAAGTGGTTCCCTGGTCATTAGGAACATCTCATAATTTTCTTAAGGATAGAAACCTTTCCTTGGTCATGTTGTTGAATTTTCTTTGAAAACCCTTATTTTCTACTAAAAATATATATATAAATAAATTAAATTCAGAAAAATCACATTTTCTCCTCTAATGTTTTAATTGACATGTGAGTGAGGTGACATAAAAATTTCAAATTCATTTGAGCTCAATTTAGTGAGTTATAAAATAAATAAGTCTAAAAGGGCATAAAGGTAATTAAAAATTTTTAACCCTTAATTAAAACTTTAGGTTTAATCTGGGGGGTTAAAATATTTGATTTTAACTTTCTCTTGGATGATTGAAACTTAGGGAAATTAAGGGGTACAAACCCATTAAACACATTGAAAATATCAAAATGAAACTTTAATTAATTAAATGATTTAAATTTTGGAAAGAATATATTTAAAATTTGGATTATTAAAATAGGGATATTATTAAGAGGATATTTATTCTTTAATTTAAAAATCCCTAAATAAGTCACTTTAACAATATTTAATTCTTAATTAAAAATTAAAATAATAATCTAAATTAATAATTAAAATTAAAATTAAAATTAAAATTAAAATTAAAGTTAAACTAAAATTAAAATTAGATAAAATTAAATTAAAATTAAATTAAATTAAATTAAATTAAATTAAATTAACTTAAATTTAAATTAAATTAAATTAAAATTAAAATTAAATTAAATTAAATTAAATTAAATCAAATTAAATTAAATTAAATTAAATTAAAAATCACTTAACAACAAACCTAAATGAAATCATTAAGAGTTAAATCAAAACATACCAATAATTTCAATACCTCTTTCTATCTAAGTAAATTAAAACATGAACATCAACTTGAAATTCCAAGATAATTGAAAATGTAAAGATTTAAATCAAATCTACAATAATTTGAATACTATTCCAAACTTAAAATTATTAATTAAAACCTCATAATTAAATTAAAACACTTTATGCCATTAACTCAAACTTCAAATTAAGAATGATTAAAATTCTCAACGACCCAAATTACCCTTAAAGGCTTTAATTATTATAACTCTTAAATAGAGTATTAAGTGAAATGTCACTTTATTCATCAGGTAATCAAATACCCAAGTTCACTGAGCAAGAGACAATGTTTAACTAAACTCCTGGACGATTAATTCACCTGTGCAACTAAATTTACTTGGACTCAAAATAATCCCTGAAGTATTGAAAAGATGTTTAGGACTCGTCTTAAGCACTTCCTTAATATGACGGGATGTTTTAGAAGAACAACTGAATTTAATTGTTCTTTGATGAAGAAAATCATCCTTAAACCAAACCAAAAAAAACTAGACGTCATAGGAGATGACTAGTTATAGGATTAGGAATTTGGTAGACAACCAAAACCCTTCCCTTAGCTTTACCTAGGTATCTGTTGAAATATTTAAATGCCTTAACATATGTTTTAAGTGCAGCTTGGGATGACGGGAAGACCCTCCAGGTACGCTTTTATTTTATTGCAATTTACTTCTCTGCAATTTTCTTACATGCACTTTACTTTACTTTTCTTGCATGTTAAATAAAACTGTTGCATGAAAACCAAAACCTTTAGGATAGTCCCTAAACTGAAACCAAAACTAAATTAAAAGTCATTGCAAGATAAAATTCACTTCCACAACATTTCAAAATATAAAACAACTCAAAATTTAATCACAAACAGAACAACAAAACTAGAATTGCAACTAAATTAAAATGTCTCGTTGAATGATCTAGAATACCTCGGATGATGTAACCCACGTGTTGCTAATGGGATTTCCCACGGTCTAAATGAAAGTGTGGTACTCATTCAGTTGAGTTTAGCAAATTCATCTGGACTAAGTGAATTCTATGAAAATAATGGTGTCGGGATGACGGAACCGTGGGATCTTAATCGGTTCTGTTTAAACAACTTTATGAATTGTTTTAATTAAAACACTAAAAACACTTGGATTTTAAGATTTTCTCTAAACCAAAACACTTCTCTCATCTCCCTATTTATGACTTCTAAAACTAAACCTCTACAACAACAAGGAGCTTGGAGCACAGTGGGCAGCACGACCATCTTCGTCAGCAAAACAACTCTACTTCAGCAAAACTTTCTTAGAATTAAATAACCAAGCCATAGGACTTCGAGGTAGTTTGCCTAGTGCAACTTAAATCCTCAACTCTTCGTTAGGCAATTGCATGATCATGTCATGTAAATTAAGCCCTAACCGGTCTTAGGACTCCGAGGTAGTCGTTTGATACGACATAAACCCTCATATCTTCCAGGCTGTTTGTATGATCATGTCATACAAATATAAGTCCTAATTAATTAAAATTGGCAGGATTGTAATATTAAATAAATCCCAAAATTGAATCCAAACAATAGGATAGTTTGGGAAGCTGCCAAGATTTCTTCTTGGATCCTCAGCTCTCCTACTTCTCTTCATTTGGACTCCTGAAAATAATTGTTCCAAATTTGATCTATCTCCTTTTGAAATTCCAAAATTCAATCCTTTGAAAACCTTAAACTTTGAAATTCTTGAGAGCAATACCACTGATCATTATCGAGAGTTTTCTTAAATGATTCCAGTCATTTAAGATGTAATTAACTATAGGGGCTTGCCCTTATAGGGAACTTTAAGAACCCAGGTAATATAAACCCTGCTTAATTCCTTTATATTAAGCAGGGGAACTTGTCGGCTTATAAAATTGGTTCGCAGACCAAACAGATGTCACAAATCTTCTAGTTTATTTAATCGAGCCCCATCATCAAGCAGTGTGCCTATTCTTCAGGATAGAAACACTGTTTGTGATGCGGTGCTCGTTTATAAAAACTATTTGGGATGTGAGATCGTTTTGATTTCATATCTTAAAATCTTCAAATTTAAAAATTATTTTCAAAATCAAATACTACTTTCTAAATTATATATATATTTAAAATTAAATTTAAAATTTAAAATTCTGTGACAATTTCTATAGGCGACCCCCTTTTCAAAGCACAACCTAAAAATATGTTGACAAAAATGATAAATCTGAAGAAGGAATATCCTTTCTTATGTAGCCATCTGGCCAGTATCTATGACTCGGGTCCGAACTTTGCAATAAAATAAAAATTAATGTAATAAAATAAATTTTCTCATAAGATAAAATACAATTGTTAAGATTCCAAATCTTACAAAGCCATATTAAATAACATAATGGCAACAAGATATTTATGAAAAATGGTTAAATAAATAATAATAATAAATTTTTTATTGTTCTTGTTTGGGCAAAGCGCCAACCACTTACATTTCCTCTTATTTTCCTTGTATAGGAAGTGTTAGGATGTAGGTTGGCATTTTCTTCTAAAGATGACTTGGACCTTGCATCTTGAAGAGAAAAAATACATACTAGAAGACTGCAGACATGATGTTAATGATAAAAAGTGGTCGCAGTGAGACCGAACAGACGTAACATGAAGGCACTGGAGGTTTCGTTGACTCACACCTCGTCGCCAGGAGACACAGTCTGGTTTCATCTATGATCACTAAAGCAGAGGGTGATATTTGTTTTTTCTTCAGTTGAAAGAGTCCAAGATGAACCGTTAGCGCGCACTAAAAGAAGAAATGCAAATCACATTATGTGTCGCCTCCTGGACAAGTTAGAGAGGAGACAGGCTCGGGAGTCAGCCACGGAGATATCCCATATTCCAGAAAAATTCTATGAACCAAAAATGAAGGAAACTGAAAACAATGCACCGAGCAACGATACTGAGCCAGAGATCACTGAGGAATCCGCGCTGACATTCAATCTGATGAAGGTAATCTTTACTCGGTGTCCGACTTGTAGCTCAGGTTTACCAAGATTGCCTTCTGTGATAGGAGCATTTTAAGAGTGCCCACAGTGTCACATTCTACAGTTGAGGAGTATGGCACATTCGAGGCATATGCAGCTGCTTCGATGTTACTCAAGAGCAAGGAACATACTGATGTAGAGCCATATGTACCACAGTTTGTTTTGCTACCACCGTGGCGAAAAATTCCAAATTACGTCATGGCAAAGATTAGAAGAATTAGAAAAAAGAAATAATTTCACCACTATGAAGATATACAAGGAAACTTCGTCAACATCTTGGAAGTCCTTAAGCTATTCATGGACATGTTTTCAAAGAATGAACAAGAAAGGATTATGGATTGCCTCTTCGTTCTCTAATACATGGGCAGAGCAGGCCGTCTGAGACCAAGGTCATACATAGAGCCGACGAAGTGGAAAAGAGGAAACTGCAGGATCACCATTCAGTGTGGGTGCTTCTATAATTTCACCAAGGATCGACAGGGTAATCTCTCAGGGATTCTACAGCACAATGAAGTAGATCCACTGCCGCCACAGATCAAGAAGATGATAAATAGGATGGTCAAGTGGCATGGCTTGCCCGCAGACTGTATTCCCAACAGTTGTATTATAAATGTTTATGAGGACGGGGACTGTATCCCGCCTCATATCGACCACCATGACTTATGAGGCCCTTCTGCACGGTCTAATTTTTAAGTGAAAGTAATATTTTGTTTGAACGAGAAATTCATATTGTCAAACCGGGAGAGTTCCGAGGTTCTGTTGAGATCCCCCTACCAGTTGGATCAGTGTTGGTACTGAAAGGAAACGGGGCAGATCTTGCAAAGCACTGCATCCCAGGAGTTACATGACAATGGATATTAGTTACCTTCAGAAGAATGGACGAAGATAAAGTGTTGTTTTACTACGAGCCAGTCCCAGAGTTAGAAAAACTTCGGCCCTTGCCGCTGTGACAGCAATACCTCCGGGTGTTCGTAAGGGGACTTTTCATTCCAGAGCGTAGCCTTGGCAAGTTGGCTTGTCCACAGAACAGCCTCAGATGGCAGATATCAACTACCTTCTACATCGGGTCACAGCAGTTGTCACCGCATTTGTACCAGCCAGATACGATATGATAGTTTTTATTCAGCTTTGTACGCTTGATCGACTTTTGGATGCTTGTTAGCATATGATTAGTTGTACTACTGCCTTCGGCAAGAATTAATGAAAATTTATTTTTCCGTTTGCCATCATAAATGTCTCTTCTTGATGTGACGGTCGAGAGCCGCAAGACCGTACATTAGTCCCAAATTAAAGCGAACAAAGAACGATGCAAAGAAAAAGGATAAAATAATAAAATAAAAATAATAACTAAACAAAAAAGTTAAAACAAAATCCGATGAAATTTAATAAAATTAAAATAAAATTAAATTTTAAATGAAGTTAAACAAAATCAAATCAATTGAAATTTAACAAAACAAATTGGAAGAAATCATAAACTAAATGTAAATGATAAGTTAACTCTTTCTCAAGATTTTGAGTCCTTGCACTCACCCTCAAATCCTTTATTCCAAAAGCATTATCCGAAATTTGACACTTGACACAGCTCCATTTCTCACAAATTCGAAATGTCACGAAATTCTACAAATCATGCAATGGCTACCAATCTTGGCCGAATTGCACCAATTCTACTTTCTTCAAAGGTCAATATGAAATTTTCTCTAAATCATTTCACGAGAAATTCCGGAATTGGAGCTTAGTCGTCTGATTCCCCAAAATTCCCTATATTCCCATTTCCTATCAGAGAAATTTTCCACCTTCCATGAAATTCCGGGATTTGAGCTTAGTTGTTTAATTCTCTAAAATTCCCTATATTTCCATTTTCTATCTAAGAAATTTTCCGCCTTCCTTGAAAATCTGAGATCGGAGCTTAGTCGTCTGATTCCCCAAAATTCCCCATATTTCCATTTCCTATCAGTGAAACTTTCTGCCTTCCATGAAATTCCGATATCGGAGTTTAGTCATCCGATTCCTCAAAATTCCCTAAATTTCCATTTTCCTTCCGAGAAATTTTTCTGCCTTCCATGAAATTTCAGGATAAAAGCTTAGTCGTCTGATTCCTTAAAATTATTTATTTTCATCTTCTATCAGAGAAAATTTTTTACCTTCCATGAAATTTCAGGATCGAAGCTTAGTCATCTGATTCCCTAAAATTCCCAATATTTACATTTCCTATCTGAGAAATTTTCCGCCTTCCATGAAATTCTGGGATCGGAGCTTAGTCTTCAGATTCCTCAAAATTCCCTATATTTCCATTTCCTATCAGATAAAATTTTCGCTTTTGATGAAATTCCGGGATCGGAGCTTAGTCGACCAATTCCCCAAAATTCTCTAAATATTCATTTTCCTTCCAAGAAATTTTTCTGCCTTCCATGAAATACCTGGATTGGAGCTTAGTTGTCTGATCCCCCAAAATTTCCTAAATTTATATTTTCCTTCCGAGAAATTTTTCCTCCTTCCATGAAATTCCAGGATCGGAGCTTAGTCTTCTGATTCCCAAAAATTGTTTATATTTTCATTTTCTTTCCGAGAAATTTTTTCGCCTTCCATGAAATTCCAGGATCGGAGCTTAGTCGTCTGATTCCTTAAAATTTCCTAAATTCCCATTTTTCTTCTGAGAAATTTTCCACACCCACGAAATCCCGAGGTCGGTACTGAAATTCTGATTCTCATTTCCGAAACTGGTACCTAAATTCGAATTCTCATCCTTTGGGATCAGTACCTAAATTTTGTATTCATCTTCCGAGGTCAGTACCGAAATTTTAATTCTCTTTTCTGAGACTGGTACCTAAATTCTAGTTCTCGTCCTTCAGGATCAGTACTTAAACTCCGACACCCTCTTTTCGAGATCGATACTGAAATTTCGATTTCCCCTTTATACTCACTTAAAACTCAAATTTTCCCACGAAATTAAAATTTTAAAACTCAAAAT
Organism: Papilionanthe hookeriana x Papilionanthe teres; assembly: GCA_022702705.1. Taxonomy (NCBI): domain Eukaryota; kingdom Viridiplantae; phylum Streptophyta; class Magnoliopsida; order Asparagales; family Orchidaceae; genus Papilionanthe; species Papilionanthe hookeriana x Papilionanthe teres. Next base: position 290,482 of record CM040422.1, on the reverse strand, counting down.
TCAACAAATCCTAAAATTTCCATAAACTCCATAATGCTCAAAATTTAAATTAAAATTCCATAAGATTCTAATCAAAATATGAAATTAAATCAAATTCCAAATTCTAATTTCAAATTCTAAACTCAAATCAATTTGGATCAGACTCCTTCAGATTTTGGAGGCTTGAAACTCATAGCTCCTCTCATGAAGGTATTCCATTTTCCTTCTACGGTAGGAGTTCTCAGGAAATGAAGGTTTCAACAGAATAATCCCTAGTGGAAACTTCCTCGCTAAATTCTATGTTTTGTCTTGAGTTTTGACTCAGACAGTTCTGTTGGTTTTGTTGATCTCGTCGATTAACACCAATATGTGCAGTGTACTTGCCCAGCACACCGCACCTATTGGGGGTCCATTTGTTGACCCAACTTTTGGTTGAGGTCTAGTCTCTCTTTAGAATAACCAAAAGTCTAGCCAAAAAAATCTCCTGGTAACTTTCTTAGAAGTCTAGCAATGGAACACTTTCCCCTTTAGAAATTCAAACTTTTCTCACTTTACTGGGAGTTTTCATATGCTTAAGGCCTAACCTCCAGCTTTTGGGAGGAAGAGACCAAGCATAAGGAAGCCCAGGGGAAGTCTCCTATAGGTGGTCAGACCTTAGGATTTACCCTAGGAGGTCTAGAGCTTACACACACACACACACTTCACACTCACAAGCCTAAGCAAAGCACATCTCACCCTGGCCTCCTAACTCTTTGGAAACTTATGTGTGTGGTTTTCTACAAGTTCTTAGCCCCGAGCTAAAGGTTTGATTAGTATCAACACATAGAGGACCAAATGAGTGTTACCTTTTGTCCATGGCTCAATCTAAACAATTGCATACTACTCACCTCCAACCAACCTCAATTTTTTTCAAAATTTCAATTTTTGACCCCTTACCTCTAAACCTACGCAAAATGCCCCTAAACCCTAAAGTCCTCCAAAACTCTGAAAATTACCCAAATTACCCATTTTTCTCCAAGAACTATTTCAAAATATTCCCCATCACTCAAATTGACCAAATTTACCCAAATTTACCAAAATTTCCAAAATACCCCCAAAATCCCCAAAATTACCAAAATATTCTACCTAGCCCAAAAATCAAATAATTCCAAAATTCCCAAAAATTTTGAAAACCTCCTAAATATCATCAATTTTATTTCCCTCAACTACCACATGACCCAATTTGACCAATTTAGCCCAATTTGACCAAAAGCCTTAATTTGACGCACTTAACCCAAAAACCTAAATTAAACCAAATGTCCACCCAATTGCCCCCAATCTTGCCCAACTTCAATTCCAAATTTTAATTAAAAATCTTTAGTCTCAATCTAAACCAAATCCAAACTCAATTTTACTCACATTTGAGTTCAGTTTCACTTAAAATTCAAAAGCCCAAATTATGCCTAAGTGACCTAAATTCCCCAAATTGACCTAATGCTAATCAATTTCCCCGCAATTGAATTTTAATTTTTCCATGACACTCCCTTAAACAAAATGCAACATTCAATTGCCCCCAATTTGATCCCAAGTCTCACCCAAACCCACTTAAGTTCCAAAACTCTAAATTTTGACACAAACATGCCATATGCCTAAAATCCCCCAAATTGAGTGCTCTAACCCTAAAATTTCCACCCAATTAATGTTGGAAACTCTTTATAACATACCCCTAGACCATTTGGAACCCTCAATTGGCCTTGGAAGAAAGGCTAACCTAACCTAAACCCAAGTTAACGCAACTTGGCCCAAATAGACCAAAATCCCAAATTAAGCCAAATTGAACCCCCAAACCTATTCAAAACCACTCCAATCCCCTTTCAAACACTTTATGACAATCATATAAATCATTTTGAACAACGAATTGAGTCTCACTCATGCTCAAATCAAACCTAGCCCATCCTAAACCCAATGTTACCTAAGTTGAACCCATCACCCAATTTCACTTAAATTGAACCAAATTGACCAAATCAACTTCATGGAAGCCCGCCTTAGGACTCCAAGGATAGGTCTGACCTGACCCAACCTAAGCTCCTTGAGCCAAGGACCAAAGGTCCCTCACTAGGGACCAATGGGTCCTCCCCTTTTTGGCTAGCCCAAGCTTCAACCTTAACCCTTGAATAAGCAACCATCATGCTTAATTAAATGCACTGTGGCCTTCCTTACATCCCCATGCTTCTGCTAGCCACCTTCCATGTCCATACCGACTGCCCTGGCCTCTGAAATGGCTCAGCCCGAGTGCCCACATATCCTATTAAAACACAAAATTGAGCTCTGTCAGTGAGGCATCGCCTCAGCAATCAATGTCATTGCTTAACCCTCACCCTAAGCGGCCTAAAGTACCCAAAGCCAAGCTCTGAGCTCAGCCAACTAGCTATGGCTATAAAAGTCTTCCTTCACGGCCTTAATCTATGGGCTAAAAATTTCCTAAGGAAACTCTACCAAAACCTTACCAAAGCCTCTCCAGACCTCCCTAAGCTTATTCCAACCATTTTTCCTCCCCGATTCCCCCTTCCTGAGAGCAATTTCTCCATTGAAATCTCTGCCAGAACTAGAACAAACTCCACCATAGCTTCACAGTGCACCAAACATAAATTAATTGCCCCCACACCTTCGCAGCATCAGAAGAACATCCCTCATCAAAACCCCATCATAGAGAGCCTCTGCACCATACTTTGATCAACACCTGAGATCGGCCTTGGTCAAATTCAAGTCCAGACATTTTACCACAGCACAAGGCTCCATATGGAGGTTTGGTGGGACCAATGGAAGCTGCCACGACCATCTGATTAAGGCCTTCCCTCTCAGACAAAGTTATTGAACTCATTCTCCCGAGCTTGTTTTGATCTTATACATGTGTAGACCGTAGTTCATACCGTGTTAACCGTATGGATAGGTTTCTCTATGTCAAATAAAGCTCTTGGAACAAAACCCATGTGATTTGGTTAAGTCTAGCTTGAGTTCTTAGGTCTAGAAGGTGGATGGTTCTCAGGGTAGGCCAGTCGAAAACATTGAAGGAGCGTTATTTGATTGCGCGTGTAATGCTTAGACGGCCAGGATGGTGTTGGATGAAGATCAGTTGCATAAAGCGCGAGTACGTGGACGTCCAATTAGATGGTGGCTTCGAAAAGAAGCTCACCTCATGGTCTTTCGGAGTGACTAAGGATGACACAGCGCCGTGCTGGATAAATAGGAAATTAGGGCTATTTTTTATTTATTTAAATCAGTCAACTTTAAAAATCCATAACTTTGTGTAGAAAAATCATAAAAATAAAATAAAAATACCCTAGTTCTTAGTAAACAGAGGATAATAATATGGAATTGGATTTAAGTTTATTTGATGCATGTTTTATATTTAATTAATTAAATACAATCTGGAGTCTTTTGATTCTCTATTGGCTTAGACATTTCACCATAGGTTGATATTTTGGTATGTTCTTGCTTTTGTCTTAGGGGTCCTCCTTGATTTTTTTCAAGGTTAGAGGAGACCTCTAGAGAGAGAGCTCAATTTTTCAAGTTATCATGTCTATTTTGGTAAAATAATTACAATAACAAAATATTAATCATAAAAATGCAAGATTAAATTTTGTAGGTTACTTATGACCAGAGAAATTTAGGAGAGATAAAAACTTGGTTTAACTCATTAAACACAACCCTAAATGTAATTAAGACCTACAAAATAAATAAAAATAAATTGGACTAAGAATAAATAAAAATAACTTGATTTTTGTTCCCCACTGTAACTTACGGTTAGAAAGACTCTCGATAAAAATTTTGAATTAATTGGAGTAAATTTCAATCCTTTAATGAATTTTTCAAGTTAAATCACATTTTTGACAATTAAATAATTATAATAATTAAAAAAAACATCAAAATTCACCAAATTAATTTTAGGAGTTCTCTTAGATCAGAGAAGTCTTTAAAAGATAAAAGTGTAATTAAAATAAAATTTTCATTTTTGGGCATTATTTTAAACTTAAATAATTAAAAATTCACAAAAATCATAAAATTAATAAAATAGTTGGAAATGTCCTAAATTGTCTCCTAAGAATTTAGGAACAATTGGGACATTTTCAAAGTTTTCTAAGAAAGGATATTAATTTTTAAAGGGTTAAAATCAATTTTTATAGGCTAAAATGGAATTTCATTAAATTTTCATTAAAATAATTGAAATAATTCAACTAAAAATAAAATAAATATGGAATTTGGTTCTTTGGGTCTCCTGACCTCAGAGAGGTTTAGAAAAAATACAAAACTTAATTTTCAATTTCAATAATATTTTATACTTAATTAATACTCTAAAAATTAAAATAATTCTAATAACTGAATAAAGCTCAAAAAATCATGAAATTTGGTCCAAGTGGTCCCCTAGTCTAGGTCTACCTTGATACACTTAAAATATATAGTATCTTTTATGCACATTTTTATACCTATTTTTGATCATATTGCAAATTAATGGAAGGTATTTTGTTTTTTTCTTGCAGGTATGATAAAAATAAGTGATTATGATGAAAGGAGCAAAATTGGATCAAATTTGGAGCAAAAAAATGAAAAATAAAAATTTGGGCACTAGCGACTAAGCGTCGCTAAGCTGGCGCTTAGCCGCCACAGTTAAAAATTGAGATTAACTTGAATTTGGTGTCATTTTCAAATGGGATGGGATGCAACTCTTGGTGGTAACTTCCATAACTTCCTTTAGGCTACAAGTTTGAATGAAGGGGTGCATTCTTTGGTGGATACATTGAATCTGTACACATTTTGAAGAGACACCAAGGCACCATTTGGTTTAATTTTTAAAGAGAGTCTTAAGAAAGATTAGGGGCTCTTCCATTGCATTTTGAAAAGAGTTTTTACAGTGTTTTTATTGTATTAGGAGTAGGAGTAGAGAGTAGAAAAGAGAATAGGGTAGGATTGAAGCCTTCTACTTCTCACTTTTTTCTTTCCTTTAGTTTAGTTTTTATTGAATTCTGAAGTGTGTTTCTGAGTCAATGGAGTTGGGAGACCTGCTCTGAGGAGTAGTTTAGTGAAGAGTTAAAGTTTCAGAGGAACTTTCTGAGTCTTGTGGAGAAGATTTTCAGATAAGTGTTTACTTTTGTTCTTACATTTAGTTTTTAATTAATACTTGTTATGTTAGTTGTTTTTCTAATATTTTTTAATTTCAAATCAATGAGATTTTGTATTTTCTCAATGCATTCTGAGTAATTTACTTTATCTTTTTCTTTCTTAAATGAAGAAGTAAGTTATTCATGAAGAATTGTTGTGAAATGTATATGTGTTTAAAGTTGGAAGAAGTTGTGAAGATTGATTCTATAAACTTTATTTACTTCTTAATTTGGCCTGTTAAGATGTAAAATTTATGGTGAGATTATGTAAGATCCAATGCGGTATTGTCTCATAAATATTAGTAAGAATCACATGCAATTATATGGGTGAAAATTGTAGTTCATATAATTGAATGCAATATATTAGAAGATGTTTTAAAGGGGAGTAAAATTAGAGGATTTTCAGTGTGACAGGCTAAAACCCCTAATTTGGTCTGAAGTTTTGAATTTTGTTATGAGAAGTTAGCCCCTAGGTAGAGGGAAATGAGGGAACTCTAGAGTGAGAGCTGGTATCTTCCCTACCTTACCATGTTGAAAATGATAAAATTTCAAATTAACTAATGTTCATTATAAAACCAAGTAAGGGTAAAGAATAAATTATCTTCTATTTGTCACAAAAAATTTAAATACTTTCACAACAATACTTTCATAATTATTACTACTTTATAAAGGAAAGAAAAAGATATTCTAGTTACTAGTGTTTTTCATACCGTGTTTACAGTTATTATCATTTTAATTTCTTGTTTAACTTTTATAAGAAAATTTAAAGAGTGAAATGAACTATCAAACTTTTCAAAATCAAAACTTACTTTCGAAAGCCAATTAAAAAAGTAAAAAGATAATTTTCTTATTTCTTTAAAGATTTTTCACTTTCCAAGTGGGCTCGATATCTGGGGGCTTAATCAGAAGGTCCTATATTACTTGATAAACGATACGTATACTTGCGTAATATCCACATTATAAATCATAATTTTCATATTAAAATCATAAGCATATATATCCAGCAACGAAAAGTTTTTGTCGCCGTTGCCAATTTTCATATCATAATTGTAAGTATAAATATCAGGTGGATCAAGTTTGTGGTGCCATTGCCGGGGAAAGAAATTAATTAAAATTATATTTTAAAGAAAATTAAGAAATTTAAAACTTTTACTTTTCTTTGTTTTTGTTAGTCTGTTGTGTTTTGTTTTGTTTTATTGTTGTATGCGTTTTCAAGTTTTGAGGGACTTGTGCCTTACTATTCTGAATTAGAAATAACTATCAGAAAAATCAAAAAAATTAAAAATACAGAAAAAGTTAAAAAAATTCAAGATATGGAAAATCATCAATATCAAAATGTTGGCATCCATCAAGAATTAAGACCTTTAACAGATTATGTTAACCCAACAATGGATGAACTTCGTGGTAGTATTCAAAACCCTACTGTAGCTGCCAATCTTTTAAGCTTAAACGTGATATTATCCAAATTGTGTCTAATAATCAGTTTGGGGGAGCAACAACTGAAGATCCTAATTTGCATCGTGCTACTTATAAATATGATAGTTTTTTGGATGATGCTTTTAGACTTAGACTTTTTCCTTTCTCACTGAGGGATAAAGCTAAAATATGGTTACATTCGTTAGCACCTGGATCAATTAGAACTTGGGGTGAACTGTCACAAAAATTTCTTGCTAAATATTTTCCACCACCTAAGACTGTTAAGTTGAGAAATGATATTACATCTTTTTGTCAGTTTGAAAGGGAATCAATATATGAAGCATGGGAAAGATTTAAAGATCTCCTCAGAAAATGTCCACATCTTTCAATACCAGATTTATTAATAATTCCAACATTTTATAATAGATTAGTTGGATCTCTTAGATCGAGCATCGATGATGCTGCTGGTGGATCATTAATGTCTAAACCATTTTCTGATGCTTAAGCTTTAATTGAAGAAATGGCTACTAATAACTTTCAATGGCCTTCTGAAAGGTTAAATCCTAAAAAGGTTGTCAGTGTTTTTGAAAATAATGCTTTTACAATGATAGCAAATCAAGTTGCTGCTATTTCAAGGAAGATAGACCAATTTGGGTTAAATTTTTCTCAGCAACATTCCAGATTGAAGAAAATTCATCAGGCCAAATGGTTGATTCTTATTCTTCACCAGAAACTGTGAATGTTATAATTAAGCGTAACAACCCATATTCCAATTATTATAACCTAGGTTGGTAGAATCATCCAAATTTTAACTGGAATACCAATAATCAGGTTGTGTTAATCAACAATGGGGGAACCGCAGTAAACCCATTGGGGAATTGGAACAACCAAGGAAATAATTATAATAATAGATTAACTTATCCTTCAGGTTATAACAATGTTTTACAATTAAAGGATAAGAAGTTATCTATTGAAGAAGTGGTGTCACATATGGGAAATAAATTACAAATTCAAGGAGCAACCATAAAAAATTTTGAAAATCATTTGGGACAAATTGTAAATGCCTTAAGTAATAGATCCCAAGGAATGCTTCCAAGTAATACTGAAGTAAATCCAAGAGAAAAGAATAAAGAAAAAGTAAAAGCAATTCAACTGAGAAGTGGAAGAGAATTGGAAGATAGAGTTCAAAAAGAAACTGAAGTAGAGAAAGAAGAGATTGAAGAATCAAAAGAGGACGCTCCGAAAGGTTTGGAAAGACCTGTTTCTCCACCTAAGGTTAATTTAGAAAAATCACCACCTCCATTTCCTCAGAGACTTTGTCAACAAAAGTTGGATAGGCAATTTTCAAAATTCTTAGAGATAGTTAAGAAGCTTACTATTAATATTCCATTTGTTAAAGCCTTAGAAAAAATGCTAAGCTATGTGAAATTTATGAAGGATATTCTTAACAAGAAAAGGAAGTTGAAAGATAATGAGACTGTTGCACTTAGTGAGGAGTGCAGTGCAATAATTCAGAAAAAGCTTATTGAAAAGCTTAAAGATCCTGGTAGTTTCACAATTCCATGTGCGATCGGAGACAGATTCTATGGAAAAGATTTATGTGATTTGGGTGCAAGCATTAACCTTATGCCTCTATCAATATTCAAAAGACTAGGACTAGGAGAAATAACCCCAACTACTGTAACTCTGCAATTAGCAGATAGTTCGATCACATATCCTAAAGGAGTTATAGATGATATTTTGGTTAAAGTGGATCAATTTATTTTTCCTATTGATTTCATTGTGTTAGATATGGAGGAAGATAAAGAGATACCTATAATTTTGGGAAGACCTTTCCTAGCTACAGGCCGAGCCATGATAGATGTGCAAAAAGGGGAATTAACGATGATGGTTAATGATCAGACTGTTATATTTAATATTTCAAAATCAATGAAATATCCTGCCAGAGGTAAAGAAGATGAATGTTATAGGATGGATGTTATCAAATATTTAAGTGAATGTCATTTCAAATCAACTTATGAATAGAAATTTGAAAGAGAAGAATTGGAATATAAGCAAGAAGTGGAGTTACTTGATTCTGATGACTTTCAAGAGGAAGATTTAAAGTATGTTTGTGAAAGTTTTGATTTGTTGGATTTAACTTAAAAAGATGAATCTTATGGTCCATCAATTGAAAAACCTCCTGAACTTGAGTTTAAAATGCTTCCTAATAATTTGAAGTACATTTTTCTAGGTGAATCCTCAACCTTGCTAGTTATAATTTCCTCAATTAGCTGAAAAAGAAGAAGAGAGTTTACTTGAAATTTTGAAGAAGCATAAGAAAGCCTTTGGATGGACAATTGCTGATATTAAAGGAATCAATTATTCAATTTATATGCAGAAAATTCTTATGGAAGATAATTACAAACCGCGGGTTGATCCTCAAAGGAGATTAAATCCTATCATGAAAGACGTTGTTAAGAAAGAAATTTTAAAATGGTTGGATGCTGGAATTATCTACCCTATTTCAGATAGTGCATGGGTTAGTCCTATTCACTGTGTTCCTAAGGAAGGAGGAGTGACTGTGACTGTTAATGAAAAGAATACAGGGTGGCGAATATGCATTGATTATAGAAAATTAAATCTTGCCACAAAGAAAGATCACTTTCCACTCCCATTTCTAGATCAAATGTTGGATAGACTGGTTGGGCATAAATACTTTTGTTTTCTGGATGGATATACTGGTTAACACCAAATTCAAATTGCTCCTGAGGATCAAGAAAAAATAACTTTTACCAATCCTTATAGTGCGTTTGCTTTTAGAAGAATGCCCATTGGTTTATGTAATGCCCTTGCTACATTTCAAAGATGTATGATGGCTATTTTTTGTGATTTAATTGAAAAAGGGATTGAAGTTTTTATGGATGTCTTTTCAGTGTTTGGAATTTTGTTTGAATCATGATTAGAACATTTATCTAAGAATCTAAAACGCTGTGAAGAAACTAATTTGGTCCTTAACTAGGAAAAATGCCAATTTACGGTAGCAGGAGGAATTGTTTTGAGACATCAGATTTCAGAAAAAGATTTGGAGGTAGATCCTGCAAAAATTCAAGTTATATCCAATTTACCTTGCCCAACCAATGTAAGGGGAATTAGAAGCTTTTTAGGACATGCTGGATTCCACAGGCGTTACATCAAAGACTTTTCAAAGATTACAAAACCTTTATGCCGTTTACTGGAAAAGGATGTGATTTTTAATTTTGATGATGATTGCCTCAAAGCCTTTGAAACATTAAAAGAAAAATTAATCACCGCACCTGTAATAATTTCACCAAATTGGGAAAAACCTTTTGAATTAATGTGTGATGCTAGTGATTATGCTATTGGTGCTTTTTTGGGTCAGAAATATGATAAGATTTTCAAAGTTTATGCTAGTAAAACACTTAATGATGCTCAAATTAATTATACCACTACTGAGAAAGAGTTATTAGCTATAGTATTTGCCTTTGATAAATTTTGATCATATTTAATTGGAACTAAATGTGTTGTGCATACTGATCATTCTGCTATCAAATACTTAATGAAGAAAAAAGATGCAAAACCGAGACTGATAAGATGGATTCTTCTTTTGCAAGAATTTGACTTTGAGATAGTAGATAGAAAGGGTTCTGAAAATAAAATTGTTGATCATTTCTCCAGGCTTGAAATTGAAAAATCTCTCTGTTATGTTGAAGAAATTAATTAACATGTTCATGATGAAAAATTGTTCACTGTTAATGAGTGGCGTGTTCCGTGGTATGCAGACATAGTAAATTTTATTGTCAGTGATATTATACCCTATAGTTTGACATATCAGGAAAAGAAGAAATTTATGTCTGATACTAAGACTTATTTTTAGGACGACCCATTTTTATATAAATAAGGAAAGGATCTTATAATTCGAAGATGTGTTCCTTTGGAAGAGACTTATGAAATTATTAAAAAATGTCATGATTCTGATTATGGGGGACATTTTGGAAGTGATAAAACTACATATAAATCCTACAATCTAGATTTTATTGGCCTACAATTTTTAATGATGTGAATGCTTATAATAAAAATTGTGATAGATGTCAGCGTGTAGGAAATATTTCTAGGAGAAATGAGATGCCTCTTAATTATATGTTGGAATTTGAAATATTTGAAGTTTGGGGATTAGATTTTATGGGACCATTTACATCATCTTTCGAAAATGTTTATATTTTGATGGCAGTAGGCTATGTTTCCAAATGTATTAAAGCTATTGCTTTACCTTGATGTGATGTTCAAAGTGTTGCAAAGTTTTTCAGAAAGAATATATTTTGTAGATTTGGAATACCAAGAGTAATCATTACTGATGGGGAAAGTCATTTTAGAAATGTGATTATTGGAAAGTTAGCAAAGAAATATCATATTAATCATCGCATTGATACTGTTTATCATCTGCAGACAAGTGGTTTAGTTGAATTATCCAATCATTATTAAAAGAATATTGGAAAAGACTGTTAATACAAATAGAAAGGATTGGTCAATCAAACTATATTATGCTTTGTGGGTCTATAGGACTGCCTACAGAACCCTTATAGGAATGTCCCTATATAGGCTGATTTTTGGAAAAGCTTGTCATTTACCTATTGAACTTGAGCATAAAGCATTTTGGGCTATTAAAAAGTTCAATTATAATTTCAAAGATGCTGCTGAGACGAGATTATTGTAATTAAATGAGCTTGAAGAGATAAGGAATGAATCTTATGAAAGTGCTAAGATTTAAAAGGAAAAGATGAAGATATGGCATGATTGGAAGATTATTACTAAAAATCTTGTGACAGGACAGAAAGGTTTGCTGTATAATGCCAGATTGAGAATTTTTTCTGGAAAACATAAGTCCAGGTGGATGGGTCCTTTTATTGTGATGAAAATTTATTCCTATGGAGCTGTGGATATTCAAGATCCTAAGACTGGAAAAATATTTAAAGTTAATGGAAATAGACTTAAACCATATTTTTCAGTCGAGCAATCTAAGTCTGATGAGAATTTGATGTTGGGTCACTCAGAATGAGTTCTGGGTTTGTCAGGCTGAAGACATTAAACCAAGCGCTTTGTGGGAGGCAACCCATAATTATCGGTGTGCTTTGCTTTATGTTTGTTTTGTGTGCTTTGTTTGCTTTGTTTGGTTTATTTTTATGTTTTTAGTGGTAGTAATTTGGTGTTTTTAAACTAAATAGAGTTTATTTGACCTTATTTGATGACGTAGAGGAGTCATAATGAAAATTTGGACATTTGGCAGTCCTGTGCTAAATTGAGCACTGGCGGCTAAGTGCCGCCTAGTTGGCGTTTAGGCGCCAGAGTTACAAAAAACATGAAAAATGAGATTCTGGAAGCCTAGATCGTGAGGAAGAGGTTTTGAATGCTATTTTGAAGTTTTAAAACGTCTTAATGTAGTTTTAGCACTTCCCAAGTCTATAAAAAGAACTTGATTTAAGAGAAACACTTGCCCCAAGTCCTATTTTCATTTCTGAATCTTAAGAAGAGCATTTTGAGTACATCATGTCTTCCTGGGAGAATGAGATTAAGAAGAAGCAAGATTCTGACAAGAGTAAGTTTATTAGTGATAGTGCTAAAGAGTTATTCAATGGATTTCTCGCTGTTAGTATTCAAGGGATTGCAGAAATGATTGCAAATATTGAAGACCAAGTGACTTCAGTGGAAGCTAAGATCAATGAAACTAACTTACATTTAGAGCACATGGGATGGCAACTCAAGATGCAATTCAGTCATTCAAGATACGTGGAAGAAGCGGATAAGGCGATGTTTTTGAAGAACAAATGAATTGAAGAAGCAGATATAAGAATGAATAATTATCGCCCATTCTATCAGATTTATATTCCAAAAGGGTCAAATGAGAATAATAGTGGTCCTGGATATAATCCGCCTAATGGTGAGTGGAATTAAGCTTGCTTTGTTCTTATATGTTTTGTGTTCTTATGTGTTTTGTTTATTATGTTTAGTGTTCTTATGTGTTTTGTTTGGTGTGTTTAGTGTTTATGTTTGAGTTTTAATTACGCCTTATGACGTGATAGTTACATCCTAGAGATGTAAACTTATCAGTTTGAGATTAAGTCTCTTGTATCTAGAGAATTTCATCCTATGTATGTGGATAGAAATTCTAGGATTCTATTAAGTGTTTGTTTGTTTTAATGAATATAAGTTTGTGTTTGTGTGAAATTTGTTTGGAATCGATGAATATAAAACATTTGAATTGGTATATTGGAAGATTTATGGGAAAGAGATAATTATTTTGAAGAGATTAAGGGTTACTAACGAAGTGGTTTAAAGCATATACCTTAACTATGAAAATCTTGATATTGGCGGCTAAGCACCAAAGTGCCGGCGCTTAAAGCACCAGATTTTACGGCTAAGCGCCGAAGGGTTCGCGCTTAGCGCCAGTTCGCGAAAATTGGTTCCCAACAATTAAAAACCCGTGAATCGCCATTTTAACTCCCCTGTTCATCTTCAACCCATCATTTTCACCCGAGAGAGTCTCGGGCATCCTTGAATTGGACCATTTAAGAGCCGATCTCAACAAAAAATTGTAAATTTGGATTCCTTGAGGTAAGAGCACTACTTCTAAGTAAAAATTTTTTATTTTCACCATGTATTTTGAGTACATTTTGGAAAATCTTAAAATCACTATTCATGGTGAAAATTTGAGGAAAAACTTAAGAAATGTCTTCGATTTAGTGGAAACATCTTAGATAATTTAGCAAGTTTAGTTTGATTTTGGAATTTATGATAAATTTTTCATCAATTTTTAGAGATGGCTCCAAAGTCAAAGCGCGCTAGAGGAAAGACAAAGTTTGATTCCGACAAATTTGTTAGTGTGAGGGCTAAAGGACGATACGTCAATGCGTTACAGTCACGTAAATTGATTCTTGAGAGAGTGTTCAGTAGCTAGGAGAATTAATTGAAGATATGATTGCTAGGAGGAACTGGGACAACTACTGTTGCTTCTCCACTGTTGCTGTTGTTTCTGTTGTTAGAGAACTCTATGCAAATTTGCTTGCATCAGAAGAGAATTTGGTGATGGTTAGGGGGCAACATGTGGACTTTTCTTCTGGGGTAATTAATACTTTCTATCAACTACCTCTTGTTATGTTTTGTTTTTATTCTAATTTTCATCCTACGGAGGGAGAGTTAGATGAGATAATGGGATTTTTGAAGGATGGAAGAGGATTATGGAAAATAACAAATTGATAGAAGAGTGAATTTTCCTGCTTCCAAATTAAATGCCACTTATAAGGCATGGCATTATTTTATCTCTTCCAAGTTTTTGCCTTCAAGTCATACTAGTGAAGTGACGAGGGAAAGAGTTATTTTGAACCATTGCATTCAGCAAGGGAAGCCTATAGATATTGGAGCGATCATTTATGATTATATTGTGAATTGTGCCAAATCTACCACTACTGCAGGTATGGGATTTCCTTCCCTGATTCATTCATTATTTGAACGGATTGAAGTGAAAATTGAAACCTGGGAAGAGGTACTTCAGCCTTTGAGACCTTTCACCAGTGTAAACGTTGGAGCTTACACTGTACATTCAGAATTTAGTTGAAGAGGAGGATTTGGCAGGGCTTCTACAGCTTCTGCTTCTGCTGCATCTACTTCTCATGCTACTACTTTACGTGCATCATCATCTACTAATTCACAGACTGGTTTATTAAGAAAAATTTTGAAGAAAGTGAGTCTTACTAGAGAGCATATGAAAGATATGGATGGTAAGATGGATAACGTGGAGAGATTATTTTTTAAAACATGATGAGTATGAGGTGAATTATCAGCATTATTTGGATAGACTGATTAGAGGCGATCAGAGTGCTGAGATGCCCCCTCATTCATTCTACATACCTTATGTGCCATCCAGGGATTGGAACGAGCACGATGATGATGATGATGAGGATGAAGAGTAGATGTATGTTGTTTGTTTTAGTTGTTGTGTTGTTGTATTGTGTTATTGTGTACTTTGTCTAGTATTTTATTTGATGATTGTGTTGTTATGTGAACTCTGATAGTATGCAGATTGTAGTTGTACTATTTATCTATTATGCATATTCAGATGTATTGTTGTTGGATTGATGTTTTATATGTTGTTTTGAGTGTAGTGTGTGTGGTAGTAAATGTTTTAATGTGTATGTTGTACTATAGTTTTTTTTTAGGGTGTACTTTAATTCTAAAACTGTTAGGAGATTAGAGAATACTATAGAAACTACTATTTAGGAAACTGCATGCTTAAAAAACTTTACAAAAATCTACCGCTACCATTTGTTATCTAGTATCAGTGTGATTTCAGTTGGTGTGTATTTGCTTTGAAAACCTCCACTACTGTAGAAGTTTTTTGAAATTTTTACTTTTCTTGTTATAAAAGGAAAATTTTTTGAAAAACTGAATTTGATTTCATTTTACTCCTATTGTTTAAATTGTATTTGCATATTTAGGATATTTAAATTCCTGCAAGCATGTTATGTTAGTCTTTAATTCTCACCCATGTATCATTTCTTATGCTTAAATGTTTTATCCTAACTAAAAATTAAAGTTTGGGGGGAATTTTAAAAACAAAATTTTTTCAAAAATCTAAAATTTTATTTGTTCTCAAGAATACTTAAAATAAATCTTATTTATTGATTGAGAACAATTATGTATATGAAGTTATATTAGGGGAAAAAAATTTTGAATATAGAAATGAAAAAAAGAATTTAGTTGAAAATTTATAGCATGAAAAACTTAAAAGTTAAAATTTTCTTAGTGAAGTGATGTTAAATATAACTATCTATCTTTAGTAAGAAATTTTATATTTTTGAATAAATAGAAGATTTGACTTTTATTCTTCAAAGCTTAAATTTCTTTTATTGAGGAATAATTTTCAAATACTATTATTATGATTTTAAAGTGAAAGATATATATCTGACCTTTATTTTAAATGGAATGGTGAAATTCAAAATCGTTAAAGGCCTATCCAGATACAGTAATCCTTGTCTTAGAAAAAGAAAAAGAAAAAGAAAAAAAGAAAAAAGAAAAAGAAGAAAAAGAACAAAAAAGAAAAGAAAAAGAAAAAGAAAAACTGAAAAATAGTATGTAAAAAGGGAGGAGAAGCTTGAGAATTTAAGGGCCTAATCAAAAATTGGTTCCATACCTAAAGTTTAACATATAAGTCCAGAGAAAATCTAAAGCTTAAGGTTATAATATAGTAAGTAAAATTATTTTCAAATAAAGATTTTTAAGTGAGAAAAATAAGATGTTTGAATCCTATATTTTCAAGAATCTACAAATATTTTTTAATTAAATAGAGACTTATATTTGTCATTTTTCTTTCCTTAAGAACTTTTTAAACTTTAAGTTGGTCTTAATTACTGAAATTTTTTCTAAATTGGACTACTCCATTTCTAGAACAAAATTTTGTTATCTTCCTAAGAAACTCATTACATAATTTGCATGTTAAATTTTTTTCTATGAGATTAATTGTCACTTGAGAACAAGTAACATTTTAAGTTTGGGGGATTTTGATACACCTAAAATATATAGTATTTTTTATGCACATTTTTATACCTATTTTTAATGATATTGCAATTTAATGGAATGTATTTTGTGTTTTTCTTGCAGGTATAATGAAAATGAGTGATTATGATGAAAGGAGCAAAATTGGATCAAATTAGAGCAAAAAAATGAAAAATGAAAATTTGGGCACTGGCGGCTAAGCGCCGCTGAGCCGGCGCTTAGACGCCACAGTTAAAAATCGAGATTAACTTGAATTTGGAGCCATTTCCAAAGGGGATGGGATGCAACTCTTGGTGTTAACTTCCATAACTTTCTTTGGGCAGCAAGTTTGAATGAAGGGGTGCGTTCTTTGGTGGATACATCGAATCTGGACACATTTTGAAGAGACACCAAGGCAGCTTTTGGTCTAATTTTTAAAGAGAGTCTTAGGAAAGATTAGGGGCTCTTCCATTGCATTTTGAAGAGAGTTTTTATAGAGTTTTTATTGTATTAAGAGTAGGAGTAGAGAGTAGAAAAGAGAAAAGGGTAGGATTGAAGACTTCTTCTTCCCACTTCTTTTCTTTCCTTTAGTTTAGTTTTTATTGAAGTTTGAAGTATGTTTCTGAGTTAACGGAGTTGGGAGACCTCCTCTGAGGAGTAGTTTAGTGAAGAGTCAAAGTTTCAGAGGAACTTCCTGAGTCTTGTGGAGATGATTTTCATATAAGTGTTTACTTTTGTTCTTATATTTAGTTTTTAATTAATACTTGTTGTGTTTGTTATTTTTCTTATGGTTTTTAATTTTAAATCAATGTGTTTTTGTATTTGTCAATGCATTCTGAGTAGTTTACTTTATCTTTTTCTTTCTTAAATGAAGAAGTAAGTAATTCATGAAGAACTGTTGTGGAATGTATATGTGTTTAAAGTTGGAAGAAGTTGTGAAGATTGATTCTATAAACTTTATTTACTTCTTAATTTGGCCTGTTAAGATGTAAAATTTATGGTGAGATTATGTAAGATCCAATGCGGTATTGTCTCATAGAAGTCAGTAAGAATCACATGTTATTATATGGGTGAAAATTGTAGTTCATATAATTGAATGAAATATATTAGAAGATGTTTTAAAGGTGAGTAAAATTAGAGGATTTTTAGTGTGACAGGCTAAAAGCCCCTAATTTGGTTTGAAGTTTTGAATTTTGTTATGAGAAGCTAGCCCCCAGGTGGAGGGAAATGAGGGAACTTTAGAGTGAGTCCTAGTATCTTCCCTGCCTAACCATGATCAAAATGATAAAATTTCAAATTAATCAATGTTCTTTATAGAACCAAGTAAGGGTAAAGAATACATTTGCTTCTATTTATCACAATAAATTTAAACACATCCACAACAATACTTTCATAATTATTACTACTTTATAAAGGAAAGATAAAGATATTCTAGTTAATAGTGTTTTTCATACCGTTTTTACTGTTTTTATCATTTTAATTTGTTGTTTGACATTTATAAGAAAATTTAAAGAGTGAAATTAACTATCAAACTTTTCAAAATCAAAACATACTTTCAAAAGCCAATTAAAAAAGTAAAAAAGATAATTTTCTAATTTCTTTAAAGATTTTTCACTTTCCCTGTGGGTTCGATATCTCGGGGCTTAATCAGAAAGTCCTATATTATTTGATAAACAATACGTATACTTGCGTAGTATCCACATTATAAATCACAATTTTCATATCAAAATCATAATTATATATATCCAGCGGAGAAAAGTTTTTGTCGTCGTTGCCAATTTTCATATCATAATTGTAAGTATAAATATCGGGTGGATCGTACCTCCAAGAAAAATTTCAAAGTCAAAGGTTTGGTTTTGGACAAGTTATTGAATTTTCAATGAAAATCCATATTTTTTGCATAAAAATAAATATATAAATTAAAACTTGAAAAATTACATTTTCTCCTCTAATGTTCTAATTAACCCTTAAGTAGAATCACATAAAAATTTCAAAGTTATTTGAGTTAAACATAATGAATTATGAAGTGATAAAGGCCTTTAGGGGTAAAATTGTAATTTTGAACAATTTATCCTTAATCAATATTTAGACTTAATTAAAGTGGGAAAAGGGCAATAAATGATCTTGATTATTATGTTTGGATGATTAAAATTTAAAGGGATAAATTGTAGGATCCAATCTCATTTTTGTCACGTTAAAGGATAAGTTTATAATTTAATTAATCATTATAATTTGGAAGAGAATTAAATAAAGTGATCCTTAAGGTTAGGGGTATGACCTTGGAATTTAATAATTCACTGATCTAATACCCATAATTCGTGCTAAAATAATATTGAAATATTTTTGATAAAAACACTGCCACTTAAATCAATTTCTCTAAAAATCATAAGTTTATTCACTAAAACTTAAGGACTTAGTAGTGTGCTAGGCTTAATTAAAAAATTGACTGATGAGAAATAGAAAAGGAATTACAGTTAATCCAAACTACTTTTGAAACATTACAAGCTCATCAAAAATTGATAAATTCTTCCATATATTAAGTTTACCTCTAAAGGCCCCACTTACATAACTCTTAAGTAAAATATTGAATGATAACTACCCCACCTATCGGGATGATTAAAACATTGTCTCACTGAACACAATGATATAAAAAGCATGAATCATTTAATAATTATGATAAGTTCAAATGAACTCAAGGAAGCTAAAAAAAATTGTGAAATGTCTTGGTACCACCTAGGCCCGTTTTACAAATCTTCTAGACACCTTGTAGGACAACTGAATCTATCATATTTATTAAATGAAGAGATCTCTTAAAATTAATAGGATCCACCGAGTTATGACATAAGGTTTGGTAGGCCTGTAACAAACCTATCCATATGGTTTAACTTTCCTGTAAAATATAAGTGTTTATTTCAAAAATACTAAAGTCTCAGGTGGAGGAAGGAGAAGACTCACCAGGTACACTTTTACAAGTTTAAAACGCTTTTTTTTCCTGCACATTCCATGCTTTTTCTTGCTTATAAGCTTGCATGTTAAACAACAATGTCACCCTGCATGAAAAATAAAACTTCTAAGATAGCCATAAAACCAGAACCAAAAACTCAAAAGTAAAAATCAAAAGAAGATAAAATTCACTACCACAACAAGCAAAATAAAAAACAACTCAAAATTTAATCATAAACAATACAAAAATCATAATTGCAACTAAATTAAAATGTCTAGTTAGATGATCAAGAATCCCTTGGAGTAGGTATCCTACGTGTTGCTAACGGGATTTTCCCACGGTCTAAATGAAAGTATGAAACTCATTAAGTTGAGCTAAGTAAACTCATTTAGTCTAAATGATTCTTAACCGGTGTCGCTATAATCAACTTTAATATTTTCCTAAAAAGACATTAAGACATTTTAATTTGAACCCTTTCTGAAACATGAAACTTCTCTTCTCTCTTATAATTGACACTTCTTTAAATTAGACCTGCTATGACGAGGAGCTCGGAACATGGATGGTGGACAGCATGGCCATCTTCAACAGCAAAACTCCTTAGAAACTAAAACAACAAGCCATAGGACTTCAAGGAAAATTTCCTAGTGCAGCATAAGCCCTCACTTTATCTCTTTAGGCCTTTGCATAACCACTTTGTGCAACATAAGCCCTAACTAATTTTAGGATTCCGAGGTTGTCATTGGGTATGACATAAACTCTCCTATCTTCCAGACTACTCACATGATCAGTTTTAGGTGAATATAAGTCCTAAATAATAAAATTGATAGAATGAAACACCAAATAAATATCCCAACTAAAGCCAAACCATAGGATAGTTTGGGAAAACACTGAGATTACTCTTGGATCTGTGCCTTTCTCCTAGTTTTTCTTTCCTTTTGATTCCTTCAAAAAAATTGTTCTAAAAATTGAGCCACTCACCTATTTGATTTTCTATTACCACATTTTCTTGAAGAACCTATCCTTTGGAAATCATGAGTACAATATTTACAGATTTATATCAAGAGTTTTCTTAGGTGACTTCAGTTATTTAAGAAGTATTTAGCTATAGAGGCTTGCTCTTATAAGAAACTTAAAGACCCCAAATTAATATAAACTCTATCTGATTCCTTCATATTATATAGGATAAATTTTCAGTCAACAATGGTTCGCAGGCTAAACAGATGACTTGAATCTTTTAATTTATTTGATCAAGCCTTACCGCCAAGCCATGTATCCATTCTTTGGGATAGATTCATGTCTTGTGGTAAAGTGCTCGAATATTTAGACTATCCCTTATATGAGATTGGTTTGATTTCGTATTCTTCAAAATTTAAAATTTGTTTTTAAAAATCCATTTATATTAAATTAAGTTAAAACCCTATCTCATAAAACTATATTTTAAACTCTTTAAAGACTTTAATGACTGACAAAGGCTTCTATAACCATCTTTAAAGAGGGGGATAAAAATACAAAATTTTACCATGCTTATATAAAGTATAGAAGAAAATGTAACACCATCCATGATATTCAAACTGTTGAGGGGATCTACTTAAATGAAGCTGTTGGTATTGATTTGGATGCTGTGAGATACTTTCAACAGTTTTTGGGTAAAGAAACACTACACAGACTTCTCATTGAGAGCTCTCTCTTTAATGAGGAATTCAATTATACAAATAACCTTGAGCTTACTGATCTGACATCTGAGGAGGAAATTTAGTTAGCATTGAAGTCAGTTGATAGTACTAAAATAGCAGCTCCTGATGGATTTACTGTTGAATTTTATAAGAAGGCTTGGCAGATTATCAATATGGAGGTCATTGAAGCAATTAAAAGTTTCTTTCAAGGTCTTAACTTGAATAGTTTTTTCAATACATCCAATATAGTGCTTGTGCCTAAATCAGAAGTACAGAAGAATTGGGATCATTTCAGGCCTATAAGTCTCACCATAATGATCAGCAAAATTATAAGTAAGATCATAATATGCAAGTTGCAACCTCATTTGGAGAAGTTGGTCAGTTTTAATCAGTCAGCTTTTGTCAAAGGGAGTTCTATTACTGATAATGAGTTACTTGCACAGGAACTGTTATTGGATCTAGATAAGCACTATACAGAAGGTAAAATGATCTATAAATTGGATATCAGGAAAGTTTATGATACCATCAGCTGGGAGTTCATTGTGGAAGTGTTAACTGCTAGGGGTTTCAAAGCACATTTCTACTCTCTGATACATAAAGGGTTGTCTACAAATGTTCATTCAATCTTGATTAATGGATAGGCCTGGGGGTCATTCAGATCTGCTAGAGGTTTAAAGCAAGGAGATCCTCTTTCTCCTACTCTTTTCATCCTTGCTATGGATTATTTCTCTAGATTACTTAATAAGAGGTTACTTCCACAGAATAGTAATAGTTATCACCATAGATCCAAAGTGTCAGTCTCACATCTGATGTATGCTGATGATATAATGATCTTTTTAAATGCAAATAAGAATACAATCAGACAAGAGTATCAGTGTCTTCAATTGTTCCAATCCAATTCTGGGATGATGTTTAATCCTGATAAGTGTCAATTGATTTTTCCTAAAAATCTGCCTTCCCATAGAATGCAGTGGATAATGGAACTGACTGGTTCCTACAAAATACAACTCCCTATAAAATATCTTGGGGATCCTCTTATCACAGGTAGAGCAAAGAAAATTCAATTAGACGAGATTCTAAGCAAAATACAGTCCCAAATTGACTGTTGGACTAATTCTTTTCTCTCCAATTGTGGTAGAGCCACTTTAATTAAAAGTATTCTTACTACTTTCTCCTCTTACATTTTACAAATGACCTCTATGAATAAAAGCACACAATTACTTGAAAAGGCATTTAACAGGTTCCTCTGGTTAGGACAAATGCATCAATAACACTGGGCTTCATGGCAGAAGGTTGTTAAACCTACAATGGCTGGTGGAATGGGGTTCAAGGGACTTCAGCAATTACTTCAAGTTTATTTATGTAAGTTGTGGATTAAATTCAGAACTCACTCTTCCCATTGGGCAAAGTTTATGTGGGGTAAATACTACAGAGACCAACACCCTTATTTTATTTTTAGGAAAATGGGAGATTCTAAGTTATGGGTTAGAATGCTGAAACACAGATACATTGCTGAAGACTGTTTTCTTTGGGATTTGGCTAATGGAGAGGTCAATTTCTGGCTAGATCACTGGTGTCCCAAGGAGTTGTTGTCCCCCTGCAGCAATATTTCCAATACACAGTTAAAGGTGGTTGATTGCTAGGAGGGAAACTGTTGGTCCCTTCCAATTTTCAACTCCATTCTCTAGGCTCCCTCTGCTATTAAGGTTTCCCAGTTACATTTTGACAGAAGTATACAGGACAAAATCATCTGGCAGACCTATTAAAACCAAAGCATTACTAAAGCTACTTACACTAAAACCATTAGGTGACCTTCTGAACCCTAGGGAGAAGCAATCTGGAATAGATTTCTAACCCCTTCTATGTTTTTCTTTTGTTGGAGGACTTTTCACCATTTTATTCTCACTGATGACATCCTAAAGTTAAAAGGTTTGAGTGGTCATTGAAGATTCTGGTTGTGTCAAGAGAAGGAGGAATAAGTTTCTCACCCTTTCTTTCAATGCAAAATTTCCCAAAATATATGGATAAAACTGTTTCAACATCTGAAAATTGAGAGGGTACAGTTTCAATGACATCAGCTTTAGTACTGTGGGAAAAGCTAGAAATCTAGAAACTTTGAAACTATTCCTTTTGTGGTCTTTTGGTTCATTTGCTTGGCTAGGAACCAAGCCAAATTTAATACTAGCCTCCCTACTGTGGCACAGGTTGAGAGATATTTTGTAACCTTTCCCCAATATATTAAATTCCTTCTCCCCTTCAGAAGTGGTCTACCCTAGGGTAAGTAAAGTCTATTGGAAACTTTTTGAGCCTCATGTAATTAAAGTGAACACTGATGGGAGCTTCTCAGAATTGGGTGCTGGGGTTGGGGTGTATTTAAATGCTCCTCTGGACACTGCCTAACCTTCTTCCAGGCACCAATTATGGTTGTGGATGCATTAGAAGCTGAGCTGATTGCTGTGTTTTGGGCATTACAAATAGCTTTGAGGGTCTCTTGGATTCATTTATCGTTTGAGGAGGCTCTACTGTTTTAATTTAATTGCTTGACAATGAGGATCAGTCTTCTTTGCAACACTCTTACTGGATACAGAAAATCAAAGTATTGAGGTCTCTTATCAACATTAAATTCTCTTTCATTTATAGAGAGGGGAATAAACTAGCACATTGGCTAGCCAGGAGTGTTTTGTACTCTCCTGATGTTTTGGTTTTTTCCTCTCCTCATTCTGCAATTCAGCCTCCTTTTGGCGAGTGATCCGTTTGAGGTCCCTTGCCTTAGAATAACTACTCATTTTTAGATTTGATAGATGGACTTTTGGGGTAATTTATATATATATATATATATATATATATATATATATATATATATATATATATATATATATATATATATATATATATATATATATATATATATATATATACTATGGTGGCGGCTGACGTGAGAGAGGCTCTGCTAGGGTTTGGGGGTCAGGTATGACCCCCCTGGCTGTGTTGTCGGTTTGCCTGGAGGCTGGTAAGTGTTCTTGGTGGCTTGGCCTGCTGGTTTTCTTGTTTGGGTGCTTTTAGAGCTTTTTTTTCCTTCCCGAGATCCTCCCTTTTGAATTTTGGCACTGTTCCATTGGTTTCTACTCTTTTGTTGGCTCCTATTTGGTTGGTTTCTCAGATCTTTGTTGTTTTTTATTCTCTTCTGGTTGGTGGTGTCGGGGTGCATTTATGGCTACCAACCCCCCTTTTAATACTGAGGCTCTTTCTCAAAAGACTAAAGTTACCTATGCTAGTGATGTTACTAATGGGACTCATGCTCCCAGAAACTTTGAACATCTAGTTTTTTCACAGTCACTGCATGATGCTGCTACAGGTAAGAGTGAAGTTCCTTTCATCCGGCCATTGGGTACTAAGGAGGGGAAGCCTGCCATCAGATTCACCTCCCAAGAAATGGCTATTTTAACTAAGGTTGTTAAGTTCACTCTAGTGAGAAAATTTCAATATGGCCACCCAAAGATGGAGTTGGTTAGGAAATTCTTTAAAGAATTGCATACTGTTGGACAGTGGAAGTTGGGTTTAATGGATGGTAGACACCTTCTAATCAGGCTGTCAAGTGATGAAGACTATGCTAGGCTCCTGGGCCAGCAATCTCTCCTAATTGCTAGAACAGTTATGAAGATAATTAAGTGGACTCCAGACTTTGATCCAAATAAGGAGCCCCCCATTAAACCTCTTTGGTTTAAGTTCCCAAATCTGCCTATTCATTTGTTCCACACCAATGCAATCTTCCAAATCAGTAGAGCCTTGGGCACGCCCCTAAAGGTGGACCCTTCTACTCGTGACATGGGAAGTGTTGCGGTAGCTAGAGTGTTGGTGGAGAGGGATGTCACTCTCTCAGAATTAGATAAGGTGTGGATTATTACAAGTGATGAAGGAGAGGATTTTTGACAAGAAGTGGTGTTGGAGCAAAAGCCACTATTCTGCTCTCATTGTAGAATGTTTGGACATTCAAAAGAAAAATGTTATAGATTGAGGCCCCCTATAAGGAAACCACCTGGGGCTAAGTCAGCTACTCAGGTTCCAGAGGTGGAGATGGCTACAACCCCACTAGTTTTGGCCGCTGAAACTCCTGAAACAGTGGCTGATGAGGTGGTGGTTGTCTCTAAGCAATGCAAGTTGGATGCTATGGAACTTGTTTTGCAAGATGTTGTGGGAGACTATATCCTGAAGTCTAACCCTAACTTTACTTCTTCAGTTGATATTGGGAGGTTGGAACAACCTAACTGTACAGTTTTAAAGGCAAAGGTGGCAGCACCCACACAGTAGAAATTGGTGATTGGGCAAGAAAAAATGGGGACTGATTGACAGATTCAGAAAGTAAAAAAGAAGGAAATATTGACTACTGATATTCAGATAGTATTTGAATCCCCCTCACCTCACCTTGACTGCAACCCCACTCCTACTCACCCTGGTTCCCCCCCAGTACTAGTAGGACCAGAACTATATCCAAATCACACCTTTCCCTTCCACCCCCCACCCCTTCTAGACCTCCTAATGTTTAATTTCCTTTGTTGGAACATCAGGTGTGTTGCTCACCCCTCCTCTCTTAAAAGATTAATTTACTTTTTATGAAACATCATCTTTGGTGTCTAGCCATTCTTGAACCTATGGACCATAAAAACCCCCACAAATACATCTCTAAGTTCCCAGGTTGTTCCCTTTATACCAACATATCTAATAAAATCTGGATTTTTTGCAGAAAGGAAATCCAAAGGACTGTGTTTAGGGATCACTCTCAATTTTTCCATTTGGCTTTTTATTTGAATGGTCATGATTTTGTTGCCACCTTTGTGTATGCAGGTTGTACCAGGGTGTCTAGGATTAAACTCTGTACTGAGCTACGGCATATAAGTTCTAATACTACTACCAGCTGGATCTTCAGTGGTGACTTCAACTGTTTGGGATCCACTACAGAGAAGTTTGGGGGTAGGCCTTCTGCTATTTCAAGCATAACTGAATTCAATGATAACATTCTCTCAGCTGGTCTCTTTGATTTGGGATTTTTGGGCCATCCCTTCACTCGGAGGAGAGGGAGGACTTGGGAAAGATCGGACGGAGTTCCTTGCCAACAATCTGTGGTACCAAAACTTTCTTCATACTTATGTTACTCATTTGAATTTTGTTGGGTCTAACCATAGACCCCTACTCATTACTATCACTGCTGCTCAACATCCTACAAGCTCCCCTCCTTTTAGATTTTTGAACTGTTGGTCCAGCCACCCAGATTTCCTGGAGATTATTTCTTCCAACAGGACTGGTTGCCATCATGCTAACCCTCTCATTAAGCGTCAGCAGCTGCAAGTTAAAGTGGGGAAGGCTCTAAGAGCCTCGAGCTGGAATAAGATTGGGGACATATTCAAAAATGTGGATTTATCTGAGAAGGAAATGGCTGCACTGGAAATTGATTGTTTAACCAATCAGGACAGGTACGGGGATCTTGTTTCCAGTCAGGAAAGATTTCTCCTTACTGTGGATCTTCAAGAGCAATTTCTTAGACAGAAAGCTGCAATTAACAAATTCAATGATGGGGACAGGAACACCAAAATTTACCATGCTTATATTAAATACAAAAGAAAATGCAATGCAATTCACTCAATCAAGAATGAGCAGGGGGAGACTATCCAAAATGGGAATGATAATGCCACTGATGCTGTACAATTCTTTAAGAAGCTGTTAACTCATGATAACTGTACCAGACCTCCCATTGAGGCTAGCTTGTTTACTAATGATTATAATTATATTAGCTCTCTTCACTTGACTGAACCACCTTCTGAGGAGGAAATCTGGACAGTTATCAATTCCATGGATGGCTCTAAAACCTGCTGGCCCTGATGGTTTCACTGCTGATTTCTACAGGAAGTCTTGGGCCATTTGCAAAGGGGCTGTTGTCCAAGCTATTCAGGGTTATTTCAGGGGCTGGGAGCTGCCCCAATACTTTCATGCCTCTACCATTGTTCTCATCCCCAAGTCGACTACTTCCAAAGACTGGAATCAGTTCAGACCTATCAGCCTCACATCTGTGATAAGCAAAGCCATCAGTAAGATTCTGGTAGGGAGGCTCCAACCACATCTAGAACACTTTATATGCCCAAACCAAGCAGCCTTTGTCCAAGGGAGGTCTATCACTGATAATGTTCTACTTGCTCAGGAGATGATTTTAGACTTGGACAGACCATGTAGGGGTGGGAATCTAATTTATAAACTGGACATTAAAAAGGCTTATGATACAATTGATTGAAACTTCATTTTGGAAATTCTTCTGGCTAGAGGCTTCCTGCTAGAGTTCTGTACTCTCATTAAGAGATGGCTTCAATATAACCAGCACTCTCTCCTTATCAATGGACAATGTTGGGGTAGCTTTACTGCTACTAGGGGTCTCAAACAAGGGGATCCTTTGTCCCCCACCATCTTCATTATTGGTATGGATTATCTGTCCAGACTGCTGGAATCCCAAGTCTCCCCCCACCACTATGCCAACTACCACAACAGGTCCAATATCCCAATCTCTCATTTAATTTATGCTGATGATATTATTCTTTTTTCCAGAGCTAGCAAACCTGCTGTGAAGAAATCTATACAGTGTATTCAGGCTTTCCAACTGGTTTCTGGACTTTATTTCAATCCAGAAAAAAGTACTATTCTCTTCCCTGATAAAAGCCCTTCTTCTTCCATTCACTGGATTCTGCAATATACTGGGTTTTCCAGAGCTAACTTTCCTTTGAAGTTCTTGGTTTTTCCTCTTACCAAAGGCAGAACCAAGCAGGTGCAGTTTGATGAGATTATTCATAAGATCCATACCCAATTGGCTAACTGGGCTCACTCCTTCCTCTCAACTGGAGGAAGAATTACTCTCCTCAACAGTATCCTAACCTCTTTCCCTTCTTATGTTCTACGGATGACCTACCTGAAGAAAAGTACAATAATTCAATTGGAAAGATCTTCAATAGATTTCTTTAGTCTTGGCAAAGAAAGCAAATCCATTGGGCTAGTTGGCAAAAACTGGCTAGACCTTTTGAGGCTGGTAAAGTGGGCTTTAAAAGCCTTACTCAGCTGCAGAAAGTTAATTTTTGTAAGCTGTGGATCAAATTCAAACAGCAACACTCTCTTTGGGCTAAGGTCATGCTGGGGAAGTATTGCAGGGATCACCACCCCACTGTTGTACAAGAAACTTTGGGCTCATCTAGAGTTTGGAAGCAGATGCTAAGATGTAGGCACCTTACTGATAATCTATATAAATGGGAGTTAAGAAGAGTCGACATTCTCTTTTGGCAAGACCAGTGGTGTCCTGCTGATATGCTCATTCCTATCCCTAACATTCCAATCACTCAATTTTCTGTCTCTGAATGCTGGGATGGGGATGATTGGTCTATCCCAGCTTTGAGATAATTACTACAGGAAACATCTGTGGCCCAGATCTCAAAAATTCATTTTAACAGATCTAAACTTGATATTATAAATTGGCACAATACCCAACAGCATAGCCTGACTAACAAATCTACCTTAAAATACATTAGTGGACCAAAGTGGATTGGGGAACTCTGATCTGGAACAAATTTCTTACACCTTCCATGTCCTTACTCAATTGGAGAATTTGCACAATTTCATCCCAACAGATGATATCCTTAAGCTAAAGGGATTGAGGGGTCCTTCAAAATGTCTTCTTTGTGCCTCTCATGTTGAGTCAATTACACACTTATTTTTCAGCTGCCATTTCTCACAGCATGTCTGGAAAGAAGTAACTACTCTTTTCAACATCAACATCATGCAGCTGGATTGGCTGGACATTTCTTCCTGTTGGAAATCTTGGTGTTTGGCTAAACTGGGGACAATCCCTTTTATTATTTCCTGGTTCCTATGGATGCACAGAAATAATGTTAAGTTTGAAGCCAAACCTCCCTGAGTGCCAATAGTGGTGGGTAACTGTCATTCTTATATCTCAAAGTTAATTAATTACAAGAATTTCCCCAACATTCTGAATATCACCCCCCTGGGTTTACTCCCTAAGGCTAAGATTATACATATAAGGTGGAACACTCCCAATTATCCTTTTGTTAAAGTTAATACTGATGGGGTATTCTCTTAGTTTGGGGCCTAAATTGGTGGTATTTTCAGGGATCCCAAAGGACAGTGTCTGTGATTTTTCAATGCCCCTGATGCAACCTCTGATCCACTTGAAACTGAACTCGTGGCTGTCTATTGGGCTATCTCATTGGCTCATTCCTGGAATTGGAAACATCTTGTGGTGGAGGGGGACTCTGAACCTTTACTCAACTATTTGGAAAGGGGCCTTCCCCCTCCTTGGCATCATTCTCAATGGGTGTACAAAATCCAAAATTTATCATCCCTACTTGCAATCCAATTCTCTTTCATCCATGGGGAAGGAAATCAGTCAGCTAACTGGCTTGCTAAAAGAGGGCTTAGCAATATGGAAATTATCGTTGTCTCGCATCTCCACCCCCCCCAAACTATCATTCCTGATAGAGGTTGATGTCTTCAAGGCCCCACATTTCAGAATTGTTCATGCCTGAGGGGCAGCCTTTTGGGTCTTGGTTTGCTGTGGTGTTTCCAGTTGTTTGGCTGTGATCCTTTATCAGATTGTTGACTCCATCTTCCCTACCCGCATCCCTCAACTGATGACTTCTTTTGCATTGGAACAGTACAGTCTTTTCTCTAAGGTTTGGGTACACTTTATTTTGGTTTGGGGTATACTGGTTTGTTTATTTTTTCGTTCCCTTTGTTCTTTCTTTTTTCTTTGTTGGTGTGAAGTTGTAAGGTGGAATTTGGAACCCATAGGATTCTCATGTAATGTCTTCCTTTGTAATATAGATGGGGATCCTTTTCCTTTTATGTCTTCTTTCTTTACTTTTGAGTAACATGTAGGGAGCCTTTGGGCTGCTCCTTTTCTTTAATATATATATTTATATTTATATATTATTTTTTTTATTACAAAACAGAACTTGGAGATGAAACCAACAGTAACCCAACAAACCACTGACCCTACCTACAAAACAAAAATAAACCCACCAATACAACCACTAAGCCAAAACATGAAATCCAAAGGAAAAAACCTACTACTAAAGCACAAGACACGTACTACAAAGCAGACAACACAGTAACAAGGAGCCAGAAGGAATTAAAGCTGTGAAGAATTGTTCAGTCTGAGGTGTGGCAGGTCTAGTATGTCCCCAACAAGCAGAAGATGTAGCGTATTTGGGGGGTTTTTGATACCAGAGCCTTCAAGTTAGCAGCACTAGAACAAGCTATTCAATTAGCTGGCTTGTTCCCCTCTCTAAATATGAAAGAAAATTTGGCCTGGGAAGGGCAAATGTTGTGTATTTATTTTATCCAGTAATTATGGTTCCAGTTAGTACAGTTTGCATTCTCAATTTTATTAAGCGGCACGGTGGAGTCCACTTCGATGCGGATGTTGTTCCAGGAGGCTTTTCGCTAATTGCAATGCCCGATGCACGGTAATTAGCTCAGCTTCAAGGGCATCTTGGGCATCAACGAGGGCCCGAATGTATAATATACATTTACCGAGTGATTTCTAAAGACTCCACCCACCCCAAAGACTCGTCCTTGGTGAAGCTTTCATCGAGTATTGATTTTAATTGTAGAACCAGCTTGGGGCTTCCAGCTAACAGCTTTAATGAGAGGGGAAGCTTTCACAGTTGGTAGATCAATTTGGAGAAGATTAGGGAACCCTTTATAAGTAATGATCTTGATTAAGTAGGATTTGCAGTTTCTCACCACCTGGGAAACATTAGCCTGGATTCCGTCAAATTTAGTTTAGTTTCTAGCCATCCAGATGAACCAAATCACTATGAAGTGGAGAGTGTGAAACTTTTGATTAGTGCAGTTTTGCCAAAAGGCATGGAAAAGATCCCAGTGGATGGTAGTTCCCCCTCTTTTCAGTTGGGTGTGCAGATCCATCCAAACAGCTTGTGAAAAGGAGCATTGAAAAAACAAGTGAGGTATAGATTCTTCCTGCTTTTGACACAGTGTACATCTTGAAGGACCTCTCAAGCCTTTCATTTTAAGTATGTCATATGTGGGAATAACACTGTGGAAAACTCTCCAGCAAAGGGAAGACATAGAGGGGGACAAAAATTTACCCCAAATACCTTCCCCCCAGGGTACAGGTGACCAAAGAAAGGATTTGCTATAGTTGTCTTTAGTAATACTCTGGTGATGGTAAATTTTCCAGTTGATTCTATCAGGCATACTTCTGTCAAATTTTATGGTTGAAATCCGATTAGCTGAGTGATCTTGCAAGATTGCCCTTAGGTGAGGGAGTGACCTAGTTTGTCCATCCCAGAAGTCAGCCACCTTAAGGGAGTAGTCAGCATTGTCCAATCTGGGAATCAGCTAATCCTTGGGGCACCAATTATCCAGCAAAAAATTAATTTCCCCCTTACCCAACTCCCATAAGAAGAGGTCCTCAGCAGTTTGCCTATACTTAATCATCTTAACCCAAATTTTGGAGTCTCCCAATTTCCTGACTGTAAGGGAAGGATGAGAGGTTCTACAATACTTCCCCTTCACGAATTTAGCCCACAAAGAATTCTGAGCTCTAAAATGGATCTATAGTTTGCATACATTCACCTGCAAGAGGTGCTGGAGGCCTTTGAAGCCTAGGCCACTAGCCATAGTTGGTTTAGTAGCTCTCTGCCAGGATGCCCAATGGATCTGCTGTCTTTGACCAGACCATAGGAATCTGTTAAAGGCCCTCTCCAGTTGAATTTGAGTACTTTTCTTCATGGTAGTCATTTGCATAAGGTAGGAGGGGAAAGTACTAAGGATACTCTTAAGTAAAGTAATTCTGCTCCCATTAGATAGGAAGGCATTGGTCCAACAGCTTAGTTGGGAGTTGATTTTATTGAGAATCATCAAATTGTATCTGCTTTGTTCTCCCAGATATGAGATTAACCCCAAGATATTTGATAGGGGGTGCTGCTAGAGAATCCTGTATAGTCCATAATCCAGTGTCACATAAAGCTTTTCCACATAATCTTTTTCCAATTGCACAAGGAATTGTAAAGCTACAAGGATCTTTAAATTTCTGATAAAAATTTTTCTAAAGTATAGTGTTGCACTCCTCACTTAGTGCAACTTTCTTGTAATCCCCAAATTTCCTTTTCTTGTTTAATATATCCTTTATAAACTTTGCATAACTTGACATCTGTTCCAAAGCTTCAGTGAAAGGAATATTTATCGTTAACTTCTTAAGTACTTTCATGAACTTTGAAAATTTTTTATCCAACTCATGTTGTCTAAGTCTTTGAGGAAATGGAGGTGGTGGTTTTTCCAAACTAATTTTAGTTGGAGATATTAATTTTTCCAGATCCTTAGAAACATGTTCTTCAGGTCTTTTAGTTTCCTTTGTTTCTCTCACAACATCTTTCTCTTTTCTAACCACATCCTCTATATCTCTTCCAATTTTTAATTGGACAGCATCTATTTTTTCATTAGTGTTCTCTTTAGGATTGATCTTAATGTTGCTAGGAAGTGTTCCTTTGGGTCTATTGCTAAGTGAATTAGCAATTTTTCCCAGTTGATTCTCTATGTTTCTAATCGCAGCATTTTGACTTTGCAACTGGTTTCCCATTTGCAATACCACTTTTTCCATAAACATTTTTTTATCCTCAAATTATTGATCATTGTTAGAGTCTGGTAGATATGAAGGTTTATAGTTTGTGTTCCCCTGATTATTTCAACTTCCATTATGATTTGCATGATTATTTTCCCATTTTAGGTTTCCTCCATTAGTAGTATGATTCCAGTTAAAATTAGGATGGTTCTCCCAAACTGGGTTATAAAAGTTAGAGTACTGGTTGTTTATGGTATTTAAAGTCTCATATGATAAATTAGAATCAATTATAGACCCTAATGAACTTTCCTCACTTACAGAAGTAAATTGAGGTTGGTTCATTCCAAATTGGTCCAACTTCCTTGATATTGCAGCAATCTGAGATGCAAGATTTGAAATTGTATTCGTATCATGAATACTAGCTACATTTTTATGATTTACCCTTACAGAGGGCCATTGAAATTCATTCGTAGCCATTTCTTCAATTAATGCATATGCTTCATCAAATGATTTTGACATTATGATCCACCAGCGGCAGCATCAATTATAGACCTAAGGGATCCTACTAACCCATTATAAAAAGTTTGAATGATTAACAAATCGGGCAGAGCATGGTGTGGACACTTTCTTAGGAGTTCCTTAAATCTTTCCCAGGCTTCGTATATTGATTCTCCTTCATGTTGACAAAATGAGATAATATTGTTTCTAAGTTTAGTAGTCCTTGAAGGTGGAAAATACTTAGCTAGAAATTTTTTAGTTAACTCCTCCCAATTTTTAATAGAACCAGGTGCTAATGAGTATAACCACATTTTAGCCGTATCCCTTAGTGAGAAAGGAAAAAGCCTTATTCTAACAGCATCGTTTGACATACCGTTATAACGAAATATAGCACAAAGTTCTAAATAATTTGATAGGTGTAAATAGGGATCCTCCAAAGGAGTTCCCCCAAACTGATTGTTCTGCACCAGTTGGATAATCTCAGGATTTATTTCAAACGAGTCAGCTTCTACGATAGGGTTTTGGATACTTAAGTGAATTTCATCTGTCGTAGGATTTAGGTAATCCCTCAATGAAGTATGATGATTTTCCAAGTTATTATCTTGAAAGTTTTCCATTTCCATTTCTAGTTTTTCGAGTCCTTTCTATTTTTTTATTTTTTTATTTTTTTCAAACTCGGGATCATAAGGCACAAGTCCCATAGATCCTTTGTTTTGCATACGTAATACAACAAACAATACATTAACAATTAAACAAATAACATATAAAATATACTCAACACAATAAAACATTTTCACGAACACCTTATTTTTCACACAAATAATTTTTTCACAATACTTTTTCATATAAAAACACTTTTCACACAAAATAGTTTTTACTACACTAAAGTTTTCCAAGTCTAAGCCTAATTACTTCAACTAAAATTCTCCTAAAGTTCTTACCGAAGCTTTCCCGACAACGGCGCCAAAAACTTGACTTGACCCGCAATTACGTAGTAAATTAACTTCCAAAAGATGACCGAAAACTTGACCCAATTTATAAATAGTGACTAGTGTGCAAAATCCTAAATGATATAAAAATTAGAAAATATTTTACACACTAGGGGTACAGCGCAAGTATATGTATCGTTTCAAGTAATATTGAGTTTTCTTTAAAACCCCCAGTATCAATCACACAAGGAAGTGAAGTAAGAAGTCTTTAATCAAATTCTAGTCTACTACTAATAGTTCTTAGTTTGGAATGTCGATTAAAATTAAGTTTTATCTAGCAACTATTCTGCAAGTGTTAAATGTAAAGATAGTAACTATATCTAAATGCAAATAACAATTCTAAATATAACCCTTTTTGGATGAATTGGTTTGGAGAATTTTGAGATATTAAAAACTACTATTCTTATGTAATGAAATAGATAATGTATAGGATTGAGATGCATTAAATATTGTATGTGCCAAATAGGAGCAATCTTATTTTTTACCCTTTGGTCCAGGCATAAAGAACATTGACTAATCTTATGCTTGGTTACTAAATCTGCGGTTAGGCTGGGAGGATACCGACTCTCACATCGGAGCTCCCACGTTCCCCTCGCCTGAGGGCTAACATCTACACTTCAGCACCCAATCGATAGGACCGAATTGAGGATTTTATCTTGTCACTCTAAAATCTTCAATTCTACGCCCGATTAATATTATTTCCCTATTTATTTGCACTCAACTCCCATGAACTTTACCATCCATGGAATTTGAATGTGGTTTCACTTTGTTGAGAATTGCACTGCCCATTCGGGTCAATGCAATTACAAAAAATTTTAACACTACAATGGGCCCTTATTGCAATGTAAATGAAGTGCAAGTAAAAACCATCACATTTATAATTAAATTTACTTCTATCATGCATCACAAAATCCTAAACATGATTTCTACTCATTACAAAATAAAAGTAAAATGAAAAGAATGACATAATCTTCTCATGCCACTATTTCCAAAGAAGAAGAAAGAGTAAGAGAGATGTGTCACAAAGCACGAAGAAAACACATCGGAAACTTCATTAAACCAAAGCAAATCCACTAGGCAATTGTTTACAAAATTATAAGATAATGAAGAACAATACTTAGCTTTTTCACCTTGAAAGAAAGATGAAGATCTCTCCCACAAAGTCTCCCATCGATTCATGCAATGCTAGAACATCTCCTTACAAATTCTCTCAAAATCTCTTCTCCAATCTCTCCAAAAGGGTAGAAATCTACATTTCTACTCTTAATCTAAGAATCCTAAACATTCCTCAAAGTTCTTCTCCACTTTTTTCTTCTATTTCTCTACTCATTTCTAACATAAATTTGCCATTTTAGGGAGTTTGGACAAATTTCTAAGAGTTCCCTCAAGCACCCCTTCGAAAAAGAGTCCAAATACGTCGAATTTAGGCCCAAAACTGCCAAAAGTCGGTCAAGAACCTTCTGGGCGCCGTCGGCGGGTTCGAGCTTGCTGCTGGTGAGCATTTCGGGTACTTTTAGGTGTTTTCTGGAAAATCTCACCGTCGGCGAGATCGTGGCTGCCGTCGACGAGCAGGCTCTGCGCAGCTCCACCGTTTTGCTCTGTTTGGCTCCGTTTTAGCTCTGATTCGCCCTGTTCAGTTGCGTTGCGTTCGTAACAGATAGTCCTACAAAATAAGCATAAAAATAACTTTTCTTTAAAGTGTAATCTCATTCAAAAATATGCAAGAAGTGTAAAAGAGATTAAGTGTCAAAAGACTTATCGAAAGGTGTCAGGGTAGAATTTCATTTCTTGCTCGTTTTTGCTCCAAATTGCACTGTTTTTGTTTCCTTTTGCTCCAATCACCATTTCTTGTACCTAAAACCAAAAAAAATACAAAATACCTTCCTTTAAAGTGTAATATCATCAAAAATAAGTAAAATGATATAGCAAAAAGCGTATATATTTTAGGCGTGTCATTATGCTGATATTGTGAATTACTTAGAAAGTGATAATTTGCCACCTGATTTAACAAGGAAAAAATAAAAGAAATTTATATATGATGCTAAATTCTACTTTTGGGATGAGCCCTATCTATATAAATAGTGTAAGGATCTTATTTTTAGAAGATGTGTGTCATATGAAGAAACTGAACCAATTATTCGGAGTTATCTTGATTCAGAATTTGGAGCACATTTTGGAACTCATAAAACTTCTTATAAGATTTTTCAATCTGGATTTTATTGGCCTACTCTTTTTAGGGATGTATACAGATATATAAAATCATTCGATTGATTTCAGAGAGTTGGTAATACTTCTCGAAGAAATGAAATGCCTCTAAATATTTCAGAAGTTGAGATCGTTGATGTATGAGGATTGGATTTTATGGGACCATTTACTCCTTCATTTGGAAATTTATATATATATTGGTCACTGTGATTATGTCTCAATATTTTTTTGTTGGGCTGACAACGTTAAACCAAGCGCATTGTGGGAGGCAACCCATATTTATCTTTGTTATGTTTGTTTGCTTGTTTTTAGTAGTTGTTCTTATAGTTAGTAATTGAGTCCTACTTGTTCGTTAATATCATGAAAGATTAGAAATTATTGAATTGTATCGAAGAATTAGAATATTTCAGACCAAAATGAAGTTTGGTACAATTTTGAATGCCGGCGCTGCCGGCGGCCTATTCCAGAGAAGATGCACTTAATTTCGGGGTTTGGGCATCTCTAGTGCCAAAGTTTTAGAGATGGTTCCTAGAGTTTTAAAATACAATTTTTGTCGGTTTTAGGCAGGATTTCATCCTAGTAACTCCCCAAAATGTGTTTTTAACCCCCTAAACTTCAGAAAAATGAAAGGATACATTCCAAATTCCCATCCAAAGAATTCTAACTCCATAGAAACCCTGAGATTTAGAGTTTTCAACCAATGAAAATTCATCAGTTTTGAGGCGTAGCGATTACTAAACAAGGTGATGATTAAGCTGAGGATTATCAAAGAAAGAAGCTTTATGAATAGAGGTATGGATACTCCAAATACTCGTGTAGAAGAAATTATTATTCAGAGGTGTTGGGAAGTGTTATGCTACTCTACTACCGCTGTAATTGTTGCGGTTGTGAAAGAGTTTTATGCAAATCTACATGAAATCAACCAAGGATTCATCTATGTGTGAGGCAGGTTTGTACCATTCACTCCTTCGAAGATTAATGATTTGTTTATGAATGAGAACGTGCCTATCTACCATTATCTGAATTTTGATGCGACGAGGGACAATATGAATGAAATTTATCGCTACTTGACGGATGAAAGTGAATTTTGGGAGATATGAGACAATAGATTTGTAAGTTTTCTACTACATCTTTAAATCCGGTGTCGAACCAATGGCATTAATTTATTTCTGTAAAGTTACTTCCTACTATGAAAATTAGTAAAGTAACAAAGGAAAATGATATTTTAAATTATTGTATTAAAACTGGAAGGCCGATAGATATTGGTTCTATAATTTTGAAATCTATGTTGGGATTGATTGTTCATGGATCAAAATATGGGCTTGGACATCCTTCCACCATATTTCTTCTTTACAGCCAGTCACAGTTTCCATATGAAAGTTAGGAAAAAGTGCTTCTTACTTGGAGGCCTATAGACCCCACTAATATTTATGACTGTAAGGCAATAGGAGATGAGAATGATATAAGCCTCATTGCAGATCAACCATCTCAGAGTTCACAACCTATTCAGCCTTACTTTCCTGAAAGTTTCCAAGTGATTTTGAAGAAGAACAGGAAGTTAGAGAAAGAGATACAGAATCTAATGAATGCTATTAATAATATCTCTAATTTATTTGATCACTTGGAATGAATGATGAAAGAACAGTCTGATCACACTGGTTGAATTGAAGATAGTTTGGTAAATGTGATGAAAAAGAATGTTGTGATTGCTGAGGATTCGACTAATGAATTCCCGTATCATCCTTTCTACAATTTTTTTGTGCATCGTCAATCTATTGGAGATATCAGAGGAGAAGATACTACTGAGACTATTGATGAGTAGTGACTCTACTTTATATTTAGTATCTGGAACTTGTATTATGCTTTGGTGTGATTAATGTTGGTTTGATTAACTACGTAGTGTGGAATTGGAGTTATTATGCTTAGATTTTGTGTTTGTATTTAGTTTTCAGCGTTAGATATCGTAGTGTGCTTGTAATGCTGAAGTTATATGGCTTGATGAACTTATATGTGAATGCTTAAGTGTGGATGTTTGGAATGTGGATTTTATATATTAAAGTGATGTTTTGTGTTGTTTTTGTAGATTTGTTGTTAGTTACTTTCTTAATTGATGAAATAGATGGTTAAAGAGGCTAATTATGTAATGGCGTAACATTGAAACGATTGAAATTGCAAAAAAATTTATGGACCCAGAAAATTGAACTGCGCCGTCAGCGTCCAAATACAGAGAGTTTGGGAATTAATTTAAATAGAGCGCCGCCGGCGCCCGAATACAAAAGACCCAAAAAACCTCTTTATCTCGTGATTTCTGTGCTGGGACACGCCATTTGCACCATTTTCATCATCTTCTTCCTCTAGCTAACGCATTTTTGAGATCTAGGGCTTGCTAGATCGTGGATTTAAGGTGATTTCAAGGCTTAAATAGTGTGGATCTTGTCTTCTCTTAGTAAGAGCTTCACCCAAAACTAAAATTTTTTTATTTTCACCATGGAAATTTCTCACATTGCTTAAATTTGATATTTAGAAATTTTGATTAAGTTTTGAGATTTTACATAGTGATTTAAGCTCTTACTTACTTAGATTTGCTTTAAGAGTCTCCTACATTGTGCTTTTGAAATTTATCAGATTTTCTTGCAAATTTTTAGAAAATTTCACATGGCTCCTAAAATAAGTAAAGGCAAGAGAAAGTAGGATTTTGATGAAGAAATATTTGTTAATGTGAAAGAACAATATCGTTTCAATTCATTCTTATATAACAGAAAGTGTATTCAAGACCGGGCATTTGAAAATCCAGGCGGATCTGTAGAGCAGTTGATTTCTGATCGAAATTGGGAAACATTTTGTTATTTTACCGCTAATTCTATTATGGGAACTATTCAAGAGTTTTATGCAAATCTGCCTTGGTCTAAAACGAAATACATGCTTGTTCGAGGAAAAATGGTAGAATTCACCCCTCATCGTATAAATTGATTTTATCAATTACCGGGGATGAGATTTTGTGAATATGAAATTTTGATATGAGGGAGCCTAATATGAAATAAGTGATTTCGTTTCTTACTGATGGAAGAGGGGAATGGAAAACAAAGCAAAAATATATGATTAATTTCCCTACTTCCAAGTTAAATGTAGCTTCTAAAGCATGGCAGTATTTCATCTCTGCAAGACTACTACCTTTTTATCATCACAATGAAGTCACTAGAGCTAGATCAATTCTAAATTATTGTATTTAGACTATGAAACAAATTAATATTGGTTCAATTATCTTCAAGAATATCCAGAATATTGCTAGAGAAGACACTACTGGTGGATTAGGACATCCTGCCCTGATTCATGGATTATGTGCATGGTCTGTAGTTGAGTTTGATAGTTCTGAGGAGTTAGTCCATCCACTGAGGCCTATTACCAAGACCATTATTCATAGTTATGAGTCTCATGTGGTTGGGAGAGGAGAAAGTAGGAGTACAGATATTCCTACTACCAGCCAGGATATTCCATCTACTTCCGAGCCACTTACATTATCTGATGTTATGGAGCAGTTGAGGATTCAGAGTGCCAGTATAGATAGACTCCATAGCAGGATGGATGAATTTAAGGCTAGGAGTGATATGAATGATGATTACATGAGGACGAGAGTTGAGTATGATATTGCTTACCACGATGCTCAAGTCAGATTCATGAGTGGAGACTCTGGAGTGATATTTCCTACCTGCCCCAGTTATGTTCCTTACTGACCTGATCATACAGAAGAAGCTGAAGAAGCTGGTGATGATGATTTGGTAATTTTGTGATTTCTATTTTTCTTTGTTAGTTGTAGTACTCAGTTGTGTTTGTTGTTTGTTTTTTTGTGATTTGTGTAGTTTATTAATTTATTTGTGCTAAAAAGAAATGAAAATGTAATGAACTCTATATTAATTTGTTTAGTGATTTGTATTGTGATTGTGATGTTATGTTGGATGTTTAATGTTTAAGTAATTAACATTTCTTCACCCTTGCAAAATTTTTAATGTTATATATCACTGTTTCTAACTGTTTCATGCTTAGTAGCATAATATTTTTTTATGAATACCAACATAGCTTCAGAAGATTCAAAATCGCAGTACAAAAATTTTAGATTTCTTTTACTCTCTACCTTTGCAAATTTATATGTAATGAAAAACTTAAGTTTTGGGGAGGGTAAAATATTGACTCTTATTTGTTCTCAATTAATATAATTTCAAAAATTATTAGCATGACTTTTAGTAATTGAAACATAACTTTAGATAACTAAATTTTTTATTTCATTTAAATATTATCGTAGATTTGAACGAAATTTTTTTCTAATAAAAATTAATTTTATAAGGTTAAGATATTTAGCATGAAAGGATTAGACTATAGTTGACTATTTAAAGTAAAGAAAACTATATTTTTGAAGTGTTAAGAGACTTAAAGAACTCTATGTGGATAAAGGATTGTGACTCTATGATGAATTATAAAATTGATAAATATTTATAAAGTAAGGAGCTTTTTCAAGTTTCAACTTTACAAAGAGGAGAGTGAAGTTCAAAACTATTAAATACTATCCATATATAGTAATCCTCAGAAGAAAGAGAAAGAGAAAAAAAAGAAAAAAAAAAGAAGAAGGAAAGAAAAAGAAAGAAAGTATGTGTGAGGAGAAGCTTGAGGAGATGCATAATCAATATTTGGCTTCACTTAAATCAACCTAAAGGGAGAACTTTGTTACATTTCTGAATTTATATATATATAAGTATTATCCTATGTTCTAATGGAGTTTGCATGAACTTCTTTTTCATATAGTCTTTCAAGGCAATCTTAATATGACAAATTATGGTTCATCTTGAAATCAATAGAATACTAGAACTCTTAGACTTGACTATTGAATGTTCTTATACCTGTAATTTTAACCTGAATTACTGAAATTCTTTATAAGAATCTTACTATTATATTCATTTGAATCAAAAATCCTAGTATTCTAGAAGTGAAAAGTTCACTACTTTGAGTTATATTTTTATGTAGTAAAAGGATTACTGAGGACAAGTAATAGTTAAGTTTAAGTGATTTTGATACACCAAAACTTTATTTGGTTTTAGCTATATAATTTGTACTCATTTTTTGTGATATTACACTTTAAAGGAAGGTATTCTTCATGTTTTGCTACAAATATGAAGATTTTTGGTGATTAGAGCAAAAGAATGCGAAAAGGAACAAATTTGGAGTAAAAAGAGGCAAAATGGAGAAAACGACCTACTGGTGCCGCCGGTGCCTAATTCCAAAGAGTTCAGAATTAAATGGAGGCCCAGCGCCTCCAGCGCCCAATGTCGGTGGAATTCAAAATTTAATGTATTTGGATGCTTTTTGAAGGGTTGCTTGAGGAAACTCTTAGGGAATTTGTTTCTAAACTTTTATAGACAGTTATGGACACCCAAGGAAGAGGTGTGTGTGAGTGTGTGTAGTAAGAGGAGAGGAAGAGAAGTGAAGAGAGTGTGTTAGGGTTTGGAGAGAGTGTGTGTTAAGTGTTGTTTTGTGAGGGATTCTTCTCTAACGAGTGTAGGAGAAGGAGGAAACTGAGAGTTTGCTTCTTCCTTACTATTCTAAAGAGAGAATTGAGTATTGAAGAGAAGAGACAAAAGTATTCAAAGGAACTGATACACCTAAAATATAGAGTATTTTTTATGCACATTTGTATACCTATTTTTGATGATATTGCTCTTTAATGGAAGGTATTTTGTGATTTTTCTTGCAGGTATGATAAAAATGAGTGATTATGATGAAAGTAGCAAAATTCAATCAAATTTGGAGCAAAAAAATGAAAAATTAAAATTTGGGCACTGGCGGCTAAGTGCCGCTAAGCCGGCGCTTAGCCACCATAATTAAAAAATGAGATTAACTTGAATTTGGTTTTATTTTCAAAGGGGATGGGATGCAACTCTTGGTGGTAACTTCCATAACTTCCTTTGGGCGGCAAGTTTGAATGAAGGGATGTATTCTTTAATGGATACTTCGAATCTGGACACATTTTGAAGAAACACCAAGGCACCTTTTGGTTTAATTTTTAAAGAGAGTCTTAGGAAAGATTAGGGGTTCTTCCATTGCATTTTGAAGAGAGTATTTACAGAGTTTTTATTTTATTAGGAATAGGAGTAGAGAGTAGAAAAGAGAAAAGATTATGATTGAAGCCTTCTTCTTCCCACTTCTTTTCTTTTATTTAGTTCAATTTTTATTGAAGCCTGAAGTCTGTTTATGAGTCAACGGAGATGGGAGACCCTCTCTGAGGAGTAGTTTAGTAAAGAGTCAAAGTTTCAGAGGAACTTCCTGAGTCTTGTGGAGACGATTTTCAGATAAGTGTTTACTTTTGTTCTTACATTTAGTTTTTAATTAATACTTGTTGTGTTTGTTGTTTTTCTTATGGTTTTTAATTTCAAATCAATGTGTTTTTGTATTTTCTCAATGCATTATAAGTAGGTTACTTTATATTTTTCTTTCTTAAATGAAGAAGTAAGTAATTCATGAAGAATTATTGTGGAATGTATATGTGTTTAAAGTTGGAAGAAGTTGTGAACATTGATTCTATAAACTTTATTTACTTCTTAATTTGGCCTGTTAAGATGTAAAATTTATGGTGAGATAATGTAAGATCCAATGCGGTATTGTCTCATAAAAGTTTGTAAGAATCACATGCAATTATATGGGTGAAAACTGTAGATCATATAATTGAATGCAATATATTAGAAGATGTTTTAAAGGGGAGTAAAATTAAAGGATTTTTAGTGTGACAGGATAAAAGCCCCTAATTTGGTTTGAAGTTTTGAATTTTTTTATAAGAAGTTAGCCCCCAGGTGGAGGGAATTGAGAGAACTCTAGAGTTAGAGCAGGTATCTTCCCTGCTTAACCATGTTCAAAATGATAAAATTTCAAATTAACCAATGTTCTTTATAGAACCAAGTAAGGGTAAAGAATACATTTGCTTCTATTTATCACAATAAATTTAAATAATTCCACAAAGAATACTTTCATAATTATTACTACTTTATAAAGGAAAGAAAAAGATATTCTAGTTAATAGTGTTTTTCAGACCGTATTTACAGTTATTATCATTTTAATTTTTTTTTTTGACTTTTATAAGAAAATTTAAAGAATGAAATCAACTATCAAACTTTTCAAAATCAAAACATACTTTCAAGAGCCAATTAAAAAAGTAAAAATATAATTTTCTTATTTCTTTAAAAAATTTTCACTTTCCCTGTGGGTTCGATATCTCGGGGCTTAATCAGAAAGTCCTATATTACTTGATAAACGATACGTATACTTGCGTAGTATCCATATTATAAATCATAATTTTCATATCAAAATCATAAGCATATATATCCTGTGGAGTAAAGTTTTTGTCGCCAATGCCAATTTTCATATCATAATTGTAAGTATAAATATCGGGTGGATCAAGTTTCTGGCACCGTTGCCGGGGAAAGAAATTAATTAAAATTACATTTTAAAGAAAATTAAGAAATTTCAAATTTTTACTTTTCTTTGTTTTTGTTAGTGTGTTGTGTTTTGTTTTGTTTTATTATTGTATGCGTAGTTCAGGTTCTGAGTGACTTGTGCCTTACGATTCAGAATTAGAAAGAACTATCAGAAAAATCAAAAAAATTAAAAATATAGAAAAAGATAAAAATATTCAAAAAATGGCAAATCATCAAGATCAAAATGTTGGCATCCATCAAGAATTAAGACCTTTAAGAGATTATATTAACCCTACAGTGGATGAACTTCGTGGTAAGTATTCAAAACCCCGTCTGTAGTTGCTAATTCTTTTCGAGCTTAAACATGTTATTATCCAAATGGTTTCTAATAATCAATTTGGGGGAGCAACAACTGAAGATCCTAATTTGCATCTTGTTAATTTTCTAGAGTTGTGTGTTACTTTTAAATATGATGGTGTTTTGGATGATGCTATTAGACTTAGACTTTTTCTTTTCTCACTAAGGGATAAAGCTAAAATATGGTTACATTCGTTAGCAC
Source organism: Papilionanthe hookeriana x Papilionanthe teres (assembly GCA_022702705.1). Lineage (NCBI taxonomy): Eukaryota > Viridiplantae > Streptophyta > Magnoliopsida > Asparagales > Orchidaceae > Papilionanthe > Papilionanthe hookeriana x Papilionanthe teres. The sequence goes on along the minus strand of CM040422.1, from coordinate 246,473 downwards.
CTGGATCAATTAGAACTTGGGGTGAACTGTCACAAAATTTCCTTGCTAAATATTTTCCACCATCTAAGACTGCTAAGTTGAGAAATGATATTACATCTAATTTTAATTTGAAGGGGAATCAATATATGAAGCATGGGAAAGATTTAAAGATCTCCTCAAGAAATGTCCACATCATTCAATACCAGATTGGTTAATAATTCATACTTTTTATAATGGATTAGTTGGATCTCTTAGATCGATCATCAATGCTGCTGCTGGTGGATCATTAATGTCTAAACCATTTTCTGATGCTTATGCTTTAATTGAAGAAATGGCTACTAATAATTTTCAATGGCCTTCTGAAAGGTTAAATCCTAAAAAGGTAGCCAGTGTTTTTGAAAATGATGCTTTTACAATGTTAGCAAATCAAGTTGATGCTGTTTCAAGGAAGATATACCAATTTGGGATGAATTTTTCTCAGCCACATTCCATGATTGGAGAAATATCATTAGGCCAAATGGTTAATTCTTATTCTTCACCAGAATCTGTGAACGTTATAATTAAGCCTAACAACCCATATTCCAATTATTATAACCCAGTTTGGAAGAATCATCTAAATTTTAATTGGAATACCAATAATAAGGGTGGTGTTAATCAACAAAGGGGGAACCACCAAGTAAACCCATTGGGGAATTGGAACAACCAAGGAAATAATAATAACAATAATAGATTAACTTAACCTTCAGGTTATAACAATGCTTTACAATTAAAGTAGAAGAAGTTGTCTATTGAAGAAGTGGTGTCACATATGGGAAATCAATTACAAATTCAAGGAGTAACCATCAAAAATATTGAAAATCAATTGGGACAAATTACAAATGCCTTAAGTAAAGATCCCAAGGAATCCTTCCAAGTAGTACTGAAGTAAATCCAAGAGAAAAGAATAAAGAACAAGTAAAAGCAATTCAACTGAGAAGTGGAAGAGAATTGGAAGATAGAGTTCAAAAAGAAACTAAAGTAGAGAAAAACTAGATTGAAGAACCAAAAGAGGACGCTCTGAAGGGTTTGGAAAGTCCTGTTTCTCCACCTAAGGTTGATTTAGAAAAACCACCACCTCCATTTCCTCGGAGACTCCGTCAACAAAAGTTGGATAAGCAATTTTCAAAATTCTTGGAGATATTTAAGAAGCTTACTATTAATATTCCATTTGCTGAAGCCTTAGAACAAATGCCAAGCTATGTGAAATTTATGAAGGATATTCTTAACAAGAAAAGGAAGTTTGAAGATAATGAGATGTTGCACTTAGTGAGGAGTGCGGTGCAATAATTCAGAAAAAGCTTCATGAAAAGCTTTAATATCCTGGTAGTTTCACAATTCCATGTGCAATCGGAGACAAATTCTATAGAAAAGCTTTATGTGATTTGGGTGTAAGCATTAACCTTATGCCTCTATCAATATTCAGAAGAATGGGACTAGGAGAAATAACCCCAACTACTGTAACTCTGCAATTAGCAAATCATTCGATCACATATCCTAAAGGAGTTATAGAAGATGTTTTGGTTAAAGTAGATCAATTTATTTTTCTTATTGATTTCATTGTGTCAGATATGGAGGAAGTAAAGAGATACCTATAATTTTGGGAAGACCATTCCTAGCTACAGGTCGAGCCATGATAGATATACAGAAAGGGGAATTAACGATAAGGGTTAATGATCAGACTGTTACATTTAATATATCAAAATTGATGAAATATCCTGCTGAGGTAAAGAAGATGAATGTTATAGGATGGATGTTATCAAATATTTAAGTGAATGTCATTTCAAATCAACTTATGAAGAGAAATTTGAAAGAGAAGAATTGGAACATAACCAAGAAGAGGAGTTACTTGATTCTGAAGATTTTTAAGATGAAGATTTAAAGTATGTTCGTGAAAGTTTTGAATTGTTGGATTTGACTGAAAAAGATGAATCTTATGGTCCATCAATTGGAAAACCTCCTGACTTGAGTTAAAAATGCTTCCTGGTAAATTGAAGTTTGTTTTTCTAGGTGAATCCTCAACCTTGCCAGTTATAATTTCCTCTCAATTAACTGAAAAAGAAGAAGAGAGTTTGCCTGAAATTTCGAAGATGCACAAGAAATCCTTTGGATGGACAATTGCTGATATTAAAGGAATCAGTCCTTCAATTTGTATGCACAGAATTCTTATGGAAGATAATTGCAAACCACGGGCTGATCCACAAAGGAGATAAAATCCTATCATGAAAAATGTTGTTAAGAAAGAAATTTTAAAATGGCTGGATGCTGGAATTATCTACCCTATTTCCTATAGTGCATGGGTTAGTCCTATTCACTGTGTTCCTAAGAAAGGAGGAGTGATTGTGACTATTAATGAAAAGAATGAAATAATACCAACAAGACAAGTTACAGGGTGGCGAATATGCATTGATTATAGAAAATTAAATCTTGCCGCAAGGAAAGATCACTTTTCACTCCCATTTCTGGATCAAATGTTGGATAGACTAGCTGGGCATAAATACTTTTGTTTTCGCGATGGATATACTGGTTACCACCAAATTCAAATTGCTCCAAAGAATCAAGAGAAAACTACGTTTACCAGCCCTTATGGTACATTTGCTTTGAAGAATGCCCTTTTGTTTATGTAATGCCCCTACTACATTTCAGAGATGTATGATGGCTATTTTTTATGATTTAATTGAAAAAGGGATTGAAGTTTTTATGGATGACTTTTTAGTGTTTGGAATTTCATTTGAATCCTGTTTAGAACATTCATCTAAGGTTCTAAAACGCTGTGAAGAAACTAATTTGTTCCTTAACTGGGAAGATCATATCTAAATCAAACATTTAAGTGAATGTCATTTTCTAGTCCTAAAATGTTAATTTATGGTAGCAGGAGGAATTGTTTTGGGACATCGGATTTCAGAAAAAGGTTTGGAGGTAGATCCTACAAAAATTCAAGTTATATCTGATTTATCTTGCCCAACCAATTTAAGGGGAATTAGAAGTTTTTTAGGACATGCTGGATTCTACAGGGGTTACATCAAAGACTTTTCAAAGATTACAAAACCTTTATGTTGTTTACTGGAAAAGGATGCAATTTTTAATTTTGATGATGATTGCCTCGAAGCCTTTGAAACATTAAAAGAAAAATTAATCATTGTACCTATAATAATTTCACCAAATTAGGGAAAAACCTTTTGAATTAATGTGTGATGCTAGTGATTATGCTATTGGTGTTGTTTTTGATCAGAAATATGATAATATTTTTAAAGTTATTTATTATGCTAGTAAAACTCTTAATGAAGCTCAAATTAATTATACCACTACTGAGAAAGAGTAATTAGCTATAGTATTTGCCTTTGAAAAATTTCGATCATATTTCATTGGAACTAAATGTGTTGTGCATACTGATCCTTCTGCTATCAAATACTTAATGAAGAAAAAAGATGCAAAATCGAGACTGATAAGATGGATTCTTCTTTTGCAAGAATTTGACTTTGAGATAGTAGATAGAAAGGGTTCTGAAAATCAAATTGCTGATCATTCGTCCAAGCTTGAAATTAAAAAATCTCACTGTGATGTTGAAGAAATTAATGAACATTTTCCTGATGAAAAATTGTTCACTGTTAATGAGTGGTGTGTTCTGTGGTATACAGACATAGAAAATTTTAGTGTTAGTGATATTATACTCTATGGTTTGACATATCAAGAAAAGAAGAAATTTATGTCTGATGCTACCAACAACAATACATCTGAATATGCATAACATATAAATAGCACAACTACAATCTGCGTACTATCAGAGTTCACATCATAACATAATCATCAAACAAAATACTAGACAAAGTACATAATAACACATCACAACAACACAACAACTAAAATAAACAACATACATCTACTCTTCATCATCATCATCATCATCCTGCTCGTTCCAATCTCTGGATGGAACATAAGGAATGTAGAATGGATGAGGGGGCATCTCAGCACTCTGATCACCTCTAATCAGTCTATCGATATAATGCTGATAATTCTCATCATACTCATCATGTTTTATAATATATCTCTCAACATTATCCATCTTACCATCCATATCTTTCAAATGCTCTTGATTAAGACTCACTTTCTTCAAATTTTTTCTTAATAAACCAGTCTATGAATCAGTAGATGATTAAGCACATGAAGTAGTAGCACGAGAAGTAGATGCAGCAGAAGCAGTAGAAGCCCTACAAAATCCTCCTCTCCAGCCAGATTTTGAATGTACAGTGTGAGCTCCAATGTTTACACTGGTGATAGGTCTCAAAGGCTGAAGTACCTCTTCCCAGGTTTCAAATTTCACTTCAGACCGTTCACATAATGAATGAATTAGGGAAGGAAATCCCATACCTACAGTAGTGGTCGATCTGGCACAATTCATAATACAATTATAAATGATCGCTCCAATATCTATAGGCTTCCCTTGTTGAATGCAATAGTTCAAAACAGCACTTTCCCTCGTCACATCATTAGTACGACTTGAAGGCAACAGTTTAGAAGAGATAAAATAATGTCATGCCTTAGAAGTGGCATTTAATTTGGAAGCAAGAAAAATCACTCTTCTACCATTTGTTATTTTCAATAATCCTCTTCCATCAGTCAAAAATCCCATTATCTCATCTAATTCTCCCTCCGTATGATGCAAATTAGAATAAAAACAAAACATAGCAGGAGGCAGTTGATAGAAAGTGTTAATTACCCCAGAAGAAAAGTTCACATCTTGCCTCCTAACCATCACCAAATTCTCTTCTGATGTAGGCAAATTCGCATAGAATTCTTTAACAACAGAAACAACAAAGAACAGCGGAGAAGCAACAGTAGTTCTCCCAGTTCCTCCTAGCAATCATATCTTCAATTACTTCTCTTGGCTTACTGAACACTCTCTCAGGAATCAATTTACATGACTGCAACGCATCGACGTATCGTTCCTCAGCCCTCGCACTAACAAATTTGTCGGAATCAAACTTCGTCTTTCCTCTTGCATGTTTTGACTTTGGAGCCATCTCTGAAAATTCACGAAAAATTTACCATAAATTTGAAAATCAAACTAAACTTGTTAAATTATCTTCCAAAAGATGTTTCCACTAAATCCAAGAAATTTCTTAAGATTTTCCTCAAATTTTCACCATGAATAGTGATTTTAAGATTTTCCAAAATGTACTTAAAATACATGGTGAAAATCAAACATTTTTACTTAGGAGTAGTGCTCTTACCTCAAGGAATCCAAATCTACAGATTTTTGTTGAGATTGGCTCTTAAATGGTCCAAATCAAGGATGCCCTAGACTCTTTCTCGCGTGAAAACGATGGGTTGAAGATGAAAAGGGGAGTTAAAATGGGGATTCACAGGTTTTTAACTGCTGGGAACCAATTTTCACGAACTGGCGCTTAAACGAGAACCCTTCGGCTCTTAGCCGCGAAATATGGCGCTTAAGCGCCGGCACTCTGGCGCTTAGCCACCAATACCCAGATTTTCACAATTAAGGTATATGCTTTAAATTACTTCGTTAATCACCCTCAATCTCTTCAAAATAATTATCTCTTCCCCATTAATCTTCCAAAATTCCAATTCAAATGTTTAATATTCATCGATTCCAAACAAATTTTACACAAACACAAACGTATATTCATTAAAACAAACATAGCACTTAATACAATCCTAGAATTTCTATCCACATACATAGGATGAAATTCTCAAAACACAAGAGACTAAATCTCAACTGATAAGTTTACATCTCTAGGATGTAACTATTACATCATAAGGCATAATTAAAACTCAAACATAAATACTAAACACACCAAGAAAAACACATAAGAACACTAAACATATTAATAAAAACACATAAAAACACAAAACATATAAGAACAAAGTACACTTAATTGCACTCCCCATTAAGTGGATTATATTCAGGACCCCTATTATTCTCATTTGACCCTTCTGGAATATAAATCTGATAGAACGGGCGATAATTGTTCATTCTTATATCTTCTTCTTCAATCCATTTGTTCTTCAAAAACATCGCCTTATCCGCTTCTTCCACGTATCTTGAATGATTGAATTGCATCTTGAGTTGCCATCCCATGTGCTCCAAATGTAAGTTAGTTTCATTGATCTTTGCTTTCATTAAAGTCACTCGGGCTTCAATTTTTTCAATCATTTTTGCAATCCCTTGAATACTAACAGCGAGAAATCCATTGAATAACTCTTTAGCACTGTCACTAATGAACTTACTCTTGTCAGAATCTGGTTTCTTCTTAATCTCATTCTCCCAGGAAGATATGATGTACTCAAAATACTCTTCTTAAGACTCAGGAATGAAAATAGGACTTGGGGCAAGTGTTTCTCTTAAATCAGGTTCTTTTTATAGACTTGGGAAGTGCTAAAACTACCCCAAGACGATTTAAAACTCCAAAATAACTTCCAAAACCTCTTCCCCACAATCTAGGCTTCTAGAATCTCATTTTTCATGTTTTTTGTAACTCCAGCGCCAACTAGGCGGCGCTTAGCCGCCAGTGCTTAATTTAGCACAGGTTTGCCAAATGTCCAAATTTTCATTCTGACTCCTCTAAGTCATCAAATAAGGTCAAATAAACTCTATTCAGTTTAAAAACTCCAAATTACTACCACTAAAAACATAAAAACAAACCAAACAAGGCAAACAAAGCACACAAAATAAACATAAAGCAAAGCACACCGATAATTATTGGTTGCCTCCCATAAAGCACTTGGTGTAACGTCTTTAGCCTAACAAAGACAGAACTCATTCTGAGTGACCCAACATCAGATTCTCATCAAACATAGATTGCTTGAATGAAAAATATGGTTTAAGTCTATTTCCATTAACTTTAAATATTTTTCCAGTCTTAGGATCTTGAATATCCACAGCTCCATAGGAAAACATTTTCATCACAATAAAAGGACCCATCCACCTGGACTTAAGTTTTTCAGAAAAAATTCTCAATCTAGCATTATACAGCATAACTTATTGTCCTGGCACAAGATTTTTAGTAATAATCTTCCGATCATGCTATAACTTCATCATTTCCTTATAAATCTTAGCACTTTCATAAGATTCATTCCTTATCTCTTCAAGCTCATTTAATTGCAGTAATCTCTTCTCAGCAGCATCTTTCAAATTATAATTGAACTCTTTAATAGCCCAAAATGTTTTATGCTCAAGTTCAATAGGTAAACGACAAGCTTTTCCAAAAATCAGCCTATATGGGGACATTCCTATAGGGGTTCTGTAAGCGACTTATAGGCCCACAAAGCATAATTCAGTTTGATTGACCAATCCTTTCTATTTGGATTAACAGTCTTTTCCAATATTCTTTTAATTTCACGATTGGATAATTCAACCAAACCACTTGTATGCGGATGATAAGCAGTAGTAATGTGATGATTAATATGATATTTCTTTGCTAACTTTCCAATATTTGCATTTCTAAAATGACTTCCCCCGTCAGTTATGATTACTCTTGGTATTCCAAATCTGCAAAGTATATTCTTTCTGAAAAACTTTGCAACATTTTGAGCATTATATCAAGGTAAAGCAACAACTTCAATCCATTTGGAAACATAGTTTACTGCCATCAAAATATAAACATTTCCAAAAGATGTTGTAAATGGTCTCATAAAATCTAATCCCCAAACATCAAATATTTCAACTTCCAACATATAATTGAGGGGCATCTCATTTCTCCTAGAAATATTGCCTACACACTGACATCTATCACAATTTTTAATATAAGCATTCACATCCTTAAAAATTGTAGGCCAATAAAATCCAGATTGTAAGATTTTATATGCAGTATTATCACCTCCAAAATGTCCCCCATAATCAGAATCATGACATTTTTGAATAATTTCATAAGTCTCTTCCAAAGGTACACATCTTCGAATTATAAGATCCTTTCCTTGTTTATATAAAATGGGTCATCCCAAAAATATGTCTTAGCATCATACAGAAATTTCTTCTTTTCCTAATATGTCAAACCATAGAGTATAATATCACTGACAATAGAATTTACTATGTCTGCATACTACGGAACACGCCACTCATTAACAGTGAACAATTTTTCATCAGGAAAATGTTCATTAATTTCTTCAACATCACAGAGATTTTTCAATTTCAAGCCTGGACAAATGATCGACAATTTTATTTTCAGAACCCTTTCTATCTACTATCTCAAAGTCAAATTCTTGCAAAAGAAGAATCCATCTTATCAGTCTTGGTTTTGCATCTTTTTTCTTCATTAAGTATTTGATAGCATAATGATCAGTACGCACAACACATTTAGTTACAATTAAATATGATCAAAATTTATCAAAGGCAAATACTATAGCTAATAGCTCTTTCTCAGTAGTGGTATAATTAATTTGAGCTTCATTAAGAGTTTTACTAGCATAATAAATAACTTTGAAAATCTTATCATATTTCTAACTCAAAACAGCACCAATAGCATAATCACTAGCATCACACATTAATTCAAAAGGTTTTTCCCAATTTGGTGAAATTATTACAAATGCAGTGATTAATTTTTCTTTTAATGTTTCAAAGGCTTTGAGGCAATCATCATCAAAATTAAAAATTGAATCCTTTTCCAGTAAATGGCATAAAGGTTTTGTAATATTTGAAAAGTCTTTGATGTAACGCCTGTAGAATCCAGCATGTCCTAAAAAACTTCTAATTCCCCTTACATTAGTCTGGCAAGGTAAGTTAGATATAACTTAGTTTTTGTAGGATCTACCTCCAAACCTTTTTCTGAAATCCGATGTCCCAAAACAATTCCTCCTGCTACCATAAATTGGCATTTTTCCCAGTTAAGGACCAAATTAGTTTCTTCACAGCATTTTAGAACCTTAGATAAATGTTCTAAACATGATTCAAATGAAATTCCAAACACTGAAAAGTCATCCATAAAAACTTCAATCCCTTTTTCAATTAAATCACAAAAAATAGCCATCATACATCTCTAAAATGTAGCAGGGGCATTACATAAACCAAAGGCATTCTTCTAAAAGCAAACGTACCATAAGGACTGGTAAACGTAGTTTTCTCTTGATCCTCAGGAGCAATTTGAATTTGGTGGTAACCAGTATATCCATCCAGAAAATAAAAGTATTTATGCCCAGCCATTCTATCCAACATTTGATTCAGAAATGGGAGTGGAAAGTGATCTTTCCTTGTGGCAAGATTTAATTTTCTATAATCAATGCATATTCACCACCCTGTAACTTGCCTTGTTGGTATTATTTCATTCTTTTCATTAACATTCACTCCTCCTTTGTTAGGAACACAGTGAATAGGACTAACCCATGCACTATCTGAAATAGGGTAGATAATTCCAGCATCCAACCATTTTAAAATTTCTTTCTTAACAACATCTTTCATGATAGGATTTAATCTCCTTTCGGGATCAGCCCATGGTTTGCAATTATCTTAATAAGAATTATGTGCATACAAATTGAAGGACTGATTCCTTTAATATTAGCAATTGTCCATCCAAAGGCTTTCTTGTGCTTCTTCAAAATTTTAAGCAAACTCTCTTCTTCTTTTTCAGTTAATTGAGAGGAAATTATAACGTTCAAGGTTGAGGATTCACCTAAAAAACATACTTCAAATTATCAGAAAGCATTTTTAACTCAAGTTCAGGAGGTTTTTCAATTGATGGACCATAAGATTCATCTTTTTCAGTTAAATCCAACAATTCAAAACTTTCACGAACATACTTTAAATCTTCCTCTAGAAAATCTTCAGAATCAAGTAACTCCACTTCTTGCTTATGTTCCAATTCTTCTCTTTCAAATTTCTCTTCATAAGTTGATTTGAAATGACATTCACTTAAATATTTGATAACATCCATCCTATAACATTCATCTTCGTTACCTCTAGCAGGATATTTCATCGATTTTGAAATATTAAATGTAACAGTCTGATCATTAACCCTCATCATTAATTCCCCTTTTTGCACATCTATCATGGCTCAGCCTGTTGCTAGGAAAGGTCATCCTAAAATTATAGCTATCTCTTTATCTTCCTCCATATCTAACACAATGAAATCAACAGGAAAAATAAATTGATCCACTTTAACCAAAACAACTTCTATAACTCCTTTAGGATATGTGATCGAACGATCTGCTAATTGCAAAGTTACAGTAGTTGGGGTTATTTCTCCTAGTTCTTGTCTTTTGAATATTGATAGAGGCATAAGGTTAATGCTTGCACCCAAATCACATAAAGCTTTTCCATAGAATCTGTCTCCAATTGCACATGGAATTGTGAAACTACCATGATCTTTATGCTTTTTATGAAGCTTTTTCTGAATTATTGCACTGGACTCCTCACTAAGTGCAAGAGTCTCATTATCTTCAAACTTCCTTTTCTTGTTAAGAATATCCTTCATAAATTTTGCATAGCTTGGCATTTGTTCTAAGGCTTCAGCAAATGGAATATTAATAGTAAGCTTCTTAAATATCTCCAAGAATTTTGAAAATTTCTTATCCAACTTTTGTTGACAAAGTCTCTGAGGAAATGGAGGTGGTGGTTTTTCTAAATCAACCTTAGGTGGAGAAACAGGTCTTTCCAAACCTTTCGGAGCGTCCTCTTTTGGTTCTTCAATCTCTTCTTTCTCTACTTCAGTTTCTTTTTGAACTCTATCTTCCAATTCTCTTCCACTTCTCAGTTGAATTGCTTTTACTTGTTGTTTATTCTTTTCTCTTGGATTTACTTCAGTATTACTTGGAAGCAATCCTTGGGATCTATTACTTAAGGCATTTGCAATTTGTCCCAATTGATTTTTAATATTTTTGATGGTTGCTCCTTGAATTTGTAATTGATTTCCCATATGTGACACTACTTCTTCAATAGACAACTTCTTCTCCTTTAATTGTAAAGCATTGTTATAACTCGAAGGATAAGTTAATCTATTATTATTATTATTTCCTTGGTTGTTCCAATTCCCCAATGGGTTTACTTGGTGGTTCCCCTATTGTTGATTAACACCACCCTGATTATTGGTATTCCAGTTAAAATTTGGATGATTCTTCCAACCTGGGTTATAATAATTGGAATATGGGTTGTTAGGCTTAATTATAGCATTCACAGTTTCTGGTGAGGAATAAGAATCGACCATTAGGCCTAATGAATTTTCCTCAATCACGGAATGTGGCTGAGAAAAATTCATCCCAAATTGGTCTATCTACCTTGAAACAGCAACAACTTGATTTGCTAACTTTGTAAATGCATCATTTTCAAAAACACTGGCTACCTTTTTAGGATTTAACCTTTCAGAAGGCCATTGAAAATTATTAGTAGTCATTTCTTCAATTAAAGCATAAGCATCAGAAAATGGTTTAGACATTAATGATCCACCAGCAGCAGCATCGATGATCGATCTAAGAGATCCAATTAATTCATTATAAAAAGTTTGAATTATTAACCAATCTGGTATTGAATGATGTGGACATTTCTTAAGGAGATCTTTAAAGCTTTCCCATGCTTCATATATTGATTCCCCTTCAAACTGACAAAAAGATGTAATATCATTTCTCAACTTAGCAGTCTTAGATGATGGAAGATATTTAGCAAGGAATTTTTGTGACAGTTCACCCCAAGTTCTAATTGATCCAGGTGCTAACGAATGTAACCATATTTTAGCTTTATCCCTTTGTGAGAAAGCAAAAAGTTTAAGTCTAATAGCATCATCCAAAACACCATCATATTTAAAAGTAGCACACAACTCTAGAAAATTAACAAGATGCAAATTAGGATCTTCAGTTGTTGCTCCCCCAAACTGATTATTAGACACCATTTGGATAATAGCATGTTTTAGCTCAAAAGAATTAGCAGCTGCAGCAGGGTTTTGAATACTACCACGAAGTTCATCCACTGTGGGGTTAACATAATCTTTTAAAGGTCTTAATTCTTCTTGATGGATGCCAACATTTTGATCTTGATGATTTGTCATTTCTTGAATATTTTAATCTTTTTCTATATTTTTAATTTTTTTGATTTTTCTGATAGTTCTTTCTAATTCTGAATCATAATACAAGTCCCTCAGAACCTGAACTACGCTTACAATAATAAAACAAAACAAAACACAACACACTAACAAAGAAAAGTAAAAATTTAAAATTTCTTAATTCTCATTAAAAAGTAATTTTAATTAATTTTGAACCCCGGCAATGGCGCCAAAAACATGATACGGCCAAGGTTTATACATACAAATATGATATGAAAATTGGCAACGGCGACAGAAACTTGACTTCGTACCGATATTTATGCTTATGATTTTGATATGAAAATTATGATTTAAAATGTGGATACAGCGCAAGTATACTATCGTTTATCAAGTAATATAGGACTTTCTGATTAAGCCCTGAGATATCGAACCCCCAGAGAAAGTGAAAAATCTTTAAAGAAATAAGAAAATTATCTTTTTATTTTTTTAAATTGGCTTTTGAAAGTATGTTTTGATTTTGAAAAGTTTGATAGTTGATTTCACTCTTTAAATTTTCTTATAAAAGTAAAACAATAAATTAAAATGATAATAACTGTAAACACGGTATGAAAAACACTATTAACTAGAATATCTTTTTCTTTCCTTTATAAAGTAGTAATAATTATAAAAGTATTGTTGTGGAAGTATTTAAATTTGTTGTGATAAATAGAAGCAAATGTATTCTATACCCATACTTGGTTCTTTAAAGAACATTGGTTAATTTGAAATTTTATCATTTTGAACATGGTTAAGCAAAGAAGATACCAGCTCTCACTCTAGAGTTCCCTCATTTCCCTCCACCTGGGGGCTAACTTCTCATAATAAAATTCAAAACTTCAAACCAAATTAGGGGCTTTTAGCCTGTCACACTAAAAAACCTTTAATTTTACTCCCCTTTTTAAAACATCTTCAAATATGTTGCATTCAATTATATAAACTACAATTTTCACCCATATAATTGCATGTGATTCTTTCTAACTTTATGAGACAATACCGCATTGGATCTTACATAATCTCACCATAAGTTTTACATCTTAATAGGCCAAATTAAGAAGTAAATAAAGTTTATAGAATCAATTTCCATAACTTCTTCCAACTTTAAACACATATACATTCCACAATAATTTATCATGAATTACTTACTTCTTCATTTAAGAAAGAAAAAGATAAAGTAAACTACTCAGAGTGCATTGAGAAAATATAAAAATACATTAATTTGAAATTAAAAACCATAAGAAAAACAACAAACACAAGAAGTATTAATTAAAAACTAAATGTAAGAACAAAAGTAAATACTTATCTGAAAATCCTCTCCACAAGACTCTGGAAGTTCCTCTGAAACTTTGACTCTTCACTAAACTACTCCTCAGAGCAAGTCTCCCAACTCCGATGACTCAGAAATAGACTTCAGACTTCAATAAAAACTAAACTAAAGGAAAGAAAAGAAGTGGGAAGAAGAAGGCTTCAATCCTACCTTTTTCTTTTTTCTACTCTCTACTCCTACTCCTAATGAAAACTAAAATAAAAACTCTCTTCAAAAATGGAATGGAAGAGCCCTTCAAAATGAAAAGGAAGAGCCCTTCAAATGCAAAGGAAGATCCCCTAATCTTTTCTAAGACTCTCTTTAAATATTAAACCAAAAGGTGCCTTGGTGTCTCTTCAAAATGTGTCCAGATTCGATGTATCCAACAAAGAATGCACCGCTTCATTCAAACTTGCCGCCCAAAGGAAGTTATGGAAGTTACCACCAAGAGTTGCATCCCATCCCTTTTGAAAATGGTGCCAAATTCAAATTAATCTCAATTTTTAATCGTAGCGGCTAAGCGCGCTACATGTACCAGCCGTGCGCTTACCGCATAGTGCCCAAATTTTCATTTTTCATTTTTTTGGCTCCAAATTTGATCCAATTTTGCTCCATTCATCATAATCACTCATTTTCATCATACCTACAAGAAAAACACAAAATACCTTCCATTAAAGTGAAATATCATCAAAAATAGGTATAAAAATGTGCATAAAAAATACTATATATTTTAGGTGTATCAGACAACACCATCACGGATCACATCTTAATTGGCCAAATTAAGAAGTAAATGAATTACAAGGGTTAAATCATCACAACTTATTACAACATTAAAGATCAGTACTTCCACAACTTCCATCCAACATTTAATTAATTTTCATTTTAAGGAAAAAGATAAAAAAAACTACTCATAATTCATGGAGGAAACACAACAAAAATTAATTTTAAAAGTAGAAATCATGTAGAAACACTAGAAGTCTAAATTAAAACCAAATGTAGTCACAAAGATAGAAACTTATCTCAAATTCCACTCCACCAAACTCTGAACTTTTCTATGAATCTCTTCCTTTCTCTTACCAAACTCTCTAGGTCTGGTCGCCCAACCCTAGAGGGTTTAAATCTCTCTACTCCATTAATAAACAACAATAGACTTGTACTTATAACTATCTAATAACTTTCTCCTTTAGTAGGAATGAGAAAGATGAAATAAGTCTAAATAAAAATCCTACAACACCTTACATTCTGCTTTCTAAAATCTATCTTCCTCTCCTCTGGAATTCTACTCTTTTTTTTTCTTCAAGTTCTTCTCCTTATAGTTTTCCCAAAAGGTGCTTTGTTGTCTCTTCAAAATGTGTCCACATTCAATGAATCTTCAAAGAGTTACATCCTTTCAAAAGCCATTTGAATGCATTTTTGCTCCCATTATCAGTTATTCAACTTTTCACCAAGGGTTGCCTCAAACAACCCTTCGAAATTCACCAAAAATTCATTAAACTTCCAAAATAACTACCATGCGCTTAAGTGCGTAGTCTTTGACACTTTGGCGCAACCTCTCTGTCTCCTGGGCTCTTAAGCTTCATTTATGGACACTTAGGCTTCAGTCATAGGTGCTTAAGCTTCAATTCTAGACTTTTAGGCACCCCAGTTCATTTTCACGGCCTTTTCATTTTTGCTCCAAATTTAATCCTTTTTCACTCCTTTTGTCATACCATTTAAGTGTACCGTATAGAAAAACATGCAAATACCTTCCATTAAACAGCAATATCCTCAAGACTAGGTATAAAAATGTTTATATAAATGTTATATATTATAGGTGTATTAGTATACAATTGGTCACCAACATCTTTGATGAAGATGAACAGGCAACCATTGTTGAATATGTAATGGAAGCACGCGATCGAGGACAAGTCGGACAGTTGGAAAGGAGGACATACTTAGAGCTCAACAAATGGAAATGAGGCAAACGATGAATAACTATTCAATATGGATGTTATCTAACTATGCCAAAGGCAGAGATGGAAATCCTCAGGGAATCTTACGATATGAACAAGTAGATCCAAAGCCCATTATCATCAATCAGATTATCAAGTGACTAGTATCTTGGGACATAATATCATCTAATTAATGTATCATCAACATTTATGAAGAAGAGGACTGCATTCCACCACATATTGATAGTCATGATTCTGAAAGACTGTTTTGCACACTTTCACTGCTAAAAAGATGTAATAACATGTTTGGAAGAGAAATCCAAATTATAGGACCAGGTGAGTTTCGTCGTTCTGACCAAACTCCTCTTCCACGAGGATCAATCCTAGTCTTACAAGGAAATGAGGTTGATGTTGCCAAACATTGCATATCAACGATTAGCAGACAACGTATCTCTATAACATTACAAAGAATGTACCCTTAAAAGCTTTTAATCCATTACCAGCCTATGCCAGAGCTTGAAGGATTACAACCTCCGAAACTATCATGACCCCGTGAAGATCTAAGCACCTGAGACATGCTTGACGAAACTTGTTTTTGACAGTAGCATGGATTAAGATATTTATGGTAGGTCTAGTAGCATCTGAGATTATGAAGATGACAGAAAAATAATGTGACAACTTTTAACATGATATTTTCTTAAAGGCTTGTGTTATAACATTTTTCCTATAACATATGATGTACTTTTGACATCTATTATTGATACTATTGTCAATGTACATTATGTTTGATAATGGGATAAAATCTTATGAAAAGAATCTCCAGCTATCGACGATGCTTGTGCAGGCCTAGAAATACCAAAATAAACACTTAAATTTAAAAATGACATAATTCAAAGTAAATAAAAATCTATGAAACAACATGAGACTGACATTTTGACCTATAAGGTCAAATACCCAGTGGATACATTCCTCATTATGTGATTTTTGCACATAAGTTTAGTTGTTGGATATACGACCTTCCTGACACAAAATTGGGGTTTTCCTATAGTTTTTCTTCGGGATAGGATATAAGTCTCCAGGCATTTCTTCCCAAAATTGACATTTGACATCTATCAGAGATGGTATAAGACCTCTTTTAATGGAATATGGCGTCTATTCTCTCTTCAGCTACACGATGTAAGAGCTTCCTGACACGGAATTATGGCTTTCCTTTAGCACTTCTTTTAGGGTAGGATATAAGTCTCCTTGTATTCCATTGAAAACTGAAAATACTGACATTGGACATGTATCAGCGATGGTATAATACTTCATTTAATGGAATATGGCATCTACTCTCTCTCCTACTATTAGATGTAAGACCTTCCTGACACGGAATGATGGATTTCCTCTAGCACTTCCTTTGGGATGGAATATAAGTTTCCTAGCATTCCTTCCCAAAACTAACAATACCAAAATTTGACATCTCTAAGATATGGTATAAGACCTTTCTTTTGTCTATTGAATGTAAGCCTTTCCTAATACGGAATCATGGCTTTCTAGTAGTCCTATCACTCCTCTATCTGATGAAATACATAACATGATATAACATTATCTTTTTCAAAACTACCGACAAACTAACAATTAGTAGGTTATTTACATCTTTTCTGTTAATGCCAATATGTACGACAAACTTATTCAATATTTCACACATATTGGAGACCCATTTATTGACCTCACTTTTATGAGGACCCAAAATTAACACCCACTAACAAAACATGTCTTGAGCCATCTACGCTGGCTCAAGATCTCCCGAAATCTCTTTAAAAATCTAATAATCACCATGATCATTGAATTCATCCTATAAATATAACTACCAATTTTGACCCCTTTAAATTCATCTAGGTTTCCCTAAAACACTAAAATTGGATTGACCCCACTACATCTTTTTGGGATCAAACCATGATGACATCACAAAATAATCAGATCAGCAATGACAAACCCTAATTTGGTCAACACTAAGACCAAATTAGTCAAACTTAGTCAAAATGATCAATTTTGGACCTAATGACCACTACATAGACCATTTGGTGAATCCAAAGACCAAATATGTCAAACTTGGTCAAAATGGTCAATTTTGGACCCAATGACCACCCAATGGACCATTTGGTCATTCGTAAGACCAAATTGGTCAAACCTGGTCAAAGTGGTAAAGTTTTAACCCAATGACCACCCCCATAGACTATTTGGTCAACCCTAAGACCAAATTAGTCAAACTTGGTCAAAATGGTCAACTCAAGACACTAAAATGGTCAAACATGACCATTTGGTTAAGCCAAACACTAAAAGTTAGTCAAACTTAATCATTTGATCAAACCAAGCTATCCAATAGCCACCGATGACTAACTCAAGCATGACATTATCAAGTTAATCACCCTAGTCAACCTTGGACCAAAATTGGTCAACCATAGTCAACCTTTGTCAAAATTTGTTAACTTTACCATTTTGATCAAAATTTTATCTTTTAATAGTAATATTTTATTCACTAGATTAATTAATTATTTATTTAAATAAAGAAAATGAATATAAAGATTATTAGACCTAGGGTTTAATTCCAAAATCATGGTTTAAGCCCATGCCAAGACAAACTCATGGAAACCCTAAACCCATGCTTTATACTTAAACCCTAAATTCAACTTATGAAAAATTACTAATGTATCATCCATGACTCATGAGAATTTCCATGACATTCTAAGTCCCATGAAAACCTCATGAGCCCACAATTTTTGACCTTAGTCCAAAGTCATCATGAGGTCGTTATGAGAGGAAGAGGAGATGTCGTTCCTTTACAAAACCAATGGTGACTTGTTAGCTTAGGTGGAGGGGGGTTAACCAACTCATTTTTGGAGTCACCATTCACCTCATTCCTCATCCAATGGAAGGGGAGCCTTATTCAAGTTACTCTTCTTACCATGATTGAACTCATCATGATGGAATGCAAGCTGTCAATCCTTTCTCAAACCTTTATCCTATGTTTTGAGATGAGGTGGAGGTGTTCAAGAAAACTCATCCATGCACCCCTCACCGCCTCACCATCTCCCCCAATGGAGGAAGGCCAAAGCAACAACCCAAATCCTTGCATTAATGGAGGTTCATCATGGAGGACTTAGGGATGCTCATCCATGTATATCTCCAGCCAAAAAACTTATCTCTAGCCATCATGAGGATATTGATTCCCTTCCCCAAGCAATACAAGCTTAGCCATGGCATTTCCATGGCAATACATGAGCTAACCCGAGAGCTCCCATAGAAAAGAGAGACGTACCCACAGTCCATAATTCCTAAACCTTAAATACCAAACTTGCTCCCCAAACCCTAAGGAGTTGATTACCCATAGATTCAGGTCCTAAAATCCACTACCGTGCTCTAATTTCAAGCCCTAAAAATAAAGCAAGTTTTCAGGTTGACATAAAACCTCTCCAAACTTCAATCAAACTATCCCTACACCATTCCTAAGCTATAAGAAGAAGTTTCCAATTGAAATTGGACCTTTTTGTGAGTCCTAACCCATCCCAAGAACAAGCATGGAGCCCATTTCAGTGAAATCATACCTCCACCTAATTTCACTTCAAATTAAGCACTCTAAGAGCTTCACAAGGACCCAGTGATTTTTTTTGTCAAGCTTGATAGAGGTTACATCAAGACCAGGTAAGACCATTTTAACCTAATTTTTGCTCAGGCTTGGAACATTTTGAAGAAGATCATTTCAAACACTCACATCACTATATAGATGTGATCATCTCCTTAAGATGAAGCTTTAGGAAAAATTTTATTAAAATCCATCAAAATTTGATAGAGATCTTAGGATTTAAAAATGAATGGTATGCGGGTTATAATATATTACGGATCTGATCTAGTCAAACAGCGGATCTGTCCATATGAAACAAACGGAACATCGGGCCAAGCAAGCTGCTACTTCTAAACCCCCACCAATAAGACTGTGCCACGTGGAATTCGACATCTCTGAAAATGCATTGGCGCTTAACTAGATAAATAGAAAACTCAGGTATTTAATTAATTCATAAAATAAATGAAACCTTTAAAAATTCATATCTTGACAAAGAAAATTTACAAAAATAAGAAAAAAATATTCCTAAATTTAGGAGAACAAGGAGAAAATTATAAAAATAAAGTTTGAAATTAATGAATTATATTTAATTTTAAACTAATTAATTACTCTATAGAGTAATTTAATTATTAAAAATTAATTATGAATCTAAAAATTTTGAAATTTTCACAGATTGATCCTTCCATCCATGGGGATATTCTATGATTTTCCAATTCTAAGGGAAGTCTCTTGCATGAGATATCCAATTTTCAAGCTTGCTTTGCGATTATTTTCAAAAATAATTACAATAATTGAAAAAATGGAAGATAAAATTACAAAACGATTAGAAACCTTAGGGTAATCATTTAAAATGACATTTTCCATCTTTGGAAATTTTGAAAAGACATTTTAAGCTTCTTAGTGTAAAATTTGTAAAATAAAAATATACTAAATTAAACCCTAAAATTTATGTCTTTTATAAAGAAAGGAAAATGAGGATTAACTAAATCCTAATATCTAAGTTTAAATCACTTTAAAGTTAATATGACTGTCTATGTTTTATTTAGGTTAGGCTTAAATATAACTTAAACCTTTAAAAACCCTAATTAAGCTTAATCACCTTAAACCTTAATAACATTAGGTTTAAGTCAAATCAAACCCTAATTAGGCCTAATTAACATACTTAAATTTTAATAACATTATATTTAATTCAAACTAAATCATAATTAGATCTAACCCTAATTAGGTCTAGTTAATTCAATTAAACCTTACTTAAATTAATTTAATTAACTCTAAACCATTATTAGGCCTAACCTTAATTAGGTCTAATTAATCTAATTAAACCCTACCTAAATTAGGTCTAATTAATCTTAAACTATAATTAGATCTAACCCTAACTAGGTCTAATAAACCCAATTAAACATGCCTAAATTATATTTAATTAACCTAAAACTATAATTAGGCTTAACACTAATTAGATCTAATTAACCCAATTAAACCTTACCTAAATTAGATTTAATTAGTCTTAAACCATAATTAGACCTGACCCTAAATTAGTCTAATTAATCTGATTAAACAATAACTACATTAGATCTATTTAACCATAAATTATAATTAGGCCTAACCCTAATTAGGTTTAATTAATCCAATTAAACCTTACATAAGCTAGGTTTAATTAACCTTAAAAAAATTAGACCTAACCCTAATTAGGTCTAATTAACCCAATTAAATCTTGCCTAAATTAGGTTTAGTTAACATTAAACTGTAATTAGGCCTAACCCTAATTAAGTCTAATTAATTTAATTAAACTTGAACTAAATTAGGTTTAATTAATCATATAATTAGGCTAAACCCTAATTAGGTCTATTTAACCTAATTAAACTTTAGGTTTAATTAACCTTAAACTATAATTAGGCCTAACCCTAAATAGAACTAATTAACCTAATTAAACCTTCTCTAAATTAGGTTTAATTAATCCTAAACCATAATTGAACCTAACCCTAATTAGGTCTAATTAATCAAATTAAACCTTACTTAAATTAGGTTTAATTTAACCTAACTATAATTAGGTCTAACCTAATTTGGTCTCATTAATCCAAGAAACCTTACCTAAATTAGGTTTAATTAACCTTAAAGTATAATTTGACCTAACCCCCCATATTAGGTCTAATTAACCCAATTAAACCTTACTTAAATTATGTTTAATTAACCTTAAACTATAATTAGGTCTAACCCTAATTAGGTCTAATTAATTCAATAAAACCTTACCTAAATTAGGTTTAATTAATCCTAAGCCATAATTAGTATAGTTAATCTAATTAAACATTATCTAAATTAGGTTTAATTAACCCTAAACTATAATTAGTCCTAACACTAATTAGGTCTAATTAATTCAATTAAACCTTACCTAAAGTAGGTTTAATTAAACTAAGCCATATGTAGGCTTAACCCTAATTAGGTCAAATTAAGCCAATTAAACATTACATAAATAAGATTTAATTAATCCTAGACCATAATTAGACCCTAATGAGGTTTAAATAATTCAACTACACCTTACCTAAATTAGATTTAATTAACTCTAAATCATAATTAGGCCTAACCATAATTAGATCTTATTAATCCAATTAAACCTTACCGAAATTAGGTATGATTAACGCTAAACTTTAATTAAACCTAACCCTAATTAGGCATATTTAGTTCAATTAAACCTCACCAAAATTAGGTTTAATTAATCTTAAATCATAATTAGATCTAACCCTAATTAGGTCTAATTAATCCAATTAAACCTTACCTAAATTTGATTTAATTAATCCAATTAAACCTTACCTAAATTAGGTTTAATTATCCTTAAACTATAATTAAACCTAATCCTTTTTAGGTGTAATTAAATCAATCAAAACTTGCCTAAATTAGGTTTAATTAAACTTAAATTATTATAACCCTAATTAGATCTAATTAATCCAATTAAACCTTAATTAAATTAGGTTTAATTAATTATAAACTATAATTAGGCCTAATCTTAATTAGATCTAATTAATTCAATTAAATCATACCTAAATTAGGTTTAATTAACCATAATTAGGTCTAATTAATCTAATTAAACCTTACCTAAATTAGGTTTAATTAACCTTTACTATAATTAGACCTAACCCCATTAATTCTAATTAATCTAATTAAAGCTCTACCTAA
This sequence comes from Papilionanthe hookeriana x Papilionanthe teres, assembly GCA_022702705.1. Taxonomy (NCBI): domain Eukaryota; kingdom Viridiplantae; phylum Streptophyta; class Magnoliopsida; order Asparagales; family Orchidaceae; genus Papilionanthe; species Papilionanthe hookeriana x Papilionanthe teres. The sequence goes on along the minus strand of CM040422.1, from coordinate 224,432 downwards.
ATTAGGTTTAATTAACCCTAAATCATAATTATGTTTATCCCTAACTAGACCTAATTAAATTAATTAAGCCTTATTTACATTAGGCTTAGATTTTACTTAGTTCAACCTAAGTTAAAATTAATATACTTATTAAACCTTACAAAACCCACCAACATATACCATATGTTCAGTCTACATTGAACCTAAGTCAATCTATACTTTAGGTTCAACCTACATTGAATCTAAGTCCACATATACCTTAGGTTCAACCTGCATTGAACTTAAGTGAACATATACCTTAGGTTCAACTTACATTGAAGCTAGGTTAACCTATGCCTTAGGTTTAACCTACATTGAACCTAAGTCAACATTTACCTTAGGTTCAGCCTACATTGAACCTAAGTTAATATATACCTTAGGTTCAATCTACATTGAATCTAAGTCAACCTATAGGCTCAACCTAAATTGAACCTAAATCAATCTAAATCATAGATTCAACTTAAATTGAACCTAAATCAATCTAAATCATAGATTCAACTTAAATTGAACCTAAATCAACCTATAGGTTCAACCTAAACTGAACTTAAATCAACTCAAATCTTAGGTTCAATCCAAATTGAATCTAAATCAACTTAAATCTTAGGTTTAATATAGACCAAATCTAAGACAACCAAAATCTTAGGTTTAACCCAAATTGAACCTAAATCAAACCAAGTTAACTTAAACTTTAGTTTCAATTTAAATTGGACAAAAAACAATTTAAACTTTAAGCAACATAAACTTAAAACTGTTAAGCATAATTAAACTTTACGTTCAACCTTAATCGTCTTATTTGGGTTTTACCTAAATATCTGAGGTTCTAGCAATGTTGAACTTGAATCAATCTATACATTAGGTTTTACCTAAATTGAGCTTAAGTCACTCTAGTTCTATCTAAATTGAATCTAAAATAATTAAACCATAGATTCTATCTAAATTGAATCTAAGTAATATCAACCCTTTTTGATTTACCCAAATCTTAGATTCAATCCAGATTGAACCTAAGAGATATTATACCTTAGATTCTAACTAAACTGAATCCAAGCAATATTGAACTTTAAGCTCTTCCTGAATCATGTCAAGTTCTAGGGATTTAGTTAATTAACTGGGTTCTACCAACATTGAACCTAAATCATCTTATACATTAGGTTCTACCTAAATTGAGCCTAAGTCACTTTATACTAATATCAAACCTTAGGTTCTATTTAAACTGAATCTAAAATCACCTTGTATTAGGTTCTACTTAAACTTAACGATCTTGATTAAATCATTCAAAATAAAATAAATAACAAAATTAAATAGGTTAATAAATCGTAAACAACCTAAAATATTTCAACCTTTAAAGACATTAAAACATAAATGAAACTTTAATCAACAAAGATTATCGAATGCAACTTGAAACACAGTATGTTTTCTTAGACGATGCAATCTGTGGTTGTTGATAAAAGTATTCTTGTCTTGGTTTAAACACATTTTGGACTAAGTAGAATGAGACATCCGATGACCTCGGAACTACAAAGCCAAGGACATCTTGACCATGTTGTTTAAAAATTAAACTTTAACCAAATAAATCTATAATTTAAGAAATAAAATGAACATTGTTTATTTTATAAAATTAACACTGTTTTCCTTACATGTTGAAGATAAGTTCCATTTAGATTTACTTTGCATGTTATTAGAATTTACTAACTCTATTTTCCAGGGCGTTAGTCTGAAGATGGGACAATAAACTTCAAAATAAAACTAAAATGACAACAAAACAAAACAAAACAACGACATCAAAAACAAAAAAAAACAACAATAATAAACTTCAAAATAAAACTAAAATGACAACAAAATAAAACAAAAGGATAATCAAATAAAATAAAACAAAGACATCAAAACAAAACAAAACCAAAACTTTAGGCTATTACATGACAATTAGAAACATATTACCCTTAGGATCAAACATTAATGTTTTCGTCCTTAACCTTAATACTTAAAATTTCTTAGAGAACAAATGTCAACTTTAATCAAGAGTTTTCTTAGGTAATCCTAACTGTCAAAGATGTAATTAACTGCTTCTATAAGAGAATAAAGGACTCAGAAAAGGTATCATACCTAAAATCTCTAGTTATTAACTTTTTCATGTGTTTGTCGTTATACGAGGATCTTCAGAATTAGACATTCTAGAGCTTTCTCTGTACAACAATACTGACATTTCCTTTTTATACTATTTTTTCTTTTTTATCAGCGCTTTTCTTTCTTATCCAAGCTTCTTAATATCTAAAGATCCTTAACATTATCCAAAAAATTAGATTACTTAGAGATTAGGGTAATATAATAGATAAACAGTGTGGCGACTCCTCAAACTCGACAATGATATCGACAGACATTCCGACATTTCATATCGACACATGAGATAAATGGCGGCGATGAGCCTCCTGGGTCCCATTACCTGTGTTGAGCTAGTTGAAGACTGAAGGAAGCATTATTATTTTGTGGTTCATTTTGGTTACTAGAAACAATGTGAAAATTTTGGATATATTGCTTAATAGGTCTCTACATTATTAATGATTTTAAGCTTTGGTTATAAATTTTTTAAGTTTGGTAAGCATAAGTTTTGGTATAGTAGAAGTCTATTAGAGATTTTTCCTGAAGTTCAACTTACCTGCTCTCAGTGTAGAAATTATTGAGGAGAGACCAGTTTTTTTGGTACAAACCTGTTGCACCATTTAGCAAGATTAATAATGATGGTAATTGGAAAACTGATAATGATGAAGGTGTTTGTAGCGATTGTAGTAGGAATTGTCTGACTTGGTTTGCGATATCATTTGTCTTTGTTTCCCCCTAGTGGTTGAACTGATGTGGTTATCTTCGTGTTGATTCTTACTAAGTAGTTTGGTTGGAAGTGTATTCAATTGGAAATGGATTCATTACTTCTTTAGAAATTTTGCAATAATACTTTAGATTATCATTGGAGTATCCAAGTACACATGAGGAGAATTTCTTAGTTATCGAAAAATATTGATATTTTTCGACCCCGATATTAAAAGGGATGGTAATAAACTAGCACATCGGATTACTTGTTTGGGTAATAAAGTTTAATTTGTTTTGTATCCAAGTTTCTACCTTTCGAGTTGTATTTGTTTTTGTTAGAAGATTTAGTTTTCTTGGGTGTTTGGTTGAGTTAGTGTTGTAGGTGGGGTGAGTTGTATCTTTTTCCTTTTTCAGGGGGAGATGCCATAGTTTTTTTTTTTTTGTGAGTTATATATGGGGTGTAGAGGGGACCTTTTGCCTGCTCGTTGTAATTTTTAATTGTGTGGGATAAAATTCCCTACTGGTTTTTTTAAAAAAAAAGTAATTTCATGAAAGTCAAAAAGATTACTTAATGATATGATCTAATTTTAAAATATTAATTAATTCAGTAATTTAATGAAATTAAGCTCATTAATGAATAGAAACATATTAGATAAGCATAATAGCATAAGCATGTCACCAAAGATGACTTTTATCAAAATAGGATGCACACCTAAAATCAATTTTATGCACACACATGCATTAAAAATATACCTTAGAAAATATGCTTAAGCACTTACATTTCATATAAGTGAACATGAAAAGATGCTTTCATTCAAACAACAACCTATTATGATAGCAAATCCACACATTTCCCTAACCAATCTCCCATGGGATCTGGGTTCTCAAGTATATGGAGAGGAGTAATAAAAACATGTTGTGCTAGGCAATAAGATGTCCACCTCCATTTGGTTGGCTAAAAAGAATGAATTCTTATGAAGAGAATTCATCAAAGGCCTAGGCAATGAAGATGAAGAACTCTTCATTCTCTAGGACGATTAGTTTCAAATTTTCATTTAATTGAAGCTACCAAAACCAAATGGAAAATTTAGTACAACTTATATTTTACAATAAGTTTGTGCAAAAGGCTTTTGGGGAAGCACTAAAGGAATTGCAAGGAAGAAAGAATAAATTCCCCAATCCTAATGTCTAGCTCTAACATCGGTTACCCTATCATCTCTAGCACCAGCCTAAAGATCTTCTAAGAAGTAAAATGATGTTTTAAGAGTCTTATCAATGCAAAGTGATGAAGCTCCCTTCTTTTTTTGAGAGACTTCTCCAAAAATGCTCCTTAAAATCACCTAAAAATAAGATGAAGTGGAAGAACATAGCAGAAAAATGTGAAAAAAAAAAGATCGAAGTAGAAAGAATGAAAAGAGGAAAGAATGTTTGCTTGCCCTTCCTATACTCTCTAAGGAACTCTATCTTCTCTCCAAATTTCATACAACAAGTGCATAGCCTAAAAGTTCATCTAAATTCCAAAGAAAAGCATTTTATCCCAAGCTAGCCATGCAAAAGCACTCAAGTGCTTTCCATTTATTTGGTCACCTCATTTCTTTATGTAATGAAGAAAAGACATCACATTTATGCATGATAAATAACCTATTATTTTAATTTTGGATTAGTTTAAATAATATGATTTAAATCCAACATTCTGTCCATCCTTCCAATAGTCAACAATGGTGATTTATCCATGATGCAAGTGGGGCTCACAAGTACTTCCAAACCGGTGCTCAATCTCTTGCTCTTGAGTGGAACTAAGTCAAGCTTGACATTTAAGTGTGGCCACTTAGGTGCCCAAGCTCGGATCAACTATGATTTGGGTACCTAAGCACCCATATGTGGGCACTATGCGCTCACATCCTTTATGGAAATTTTAGCTTTTTTTCCCGAGGTTTATACAGATGGCTTTTTATGCACTATAGGACCACAGGAAACCCTCCATTCAGTTAACATGGTTCCCAGACATAGTGTTGAACATCTAAAATGTGTCAAATCAAATGAATAATGTCATAGAATGAGGATTTTAAATGGGTACAATTGTTTCAACCCAAACACTAAATTAGTGTGTCAGGTGACTTAAATGATTTCATGGATCTATAAGCTATTGGAAACTATATATCACTAGAAATATGGCTCTGAAATTGAAAAATGAGAATTATGGAGGTTTTTAATTAAACATTTTGGTGTTAACAGCCATTCCAAACCACTTTACGGGTGTAACGTTCTGAACCCTAATTTTCTCAAAAATACGAATGGGAGTGTTTGTGAATCCCTTTAACTATGAGAGGCTCCAAATGGGCATGGAGAGGTCTTTAAAAAATATTATAGATGAAAGACATGTCCTATAATCAATATTGATACCAGTCAATGGCGAGCATTCCTAGGTAAGGTTGAATCACGACCAACACTGGCTTTGTGCCCAAAACACACAATAGGAGGTCTCAATGGATGTTTTAAACTATGAGATGCTATGAATGAATAGTAAATAGTCCCAACTTATTCAAGTGAATATCAAAAACATATGCTATTAAAAATTGAAGGTAACACACTCAGAGAACTAGAGTATCTGAAAATGGCTTGTTGACAATAGAATTAAGATGCTCGATCTGCCATAAATTCAAAACTCACCTCAAACATGAATTTTCAATTTTTAAAAGAATTAAATTCCAGAGATGGTTCCCTACCTAGTAGCAATAAAGATCCATGAAGGGTACTGACAAAACCACCCCGAGAAAGTACCAACAACCAAAAGAAAACTTGGGTCCAGTCAAACTAACAAGACCTTAGGTCAACCTCAGTTAAATATTGACACCTTAAAATAAACCAATAAGTGATTTGTGTCATCAAAGCATTTAATAAAAATATTAAGATGCTGGCAACAATGCCACAACATCTAATAAGCTTACATTGAGAAATTCTAAATGACTGATAATAACACCATGATGTCAGATCAGTGTACACGCATTAAAAATTCACTCGCAACGCTCAAGAAATAATAATGTATCCCTAATGTTTGATCAAGTGAGAAGTTGGTGATGGTCCCGTACTAAATAGTGATAAGCTTCGTGAAGGGTATTGTGAAATCATCCCAATGATCAAGTCTTGACAGTCTGCATCATTTAATGACACAGCAGAGTGAAGGTAATGATCACATTATAGGACTTAAGTCAGGCATAACACATAAAAATCGACTAAAAAGTGCTGAAATGTGACAAGTCATAATCTACAAAAGAAAGTAAAGAGACAAGTTTCAACATAGATAAAAATCAACCGAATGTTGTATTTTATTCAATCATTGTTCGGTTACATGTATTTATGAACAAAAAAAGTACAAAATCTATTAGCCTTCAAGTCGAGTGTTAAATGATCCATCTTTTATCATATGACACCCTCAGGCTCCTCTTTATGTGTTTATTCTCAAGGAGTGGCGATGAATTTTTTGAACTCATGGAGATCATAGTAGTTAGAGTCGACCATCCAAAATTCGATGAATTATTTGATCACTGATCTACCTAAAAAATACCCATTTTTATGTCTTAATTATGATTCAATTCTTAAGGATATTATGCTTTAATGAAAGGTATTTTCATGTTTTTTGATGTAGATGATTAAAAAAGAGTCCAAGAAAGAAAAAGAAGAAAAAAGGAGCAAAAATGGAGCATATGAAGCAAAATATTAGAATTATTGTCGGCGCTGGCGCGATCCGGCGCCTAGGCGCCAGAATCCGGCGCCTAAGCACCAGCTCGATACAGACGCTAATAAGATTTTTTGATGATTTTGGGGAGTTATTTTGACGGATTTAAGCGGTTATTGGAGCTTCTAAAAGACTGGAAGTTACTCCTAATATATAGGATATGTGATACAATGCATTTGGACATAAGGAAACGGTTTTAATTGCGAAGAGGTGTGATCCAAAGTGAAGAGGTGCGAAGACCTAGTCACGGAGTCCCGCGCCTAGGCACCAGATCCCGGCGCCTAGGCGCGACAGTTACCTTCTAGAAGATGCATTGAATTTGGACGAATTTTAAAGATGTGCCTTAAGCAACCCCTGGTCAAATTCAGAGCTCTATAAATAGGAGATCATTCTACAGAGAAAATCACCCCTATTAGTCCTTTTAGCACCCTAGACCCCTTTTAGCACCTTCTCTCCCCCTCTAGTTTTACTTAGTTTTTTTAGTCTCTTCCACACTTAGGGAGCCACTTTACTTTGTATCCAGTGAGTTTATTGTGAGTATTTATTGTGTGTTGTTGTTGTTGGAGTCTTTCATCATTGCTTTAGAGTCAGTAGAAGTCAGCGGATCACTTGAAGGAGATAAGTATTTGTACCTTAGTTCAAAGTTTTATAAATATGTTTTGTTGTCTCATTTCAATGTGTTCTGAGTAGTTAGTTTTCTTTCTCCTTTCAACTATGAAAAGATAATAAATTAATTAAATTTTGTAGGAGAATTAAATTTAAAACATTTAAAACATTGTGATGATATTAATACCTGATCTTAATTTACTTTTTAAATTGGCCATTTAAATTGTTAAAACCTGTTGAAGAATTTTGAGACCTATCCGGAGATAAATTCTTAACTAGTAAATATCACATGAATCCTTAGGTAATCGCAGGCTATACGTGGGTTATTTAAGGTGAAGTGCAAATAAATAGGAAGATATTATTTATTGGGCATAAAATTAATTATTTTTTAGAGTGTCATACTAAATTCTAATAATTTGGTTTATATAAAGGGAACGGGTCACTGGTAGGGCCGACCATAGCCACCCTTGGACATCTAGTAGTGTGAACCTAGATTAACCCATTCTACTAATAAAACATCTCGAATCGATCTATAGATTAGTCAATGTTCTTCTACCTAGACCAAAGGGTAAAGAATAGGAATGCTTCTATTTGGCATAATACCATAATCTAAATATCTCACAAAAGATAATTATTCTAAATATCTTGGATTAGTTGAAAAGGAGAAAGTCGTTTTTTTATACTTGCATTAAATTTTAATTACTGCTTACTTTACTTTATTACTTCTTACTGCTTACTTACTTATAGTAAAAATTATTAGTAAATTAAATTTGAAAATAATAATAATAACAAAAGTATATATATATATAATATTTTTAATTTGAAAAATTCCAAAATATTTCTTACCTTTCTTACTTTTTATAAAAACACTATCCATGTGGGATCGATAACCAGGACTCCACTAGAGCCCTGTATTACTTGAACGATACGTATACTTGCGTTTAAAATTGTGACTTTTACAATAATTATTATAAAATCTAAATATAAATTCATAAGTAAAAGTAAACATCGCACATCAAGTTTTTGAAGCCATTTGCCAGGAATTAAATATTCTAAAAAGTGGTATGAAATTATTGTATTTAAAAGCATATATAAAGTTGCATCGCATCAAGTTTTGTGTGTCGTTGTCGGGGATAGAATAGAATAAAAAGTAAAAAGAAAGATAAGAAACAAAAAAAAAACAAAACAAAAATAAAACAAAAATATTTTAAATTTTATGTGTAGTTTTGGATCTGAAGCATTACTACCTTTTGATTCTGAATTAGAAAGAACAATTAAAAGAATTAAGAAAGGAAAAAAATTTCATCAAGAAATGGCTAACTTACATAACAATAATCAAAATCTAATCAAAATTAATGAACAAAATATTTATAAACCATTAAGGGAATATGCAAACCCTACAGCTGATGAACTTTATGTTAGTATTCAAATGTCAGTTGTAGATGCTAATTCTTTTTAGCTTAAACCTTATATTATTCAAATGGTTCAAAATAATTAATTTGGAGAAACACCTAAAGAGGATCCAAATTTACACCTTGCTAGTTTTTTAGAACTTTATGCTACCTTTAAATATAATAATGTTTCTAATGATGCTATTAGGCTTAAAATCTTTCCTTTTTCCTTAAAAGATAAAGTAAAGATGTGGCTTAATTCATTAGCAACTTGTTCTATTAAAACATAGGCAAATATGGCACAAAAATTCCTTGCTAAATATTATCCTCCTTCTAAAACTGCTAAATTGAGAAATGATATTACTTCATTTACGCAATTTGATGGAGAAACAATTTATAAAGCTTGGGAAAGATTTAAAGAACTATTAAGAAAATGTCCTCAACATGCTTTACCAGATTGGTTAATCATTCAAACATTTTATAATGGACTTATTCGATCACTTAGATCTATTATTGATGCTACTGCTGGTGGTTCTTTAATGGCTAAGACATTTGAAGAAGCTTACACCTTAATTGAAGAAATGGCTAATAATAATTTTTAATGGCCTTCTGAAAGGGTTAATCCTTAAATAATGGCAAGTATTCAAGATAATAAAGCCTTTTCTATTTTAGCTTCACAAGTGGCTGCGATATCTAAGAAATTAGATAATTTTACTATTAACATATCGCATGTAAGTAATGATAATTCTATAAATTCTGATGATTCTCAAACAATGGAAACTTTGCAAGCTATTGCTAGTAAAACTAATAACCCTTATTCTAATTATTATAATCTTGGTTGGAAAAATCATCCTAATTTTAATTGAAATAATAGACATCAACAATGGAATAATAATCAAGTTAATCCAAATTGGAGCAATCAAGGAAATTCAAACTATAGACCAACTTACCCTCCTGGTTATAACAATCAGCAAAAAAAGTTGTTTGTAGAAGAATTGATCTTGCAACTAAGCAATGAGCTACAAGTCAAAACACTGCTATTCATAATATTGACAATCAGATGGGTCAAATCGCAAATTTCATTAATTACAGACCTCAAGGAACACTGTTTAGCAATGTCGAAATTAATCCTAAAGAATCTGGAAAAGAACATGAACAAGCAAAAGCTATACAACTTAGAAGTGGAAAGGAACTAAAAGAGAAAGCACGGAATGAGATTGAAAAAGAGAAAGAAGTTGAACAGATTGAAAAACCTAAAGATACCATTTCTCCAAGTAAAGATCAACTTTAGTACCTATTGAAGTGGAAGTTGAAAGACCACCACCACCTTTTCCTCAAAGACTAAAACAGCAGAAGCTTGACCATCAATTTTCTAAGTTCTTTGAAATTTTTAAGAAACTTACCATCAACATTCCTTTTGCTGAAGCTTTGGAGAAAATGCCAAGCTATGCAAAATTTATGAAAGATATTTTAAGCAAGAAGAGAATATTTGAAGCTTATGAAACTGTTGCATTAAGTGAAGAATGTAGTGAAATAATTCAGAAGAAATTACCTCAGAAACTTAAAGATCCTAGAAGTTTCACTATACCATGTGCTATTGGAGAAAAATTATGTGGAAAAGCCTAATGTGATTTAGGAGCTAGTATTAATCTCATGCCACTTTCAATCTTTCGAAGGTTAGATTTAGGAGAGATTTCTCCTACTACTGTAACTCTTCAGTTAGCTGATCGATCGATCACTTATCCTAAAAGAAGTTATAGAGGATGTTCTTGTTAAGGCAAATAAATTTATCTTCCCTGTAGATTTCATTATTCTAGATATGGAAGAAGATAAAGAAATACCTATCATTTTAGGGAGACCCTTTCTAGCTATCGGATGAGCTATGATTGATGTGCAAAAAGGAGAATTAACGATGAGAGTTAACGATCAAGAGATAACATTCAATGTTCTGAAATCAATGAGGTATCCTAATAAAGAAAAATGCTATCGGATGGATATTTTTTATTATATAATTGAAAAGCATTATCAAGAAAATGTAAAGTCATTTCTAAGGATAAAGATAAAGAATATATGTTATATAATGAGTCATTAAATAAACAAATTGAAAAATTAAATGAAGAAAATTTATCTGAAGAAACTCATTATATTCATGAAAATTGGGAAATTTTAGACACAACTAAAAATGATATACTTTTACCCTCAAGTGAAAAAGCCCCTGAACTGGAATTAAAAATGTTACCTGTACATTTAAAGTATGCATTTCTTGGAAATTCATTAACTTTACCTATAATTATATCTTCAGAAATAAGCAATGATCAAGAAGAAAAATTAATTGGAGTTCTGAAGAATTATAAGAAAGCTTTGGGTTGGACTATTGCAGATATAAAAGGAATAAGCCCTTCAATCAGTATGCATAGGGTTTTAATGGAAGAAAATTGTAAACCCACTATTGAACCCCAAAGAAGATAAAACTCAATTATGATAGAGGTTGTTAAGAAAGAGATTTTGAAATGGTTAGATGCTGGAATTATTTATCCTATTTCGGATAGCCAATGGGTAAGTCTTATTCATTGTGTTCCGAAGAAAAGAGGAGTAACTGTCATTGTTAATGATAAAAATGAATTAATCCCAACAAGATAAGTTACTGGATGGCGAATTTGCATTGACTATCAAAAATTAAATAACGCCACTAGAAAGGATCATTTTCCTTTACCTTTCTTGGATCAAATGCTGAATAAACTAGCTGGACACTCATATTTCTATTTTCTCGATGGATATTCTAGTTATCATCAATTACCCGTTCCAATTGAGGATCAAGAGAAGACAACATTTATAAGTCCTTATGAAACATTTTCCTTTAGAAGAATGTCTTTCGGTTTATGCAATGCTCCTGCAACTTTTCATAGATGTATGATGTCAATATTTTGTGATTTGATTGATAAAGGAATTGAAGTATTTATGGACGATTTTTCAGTATTTGGAACTTCTTTTGAATCTTGCTTGAAAAATATAACGAAAGTTTTGAAGAGATGCAAAGAAACAAATTTAGTTTTAAATTGGAAAAAATGTCAATTTATGGTCACAAAAGGAATTGTACTTGGACATAAAGTTTCACAAATAGGGATGGAAGTTGATCAGGCAAAAGTGAAAATTATTGCTGAACTTCAACCACCTAATATCGTTACTGAAGTGAGAAGTTTTCTGGGTCATGCTGGATTTTATAGAAGATATATAAAGGATTTTTCTAAAATTGCTAAACCTTTTTGCCATTTATTAGAAAAAGAAGCTAAATTTGAATTTAATGAAGATTGTCTGAATGCGTTTAATATTCTAAAAAAATTAATCACTGCACCTGTCATTGTTGCACCTGATTAGAATAAACCTTTTGAATTAATGTGTGATGAAAGTGATTATGCAATCGGAGCTGTATTAGGACAAAAATATGAGAAAATTTTCAAAGTTATATATTATGCTAGCAAAACTTTAAATGAAACTCAAATAAATTACACTACTACTGAAAAAGAGCTGTTAGCAATAGTATATGCCTTTGATAAATTTAGACTATATCTTCTTGGAACTAAATATATCGTACATACTGATCATTTTGCAATTAAGTATATAATATCTAAGAAAGATGCTAAACCTAGATTGATCAGATTAGTTTTACTTTCACAAGAATTTGATTTTGAAATAGTAAACATAAAAGGAACTGACAACCAAATTGCCGATCATTTATTAAGAATTAAAAATAATAAAGTAAAGAATTATGAAGAAAGTATAAATGAGAAATTCCATGATGAACAGTTATATGTCATTCAAGGATTGTAAATGCCTTGGTATGCTGATAAAGTTAACTATTTGGTTAGCAATATTTTACCTTATGGGATGAATAACAAACATATTAAGAAATTCAAGAATGATTGTAAATCATATATTTGGGAAGATCCTCATTTATTTAAAATAGGAAGAGATTCTGTGATTCGAAGATGTGTACCATATGAAGAAACTTTTGCTATAATTCAAAAATAGATTCTGAATTTGGAGGACACTTTAGAGTACATAAAACTGCATTTAAATTTTTAACTTCTAGATTTTATTGGACTACCTTATTTAAAGATGTTGGACATTATGTGAAAACTTATGATCGATGTCAAAGATTGGGAAAGATATCCAGAAAAGATGAAATGCCTCTAAATTTTATATTAGAAATCGAAATTTTTTCGATGTGTGGGGTTTAGACTTTATGGGACCTTTCGTACCATCATCTAGAAAAATTTATATTTTATTAGCAGTTGATTATGTTTCAATGTGGATCGAAGATGTAGCTTTACCTAACTGTGATTCCAAAAGTGTTTCGAAATTTTTAAAGAAAATGATTTTTACAAGATTTGGAATGCCCGGGATAATTATCACGGATGGGGAAGTCATTTCGAAAATATAAGAATTCAATCATTCGTTGGAAAAATTTGGAATTAAACATAGAATTGCAACTGCTTATCATTCTCAAACAAGGGGAATGGCTGAAGTATTAAACAGAGAAATTAAAAGAATATTATAGAAGACTGTTAATCCTAAAAGAACTGACTGGGTTAATAGACTTGATTCTGCATTATGGGCTTATAGAACAGCTTATAAGACACCTATCGGAAAGTCACCTTATCAGTTAATTTATGGTAAACATTGTCACTTACCTGTTGAACTTGAACATAAAGCTTATTGGGCGATAAGGGAGTTCAATTATAATTTGAATACTGCAGGAGAAAAATGTTTATTACAACTAAATGAAATGGAAGAGATAAAAAATGAGTCTTAAGAAAACGCAAGAATTTATAAGGAAAGAATGAAGAAATTACATGACAAAATGATTTCAAGGAAAATGTTTGAGCCTGGACGAGAAGTATTATTATTTAATGCTAGTTTAAAACTTTTTCCTGGAAAATTAAAATCTAAATAGATGGGACCATTTATAATTGAGAAAGTATACCCTTATGGAGCGTGGATATTAAAGATCCAAAAACTGGAAAATTATTTAAAATTAATGGATTAAGACTGAAGTCTTATATGGGAGAAATGAAATTAAATTACAAAGAGGCTTATGAGCTGAGTTTACTCGATTAATTTAATTAATTAGGTCGGGCTGACGACGTTAAACCAAGAGCTTTGTGGGAGGTAACCCATATTTATTAGTGTGAGTTAAATTATTGATGTAAGGTTATGCCTTGGTTTTGACTAAATTTGTATATAACTTCTTGAAATAGAAAGCTAACAAGTCTGTATTAGCTTAAGCTAAACATTATCTTGAAGTATATAGAATTTGGACTTGGACCACTCCATGTCAAATGTGAGTAAAAAAGAGATCAAGTTAACCTTCATTTATGATTGTTTATGATTTGAATTTTTCATAATTGTGTTTGTGTGTTGATCATACCAGTTAGTTAGACCTATTTTTACGACCGAAACTTGCAAAATTTGACGATAGGTGAATCGGAGTCGAACGAGCTTCCGGCGCCTAGGCGCCAAAAGTTGGCGCCTAAGTGCCACGGTTACATATCGTGTAAAAACCAAAAATCTTCAATTTTTCACATGAAATCTCTTTATATATTGTCTTATCTTCATCCCCAATCCCATAGAAACCTTAATTTCGACCAGAGCAATCCATTTTGGAGGAGTTAAGAAGGATTTGGAGGCAATGGATAGATGAAATCATGGAAATGAGGTAAGAGACAACTCTCCTAAAGAGCCTCAGCCTTATTTTAATGGTTTTATTGCTGTTAGTATGGAGAAATTATTTAGTCGATTAGAGAAGATTGAAGCAGAACTTTAAAGTATTAGTAATCGTCTCCATGAGATGTATCACCAATACGAACACTTGGAATGGCAAACCAAACTTCAATCTGATCATATGGCGTCCTATCATGATGCTCAAGTAGAAATGTATGTGAAGAACAAGTGGATCGATGAAAAGACGGCTTTAGAATTTCCAAGGCGTTGGTTTTCTATCCCTTCGGTCCTAGTGAACTTCATTGCAAAAGAGATGGTAATTAAAGATCGTGTTAAATAGATCTTATATGTGTTTTAGGTGTGATCGAGTCATGTGTTAGTGTGTTGAATATCGAATTTGTGTGTTTGCTTAATTGTTAAATGTGTGTTGTTGGATTTGAATATTTGCTTTGAATATGTTGTTTTTTGTGTTATTTATAAAATGATGAACCATGATATAGTCTTGTACTAAAATTTATTGAATTTGGAATGGAAATTATGGATTGGAATTGAAGAATTTGGATACATTTTTGTTAATCTAAACTATCATTTTAAATTGATTGTGAAAATGTTTGGAGGATATAAATTGGATTAATACTCTCATAAGAGTAATTAGGAGTCAAATTTGATATGATTTGGTGGAAAATATAAAATTTAAATCAAATTTTTGGAAAGGCGAGTCTGGCTCCTAGGTTCCAGAATTCGGCGCCTAGGCACCAGTTAGGACTGAACCCAAAAACTCATCTTCTTAACCCCCCCCACGCCATTTTTGACGCCTAAGCTTCCTTCTCCACTGTTTTTCACAAAAATAACCCCTATAGATCCCATTTAAAGCTGGATTTTCAAGTTTTTGAGCTTGAAATCACCTGATTTCTTCATTCCGATATCAGATCTACATTCTAAACTCATTAATTTCAATTTTCACCATGGATTTTGCTCTCATTTAGAAAAACCGAAATTTTGAGATAAATTTTAATTTTTAAGGTTAAATCCATGAATTTTTAAGCTCTTTCAAGTTTGAAAAGCTTAAATTAGTTTATTTTCCTAGATCCTTTGAATTTATTTCGCGTTTTTATTTCACGTTTAGATTGCACCCAAATCTAAGCGAGGAAAGGAACAAGAAAATTTTGATCGTAGCAAGTTCATCACCGCTGCTGCACACTTCTGATACAATGATTTTGCTACGACTCAGAAATTTATTTCGGAGCGAAGTTTTTACAATCCTAGAGGAAGAATTGAGGATACAATCGTTGCGCTCAACTGGCAACGATTCTGCTATTTCACTGTTGTTGTCGTTATCCAGGTTGTTAGAGATTTTCATGCTAATTTCGTGGATGTTAAAGAATACGAGATTTTCGTCAGAGGAGTTGGAGTGGGATTCACTCCTGAACATATCAACATTTTTTATGGCCTACCGCCAAACATTGAGTGCTATTACTCCGGATTATCTCCATCTAAGGGAGATTTAGATATGATCATTACCTACCTGACTGATAGTTCTGGCAACCTGGAAGATTCGGAACGGAAAAAGGGTAAATGTTTCATCTTCTAAGCTTAATGGTGTTTCAAATGCATGGCACTACTTTATTTCTGCTCCTCTCCTTCCATCCAATCATTTGAGCGAAGTTACGAAAGATAGAGTTATCCTTAACTACTGCATTTAAGAGAGGAAGCATATTGATGTAGGGAGCATTATTTATGATTCTGTAGAGGCTACTGCTCGTTCTAGCACTTATATTGGACTTGGTTTTCCATCTATGATCTATTCTCTATGTCAAAGTGCTGGAGTAGTTGCTGAGCTTTCTGAGGAAAAGCTTAAGTCGATAAAGCCTATAGGAAGAGAGAGCGTCAGTATCTATGATCGACTTCAAGGTAAGAGTTCTACTGCACCTTCGGTTCATTACCTACTTTAGGTAGAGCTTCTACTTCTAGACCATCTACTTCTGCTGAGCCACCATCTACTTTTTGGGAGACTATGCATGATCAGTTTATAGAGCAGTAGAATGAGTTATTCCTAACTTATTGTAGAGTAGATACGATCGATAAGAAGATCGATCATCTTTTTGAGTATACACAAAGAAAGAGTGATTATGATGCTAAGTATTATGAGTCTTTAGTGAGATTTCTGAAAGGTGAGCACGATGTTTAGTTCCTTACTTGTCCCAGATATTCACCATATGTTGATCTGAAGGATATGGAGTTTTCTTTTGGTGATGATGATGATGAAGCTACAGATAATGATTAGTAGCTTGACTTACCTCTGGAGATGTGTTGATTCTATTTTTAGTGTGTTTCTTATTTCTTGCGTTGTTTAGTGTGATGTTATCTGTTAGTGTTGATGTGAATCTTTTATGTTGAAACTATTTTTAGATTATCTGATATGTGTTTAAGACTAAAATATGAATGAATTTTTATAAAAGTTTATTTCTATTTCAGCCTACTGTTTAATGTTCATGAATAGTTAGTAATTTTGCATGTTCAAAAATAAAAATTAAAAATTAAAAAAAGTAGATTTTTTAGAAATTAATTCCTGCTCTGCAGAACTTTTCTATATATGCTTAATCATTTCTGTTATATTCATATTAAAGCATGTGTAGAAGTAGAAGTTAGTTTTTCCTTACTACATCATTATTGTACTTAGATTAATTCATGTCTCTCATGCTTTAGAAAATTTCATGATTCATATTTATACTTAAGCTAAAGTTTGGGGGAAGGGAAAACATTTATCAAATTTAAATATTATTTGTCCTTAATGAACTAATATTTTCTTTGAAAATATATTAACATAACATAAGGAATGAAAAATTTGTTTAAGATTACCTATATTTTTGAATTCATAAATAATTTAGTAAACTTAACTAAAATTTCAAAAAATTTTGATTGATTTTATGAATAGAATTATTTAACTTAAAGAATAATAAGATCAATATTTTTCTATTTATAATAAAGAGAATTGTATTTTTGAAATACTAAGAAATCAAGATTACTGCTTGAAAAAGAAAAGATTGAAATAAGTTTTAAAAAATAATAAATTATTAGAAATGTCATATTTATTAAGTAAGAATGTATAAGTTTTTGAAAATAAGTTAAGGATAATGAAGTTCAAAATCATTAACAGGCTATCCAAAAATAGTAATTCTCACTTAAAAAAAATAAAAATAAAAAGAAAAATGATTGAAAAACAATCCAAAAGAAAAAAAAATGTGAGGAGAAGCTTGAGGAAATGCCTAATCAAAAATTGGCTTCACTTGAATTATCTTATAGAAAGAAAACTGATTACATTTTTAACTTAATTTCTATGTACAAATATTTTTACTAGAAAAATATTTCATGAAAATCTTTTTCTTGTAAATATTATATGTGACCTTAATATGATAAACTACGATTATTCTTGAAATAAATGAAAAATTGGAAGTTTTATGATTTGGTAGTTAAATGTTCTTTAATTCTTAAAATTAAACTTAATTAGTGAAATTTGGTTAAAGATTTGCTAAAGCATTTATAAAACCAAATTATAAGGAATCTTAAATATTTTAACTTCATTCTAAATGTTTAAGTTTGGGGGAATTTGATCTACCTAAAAAATACACATTTTTATGCATTATTTATGATTCAATTCTTAAGGATATTATGCTTTAATGAAAGGTATTTTCATGTTTTTGGATTTAGATGATTAAAAAAGAGTCCAAGAAAGAAAAAGAAGGAAAAAGGAGCAAAAATGGAGCTTATGGAGCAAAATATTGGAATTATTGGCCTGGCGCCTAAGCGCCAAAATCCGGCGCCTAAGCGCTAACTCGATACAGACACTAATAATATTTTTGATGATTTTGGGGAGTTATTTTGACGGAGTTAAGCGGTTATTGGAGCTTCTAGAAGACTGGAAGTTACTCCTAATATATAGGACATGTGATACAATGCATTTGGACACAAGGAAACGGTTTTAATCGCGAAGAGGTGTGATCCAAAGTGAAGAGGTGCGAAGACCTGGTCACGGAGTCCGGCGCCTAGGCGTCAGATCCCGGCGCCTAGGCGCGACAGTTACCTTCTAGAAGATGCATTAAATTTGGACGAATTTTGAAGAGGTGTCTTTAGCAACCCCTACTCAAATTCAGATCTCTATAAATAGGAGCCCATTCTACAGAGAAAATCGCACCCTAAGCCCCTTTTAGTACCTTCTCTTCCCCCCTCTAGTTTTAGTCAGCGGATCACTTGAAGTCAGTAGAAGTAATTTTGGAGTCAGTAGAAGTCAGCGGATCACTTGAAGGAACACTTCAGATAAGTATTTGTACCTTGGTTCAAAGTTTTATAAATATGTTTTGTTGTGTGATTTCAATGTGTTCTGAGTAGTTAGTTATCTTTCTCCTTTCAACTATGAAAAGATAATAAATTAATTAAATTTTGTAGGAGAATTAAATTTAAAATATTTAAAACATTATGATGATATTAATACCTGGTCTTTGTTTACTTTTTAAATTTGTCATTTAAATTGTTAAAACATGTTGAAGAATTTTGAGACCTATCGGAGATAAATTCTTAACTAGTAGATATCACATGGATCATTAGGTAATTGCAGGCTATACGCTGGTTATTTAAGGTGAAGTGCAAATAAATAGGAAGTATTATTTATTGGGTGTAAAATTAATTAGTTTTTAGAGTGACAGACTAAATTCTAATAATTTGGTTTATAGAAAAAGAAAGGGTCACTAGTCGGGCCGACCATAGCCACCCTTGGACATCTAGTAGTGTGAGCCTAAATTAACTCATTCTACTAATAAAACATCCTGAACTGATCTCTAGATTAGTCAATATTCTTTGCACCTGGACCAAAGGGTAAAGAATAGGAATGTTTCTATTTGGCACAGTACCATAATCTAAATTCCCCACAAAAGATAATTATTCTAAAAATCTTGGATTAGTTGAAAAGGAGAAAATCGTTTTTTTATACTTGCATTGAATTTTAATTACTTCTTACTTTACTTTATTACTGCTTACTTGCTTATAGTAAAAATTGTTAGTAAATTAAATTTGAAAATAATAATAATAAAAAGTATATATATATAAATTACTTTTAATTTGAAAAATTCCAAAATACTTCTTACATTTCTTACTTTTTATAAAAACACTATCCTTATGGGATTGATAACCAGGACTCCACTAGAGCCCTGTATTACTTGAACGATATGTATACTTGCGTTTAAAATTGTGACTTTTACAATAATTAAATATCGCACATCAAGTTTTTGAAGCCATTTGCCAGGAATTAAATATTCTAAAAAGTGGTATCAAATTCTTGTATTTAAAAGCATATATAAAGTCGCATCGCATCAATCACCACCTTGGTACCTGTCTCTAAATGAACCGCCTAAGTGTTAAAAAACTCTTTTGGACATCTTCATTATGGTCATTTACTTTGTCAATTCAGCATTCTCCTCCAAGATGGTAGATACACACTTTGACGCGATCTCTAGCTCCACCTCAGCACCCTCTATTCAAGCATCTAGCAAGGCTGCCCGATCCTTTTTTTGTTCTCGCTCATGCCTTGAACTCTTTTACCTTGATCTCAGTTTTCATGGCTTTATCTTTAATTTCTAGATACATATAAGCCTTATGTTGTGTAGCAACGAGTCCAAGCAGCTAATACCAGTTAACCATGTGACATAGGTCTGTGAGCTGGAGATTACTCAACAATTTCTATAAGCCCTCCGACCAAAGCACATTTGTGATATTCGAAGTAAACTCATTTATCCCAGTGGGTTGTGAGAACTAATCCCTTGGGACATTTATTAGGGCAAGTTTGAGTTCAAGCTAAGAAAGACCTTTAGCCACTTCTACATTAGATTTCAGCAATCCTTACTTCCTTTCTTTTTCTTCTTTGGAAGTAAGGGGAAGGTGGAGTCAAAATTTTGGGCTGGAGCCTTTCCCTTCCTCTGGTGTTGTTCTTCTTCGGCTGGCTTGTGCTCTGGAGCGGATGCCAAGTTAATTTCATCCTCTTCGGTCAGGCTTCTTTTCAGGCTTTCATCCAAGCTTTCCAATTCGCCTGTTCTGTTAGTGCAGCTCACAACTAAGGAGAAATTTGGCTAGCCTCCCCTCTTTTAGAAAAAGAAATAAAACATGAGGAAGTATGTTGGGAAGATCACTAGGTCAACGGTCGCTCTAAGGATTCCTCAGCATTTGATCCAGTTATTTGATCACTAAGTCAACGGTCGCTCTGGTTTACTGTCATGGGGTCCTTATACAGAATGATTAATAGATGTTTTCCCATGATTATTGATGTGTGTCCCAAGACCCACTACCAAATACTTCTGTTCTTATTGTATGGTTCTATGGTTGGCCTTGTGGCGATACCCAACTCTTGCACACCCGGAGGAACAAAACTTCTAATCCTTGATTTTATTTTCCAGATCAATTAGATGGAATTTTTGGGTCAAGTCAAATAGACGTAGTCGTCTGACTCCACTATAAAAGAAAGCATATAGAAGAACAGTTCTTGAGACTATAAGATCTCCATACTTCACAAGTAAAGAATGGAAGTCATTACTATTGCAATTGAATTTGTCTTTATTGGTGCATGGATGACTCCATAATGATTAAGAATTCATTGAATCTCATGGAAGAATAACACTCAAAGTCCTCAATGAAATTGATCCAGTCAGAAGATCATATTGTTTTTAAATGACCAATCGCCCTTCCCTCTGGCTCCATTGGCTCGAGCACTACACTTATGTCGTATACACAAGTATCTTCAAAGAGTTGTGCTTCAAACAATGTGAGAGTCGCTGGTATTGAACCAAGTAATTGTAGAGAATATATGGATGTCATGAGAATGCTAGAAGAAAATAGACCTAAAGGAGGGAAAGGAAACAACATAAAGGAAGGAAAAGGGAAATATGATAAATGTAAACCTCATTTCCCTTTAACCTTTTATATGGGGTATCTAGGGATTCAAAATGTCTCAAATAAGTACCTCGATTTTTGAAAATTCACATCAATTCGGATTGAAATTTGATAATACAAAATGATAAAAAAATGTAATATCACATAAATTTAATTTTTATTTATGACAGGAAATATTTTACAGATGGGTCTTTGACCTCCTCGGGCAATACAAGACCACAACTCACAAGAGTCTGATACAACGGATAACCCCAAACATGAACTTTCCCACAATCTCTTTCATCCCTTAGACCCAGGAGATCGAACTAGTCACCCGGACCTCTGCTAGCTCTATCCAACAAGTCACAACCTCCACCAAGGAGAGTCTCCATGTCACATAATGGACCGCCAGCTCTTCTTTCAGGTCTGATATGGTAACTTTCCTCTGCAAGGCAGATTCTCGAGCAATGGAGTCCCATGTTTCGTCCATTTAACGAGCCAATGACACTCGATGTCCTCAGGGCCAGATTGACGATCGGGTGTGCCTCCGTCATGGGCCAGATAAATAATCCCTCATCCTTTGTTGTAGAGGATTGGTCTGCTCATATTATTGATGAGTTAATAATATATATGGTCTCCTCTACAAGAATAATAAAATGACATAAAAAGGGGAAGGAATAAAATCTATTAAATTAAAGAAAACTAGGTTCTCATACCTATCATTCTCACAATCTCAGATGATCTGAGACTCTCACCACCAAGCAATTGGACGATCGTCTAGCTAGTCTCATCGACCGAAGCAAAGGGAAGTTTACCATCATACGGCTGGACCTGGGTCTTTACCATTAGGCATGTGTACTGTTTGGATAAATCCAAAGAACTGATATGTACCAAATTGATTTATTGATCTTGGTTCAGTTTTAAAATAATGGTTTGGTATTCAGGTTTAAAATTTGCATAGTTTGGTTTATCAGTTACGGTTAGATTTAAAAAAAAAAATCAAACCAACCAAAAACCGATCTATAAATCTAAAGGTTTGGTTTTGGTTCAGCGGAAGGGGAGACTGAAATGTGTAGTAAATATTTTTACTTAGGGATGATGTAAAAAATACTCCTTTTGGTTGATTTAAATTTTAATTTTTAATTTTTTTTTTAAATTGAACCGATCAAACCAAATTAAAATTGGTTTAACTAGTTTGGTTCTTCTGAAAAATTATTTGGATTGGTCATTTGGATCCTGGATTTCGGTTCATTACGGATTATAAAATTTCCAAACCTATCTAGCTGAACCGATCGAACGCACACCCCTATTTACGACCACATAGATAGATTGTTGTGTCAGCCACTCACAAATCGGATTCAGAGCAAAGACCATTGCACCATTTGCGTCCACGTCATCCCTATTTCCAGTCTCACAATGGAGGGGCATTGAGTCAAATGACTCGACCACTTTTCTTCCCCTTTTATTTCTTCTGAATCACTTGCCTCGCCAACTTCTCTCCCTATGGTCGACTACCTCATCCTTACCTTTCTTGCAATAAATATGTTTATTTTTTTATTTAATTATCTTATTATCATTGCAGTTGTCGCTTACAAAAAGTAAGAGAATCGGAAAACTTAATATAAGCATCAAAAATATGATCGTACAAATCTCAAGAAAATCAATGGGTAGGACTGTGTCGGGATAATCAAAAGAAGGAAACACCAAGCATCGTTTCTGTCAAAAGGAACTATAAGCCAATCAAACGGAAGCACGTCCGAACAAATAAATAGGAGGCACCTAATCCGAGGAACAGTCGTCGTGACCAATCCCTTAGCCGATTTTGGAATTCTTCACAAAAATGGCCAAAGGGTACCCAACAGAATACCTTTCTAATTCTCAAAGAAGACCACTTGTCTAAGGAGAGCTGCCCGTCAGATTCTAGTGATGCACCCTCTGCCTGACGGAACAAGTTCACCCTAATGGCAGGAGGGCCTATACTCTATATTCCATTACAGAGGCTATCCCATTAACTTTTAGTCGACTAAATGTATGTCGACCGACCGAATGACAGGATTAACGGGACATTAAATTCCCTTCTTCAAGCAGTTATAAATACAAAATTGTGCCAGTGTTAGTTATGAATATGCAAAGATCAGAAGTCGGTATATACGAAGAGGTGTAATAAATACTTGTAATATCCCTATTAAGATAGGCATAAATATGTAATTTCACTAGATAGCCGTGAAACCTAAAAATAAGATATTTCACCGAAAAAAAAGACTACTAAATTTACTCTTTTAAACCTTATGTTTTTGTATCTCTCTCTCTCTCTCTCTCTCTCTCTCTCTCTCTCTCTCTCTCTCTCTCTCTCTCTCTATTTCTCTTATCCGTCCAACGTTCTATGTCGTGGGTGTGCAGGACACATTTGAATTCAACAGAATTATTTTGATTTGCACTGCTTAATAAATCTAAATTATCTATATTAAAAATTTTGAATGACTACATCAAAATATATAAATAAAAATATTTGTTTGTTTAATTTTAACAAATTAATATAGAACAATATTAAATATTACATGCTATACTTTAAATACATGAGAATTGTGTTATATGCATGTTAATCTTCCATTGTTTTTATTATCCTCTCGAATTATTAAAGTCAACTATATAGATTTAGAACCAATTCTGAACCAACAAATATACAATGTGATAAATTTTCTTATATTTTTAAAAAATTAATTAAAATATCTCTGAATCATACATTTTTTTAATAATTTAATCATCTTTGTTAAATTTATTATTAGAGTTCATGTGACGAATCATTATCTTTGCATTTTATAAAAATTATGACCGAAGAACTAAGTAGTTTAATAACCATTTAAATAAAATTATATTAATAGATGAAGAACTTGAGTCGATACATCACTTTAATCATACTTTTTAAAGAAAAATTATTAAGCTGCATAAAAAATATTTAAGAAAAATCAGAGAATACCAACCGGCAAAACCCTAAAAACAAACAACGTAAATTATAATTATATAGTATAAGAGAGAGCAAGAGAGAAAAATGTATAAGACCTCTAAGGGAGGGGCGAGTGGGGGAATATAAAATTTTGACCAAATTTTCACATACTTTTTAAAATCAAATAGTCGGATTTATTTTTATTAAAATTTTCACAAACACAAGCTTTCTAAGGTGTAGAGAAAAAGCTAGTTGACTGTAACTTTTACATTTTTTTGGACCGTAGTTAAATAATTATAAAATTAACTGCAATCTACATAAAAGCTTTCTTAATATAGGCTAAATGCTTCTATTTTAACTATGAAAAATGAATATTGTGCCTTTCATCTTTTACATTTATATCATCAAATATTTTTATTACATAAAAATATTATTATTTTAAATTTTAAAAGGGCAAATATAGTTTAATGAATTAAGAAGAACATTGCATACATATATGCCTTCCGCGGCCAAATTCAGTTTCTGAATCCAATTTTACTCGTTTGTTCCCGAACATAAGCTTTGAATGTAGTCCATAAAGTCCATAAGAAGCATGTTGGAGTTTTAATTTTTCATCTTTTTGAAAGAACGATTAAGAAATTATAAAAATATGATTACATTTCACATAACAGCTTTCTTTAAATGGACTCAAACACATTTAATTTAGCGATGAACACCGAATATTGTTTTCCTCCATTGAAGAAAAAAAGGAAAAAAATCTGTTTTTACTCTGTAACAGCTAATATTTAATATTTCATAAAAATTTCATTAATTTAAAATTTAAAAGCAAGATACATTTTTAAAAAAGAGGGCATATATATAAAACTAAGTGATATTTATGTGTAGTGAAAAAAAAAAAGCAGGAAAATTAAGTTTCTAAGATCAAGCGATAGCGGTAAGTACACGAGTTCGTTTAAGAAGAGTTTATCTATGACGTAAGTAAAAAAAAAAATAAAAAAAAAAACCTACACAAGCAAAATAGAGAAATCATCATAATTAAAAGTAAATTTACAGCGAGGTGGCATTTCATTCCCGAGCCAAATCCTGGAGCTGACCCTCGTTCAGTAGTCTCCTCAAGGGTTTTTTTTTTTTTTTTTACCCTGTTATATATTGTAAGGTTTCATAAAATTGACTTAATAATAAAAACAAAATGTAGCGAGATAAAAAAGGATTAAATTTTTATTTTAAATTTGAGCAAACAGTACATTATAACTTTTGATGTCGAGAGAATACGTTAACAAAAATAAAAAATATATATTTAATTAATAGCACATTTGAGCAGCGTTTATAAAAAGCTAAGGACCGACACATGCTAAAATAAAGAGATATCAATAAATTACGGGGCTAACTTTGGCACCGAAATAAGAAATGAGGTTGAAAAGTTATACATCTTACAATAAAAAGAACCTGTAACATTAGGATCGTTTATTTCAACTAATGAAATTTAGATATTTACTTTTATCTAGTAAAATATCGTATAACTAAAGGAAAATTTACAAACATGCCCAATTTTTTTATGCATTTACACATCAAACAATGTTAATGCCAAACTTAGGCATTAAAAAAATATGTAATTCCTTCCAGAATGATAATGATGGTGACCTCTTTTATATGATATTAAAGATTTAAATATGTAAATATATACGAATTATGCTACGTGCTAAACTAAGTAATAAATGTGCTACTCAAATCCGTGATATTTAGTTACAAAAAACTCACTTAGCCAATGGCCCACAAGTCAAATTCTTCTAATGTAATTTAGGCATATGATAGACTAAAAATAAACTACGCTTAACTAATCATTTTCTACAGAATTATATTTCTTATTTTAGACATATAAATATCAATTTAAATATTCAGTTCCTACATATTATAGATTTCATACAATTATTGAGGCACGTAGTAAAATCTTATTTTCCTCATAAAATAAAAAAAGATTTACATGAAATGCCACTCGATACATAAAACTTTACATATGCATTAAAAAGCATTTTATTGAAAAGTTAAAATTATGTGATATACATAAATGCCCTAAAATTAATTGGCCTGAGAAATAGTATAACACTAACTAATATTCATCTGAAAACTAACATTAAAAATTAAGTTTCTGAACTCAAATAACAAGACGTCAACTGATTGCCTTGTTCGTCGGGCTTTAAGGAGTGATGTTATCATGTTTGCCATGCTTACAGAACGTTGTTAGAGATTTTTAAGTCACGAGATAGATTAAGAATCAAGTTCCATATAGCACCAAACTCCCTCAATATTGCAGTTATGATTTATAAAAACAAAAAATTTATAATATTTAAACAGAGCATATCTGTCACAAAAAACCGCAACCTAAAAGTTTGTCAAGGCCCCTTATACATAAAATAATATTACGTATTATAAACCAGTAAATCCACCAAAAAAAAAGGCACCTTATACACTTTACAAGAATTTCTACATAAAGAATCTAGGTATGGTTTACCGCTACATTTACACTTCAATTATAGAGAAGCCGTTTCTATTTAAATATCTAAGAAGTACCGTTACAAATATGGTCCTTAACCTAAACCATATTTGAGGATAATTTATATACATATATAATATTTATCCTAAAACCAGCATCTGTATCACCAACTAAAAAATTAATGCTTCAATGTGTAATTTGCGAACAAACCACACAATTCATGTATATTTACATATCTAACACCTCAACTTTCGAACACTAAATATCTTTGATGTCACATCAAAATAACATTATTATTTTTTAAAAATACATCTTCCATAAATTTATGACAACAATATTACAAATGAAGATACCAAACTTTTTAGGTGTTTAATATGTAAATACAAAAGAATTGTGGTACTTATGCAAATTAACCTTTATTATACGTGTTTAAGGTGATTTTTAACACTGTCATTTGTTTAACATTAATATCAATATAGTTTAGCAGCACTTATAAAAGGATAAATGGTGACCATTAACAAGAATTGAACCTAGAGAAAATATTGTCCTAAAATCACTGCAAGGAAATGGCAGATTGGTTCTTGCGAGCGAAAGAATCTAATGTGAGAATACTAATAACAATAAAGAATAGTCACTGATAACCATTAATAATGTCCACCCAACAATGATGATTTGTTCTACAGATTTATTCAAAAAGAATATCTTTTACAATATTGACAGTAGCTTTAAAACATACACCTCCCCTTGAAATATTGCAGTTCTGAATAATAAAGTTTCCCCTTGAGAAATGCCAAAATTATTTATATAAGGTAATCAGTCTAGACACCCATCTCATATAACAGTCGGTATAGTTAAGAATAAAATTTTCCTCTAATGTAGTAATCAGGTTGAGAATTAAAATAAGTATGCCAGACGAAAATTTACAAGTTTTCTTTAAAAATTCTAATTAAAACAAACTTTTAAGGAATATAAATTACGAGCAAACTTTAACTAATTAAGTCATTTAGTATAAAAATATTAACATAAAAGGGTTGCTATTTCCCAATATTTATTCAGAATATTATTTCTTTGAGGTGGATAAAACATTGGAAGATTCACATATATGCCACATTACACAAGGATGAAAAAAATGTATCCCACATTTAAAAGTTAAAATTGTGATTTTTTCTGTGATTAGAAAATTTTGGATGGTATAAACCTAAATATCAAATTTTGGGTATATAAAGCCCCTTTAAACATTTTAATTATGAGATTTGTTTCAAGAAAACTTTCCAAGAAAAATTAAATGCAAATGCATCCATTGTGGCTAATTAATTATAATCAACTTCATAGACATTAATATTAATGAACATGCTAACGAAACTCGATCATATTGCTGATTAGAGCTGATAATTGCATCATAAAATCAAAACTAGATGGCTTCTCAAACACCATTCAAATTTTGATCAGCACAAAATCATAATCTAATTACACAACTGACACTTAAAGAATGATTTAGCACATAAATACCCCCAGGTATTGATGTATTCGTTATAAATTTTGTTCTTACAAGTACACTCATACATACATGTATTACAAGGTAATAAAAATATTACATATCATAAGCAAGAGGATTTAAATATAATTTAAAATTTAAAATCATAATTAACACGATTATTGCAGATAAAACGGACCTTCAACCGAGGAGCAAATTTTGACCGTTATGAGAACGTAAATCCATGTAAAGAGTTCTATCATGATTTCTTATACAAAATTTCTTATTTTTTTATTTTATTTATAAAAGCCTGAGGTAATTTTTTAACAAAGTTAAATTCAATTAGACAGGCCCAATGATAAAATTTTGCATGAGTACTAGCATTAGAAATTCCAATACCGCGGTTGGTTTCATGACTAAAATTTCACTCGATTTTACCATTTTTAATCATAAGAATATTAATAACTTTCAAAAACATTAGCAGAATCAGTAATAATTTCATGCCGTTAAGTCATGACAAAAATAGCTTAGTAGTGTTAATAACAAATATTTCATTCATTCGAATCTATGCTTCATAGACTTTGCTTACAAGGAGAGCGAGCGTCAGTTATTTCTCAAGTCTTGAAGGTATATAGTAAGACATTACAAAAATAGCTGAACAAGTTATATAACTACTAGATTTGAGCTTTATCTTCAAGTAAAAATCACAAGTGAGACTATTATTAAATATGATAATATATTCTATGCCCCTTTTTATAAAAAAGAAAATTGTTATAGGCTTTTACGTTCCATCTAAATGGCCCCTGAAATTTATTATTCAGATTATATTAATCCGTGCTGATACTTTCTATTTCTATCGAAATGTCTTCCAAGTTTGAGTATTTACGTCATAATGATGAATATTATATCATAGCATTTTCACATAGATTGCATCAGAACAATCTGATACAAATTTTCTTTTCCAGGATCAAATAAAGACTAATAAAAAAAAAGTTCGAGTTTTGAATGATTCTATACCTTTAGTAATCGAACCTTACCCTAATTGAACCTAACCAATAACATGACAGGTTCTAGAACTTAATTGCTGCCTAAAAATGTTTTATTGTAAAATTTATATATCACAAACAATATAAAAAATACACTAAAAAATAGAAATTTAATGCTCATAGTAACAGAAATGATAAATAAACAATTACAAATAAATATTTAGAGCAAAAAAAAAAATTGAAACTTTCAGCGTAAGCACGCTCAAATATCAAAGCTACCCAAGAGAAAATCTCGTTAAGAGTTCAAATAATTTAAAGAAAAATTAAAGAGTGAGCCATCAAAAAAATTAAAGCTAAAATGCCAACAGGCAAAGAAATACTTCAAAAATTAAATAAAAAATGATGAAAGCAAGGCTATAGAACAGCTAAATAGTTCTAAAAAACTCATCATTTTCCTCACGATATAGGCAAATGAAAACACAAGCACTCAACATTCAAGGCTTAATCATGAAATTTTCATAAAGACCCAATAAAAGAGCTATGAGGAAAGTGGTAATCGAAGATTGTGAAGAATTATTGTTATTATGTGAAACAGACAATAAAAGGCAGAAAACTTGTAACAATAAAGTGATTGAATTAGCTACTAGAATTAATGGCTTGCAATAAAATAAGCATGTCATGCCACTTCTAATATAATTAGCATGTCATGCCGCTTCACCATATCACTTCTCACTACAAGCTTAACTACGGCACAAAGTAAAATCTTCAAATTTCATGTTTCAAATCAACATCTTCTGCAATAATTAGGCATGAATGTTAACTTCACCTTATTATTTCTCATATCATAGCATCAACACTGACATTTATGTTCATTTTTTTATTTTCTCTTTAATTATTTTCCTTTTTCTGAACCATTGCTGATTAATTCACCATTATCTCCCCTTGAATCTACGTGCTTCTTCATGGTTCTCTTCATTCATTTTTATCGGCTACGTTTCTTATACATTTTTTCAATCTTCATTAATCTTTGCTGGTGATACAAGTAGCTTCTAACTCAAATATTTCTTCCTGAGTTTCACAATTTCTTCACATACTTCTTTCATGTTACCTCTGCCTCTTGATTTCAAGTAGGTAATTCCAACTTACAAAAGTATTCTTAATTTTGAAGTTATTTTATTGCTTCATTATTCATATTTTTCTTTCTTATGTTTTGACCTTGAATAGCTAAAAATTACTGATGTTGAATGTTAAATTGGTAAAAATTATAACTCAGTGTAACTTAAATCTCCCCAAGTAATGACCATTGTACGGTCGTAACACACACACACACACACACTCAAGTCAAATATGTTATATTTAGTAAAAGTGTAACTTTGTTTTACGATTTATGCATTGAAATAAATCGAACCCTTGCACATTGCACAATCAACTATTTACTAGTGTCAAGCAACCAACTAAGCTCTTTATTAAAGAGACAACACATTATAAGCCACACCATATTTTCTTCACTTCATCGCCAGCCCATATAGCTTAGAACCATATTTTTAGTTCCTTTAATCAAAGTACTATTTTATTAATGCGACAACACATTATAAGCTACACCATATTTTCTTCATTTCACACCAACCCGCATGGTTTAAAACCACATTTTAGTTCCTTTATATATCTATATTCTTCCGAACTTATGGTAGAACAATGTCAGCAATAAATAGCAACGTTCTCTAGTTATGAATTGCTTTAAAAATGGCACTACAACATAGGATCTCTATCTGATTCAAGCGCTTATTATTCTCTCATTTACAAGAATTGAATTGAAATTTTAAAAGTTAAAACATCAAAAACTCACTCTTTAACATGATTATGTACAGCGCAAATCAAGACTACTTTTTCAATCAATAAACCAGTTGCCAGTGGGAGAAAATCAGAAATGGATTACTTTTTACATCTACTAAATGAACACCCTAAAAAGAATAGAACTTATGGTAGAATAATGGCAGCAATAAATAGCAACATTCATAAGCTTTAAAAAATGGCACTATAACATAGGATCTCTATCTGATTCAAGCGCTTATTATTCTCTCACTTACAAGAATTGAATTGAAATTTTGAAGTTAAAACATCAAAAAATTATGTACAGCGCAAAGCCAAGACCTCTAACCAACCCTTCCATCTCACATTTAAAACTGAACACTAGAACATCAAAATCACGCCATAATATAGTAAACTTTATATTAAATGAATACTGAGTTCCGTCTATTACATAGTTCTTAATTGTCACTAAACAAATCATGCTAGATGAATCCTTTAAAATGAAGTTTTTCATCTCAAACACATCTTTCAAAATTCTCCAAAACCATTTTCTAACCTTATATAATCAGAAACATACTGCTATAGTATGCATTATGTAACAAAATCTTTCTACAGTTTAAGCCTCCATGACTACCCCAATCTCTTTCAAAAACTACATCCACCTCTGCCATCACACAAACTTTCAGAATGGTAAGGTATGATAAACTTGATATTCGATGAATACTAAGTTCCATCTATTACGTAATTCTTAATTGTCACTAGACAAATCATGCTAGACGAATCCTTTAAAATGAGGTTTTACATCTCCAACATATCTTCACAGTTTTCCAAACCCATTTTTAACTTTGGATAATCAGAAACTACATGCTAAAGTAGGATTTATGTGACATAATCTTTCAGCAGTGCAAGCCTCCATCACTACTACCTTACCACTTTCAAAAACTACTTCTACCTTACAACAAAGCCTTAATCCCACTAAGTGGGGTTGGCTAAATGAATCCCTCTTCTCCATTGCCTCCAATTTTGTGTCATATTTTCATTTAATTCTAATAGATTAAGATCATTATTTATATAATAAGCCCAAGTCTTCCTAGGTCTACCTCTGCCTTTCTTAATATAAGTCGAATCTAAAACATCTACACTTTCCTAAATGGATCATCAGATGACATTTAATGTGACCGAACCATCTAAGGCGAATCATTCTAATTTTGTCCGTCACTGGAGCTACACCAAACCTATCACGGATATAGTCACTATGCATTTTGTCTCTAAATGTAAAGCCGCTCATCCACCTAATCATCCTCATCTCGGCAACACTTAACTTAGTAATATGCTTCTTTTTTAAAGGCCAACATTTAGCACCATAGAGATTATAAAACCACATGATCATGAAAATTAATTTTAAAATTAGATATAATATCTTTCAAAAAAATTCATCCAACTTATAATACTTATCTACTCAAATTTAAAAAATCCTAAGATTACAAAAAAAGAATTACTAATGCATAGCTTCGACAAATATTGCATGCAATTTTAATGCCCGATTTTAACAAATTTTAGAGGGAGCTTAAACATGAAGAGAGATGGGGCAATTCAACTATGAGATATAGTTAACGGTATATGTAAATTTATAAATTTCTAATTCCTATTTCCAATTTTCTTGAAATCATATTAAGCTCGCCTCCAATATGGTGTTAAGGTGTGTCCTTGACGTGCTTGTATCTGAAAAAAAATTAAGACATATATTTTATAGTATTGGAGAAGTGTTAGAGAAGTGACAGACTAGTGTCGGAGAAGTGACAGAGAAGTGACGGAAAGGGGTCGGTGCATGCCGGATAAGTGTTGGTGTCCGATTTGTGCCCGACACAGGTGCATCACATTTTTAGTTTTTAAAAGTCAGTGTTGCATCGTCTCAAATTAAGCAAACAAAACTTATGCAGCAAATTAAGCGCACATCTACCAAAGAAATTCTCGTGCTGTAGTATTAACTATTATTTTACGCATATTAAGTATAAAAGTGGAAGAACTTTAGGTATGATGGTTACTTACCAGGAAAAAGACATTGCTACTGTTGATTTCCAAACCCCAAAGCAGCCAGTGCTTTAGCTTGCTGCTGCTGCTGTATCTGGAGCAGTAAACTGGCAGCAAACTGCAGAGTAGAGTGGTAACGCTGATCCTTATCAGCATCGCCCTCTAAGTTACCCTGCCCAGAACCAGGATTAACCGCCTGCAAGTGTTGCTGTGCTTGACTAGGGTGGTCCGCGTTTATTACAGGTAGTTCTGCTGGCACCTGCAAAACACTTCCATTAAGTGTTGTGGCAGGAGTAGCAGGCATAATTTGCTGATGGAGGGCCAAGCCGTAGAAGCCAGCTACATCGGTGGCTTGATTGTTCTGGAGTACTTGAAATTGACCAACCTGTGATGAAACTGTATCATTCCCTACAGTTCCGACAACACCAGGAACCTGTTGTATGTGTAAAGATGCCTCTTGAATGTGGGGCATGCCGACCATCGAAGGTTGGAATGAGTTATCCAAACCATTTGTGCTGCTTGTATAGTTTGGAAACTGAGGCACCAATGGTACTTGACTGGAATAGGGATGCCCTGGCCGTGGCAAATTCTGCATGGGATTGTACATCTGCTCAACTGAAGTACCAGAAAACGAGGTTCTTCCTTCATGGCCCCAAGCTTGCATTAACTTCAAGTTATCATTGACTGGAAGAGCAGAAAAAGCTGGTACCTGAGCTGAACTTGAGGGCATCTGAGAAGGCATGACAGCAGATGGATGAGGGTTTGTAGGGAGCAGAGAGGCTAACGTTGCTATTAATTCAGGCGTTAGAGATACTTCGGGTTGATATTTAGTTTCATGGCTCTTCAAGTGATTCTGTGCCACTGCAGGAATTGCACGTGCTTCTTCTGAATGCACTAAAATTGGCCTCTCAGCCACTGCACGAGGTATTGATCCCTCATGCGAGCTATTTACGTAGTCTACCTTCGAAGATTGGTCCTCATTCTGAGGAATAAAACCATAACTTTTCTGTGATCCCATCCCTGGCTGAGGATCTATAGCATCAGGTGCAGGCATGATAGGTTGTACTTGCTGCCCGCTGATGGTCGTCTGCTGTGGCAGCCTAAGGACAACACCATATAAGCGTTCAGGACCAGAATATTCTAAAACTTTTGTCAAAAAATCTGATGGAGGCACTAAAAACATTGTAGTCCCATCATCAAACTTTGCCACTCCAGCTCGATCTCTTTGACCGAGGTATCTTAGAAATTCTGTGTAAGAAGCAAAATCATCTTCACTGTCAGGAAGAAAGAACACCATATCGAAACCAACTGCCTCTGAGTAGTGCGTTGTAAGCATGTCTAATCCAGTTCTTGCTGAACAATTCACTATTTCAGGGCTGCCAAATAGTTAAAAAAAGTAAGTAAGAAATTAAGCATATCAAAACAAAGCATGACGAATTTTATGAGAAATGAGAATTACAACTGAGCTTCTACGCCATTTCCTATAGGCAGACATCGTGCACGGCAAACAGGTGTGCCACCCTTAGCAATAATACCACGCCAGCAGAAGTCGATTCCAGGAGATACTCTTGAAGGATCATGACCTCGAATATCAGGAGTCTGCTGATGATGATGAGTAAGAAAGTTTCTATCAGGATGAGGCAATCCAGAAAAGTCAGGCATATCATCAACATCAACTGTTCTTCCTGGAAAATGAGCATCATTTGAAGGGAAAAAGCGATCAAATCTTGATCTTTTTGGTTCCCTAACTTCAAAATCATCCCGTCCAGCTTGTGAAGGGATCAGAGGTGGGTTTACTACAAGCCCAGGAGTGATTACACTAGGTGCAGAGGGAGACAGCCTCTTCAAATTTGATGTCATTGGATTGTTAATGATGCTATCAGAAAATCCATGAATAACACCACCAAACTCGTGGAAATCAGAACCTCCAAGGTGAGGATCAAATCCTGGTGCAAAAGGCCTAATTGACATATGAGCCCGAGGCATAACATTTGGAGCTAAGTGTCCGGGAAAACGGTTTGAAGCCATTGGATGAACTGTGCCAAATAATTCCACCGGGCTCATAGGTGGCTCATTCAAGAAAAACTCTGGAGCAGAAAGGGGGGCATTTTCTCTCCCTGTTATTAACTCACTATTAGCAAACAGAATCTGTATCCTACTATCACCCAAAAGACGGCCTTGCAATCCCTCTTTAGCACGACGCGCTTCATCAACACTTCTAAATTCTACATAGCAATAGTTTCTTGATGGAAAGCTCTGGATTTTTTCGATTTCACCAAATAAAATCATTGAATTGTGAAGCAACTCCTCGTCAATCTGTAACTCTGGTGGATAACCAACCCAAAGGACATTACTTGGTTGTTCATTCTTTCTCCTTCCTTGTGGCTGATACAGTTGTGGAGTATAAAAAACTAAGTTTAATGAGGCAATAGAATAATAGTTAAAAAGCTGGAATGAGCTTGAGTACTGTCACAAAGATACCTGATGCTTCCTTATTCCAAGGTGAGGGGAGGAGTCAAGGAAATATTTCACCTCATCAGAAGGTAAAAACTGGTCGGTTAGTAGAACATTCTTACTGCCCCTGTGATCATGCTCTGCATCCCAATCCTGATAATGTTAAAAGTTTATTAGCAAGCAAATAAGGATTAGTTTTAATGCAATCATATCATTAAATAAGCAATATTCCTAGTAACCAGAATCAGCTTTTGAAAGCAACACAGTCACGTATTCCAATATGATGATTTACAATGCATTAATTCTATTGTGATACAATGATGCAATTAAATGAGAAGAAAGCTGCATAAATGTGCAATCAAAATGGAAAAAGCAAATAAGCTAAACATGCTACGAGCACAAGTACCCTTCTGAAAAGAGGTGACCTCTGAAAATCAACACGTATTTCACTGCCGCCAAGATGATTCCAGTTCATGCTTTTCTGGGCAGCAATAGCATCTTCAATCCTATGAAAACAAATAAATGCTGAACCCCGATGCCGAAGAAACTTGAACTCTTCAATCACTCCAAATTTTGCAAATAAATTCTCAAGTTGCACCTTCGTGACAGATTGATTGACACCCCCAACCCACAGAGTTTTCCCTGGTTTTGCCTGTAAATTAGCAAAAAATAAATACATAAATAAATTCAATCTAGCACCAAATCTGTAGGAAAGCTCACTCAGCACTCATTAACAAGAAACAAAAAAGCAACAATAAAGGAGTTCAGATGTTATAAATGCAGCACTACCCCTACAAAGGTAAAAACAAAATAAGACACTGCACACATCCAATTCAATCTACAATAATCTAAGGAAACATGATGGTGAGTACACCGCATATGCCTGATTTATTTGTATGAACACCCAAGAAAACACAATGGATTGAACATGAATTCCCTCAACACAGTCTTCAAAGTATATAGTCCACAAAAACTTTCATGTCAACCACAATTACTCTTATACCATGCAGAGCTCAATTGAATAGTGCTACTTCACATACACCTCCCATATTATGAATTATGCAATTGAACTTATAGGAATGTCTTACATTAAGGACCTTCATATTGTTAATCATTAATTTTGAATCTTTAAAATTCTAAAATAAAATGATTCCTTCCTTGATCGATTGAAAACATTTTGCAAGTTTCTCTTTAGTTAACTTGGCTGTTATATTTCAAAAAAAAAGGTCATTCCTATAATCCTACAATATATAAAGTTGCTGAAACTCTACCAGTCTAAAAAACCAAATTTTCTTCATTGCTTATAGACTGATACTGCACACAATTTGATTTGCTTGAGTCATTGGCCTGCACCAAAATATTTGAACCGAGAAATCATTATTCTTGCATAAAATGTTACATAAAAGGTAGTTACGCATACAGCCACTAATAATTAGCTCTAACTGAATATAATTTTTTTTTATGTTACAAATACTTCTCTTATTTAAGGGCTAATCTGTTTTGCATAAAATAGGTGTGAATTAAAAAATAGTGGGGTTTAAAAATTTAAATGCTCAGTTTGAATGAAAGAGAAATGCAAACTTCAGAATTATTTGGAATTCACTCATTATTAAACATTTTCTGTTTGATGTTTTTAAATTCACCAAATTTTGGTCATCAATTTCAAATACAATAAAAGAATGAGGCTTCAACTACTGCCATCGATAGCCAACAACCACGTCTAGTCGGCCATAGAAGTGTCATTGGCCAACCAACACCTCAATCATCATTGCCGAGCTTTACAATGAATTCATTTTACTTCAAATCGAACAATAAAAAGTGATCTCTTGCATTTGTTTTACTGTTTACCATGAACTCAAAAAAGTTATAATAATTGCATTTATTTTATATTATATTGTTTTTCACTCTGCATTCCCGTTTCAGCGAAATAAATAAGCCCTTAATTGCTTGTAGAGACTATAGGTCATGTGAAAACCACAGAATAACTAAAGCGGGAAATAACATGATTCACCAAGGTGAGGGAGAAAAAGAGAGATCATAAGGGTAGAATATCATATTTAATGTTAACACAATGCTTTCAAAAGAGATCCTAACCAACAATGGACGCCATTCAAGAAGAAAAATCACGTGTAAAAAATACAAAAGAGATGCCAGAAGTATTGCCTTGCATTATAATTTATTATTTTTCTCTTTTTTTCTTCTCAATCGCCCTTTACATCTTTAAAAGGATAAACTATAGCTCATGATCAACTTGTGCATCGAAAGATCCAAAACATCAAAAAGCCAACATCAACAAGGCCGTCAATACAAACATTTATAAAGTTTATCAAAACTCAAACTCCCAAAAATATTTACAAGTATGTGTTATTGCAGTGTAAATTAATATCTACTTTTAAAAGACATAATATTAAAAGCTTCGAATAACAATAACTTCACAGTTAGCAGCCTACATATGAAATTTATGTGCATGTCCCCTAATAAGCTTCAATTGCAAGCCCAGTGCTCAAGTGAGAATTACGATACTATTCTTATAAATTTGTTTCACAGTTTCAACTATTATTGATTCTGTGAGCTTCAGAAATGATAGACATTATTTATTCATAAAACAAATCTCCCAGGACATAAGTTCCAAAGTAAAAGTCTGCAGACAAAATTAAGTAGGCTCATGGATCACTAAAAGCATTA
This sequence comes from Papilionanthe hookeriana x Papilionanthe teres, assembly GCA_022702705.1. Classification (NCBI taxonomy): domain Eukaryota; kingdom Viridiplantae; phylum Streptophyta; class Magnoliopsida; order Asparagales; family Orchidaceae; genus Papilionanthe; species Papilionanthe hookeriana x Papilionanthe teres. The sequence continues at coordinate 186,375 of CM040422.1, read as the reverse complement.
AAATCACAAATAAGTCTCACTATGATGGTAGAAGTATAACAGTTATGTTGGTACCCATGTTGATCATTTTGGAACTTGCAGCAAAATTTAGGTGGTAAGGCACAACAAAACTTGATGAAGGAAAAAATAAATACAATTAAATGCAATTAATCTATTTGCATAGATAGCTATGTTTCAGTCAAATTAACAAATACAAATCTCAAGAAGAAGCAATGATTTCTTGTAAGAGAGTGAGTGATTCTTTTTTTTTCCTAAGTGTAAGCAAGTTGATGAAGGAAAAACAAGCTTTTTCAACTCCAAGAAATTTATAAAAAGCTATGCCTCTAGGGGTAAAAAGCATGCATATTATTTCCAGATAGGGAAAAATACTTGTCATTATGTCATAACTCCAAATGATAATCTTGGCTAAAATAAAATTTTGAATTGAGAGGATAAAAAGAGTAAGCACTTTTCTTCCCACTTTATTAAGTTGCTAAATGCCTATTCTCACAATTTCCAACATATGTGATAGTATAGCACCAGTTCAAAGAGTCAAATTTCCTAAATATGACTTAAAAATAATAACTATGCAAGGAATTATATTTTTCTTCTTTTCACATCAACATATGTTATAAGGGAATCCAAAAAGTGGATAGAATCATGCTAAAACATGGAGACAGTATTGAAAGTTCATAAATAACTGGCAGATATTGGTGGTGCATATTAAAATATTGAAAGAGATCCTGATAAGCATGGATAGTGAAGGTTCAAAGAGAAATGAGATTGAGGCCATATATTGATGTCAAAAAAATAAATCACAGCAGTGCTACTATGCTATTAAAAAATTAAAGAAGACTTAACTAACTTTTTTCTCTAAACTTAAATATATGCAGCAAACATTCTCCATCAATTATATTGTTGTCAGTGCTTCCATGATAAATCTTAAGTAGTCGCCCCAATAAATATCTACCGTTTAGATCACTTGTCTCCAAAATGAAAAATAATTTCTCTTTACTGAGAAAAAAGATCATGCTTAAAACAGACAAAGAAAATAAATTATGTAGGGGTTGACACCAACCGGTCGGGCAAATTGGATTCTGATTGGTCTTCCACGGATCACGATTCCCTGGAGTGCCTCTTTAGCGGCCTTGGCATCCTCGATGGTTCTGAAGTACACAAAGGCATAGGGCCGTGGGAAGTACGACGTAACGGAGTCCATCGCACCAAACTTAGAGAACGCTGCCATCAGATCCTCGTCCACCGTCTCAGGAGAGAGATTCCCCAACCAAAGATTCAAATACGGCCCTCCCTCCTCCTCCTCCGCCTCCTTGAAAGCCATGCGCTTGTTGCGGCCCCACGAGACGTTCGGCATCTTGCCCACGGGAGGCATTGGGGCAGGGAAACTTCTGAAGACCGAACTATACCGGGCGGAGAAACTTCAAAATACCGAAGTACACGAAGGGATCAGGAATTTTTACAGAATCGGCGGATGGGATCAGCACTGAACCAGCAGAGCTAGGGTTTGTGAATCAAAAGATCCAAAGAAGAAAACTCAACAGGCAGGAGTGGGTGATTCGCCCGAGAAGAACGGGGTGGATTATTTCAGAGAGCGAAACATTGCATTAGGTCCCACCGGTTTTTGCGGACTAACAAGGTTCCTTATCCTTTCAGGGCTAGGGTTTCCTGGGGCATTTATATGTATACCATTCCTTTCCTTTATTTCAACATATCAAAAGTTTTATATTTATACCCATAAATTTCTGTTATCACATAAAAATATCAATATTTTTTAAGTTTAGAAAAATAAAATAACATGTTTGATGTGTGCTAGAAAATTCGCGGTAGTAGAGTAAATGATTATCGTCTTAGCGTTGTACGAAAATTCAAACACATAAAGATGAAAAATAAGTAAGCGATGACGACTCCAGAAGTTTTTACGTGGAAAACTCGTAAAGGGAAAAACCACGACGTCTGGCCCAGTTTAGGTAATCCACTATTGATTAATGATTACAGAAATCCCTTGTCCCACAGACGGGAAATGGTAGTTATATTTTTCAGATTATAACGTCAACTGACGGAGTTTGGTTAGTGGTGATTGAAGATGATTAGAGGAGGTTCACTGTGATTGAGGTCGACAGTGACGGAGGTCGACGGCGACGGATCTCGACGGAGGTCGACGAAGGTTGGTGGTAGTCGACGGTAGTCGACGGAGGTTAACGGTAGTCGACGGCGGTCGGCGGTGGTGTCAAGCAGGAGATTCTTCTCAAGGCTTCAGACTCTCTTCAGGCTTCCCCTCTCTAGGCTTCCCCTCTCTCTCATGTGAGGGTTGGGGGTCTATTTATAGTGTTTTGGGTGCAATTAATGCAGTCATTTTGATCGGACGGTCCAGAGGATTTCCCTCAATCATATAATATTTTTGGGGCATTTGATGGTCTTAACGATATCGGAATTGAGCGATGTTGGGCTCGTTGGATTCGCCTTGTCGAGACGCTCGATTCGAGTATAGGCTTACTAGTGTCATCATTTGTTTGAGCTTCCAAATGTGTCTGGAAATCATCCAATAATGGGTTAATGACTTGATCTGAGCTTGATTTGACTCGGATTGAACTAGTTTTTATATCATTAGGTTTGTCTCATCGAGCTGGTCAGTTTGGCTATAAGTTTGCTGAAATCGAAACTCTGGATGTCTTTTTATCAAGATTTGAATGTTTCTTATTCAAAATGTTGCATCGAGATTCGTGTCATGCCTCAAGATTTGTACTGGACGATGATAATTTGTTGGTAGCGTATCAGTTGCACCCCATTTTTGGGCGAGATCGATTTTATCGTCCAAAAATAATAAGATTCAAAACATCCTTTTTTTTTAGAACAAAAGAAAACGAAAATGCCAAAAAGATAAATTTGAAAAGTTTTTATTTATTTATTTACTTACTTTTTTTAAAAGGAATTTGAAAAGTTTTTTTTTTAATTAATGCTTGCACTCCGTTTTAGTCTTTTTAATAAAGTCATTTAATGACAAGGCTCTTTTTAAGCCTATAAATACCCCTAAAGGAGGGGGGTAGAATTGCCACGGTACGTTGCAGCGGAGCCGGGACGCGATGTCGTGGCAGGGCGTCGTCAGAGGCGCGGCGCGGCGCGGTGTGGCGATACGCCGTTGCAACGAGTCGCGGTGGAGTGTTGTCGTGGCGCATTGAGGCGGAGTGTTGCGGCGAAGTGTTGCGGTGGCGCAATGCGTTGCGGTGGCGCAAGGCGTTGCGGTGGCGCAATGCGTTGCGGCGACACATTGTGGCGGAGCGTCGTCGTGGTGCATCGCGGCAGAGTGTTGTGGTGGCGCGTTACAGTGGCGCAATGTGTTGCGGCGACACGTCGTTGTAGCGCGTCGTGGAGGAGCGTCATTGTAGCGCATTTGTGGCAAAGTGTTGCGGTGACGCGTTACAGTGGCGCAATGCGTTGCGGCGACAAGTCGTTGCGGCGCGTCGTGGCTGAGCATCGTTGTGGCACATTGCCGCAGAGTGTTGTGGTGACACGTCGCGGTAGCGCAATGCGGTGCGGTGACACGTCATTGAGGCGCGTTGCGGGCGGAGCGTCGTCGTGGCGCATTGCGGCGGAGTGTTGCGGTGGCGCATTGCGGCGGAGTGTTGCGGCGACGCATCGCGGTAGCGCAATGCGTTGCGATGACACGTCGTTGAAGCACGTCGCGGCGGAGCATCGTCGTGGCGTATTGCGGCGGAGTGTTGCGGCGATGCGTTGCGCTGGCGCAATGCATTACGACGACACGTTGCTACGGCGTCGTGGTGGAGCATCGTCGTGGTGCATCACGGCAGTCTGTTGCAATGGCGCGTTTTAGTGGCATAATGCGTGATGCGTTGCGGTGACACATCATTGCGGTGCGTCGTGATGGGGCGTTGCGGCTGGTCTTTGTTGCGACGTGTTGCCGCTGAGTGTTGTATATCAGCGGTGCATCACGATGATGCAGCGTGGCGACGAGTTGTGGCGGGGCGATGCATTGCAGTGACGTGTTGCCAATGTCCAAGAAGTTCATGATCATGTACCCGATGAATGGTAAAATAGGTTTATTAAAGAAGAAATCATCTTGTATTATTATTATTTTTTAACGATATTATTGAAACTTGTTTTCCTTTTATTTCACAATGGATATAAGATATCTTAAAAGTTCAAATACATGAAAAGTTATTGTTAGGATAAATCATTTGCGACCTTTGACTTGGCTAAGGTTATGCATCAGAGTATTATTCAATGATGTTAACCTATATGGGAGGAGTTGATGTAAGTCTGTTAAAGACTTATTAACACATCCAAGGTTGTTTGTTAGAGCATTGCTCACTTGCGAACATGTGTGGAAGGGATTAGGTGTAGCCCACCAAGGACTGTTAACCTTTCCTGAGTTGTTTACTGAAGTAAAAACTTGACGATGTTAACCCACATAGAAAAGGTTAGATCAAATCCCATTGGGATCGATCAGGCTCTGACTAAGATACAACCGAAGTTGTGCATTTCTCGGGTCGAGAGCATAAAATAACTCATGAATGAGCCGTTACACTTTTTAAAGATATTCTTTTTTGTAAAAGAAAACAAGTAAATAATTAATAAGTCTGAGATATATTGATATTGTACGCAAGACGACACTAACATACATAGATTATATGAATGGTGTGTTACTGGTAGTACTTGCGAAGTTTTTCAGCATTCCAAGTCCGGGGCAAGATTTTCTCATTTGAATCTTTGAGTTTGAAGGTTCCAGGCTTGATCATGGTGATGCGATGTGACTTTAAATATGCTTTAAAATACAAGAATTTGATATCACTTTTTAGAATATTTAATTTCCAGCAAATGGCTTCAAAAATTTGATATGCGAGGTTTACTTCTATAATTTTATATTTAGATTTTATTATCGTAAAAGTCACAATTTTAAACGCAAGTACACGTATCGTTCAAGTAATACAGAGCTCTAGTGAAGTTCTAGTTATCAATCCCAGTGAAATAAAAAGTAAGAGATATAAGTAATATTTTGAAATTTTCGAAAGTAATTTATATATACTCTTTTTTTATATATATTCAAATTTAATTAACTAATAATTTTTACTAAAAGAAAGTAAGCAATAAGAAGAAAAGTAAAGTAAGCAGTAATTAAAATTCAATGCAATTATAAAAACGACTTTCTCCATTTTCAACTAATTCAAGAATTATAGATTAATTATCTTTTGTAGGGAATTAGAATTATGGTATTGTGTTAGATAGAAGCATTCTTATTCTTTACCCTTTAGTGGTGCAAAGAACATTGACTAATCTATAGTTAGGCTCAGGATGTTTTATTAGTAGAATGGGTTAATCTAGACTCACACTACTAGATGTCCAAGGGTGGCTATGGTCGGCCCTACTGACCGCGAATTTATATATTAAGCAAGAATTTATGAAGTTGAATTTATATATTTAGAATGATTTAGTAAAGTCACAAATTCAACGCAAGTATATGTATCATATTAAGTAATACATGGCTCTAATGGAATCCTGGCTATCGATCCCACAGGGAGGTGAACGTCCTTTAAATCAGATAACATAAAGACTAAAATCCAATACCCAATGTAACAATTACTTAAGTGTAGTACCACTAGTTAATGCAAAGTATAATAAAACTACTACAATTACTTCTAATTACTGAACTATTTTAACTAACAAAACACTAACTTATATGATTTATAAGATACTTCTATATGAAAAGTGTATTTCTTCCTACATAAAGATTATTATGTGTGGATGATGAAGAATGATAATTATTTCTGTTGTGCCAAATAGGAGCATATTTGGTTCTTTACCTTTAAAAAGAGTAATTTCCTCTTCCAAGCAGGTAAAGAACATTTCCATGTCTTAAGTTTAGTTACTAAATCTAAGGCTGGGGTCGAGGATACCGGCTCACTTCTCGAGGCTCCCACTCACCCTTCACCCGAAGGCTAACCATAGGCTTTAGTTATCAATCTTAAGACCAAATTGGGGATCTCATTCTGTCACCATGAAACCTCCAATTTGAAGTCCATCAAAACTCATTTCCCTATTTATTTGCACTTAATCCCCATGAACTACGCAATTCATTCACTGACATTAAATGGTTTCTTCATTCTTTGTCAGAGAACATTCTCAATTCTTTTGGAATTAATGTTCCTTAACATGTTTTAACAATTCAATCGGGGCCGGATTGAAAAGTAAATTAAGTTCCAAATTAAAGAAACATCAAAACTTTTATAACACTTAAAGGGCACATCATTTTCACATCACCACATCATAATTATCACGCAAGAAGAAAGGCAAGGAGACTACTCACTAACCATGGAGAAGATATAAAAACACATGGATTTTATATATAAAAGAAGAGACATACAAACCACAAAAGTAAATACAACTAATCTCTTTCTTCCCAAGCAAATTCCTTCAAAGTCCCCTCGATTCCTTTCGCAACACTCGATTCTCTCCTCGGAACAAAGATGAAGAGGCAATCTCTCACATTACTCCCTCTTCTACCCTCCTCAGAGAAGAATCTCTCTTAAAAATCACATACCCTAACTCTCTCTCACACTTTCCTCACACTCTCTACGCAATTCTTCTCTTCCTCCTCTCTATTTTCGTCTGATACTTAATTTAATGTTAGAATGAATTCCCCAAGAGTTTCTTCAAGCACTTCTCAAAAATCTGCCAAAACTTTTGAATTCGGCGAATCGACATCGAGGCCGGCGGCGCCTCATCGTGCCACTCAATTTCGAGTCTCGGGAATGAGCGCCCAAGTGGCGGCCCATGGGATACCGGTGCCGGCTGGCACCGGGTCGCTTTTCCTCCAAATTGCTCCATTTTTCTACAAATTCGTTTCTTGCATCTTTTCACTCCAATCACCTATAATCATCATACCGCAAATGTAAATCATGAAAAATACCTTCCTTTAAAGTGCAATATCACCAAATAATAAAACATAGCCAAAAGAGTATATATTTTTGGTGCATCAAAATCCCCCCAAACTTAAACTATTACTTGTCCTCAAGTAATCCTTTTACTACATAAAAATATAACTCTAGGCAATGTACTTTTCAATTGTAAGAGACCAAAATTTTTCATTCAAAAGAATATGTTTAGATTTTCTAAAAAGTTTAGCAACTCGTGTCAACACATATGATAAGAATATTCAAGACTTCTACCAAATAGTTCTAAATTTTCTATTTATTTCAAGATGAACCATAATTTGTTATATTAAGAGTGTTTAGAAGAACTATGTGAAAAAAGAGTTCTATGCAAACTTTATTAGAATGTAGGTTAGTACCTTAAACATAAATCTCTAAATGAAATCAAGCTCTCCCTTTAAGGTGATTCAAGTGAAGCCAATTTTTATTAGGCATCTCCTCAAGCCTCATAACATTTTTTTTTCTTTTCTTTTCTTTTCTTTTTCTTTTTCTTTTTTCTTTTCTTTTCTTTTTCCGAGGATTACTATATCTCTGGATAGCCTTTAATGATTTTGAACTTCACTCTCTCTTTATAAAGTTCAACCTAAGTCATTCTTTACTTTATACAGCACAAGTTTTATTATTCATCATAAAGTTACAATCTCTTCTTAACACACAATGCTTTAAATCCCTTAACATTTCAAAAAATACAATTTTCTTTACTTTAAATAGTCGACTATAATCAAATCCTTTCATACCAAATATCTTACTTCTATAAAATTAACTTTTATCACTAAAAGTTTTCATTCTTTCCTTCCATAATATTCAACTCAAAATGAAAAGTTTTAGTTATCTTATAACGAGGTTCAATTATCAAAAGTTATGCTAATAATTTTTATAAATATAATAATCGAGAACAATTAAAAGTTTAGCATTTCTCTACCCTCCCCCAAAACTTACATTTTTCAACAAATTCAAATAGTCGAGAGTAAAAGAAAACTAACCTTTTTATGTACCTATCTTTGAAATCTTCATAATTTACCCGGTATTAATCAAAATTTCTACTAGCATGAAACAATTAGTAACATGATACAATAATTTAAATATTTGTAATGGGTAAAGAGAAAACATACATTTAAACAACTAAATATCCAACAGAACACTATAACATAAAGCAAATTATCACACCACATAACATTACAACTAACAATTAACATGAAAAGTAAATGACACTACATCACACAAAGATAACACAAAGATTACACATTACATAAAAAGTAAGTATCCACTACATCACATCAAGACAACATAATAGACTAAAAACAACAAAAATAAAACAAACAAACTATCTACTCGCCCATCACTGTGGATCGCCAGCAGGGTCATCAATAGGTCAAAAGGTCTGTGCTCCGTACTTGCATAACTAGGACATATAGGAAATGTCACATCGGACTCCCCTCATAAATCTGACTCGAGCATCATAATAAGCCATATCAAACTCAACTCTTCTCTCAGAAATAGTCTTCATTCACATCACTCCGGGCCTCAAATACATCCATCGTATGATGCATCCTATCCATACTATCACTCGCAATCTCAATCATTGCTGATATCGCATGTAGCCTGCCTGGCATTAACATCATGCTCGTAATAGAATATCATCGCATCTTCACTTCCTCTCGCACCCACGAGCTTCATAAGTACCTGATAATGGTCTTTGTAAAATCGGCCTCAAAGGTATTGCCACTTCCTCGTAACTACTATACCCACTCCCGCATCGAACACAAAGAGCATGAATCAGAAGGTGATGTCCTAATCCACCAAAGGGGTTTCTCCTTCGCAATAGAAAGAATGCTCTTAAAAATAATGGCTCCAATATTAATTCCTTCGCTTCCGGATGCAATAATTTAAAATAACAGATCCCTAGTAACTTCACCGTGATGATAAGAAGGCAATAAGCCTTGCGAAATGAAATAATGTCATGCTTAGAAGCAACATTTAGCAAAGGAAGAAGTTAATCATCCGTCTCCGATTCATCTTCCATTCCCTCTTCCATCACGCCGATACGTGATTACACTCATTAAATTCTTCGCTAGTATCAAAATTCTCAAATTCACAAACAAAAGGTTCTCAAATTTGATAAATGTACTGATATGCGGGTGAACTCAACCGCTTTTCCTCGATTAACACATATCATTTCAGACCATACTGCCACTGAAACCCTGATCATTTCCAAAACAAAGATTAGCATAAAAGTACGAAATGTTCCCACTCGCTTCGGGAACAATCGTTCTATAGATCCACCAAGATTTTCAAACGCTCGATCCCGAATACACTTCTTGTTTCAGAATCGAGAGTCAAGCGAAACCGAGCTTAATATTAACAAATCTTTCATCGTTCCAATCAAATTTTTGCTTCCCCACGTTCTAGAGCCATGTGAATTTCTAGAAAAATCAAAATTTGCCAATAAATTCCAAATCCACAATGTATTAACTCCAAGCATTAATCTATTCAAGTAAGAACAAATTCTACCATAGCGAAACTTCACTTTTCTCAAAAATCTCCAAAAATATCATCCAACAATGTGAGAGTTTCACATGAGAAATCCAAAATTAGGTTAAAGTAAAGCTCTTACCAAGAGAAGTGCGTATCCGGCCTTTAAATCCTCGAAATCCTCTCTAATCCGAGATCTAACAAGCCCTAAATCTTCAAAATCGCGAATACGGAGGTGGGGAGATGAAAGAAATAGCGAAAAAATGGGTCCCAAAGGCTTTCATGAATTTTTAAGGGTCCCGGCTATTTTCGGTGTTTGGCTACGGGGCGCTCTATTCAAATAATAAATTTCGTTTTCCGGATTTGGGCGCTACTGCGCCGGCCCAAAAATCGGCTTGATTCAAAAATTTTCGTCGCAATTCAATAATTTCAACTCTCCGTATCTTGACAACACATCAACAAGTACCTATTTTTATCTCATAATACATTAAACAACATCAATTTACACAAACAACACATCACATTACTTTCATATATATAAAATCCACGATACAACGATTACACACATATCTTCATCAAATATAAGTAACACTTCCTTAGGATCCCTAGTGTTGCAAGTACACTACGATAACCTACCACTAAGTCCTAAGTACACACAAGAAATCAAAGCAAAGTCCAAACACACCCTATTAAACAAAGCAAAGCAAACAACATGCTAATCAAAGCAAACACTTATAAACATAACAAAGCAGCATATAGAATCTACTAATTAATTTCTCATCGGCCTCAAGTCTCATCCCTCTAATGCCTCCCCATTGATCGATGACGAACAAACATTATTGTAGACGCACGACATGGGAATTCATCGATGAATCTTCGCCCACCACAAAGATTCTTCTTCAACAAGATTAACCAAACCCAACTCAATTAGACCAATATGATTAAATTGCTCTTTCATCCTTCAATCAATGTGATCAACAAATCAGAAATATTATTAATTCATAATATTTTGTACCTCATTTTCCAACTTCTTTTATCTTCTTCATTATCACCCTCAACTTCTGCACAAGAAGGCCGAATAAGCCAGAACACCAAGGCTTCATCAGCAAGCACATCCATGTCTCCTTCATCACCCACCACACGGTAGTCATAAAGACTGGGATCAATAGTTCCGTAGAAGAACTTTTTCCAACTCTACATGGCACTCGTGATATTACATACCGTAAATATGGTTGAATGGGTGTCCAAGCCCATATTTAGATCCATGCACAATCAATCCCAATACATTTAGTAATGATTGATCCAATATCCACCGGTCTTCCAGTTTGTGGCGTGCAACTTAATAGCACTTTCCTTCGTCACCTTACTTATCTTCATGGTAGAATTAATTACCAAATAAAGTAATGCCAACGTTTTCTGACACCGATTCAAGGATGAAGAAGAGAAACTGACATATCCATTATCCCTTACTTCCCATTCTTCATTCTCATCCGTCAAATAACGATAGATGTCGTCTGAGTCATTGCTCGGGTTGTATCAAAATTTGCATGACAAATGGCACACTTTCTATCATGAAGAGATCATTTATCCCCAGAGGAATGATACATTCCCTCCTCGCACAAAAACACATCCTCGATTGATCTATGCGCATTTGCATAAAATTCTTTCACAACCGGAACAACCAGACTGCGATGTAGTGTAGCATAACACTTCCAAACGTCTTTGCTTCACTATCTCTTCAACTTCGTAATGACTTCCAAACTCGATTCACAAAGCCTCTTCTCGATAATCCTTCTCTTCATCACTTTATGGAATAAACGGTTGCACCTCGAAACTAACGAACTTCCGTCGATTGTAGATGCGAGATTCAGGGAGTTCAATGAAGTGGGAATCCATGGGATGCGACCAGGAAAGGGAGTTTTTTTTCCTCAGGCTATGGATTTAAATGGAGTTTCGTGGTGTTTTAAGGAAGGAAAATCCCGCTCAAAACCGCCAAAAATCGATTTTAACACGTAAACCGTCACCCATAATTTGCTTGCGCTCAAACTAGAAATTCGGCTATTATAAAAGAATAGAAAGCGACAAGGCCAAAGGGGTAAAAATTTCACCAACTCGCTCGTTCCGAAATACTTCATTTTCACAATACGATCTAATATATTTTTAATTTTTAACTTATTTAGGGGTAATTAGGATTCTTTAATATTAAACTAAAAGTACAAACAACAATAAGCAAGCAAACTCAACACACAAATACACATGGGTTGCCTCCCACAAAGCGCTTGGTTTAACGTCGTCACTCGACAAACCATTCGCTAATACATATGATGAGACTTAGCAATAAAACCTCTTTGAAATCGTGTAAAACCTCCAAAGTAAGGTTTTAAACGATGCTCATTAACCTTGAAAATATTTCCCGCTTTAGGATCCTCAATATCAACAATTTCCTCCAAAGAATGAACTTTTCTACAAGAAGGTCCATCCTTATCCGGACTTAAGCCTTTTAAATAATTTCAATCTTTTCGTATTATATAATAAAACTTTTGTCCCACCAAATCATTTTTTCAATATCTTCTGATCATGCCACAATTTCATTTCTTTTCTCTTTATAAATCCTGTCGTTATGATATGATTCATTTCTAACTTCTTCCAACTCATTTAATTGCATAAATCTTTATTCTCCCGCATTTCTCAAATTAAAATTCAACTCTAATCGCCCAATATGCTTTATGCTCCAATTTAACTGCAAATGGCAAGTTTGCCAACATTAATCTATAAGATATTCACTAAGGGTCTTAAAAGCAGTCCTATAAGCCCATAATGCGGTGTCTAATCTAGCAGACGATTCTAATTTATGAATATTCACCGTTTTCTCCAAAATTCTTTAATTTTTTGATTCGATACTTCCGCAACCACTAGTCTGGGGATGATAAGCAAGAGAGATTCTATGAATAATGTTATTTTCCTGCTTAATCTCTTAATTTTGATTGTTTCGAAATGGGATCCACCATCGCTATAATCACTCTCGGCATTCCATATCTTGTAAAATATACTTTTCTTTAAAAATTTAGAAACACTCCGAGCATCACATCTTGGTAAAGCAACAGCTTCAACCATTTCGAAACATAATCAAGCACACAATATATATAAATTTCCAAATGAAGGTGCAAAGGGTCCCATAAAATCAAATCCCCATACATCAAAAATTTCAACTTCCACCAAAACAATAATCTTCAGAGACTATGTTTTCTCTCTCTAGAAATATTACCTACTCTTCATTGGATCACACAAACTTAATGCTATTTATAAACATCAAGAAAAAGAGTGGGCCCATAAACTAAGATTGTAAAAATTATAATCTATTTTTATCAACACTGAAAATGATCTCCAAATTCAGACCATGGACATCTTCGAATGATCGATTAATTTCTTCATGTGTGGCACACATCTTCTAATAATCGATCCTTACACTGCTTATATAAATATGGCTCAACCCAAAAATAAAATTTAGCATCATATTTAAACTTTTTTGTTTTAGCCTGTTAAATCTGATGAGATAATATCACTTACAATATAATTCACAATATCGCATACTAAGGCAAATTCTTTTCCATAAGAATATACAATTGTTCATCGAGAAAGTTTCGTAACTTCCTTCTCAAATTCAGAAAATTTATCATATTCTATTCTTGACAAATGGATCGCAATTTGATTACCCTTTCCTATCAACTATCTTAAAATTAAATTCTTGCAAAAGGAGTATCCATCTAATCAATCTAGGTTTAGCATTAAATACTTCGATACTAAATGATCAAATATGCACTATACTTTTAGTTCTAATTAAATAAGGTCTAAACTTATCGAAAGCAAATACTATAGCTAATAAATCCTTTTTCAAATAGTGGTATAATTAATTTGAGCATCATTAATGGGTTTTACTAGCATAGTAAACGACTTTAATTTTATCATACATTTGCCCCAACGCAACTCCAATAACATAATCACTAGCATCACACATTAATTCAAAGGGTTTCTTCAATCGAAACAATTATAGGAGCAGTGATTAATTATTCTTTAAGTAATTCAAAAGCACACAAACATTCATCATTAAAATCAAACTTCCTATCATTTTCAGGAAGTTGGCACAAAGGTTTATAATTTTAGAAAAATTTTTAATATAACGCCCGTAAAAACTAAAGATGTCCTAAGAAACTCCGCACCTCTCTCAAAGAGGGTGGTGGTAATCTCTCAATTACTCAAATTTTAGTAGGTCGACTTCCATACCAAATTCAGAAATTTTATGCCCAATCACTATTCCTCCGCAACCATAAATTGACACTTTCCTGGCCGTAACTAAATTTGTTTTCTGCCAAAGTTCCAAACCGTTTCTCCAACTATCATTATTGTCCGTCCGTTACTTCTCACCATGCCACTATTATTTTCCACTTATTTGCTTTATTCTAGTATAACCATGGCCGGTAAGGCAAAAGAAATTGGTACACCGTACCGGAAAAGGACATCAAATTGATTTTTTGCAACCTCTCGTTTAAAAGAAATACACGCGTAATAACACCCACAACGTTTTTCACTAAAAAGCTTGCGTAATATCATTAAAGCATTTTAAAGACGCTACTTAGCGGGCTCACACAAGATACAATTGAAGAACAACAGGATCGCCGAAAGATTGAAAATTTGGAAGGATTTGAAAGGTGGTTCGATGGTCAGTTAGAACCCGTGAAGCGCACCATTGATGCTTCGGAGGACCGTGGGCAAAGCATCTTGCGGTAAGTATTCTTTCATTTATTAAGGTTTGAGTCGAATCATTCCATTTCAATATTTATTGAATTGTTAATTTTGTTCTCATGTGGTGCCTGCAAGAAGAAATACAAAATATGTGACTCGAACCCGATTTCGAAGAGAAATTACTCATGTTCGAGGGTGTCGTTGCCGTAGGAAGTATGCATGTGTTCCCGCCGAGATCGGATTTGGTGATGGGCTACGTATCAATGCTGTTGTCAGCTTGTCGCATGATTCACCAAAGACTCCACAACCCAAGTCCCACCGAGATCCACTCAACAAACCGCTCAAACCCTACCCCTATATTAACAAGAGGAAAAGAGTGGAGCTCCTTCTATCGAAACCGGATATCATGCCCTCGATGGATTCTTCTCTCGAAGATGCTCCACATAAAGTGCAGAAATCCTCAATTAACGAGGTTGTTGCAATTTTAGAGCAAGGATTAAGATATCGCGTAGGATGACAAATTTTACTACTTTGCCGCGGAGTCGTCTGAGGATTCAAGAGAGAGAGATTTCTTCATAGCTATTGAGCAAAAATGAAGGGTGTCGTATCTACGACATTTATTTTTATCGGAGGAACAAGTGATTGGAGTTTCTTTATTTTTCCTATATGCTTATTCGAACAATAGATGATGACGCAAAGTGGTTGTTGAAACAATTGTTTGGAGTTTCTTTAGTTTTCCTATATGCTTATTCGAACTTTATGATGAGATACGTTGGTTCTTTCCCACTGATGAGATACAGTGGTTCTTTCCAAATAAATATCAAGTCTTTCCCACTAATCGGTTGACCCGTTGAGCTAGGTTCGGCCGTCCGACGTTCCAGCCTCTCGGCCAGCTGGCGCGGCCGGCCGACCCGCGGTTCTAGCCCCCCCTTCATTTGCCCGACCGGTCTAACAAACGGCCCATAAAAAATAATTTTATTATGTGATGAGTACAAGATTCGAACTCGTGACCTCCATTACATAACCCAAAAAGTCTTTCCTAATCGAGCTGTGCTCGGTTTCACCGCAAATTAAGGCTTTACTTTTATATAATAAATACGATATTCATTTAACACACAGTGTATATATAAATATAAACACAAACGCATACACATATATATACATAAAAAATAAAAATACTTCGAATTCTAGTATTTCTTATGTCATTTCGCAAATAAGCGGGCAACTGATACACCACCAACAAATTTCATCATCCCAAGACGAATCTCGACGTAATCTTTCGAGCAAGAATATTTAAATATTGATGAAAAAAGTCATCCGCAGCTCCGACCCGCAAACTTATAGTCAAACTAACCGGCTCAATGAGACGGGCCTAATGATATAAAAATTAAAACCAATCCGAGTCAAATCAAGCCCGGATCGTTCATTAAACCACTTTTAGAAGTTTTCGTACATATCGGAAGGTCAAATGGATGCCGATACCAGTTCATACTCGACCGAGCGTCTCGACAAGACGAATCCAACAAGCCCAAGATCACTCAATTTCGACATCGTTATGGTCATTAAATGCCCCTAAACACCGTCTGATCGAGGGAAGCCTTCTGAACCGTCCGATCGAAACGATCGCATTAACTGCACCTGTAATCATACAACAGACTCCTAACTCTCAGCACATGAGAGGGGGGACAAAGGAGAGAGTCCTAAGCCCTCGAAGAAGAAGCGCCCGCATCATCGCCGACCGCCGTCAATCACCGCCGAGTCGTCGACCACCGCTGATCGTCGGGACCCCCGCCGATCGGCCGTGGACCAGGTCGATTATCGTCAACTACCATCATCCATATACCGTCACGACGTTATAATCTACATCATATAATTACCCTTTTTCCGTCGCTGGGACGCAGGATTTTTGTAACGCGAATCAATAAATGCCACATTTTTGCAACTCAGCTCCATTATCCATATACCGCCAACACGTTATAATCTACATCATATAATTACCCTTTTCCGTCTCGTGACGCAGGGATTTCGTAAACGCCAATCAATAAAGTGGGATTTGCAATCGGTCCAGGCCCCGTGGTTTTTCCCTTTAAGGGTTTTCCCACGTAAAACTTCTCGAGTCACCGTTGTTCCCTTTTCATTTGTGTGCGTGTCAATTCTCGTACAACGCAGCACGATAATTTGTTACTCTACCGCCACAAATTTTCTAGCACGCATCAATTATATATATATATATATATATATATATATATATATATATATATATATATATATATATATATATATATAAAGTTATGTAAATACCTTTGAATTGTGTGATATATTTGTAAATCTTCCAAATAAATTCTACAAACTTAGTCTTGGTATACTATTATTAATAAAGGCTCTCTGCTTCCCACAAAAAGTCTGAAAATCTCTGCTGAGGAGAATGGTGTGTTGAATCCATTATGGCATGTGATGAGGAAGATCTCAAAGAAGCCATAATTGTAGAGCTTACTGGGGAAGAAGGGTGGATAATAATAGCTTAGGTTGGCAAGTAGATCTGAGATAATAGGTTTCATAACAATTGAACTATTATTCTGCATCACAGGTTGATGATGTTTGTTGAGGAACTGTTGATGTTGAAGTGCTTCCAGCTTGTTCCAGCTCCTATTTGCAAATTGATTGCGGTGAATATTTATTTGTGTTGAAGAGAATGTGGATTAAAATTATTTGTACATTTTTTTAAAATATTTTTACAAACTAATTGAGGCATTCATGAGATATGTTAAACTCTATTTTAATTTTCAATATTATGAGAGATACATATAACTCAGAATAGATTTTCAACCCTCCTTAGAGGCCTTTGTGTCGCATTCCGTAATTTATAAAATGTCCAAGTTCATGGTTTGGTAGTTCTTACTCCAATTGACTCGGATAATGAGATATTGTCCCATCGAAAACTACTTTTTCAAATCTACCCGGAAAATTCAGATGGAAGATCATAGCTCATCAAAGAAGCAAAGCTAAATATTATAGGGCCAAATTCACCATTCAAGTCCAAATCTAATAATCTAAATAAATTCCCCCGACGATATAAATCATATATGACTTTAAGCATTAAATGTGCTTGAAATCTATGTTTCAAATACGGATACCGAATCTACCCTCTGATAAAAAAATAAAAAGTTGAGATGCAGCTATCTCGAAAGTCTCGAAACCATTCAAGAACACTTCAGTGATTATTTTTCTATCTGGAAGAATTTTATTGTACGTCATTGACCTTTATTGTATAAATATTCACAAAAACCTATATATTTGAGGAAATGAGTATTAGCAAAAAGTTGAAGGAAAAAGCTTAAATGAAGAGATCAAATAGAAGGTTAAAAATGTTCGCATGACACTCTAAACATAGGCGATTCTAAACATCTACTCTCCTAATCTGGTCATCAGATGGTTGACATCTAAACCATCTAAGACAATTCTCTCTAAAATTGTTTGCCACTAGGGCCCAATGAAAACAAAAGATTTGTGTGTTGGGCATATCATTTTGCATTTAAATGAGCATTTACATGCTTAGCATACAATTTCAGGTATATACATATCTCAAATATAATCTTCAATATTTACACACAAAGGATTATTACATGCATGCTTTCCGAAATATTGTTATTTACAAGTCTAGCACCCATGTGTTATTTTTTCAGACTATCAAACCAATATATTAAATCGGTGTATGTTAATCAAACCAATGAGAATTTCACAAATATGAAATATGCTAGATGGGGTTTTATGATGATTCTTCCTATTTGCTTGAGAATTATCAAGGACAAGCCGCATAACCTAGATTTACATTAAACAAGATTTACAACTGGAGCAATTTGGATTTATCAAATCTAGTGTGGGATTTGTTAGACGGAGGAAGATAATGGAGTAAATCTGTCATGCACTAGGATTTAATAAATTTGGATTTACTACTGCAGAACAGATAGAACGCGAGGAAAAAAACTTACTTAACTATATTTTGATTTAACGAAGCTTTGATTAAATTTTAATTATTTTAATGTTTTTTCTGGATTACAAGATAAATCCATTGTTAAATCCTGGACATAGTATGCTACCTTACACTGCCAAAAAAGGATGAAAAGCAATGTTTAAAGTTATATGTCAATGGCCCTCAAAAATAATTTGTGCTCCAGATATCCAAATTTTACATTAAAAATTGAATCTTATGCGTGACAAACCTAATAGACGAGCCATAAACAAGTACCAATCAAATACATCATCTAAAACATAGAAAACCAAATCGAAAAATTAAATTTTCCCCAAATATAAAAATTGTACAAAAAAACTAACGGTTCAAATTAAACGTAAACATAGAGGAAGATTGGATTTGACATTACCTTCGATTTGATTGTAATAAATCGAGAAAATGCTGCTCCACGCAAAATGCGGTCAAAGGGCGGCGTGGAGTATCCGGAGATCGAGCTTGAGCGGGAAAATGAAATGAGAAATTTCAGTGTCAGTTCGTGTATAAAGGGCATTTTGGACTGCTTTCGAGATGCTCTTACTATCGATTTTAAATAACTTAACAACGGACGGCGAAAACTATTAGTTATTAACAACTAACCTCAATTAATATCACTCAAGAATCGTTTCTTGAATATTCTGATGACTTAAGTTTGGTGATTTATAAATTGGTATGAACCAACAAAATAAACTATTGGATATGAACAATAAACCATTGGAGACAACATTTACTAGAATCCTACAAACTAAACCGTCAAAAACGTTAGATTAAAACCGCTCGATAAGCTTTCAAAAATTAATCAAAAAATTTCGACGCCAAAATTGTTGTCGTTTGTTCCTATCGGTTATAGCATTTTTCTCTAATGCCGACAGCGTTGGACTATCAGTGATAATGTATGCCACGGTATACATAAGTAGATTCAATGGGTATTCAAGGTGTAATCCGGCTCTCGAATTAATCTTCTTCTCCATCTCCCTCAAGCGGAAAAGAGGGTCTATTTTTAGTCTTTGAGTAAGGTCATTTTCGTCTCGGTTAATTACTTCACAACCGTTTAACGTACTACCATATCGATCCACTTTTATCATATGATTTTTTGGAAGATTCGTAGAGATTTTTAACGACCTCAAAATCGATGATTTTTGGGTTCTCGATTCTATTTGTCAAGATGTTGAATTGACTATAAATACGTCAAATTTGTTTATTTCATCATTCAAATAAATCATCCAAAACTTCCAAATATATTTCAATAGCTTGATTGGGCTTCTGACCAAACTCCGGATTGACCCCACTTTGGTATGATGTGGTTTGTCTGCCATGACAAGCTTCGGGCCAATTTACAAACTCGTTTTCAAACGTGGCTCCGGATAATTTGAATTCAAATGTATCGTTAAAAAACGCAATGAGACTTCACAGGATAAAATTTGTTGATGATACGCCGCTTCTTTTTTTTTTATCTAACTAGTTTGCATATACATTATTTATATTATTTGTTTGCATTAAAGATTATTTATTATTTATTATGTATCTTATTAAATTGGTATAAAGTGTTTGAATAATAATTTAAAATTCATTCCATTGCTTAGTTATTTAGATTTTATTAAATAGTTGCTAATAATTTTATACAAAATTCTAAGCACTTATTCATATTTATAGCCTCTTTGATTAACTCCTTGAAATACTCTTCTAATTAAAATAGCAAATGGAGTATAAATCAAATACAATTATTAACAGCTTAACAAATCAAATTTGGAGTGAAAACTCGACTCGAGCACAATTTAAGCACCAACAACATATATTATGACCAAGCCAAGTCACTTCACTAATTACAACCAAAGGTTTAGCAATGAAATACGAAATAAAATATAAAAACAAAGACAAATATCAAAATCTGCCGTACAAAATAACTATATAATCACACACACAAACAAATATATATGTATAATAGATATATACGTATATATATTATGCAATATAAAAAAAAAGATACAAAGTGAGTTTGAGATCCACCCTGTGTTGTCCAAGATGGCGAATGAACCAAGAACTTTAAAGACCCTTTACAAATTCTATCTACCAAAGAGTCAACCAAATACACACACGACGAACCCAGAACTTTAAAGACCTGGCAAATTCTATCTACCAAAGAGTCAACCAGTTCACACACACACACACACACACACACACACACACACACACACACACACACACACACACACACACACACACACACACACACACACACACACACACACACACATATATATATTTTTGGGTGACTGATCGACACCGCCGATCAACCACCACAGGCCGAATCCATCGAGAGCGTCCTCTTCCATTCCTCAGGTGTTATTCATATCCTCCCGTAAGAAATAAGATTCGAACCCTTGATTCGAGAAACTTATGCCCAAAACCGTAACCAACGAGCCAAGACACATACACGCTCGCTTGCGCTTGCACGCGCGCGCGCACACACCATAAAAAATTCCGACAGCAAAGTTGAATTTTTATCCATAAATGATTCTCTAAAACACTTTCCAATACCTAAACATCTTAAACAACTCAATATATCTACCTTAACTAAAGATAAAGCGAACATTTTCATGCACAGCCAAGGTGGCTGGCAGATATATAAAATATAAAGTTCAGGTGTTAGATATGTAAATACGTAGAATTGAGAGATATGTATGTAAATCTTCCAAAAAGATTCTACAAACTGTGTCTTGGTACATCTTCATTAATAGGACTCTAAACCCCCCACAGCAGGTCTGATAACCGCTTCATGAGGAGAATTCTGTGCTGAATAAGCAAGCAAGTAAGGTATTGATGAGTGGAAGATCAGCAGGTTGAAGGAAGCCAAAACTGCAGAGCTTGCTGGAGAAGAAGGAGGATAATAACAGTTTAGGTTAGCAGGTGGATATGAGCTAATAGGTTCCATAACAGTTGAACTGTTATTCTGCATCACAAGTTGTTGCTGTTGTTCAGAGAGCTGAGGCGCCGTTGATGTTGAAGTGCCTCCATCTTGTTGCAGCTCCTGTTTACAATTTGAATGTGGTCAATATTTAGTTGTGTGATTAAAATTATTTCTTTTCTTTTTCTTTTTTGATAATAATATTTTCTTTAAAAGGTTATTATGAGTAGTGTAATCATATAGATAAATATTTTTTAAAGATGCATTTACATACATACCACCTAATTCTTATTTATTTACGCATCTACCATCTTACCTTTATATTTTACATGATCAGTCATATATAAAATGGCATATATGTAAAAATTAAAATTTATATGTAAAATATATAAAAACAGAAGAATTGATGGGTAAATTTAATTAAATCATTTTTTCTTCAAATTTTATTATGAAAATAGAGAGAAAAAGATACGAACTCCTTCAGGGACAATATCGAAGACGCTGGATCTTCTATTCCTCGCATTGTGAGCGCTGTGGCGAAGAAAATATTTTTGCGCGTGGCTTGCAACTTGTGTAGGAGTTCTTGTGAAAACATAATTACGAGCAATGCCACACCAGTCTCCTTTTCCCCAGCTTCTTCAGTCCAAGCAAGAACATTTTGTGCTCTTCTTCACTCCATTGCACAGCTGCAAAAACTTAACTTTTATGCAAAATGAAACAAAACAAATATATATGCAACTCAATTAAACCAACTCGTGAGTTAACTCGGACTACTCTCGAGTAGCAAACATGCCAAATTTGAACTAACTCCGACCTGATCATTAAAATTCAATAGTTTGAGTATAAAGTTGCTAAAATCTACAAAAATTATGTTTCGGCAGTTTGTATGTAGCTATTTCTTATTACTTCTAAGGGTGAAGCTGAGTTAAGCTGAGTTGTGATTAAATCCTGACACGGCTCGAGGAAAATTATTAATATATAATACACTTGACAAAATATTAGCATTCAATAGCTGGAGAACATAGTTGTTAAAAGTCTATAAAAAATTATATACAATTGATTGTATAAAATGATATTTTATTAGTTTGGAGGTGTAAATGAGTTAAACCGATTCACGAGTGGACTCGAACTCGAGAAATGATGCATACGGAGCACGCATGCAGTTAAGGTAGACATTCTACAATACTCTCATGTCGAGGCATGGGAGCGTATCGGTTATTACGCATTTACAGATTGATACGGACATTTGAGCAGAAGCAGAACGAGCCGAACACGAGCGAGTCCAAGCTCAGCTCGTGTTCGACTCGTTTTTATATTTCGAGCTCAAAAAGTATGCTCGTGTTCGGCTCGTTTGCTTAGCGAGCTGAACACGAGCTCGTTCACGAACAAAAGAACATTGGATAAATTTCTAATCATGTAACCATAAGATGTAAAGTTGGGACAAGATTTAAAATATATTGTTTATATTAAAACATCATTTGAATCCAATTTAATAATTTTTATTCTATTTGTTTAATTAATACTTTTAATCGATTATAAATCTTGTAGCCTTGTAGTCAATAAATTTTTTTTAAAAAAACTACCCGTCAATATATATATAGATATAAATGTATATATACATATATATAGAAATATATATATATATATATATATATATATATATAATTGATGAATAAGATTTCGAGTCAAAAACAGTTCTCGTAACACGAACAAACAAATCTTTTTCGTGTTTGGCTCGTTAACTTAGCGAACGAGCTGAACACTCGTTAACTTGGCCGAACGAGCTGAACACGAGCTTCTTGGTGTTGCAACACGAGTTGTTCACGAACAATGAGCCGTTTTGACAGCCCTATTGATAGGTTATTACAAGAGTACTCGATATCGAAGAGCCTGCGTGCGACCGTGTACGTGCTCCATATACAATAATTTCCCCTCGAACTCAGGTGGTGGAGCTTGCATGCTAAGTTAGAGCCCACTCGCATGCTTTTGTTAATATCTTATAAGTTTGGCAAATATTTACATTCAATAGTTTGAACTACAATGTTGTTAAATATCATTAAAAAAAATCGTATTTCAGCTGCTTATATACCTAAAAGTGTTATTTTATTACTTTTGAGGGTGCTTGTATGTTTTTAACCGACTAGTGAGTGAACTCGAGCTCGACTTGAGGTTCTTGCCAAATTGGAGCCAACTCTGATACCACTCTTAGTTTAAAATACAAATGTTTAATAATCTTAACAACATTAGTTTTCAATAATTTGAGTATAAATCTGTTGAATATCTGTAAAAAGTTATATTTGAGTTTTATGTGCAAATTAGTGCTTATTGTTTTTGTTTAATTTTTCTTTCTTTAATTATTTTTTTTAATTATTGTTTAGATATAAATTGATTTCTCACGAACTCTTAGAATTAAATCGAGTTTTATCCAGAAAATTTATCAAAATAGAAAAAACATTCAAAATTAAAAATTATTGACACAAATTTCAAAAAATTAAAAAGAAATAAAAAAGAACGCCATATTTAATCACGTTTTCTTTTCTTAAGAAATTATTCAAAGTATTTCATTCATTGATTCTAAATTTGTCTTGTTTTAAACTTCAAATTTAAAATTACGGTGCATTCAACAAAATTTTTTTCTTCTACATTCTAAATACACATGTTTTATTGATAAATTAGGAACACACCACACAGTTCTCTATCTTTTACGTATTTATCATCTAAATTTAATATTTATATTTATAACACTTCTATTATAAATTTAGATATGAAAAGTATAATTTCACTTTATATTGATACTGATAACAGTATTTTTACTTACGTTAAAGATTTGAGTGCTATGTAAATAATAATGAAAATTTTTTGTGTTAAATTGGTAAATACGTAAGAATTGTGCAGTATGTATGTAAAACTGCTCCTTTTTATTTTCTTAACTAACTTTTTCTTGAGGGCTGCGATATTTCGTAATTATTACTATTTTATTTGCACGAAGCAATCATCGTAAATTTTGATAGCTAGCAATGAGCGGCGTTATTCTCTTCTGAAAATCCAAACGATGTGATTTTTGAAAAAAATTTGGTTACGGTAAAGCGTATGCAAAGGCTGCGTACATCATCTAATAGAGGTCGCCACGTACGCATAACGTCCATGTAACCTATACGTAACTCCGAAAAATAAGGAGGTTACTACAAGGATAAAACACGAAATAATTTCCTCGTAACCTCCCATGTAATTAGAAAGCGTACGCTTTACGTACGCAAATTTTTCATGATTTTGACACATGGGTCAATTATAACCGTCTAAATTACAGGAAGAGCACTTTTTACTTATCAACTCCACAATTAAAACATGTTTCTTTTGACTTCTTAATAAAATATTTTAACAAAAATAGAATTGAGATTTTTATATTAATAACAATCACAATGTTAATACAAATCCCATAAATAGTATATTCTCATAGTATTTGAAAATTTATAATTTATAAATTAATAAGTCAAACAATAAAAAATATTTTTTTTCTAAATAGTAATTCAATGGATTTAAATATATAAAAAAACTCAACAAGGATTAAAAATAGCCAATAATAATTTCCTAAAAATGCTAAATTTCTTCTTTTATATTTATCGCACAATAACATTAATGTTTTAATGCTTAAAGTAATATTTTAAAATAAAAAAGCAATATTTAAAACAGGGAAGAAATTGGATTTAAATTACGGAAAGTTTAAATTAAAGAAATACAAATAGCACCATAAATAATTGTTTAAAAACTTAAAAATTCAAAAGATCTTCTTCTTTAACAAAATAATAAATCACTCTACTTTAATGATTTAAATAATCTTAATAATAATTTTAGCTGAATATTGTTTTCGCTCAAAACCTGCAGCAAAGAATTTATGCTTCTTTTATGATTTTTTCTTTACCCAATATTATATTCTTAAAAAAATATAAGAAAATTATATACAATTATACATACGAACAAATCATTATTTCTACAATTATTAATTGTATTTTTATATTAATTTTGTATGAAAATAAAAAAAAATCTCATATAAAACTAACTGTATAGTGTAAGCAAAACACGCAAAAAAAAAGCAGAACCTTTTTTTTGCGTTGTATGGCGGGAGGGGCAATGATCGGACGGCGTCAGTCTCGTCCCAAAGATCCGAACACCATGATTTTGACACGTGCGTGAATTATGACCGTCGAGATTACAATGAGAGCATTTTTCTCATCTTCTCAATTTCTCCGCGCTTCCTCTCCCTCTATCTCTACCTCTACTCTGCAACTCAAATAAATATGAAAGGGGCATTATATCATGTATATATAGAAGGGAGAAAAATCTGTTGTTTAAATTTTTATTTTCAAAAAATTTGAAAAGATTGCTATAAGTGTTTTTTTTTTATTATTATTATTTAGATAAATTGTAATTTGATTTTAGATTAAAAGATATATTTTCTTTTTTATTCAAAATCCCAAAAGGATGCAGTTCTCCATATTTAGATAATATTAATCCTGCTATATAATTATATGTATATAATATTTGAATTGGATTATTTCTTAAATCCGTATAAATTTTAATTTAGCAAAAGCTCAGAATAAAAAGGAAATTTCGAAAATTTAAATAGCCACCAATCAGAACCTTAATTAAATCTAATCAAGAATATATCACATCAAATTTGAATTATTTTATGTCATAACAATCTCTTATGAAGATGATTTTTGATATGTTCAAAATCGCTTTGATAATTCGGCGTATTTTTTATATTTTTAATTGGACGGATAGGATTTTTTTGGTTAAAAATATTTACACGAATTTTGATGGATTCTTAAAAAGTTAGTTTTTTATCACCAGATTTTTATGGACTCGAAATAGATTAGTATATTTCCCAATAATATTTTATTTTCAATTGTAAATTAATTAAAATAAAATGATTCCTAAGCTCGGTACGTACAAAATATTATTTGGTAACAAATTAGTTACTCTAAAATAGTTATTTAATTTTTTTTACGAATAATTTTGAATTACAAAGCTCTTAAACAATAATTAACATTAAGTATATGTTGAGTTAAATTTAATAAGTAAGCCAGCTCATCAATTGATCTTATCAATTTACTCAGTCAATATTAAAATTCAATATATAGAAAATTAACTGAAGAAATAAATGTTTATGTTAGATATGTAAATACAAAGAATTGAGTGGTACGCATGTAAATCTTCATATTACATTCTATTATTTTTAAGAGGCAAATTTAATGAATGGTAGCAGATTGTAATAATAAACTTCTAAAATTTAAATTAACTTTAACTTTAAAAAAAATGTGTAAAATAACGATCTCGACTCTGCAGGAGTTTGTTCGAAGGAAAGCCCCCGCCGCTTGCAGCCTGTATCATGTTAGTCCCTATTGTATTTAGACATATTTATTATCTTATTCCTTGGCATAATTTACCTTGTTCCTTTTGCATTTAAATAGTTGTAACTGTGATTTGAGAATTGAATTGAGTTTGTTTCTTTTCTCTTTTTCTCAGTATCTGAGCCTTTCTTTCTTCTCTCCTTCACTGCCTCCTTCCATTCCCAACACTTTACGTTGTGATCACCTAATTCCAACCCAGTTTTAAGTTCCTCATCACCCACATCAAGAACAACATTTCTACCTCCAAATGCCAAAATCACATCAAATGGGAGGCTTAAATGGTAAACAATTCAAAGCCAATGGGTATGAGGGCTTCTTGACTGGAAGTTGTTTTCCACCTTCCATGGTTCATGACTTTTCTGATGGTGAGGTTTGCTAATCTCGCTTCACTCACTGGATAACAATTGAGCAAAATCTTGTTGTTGCCCTCTTTTAATCATCTACCCTTCGGTTCTCCCTTATGTTCTTAGCCTCGATACATGTGCGGCCCTTTGGACTACTCTTGATCATCATCTTCAATTAACTAAGCAGTCACACATACTTCAAACAAGAATGAGCTCCACGATCTTAAGATGCAAGGAAAGGTCCTTCACACATCAAACATTGGGTTGACATGTCGGCTCCCCCACAAGGCATATCCACCTGTACCCCATAGTTTAATGATAAACCTAGTTGATTCTACCATAAACTTTCTCAAGACTTTTGGTTCACAATATAGTTTAAAAATTCACTTGGCTTAATGAAAAGTAAATTAAGTGTTGAAGGTTTATCAATATCACCATATATATTATTTAAAAGACTTGGCAATTCTATTTCCATCCATCCAACTTAATCATCAAAAAAAAGAGTAAAAGGTCTACTCAAGAACATGATAAAAACACCAAATACATTCATTAAAAAAAAAGAAAATCCACTATCCAATTGTTACAACCGAAATACATTAAAAAGAATACAAAGAGACTTAGCTTTCCCTCTTTGCAACGGCCAAAAGATGAATTATTCAACACTCTTCCCGAATTCCTAAGCTTCGCTCCCCGTAGAACTCGACTCGATATTTATGCTTACATTTTATATATGATTTTATACCGAAATCTCTTTCTTTATAACGACGCCAAAAATTTGATGTGATGCAAATAAGAGTTTTAATTAATATTATTATAAAATGGGATTCTACGCAAGTATACGTATCGTTATCAAGTAATGCAAAAACTTTTTTATTATGCTCCTAGGATATCGAACAATAATAAAGATAAAATGTTAAATATTCTTAACAAAGAAATCAAAATAACTTTTTACTTTTTGCTAAGGATCTTACTCAAACTAAAGATAATATTCTAAAGAAAAAAGTTCGATTCTTTTTGGTAATTTTTATAATTCAAATGAAAACAAACAACTACTTTAACTAGATATTCGTAAGATTAAAGCAATGCAAATAAAATATCTTTTTCCTTATTACGAATCAAGAATAAACATAAATTTTATCGTGGAAGTATCTAAAATGTGTTGTGCCAAATAAGCAATTATATTTTTTACCCTTACTAGAGATGCTATAAGAACATAGGTTAATCTAGTGTTTTATTAATCTTCAAGATGCTAGCAAAAAAGAAAGATACTAGCTCTCACTCTGCAGTTTTCTCTTCTCCCTCCACAGCTAGGGGCTAACATCACGTATCAAAATGTAAAATAACAAATCGAATCGGGGTCTTCACCACACTAAAAAGTCCTATAATTCTACCCATCAAAGTACATCTCCCTATTTATCGCAATGAATCATATGGACTACATTCTCACCCATATAATCTCATGTGATTCTTATCAATCATGGACTCGAAACAATACCATACCGGTTCTTACATGTTCTCACAACAAATATTAACACATCTTAATCGAATTAAAACAAGAAGTAAATGTAGAAGTGCAAGGTTTTAAATCATCACAACCTCTTCTAAAATCGATTTCCTATAATTCACACAACATCCTTCCATAACTTTATTACTTCATCATTTTAAGAAAAAAATAAAGAAACTACTCATAATTTATGGAGAAAATACAACAATAACTGATTTACAAGTAGAAATCATAGTGAAAATAAAAGAAGTTCAATTAAAAAACCGAATGTAACAACAAAGATACAGAATTATCTAAAATCCTCTCCACCAAGCTCTTGAAATTCCTTCGAAAACTTTATTTTTCTTACAATACCCTGTGAGGTTGGCGCCCAACTCTAAGGATTCAAAAATCTCACTTCTAATCCTAATACAACCATATTAAAGTAAGTAGAAATAGTTAGGTGGAGTGAAAGTTACTAAAACTCTCCTATACAATAAACATATACTACACACCCTCCAACAACAATCACTTTTCCGATATACAAGTCCTCATTTTAAAATTTTCCACTGTGTGCCTTCATATCTCTTTAAATTGTGTCAAGATTCAATGAATCCTCCAAGATATGCATCCATTCAAAAGTAATTTAATTTAATTTTCGTCTCAATAGATACACGGCCGTTCGAATCCAAGATGCCTCAAACAACCGTTCAAAATGATGCCAAAAATTAAATAACTCCTCTTTAGTAACTTCCGCGCGTAAGCGTCGAGGTCTCGTACTTAGCTGTGAGGCTTCTAGTGTGTAAGCTCCAGGTCCGAGCGCATATCCGCAGACTCCGGTGTGCGTAAGCGCAAGTCCGTGCTTAGCCGCCACATATCAATTTTGCAATATTTTCTTCATTTTTGCTCCAAATTTGGTTATTTTTCACTCATTTCATCACAATCAATTCAATTAATCATACCTGCAAGAAAAATACAAAATACCTTCCATTAAAGTGTAATATCATCAAAAGTTGGTATAAAATGTGTATAAAAATACTATATATTTTAGGTGTATCAAAATCTCTCAAACTTGAAATGTTACCTATCCTCAAGTGACACTTTAATTACATAAAAATCAAATAAGAAAATTAAGTGGATAATTTTCTTTAGAGTTTCTAAAATTTTTTTTCTAGAAATGTAGTAGTCCAATTTAGAAAAATTTTTAGTAAATGAGACAAAATTAAACTTTAGTAATCTCTTAAGTAAAGGTTTATGAAAAATATGAGTTCCTATCTTATTCGTAAATACTGCGTATTCTTTCAAAACATAGGGTTTAGGCATTTTATTTTCTTTACTTAAAAATCTTTACCAAAATAAGTATACTAACGACATTATATTCATAAGCTTCAAGATTTTCTCGAAGTCATATACTTTAGAAATATTCGTCCTAAACCAATTTTTATTAAACCCTTAATTTCTCAAACTTCTCCTTCCTTTTTAATTTATTTATTTATTTTATTTTTTTCTTTTCTTTCTTTTCATTTTTCTTTTTTTTAATAGACAAGGATTACTATATCCTGATAGATCTTATAATTTTGAATTCCAAATCTTCCTTTTCTAAAGCATAAGGTAGGTATATATCTTTACTTTAGAAATATAACAAAAGTTTTGAAAATTATTTCAATAAAAGAAACTTAAGTATTAAAAATAAAAGTCTCATTGTTCTATTTTCCAAAAATACAACTTTTCCTACTAAAGATAGGTTACAAAATATTTATCATTTCTTTACTAAGAAAGTTTTAACTTTAAAATTTTCATCCATACTATAGATTTTAACTAACTTCTCTTTACACATTTTCTATATTCAAAATTTTACTTCCTTAACATAACTTAATATACATAATTATTTTTCAATCAAAATCACCTTATTTCTAGCACATTCGAGAACAAATAAAATTTATGTTTTCAATATTGTTTTTTATTCCCCCAAACTTTAAAAATTATCGTTATGATAAAACATTTAAGCATAAAAGAAAAAGATACATGGGTAGGAATTGAAAAACTATAAGTATCATGCTTTAAAGAATTTTTATATCTTAAATATGCAAGTATAACAATTAAAAAAAGGAAGTGAAAACAACTAGATCAAATTTTAGCTTCACATTTTATATAAAATAAATTCAAAAGACTTCTAAAGTAGTCACGTAATAAAAGCAAATTCACACATACTTAAATAGAAATCTACAACAACAATGTATATGGTAGTAACCGAAAAGATTAAAACATGAATTTAGATAAGGGATTTTAATAGTGTTTAAATCTTCATACTAGTTTATGGAATAAGTTCTTCACACTAACAAACCAAATACACTACAAAAATGTTTTTTTAACACATTTACTACCACAAAAACTCTATACAATTAGATAACATAAATAAACAAACAACATCCACAAATAACATAAAGACAAATTCAAAGTATGTTCATCAAATATTATACCTAGCTTTTTCCATCAACACAAAATAAAATTTATAATTAACAACCACAAAATAAAAGGTTCAACTCATACAAAATAAAAAGTCCAACATAACATAACATAACAAGCTCACAATAAATACAACCATAAATCCTAACTGCCTCCTTCTCATCACCTCCTTCATTCCAAGAAGGGTTTATACGTGGTAGAGTGGGATGGAGAAGACAAGACTATGCACCTCCTCCGATTACCTTAGGATTCATATAACTATGTGATAAGCCTTCACACTCACTATGTTCAAGTATAACCCCCATATGGTCTACCTTTCCTTCTATCACGAACCTCAATCAAGAAGAGGAAGACATACTGACTTTGTCAGTGTTCGTCGTTAACGCAAACCACTGAGACAAGAAGTTAAAACAAGATGGTAGCTAAAAGACATGCATGCACCGAAGTTTCCGTAGAATCCTCCTCCACCCAAAAGGAATGCTCAACATGTCACATTCACTCCAAGAATAGCTAATAGGCCAAGATCTTTTCCCAATTTTCAAATCTTATACTGAAATTGGCTTAAATTCCCATTTTTTTACAGGTCTTTCTCTTCTTCTCTTTAGTACTTAAAGATCTAGCCTTGTGCCTTTTCCTTCACTATCCTAGAGATTAGAATTGTGGACCCGCGACTTAGAAATCTGCCAAACCACTTCTTAGCTCCCCGCAAACTCCACAACCTCTGATTGTAGACCCCTAATCACCTAGAGGGTTGAAATTAGATGTAAGCTAAAGGATGAGTTCCTGCGAGATTCTTCGGCTTCAGATCTGCCCAAGGGCTCCATTCTGTGAGGGGCAGTCAATTACACACATACCACACCTATACACTACACTTTCACACACCTCTCTTAAAACACACCCATACCACCTGACCTCCCGACTCATGCAGTGGTTCACATGGATGGTCCTTAACCCCAAGCCCTCACAAGCAGGGTTGGTGAATAACATAAATGATGCCCTGGCAATGAGTCCCCCATGTCTAGTGGGACTGATATGGCTTCATGGCTCA
Organism: Papilionanthe hookeriana x Papilionanthe teres; assembly: GCA_022702705.1. NCBI lineage: Eukaryota > Viridiplantae > Streptophyta > Magnoliopsida > Asparagales > Orchidaceae > Papilionanthe > Papilionanthe hookeriana x Papilionanthe teres. The sequence goes on along the minus strand of CM040422.1, from coordinate 154,559 downwards.
AACTAAACATCTCATTTCACTTACATTCACCCAATCTTCAATTTTCCAAATTTTCACTTTTGACCCCTAACCCTACACCGCCAAATTCTACCCAATACCCTCGAAACCCTCCAAAATTTTAAAATCACTAAACTACCCAAAATTCTCCAAAATCATTCCCAAACATGTCCTCACCAATCAAATTGATCATCCATACCCAAAAATACCAAAATTCCAAAATACCTCCCAATACCCTCCAAATACCCTTAAAATGTTCTCTTACCAAAAAACTAAAAATTCAGAAAAATTCCCAGAAAAATCTGCAAAATCCAAAATATTCCCAATTTCATTTTGTCCAACTACACCATAAAATAATTTGTCAATTTATCCCACTTTATCAAAACCCCCAATTTGACCCATTTTAACCCAAAATAAAAACTCCAATGTCAAACTAAACCTACCCAATTGACTCAAATTCTGGTCCATTCAATTTAAAACGAATTCAACATCCCCAACACCAACTCAGACCAAATCCAAGCCTAATTTGATTAGCATTGGGATCCAATTTCACTTTTGGCCTTAAAGCCCAATTTGACCCATGACCCAAACTTAGCCCCAAACTCACCCAATTCAACTTCAATTAACCCCAAATCTTTCTAAACCTTCCTTAACATCCCCATAAACAAATAATAACATGATTTGCCCAAGATTTTGACCTGCAACCACTCAAATTCAACCCAAAATCAAAGCCCAATTCTCGCCTTATACCCAAACCTAACCCAAATAGACCAAACCCAAAATCAAACCCAACCAAAGCTGAAAACCTTTGAAACATCCATAAACATTTCCTTCAACATTTATTTCACATCAATTTCAACCCTATTTCAACATTGGCCTACAAGTTAGCCCAATTTGACCTACATTGGCCTATTCACCCAACAAACCCAAATTCAACCAATTCAACCAAAAACCACCTTAACCATTTCAAAATTACTCATGAAACATCCCTAAACCAAAACCAACAATTATTTAACAACCTTTACAAAAATTCTCATCCATGAACACATTCTCTAAACTTAAAGTTCTACTCCTTAAACCTTCCTAAAGCTCATTTCCTTCAAAATTCAAAAGCCCAAATCATCCTAAAGCCCACATGACACTTCCCCTCATCATCCATTTGATCAAAATCACCCTGAAAGTTTCAAAATCATCAATCAAACCATTCCAAATCAAGGCACACACAAATTATTCCCTAAATGCCAAATATTTCTAAAACCTTTTTCATGAAATAAGCCAACCTTTTCCTAAGCTAAATGGAGCTAGAACAGCCATTCTCACTAAACATAGCCATGAGGGCTTGACTTATCATTAATTCATTTATTGCAAGAAGAGGGGACCTTCTAAACTCCCCTTAAGCTCTTTTACCCACATGTCACACTCTAAACCATGCTTTCACACTAATCCTCGATGAGACCACACCATTCTCTCACGACCCAACCGATCCTCTCAGCCCAAAATCAAAGCATGGGAGGTGCACCAACCCAAACCAATGGGTTGAATTAAATCAAGTTGGAAGACCTCTTCTCCATTCTATTTTAATTCACCACGACCATGGCAATGGCCAATTGCCGGCACTAAACCCCAATCCCGACCCACCGACCAAGATGAGAACAATGCCTGGCCGGCCGCCACCACTGTGTCGTCGGAAAACACCATGGCCGAGAGCTCACATGTGAGCCAGGTCCTCAGATTCTCACTACCACGCCCCCGCATGCCCAACGGCCACCATCACTGCCGCCCCCGACTCCAAGGAACATCCCCAAGCCCTAACTTTTAGGCCCTCCACCCTCTCCTATTTAAACACCACCCTTCTCTACGAGAGGTGCCGAACCAAACCTTAAGGAAATCTCCTCGCTAAAATCATTCCGCATCACTCTGTTACATAGAGCACTTGATCCCCCACCCACCCTGTACCACCTTCTCCAACAGCCTAATTTCGAGCTCAAACTTTAGCCCAAAACCGCATTACTCTTCACAAAGGAGCTAATCCCCAAATGTCTGATTGGTCCTACACCTCACCTGACCACAGGAAGCTTCCACTGAAGTTCCCATATCCAAAGCCACCTGGCTTGCTCCAAATTCTCCAAGCTTTGTGATCACCACACACACAATGCAGACAGCTTCACCAGGCCAAAGGACTTTATCCGGAGCTTACTGAACCAATCACAGTGACATCCCCGCATCGAAGCTCACTCGAGCAAAGGTAATGAACTAATTCTTCTTCCCGAGCTATGAGATTCTCCATTTCATTTGAATAAATTTCAATGCATGTTTACCGTATGGATGTGTTCGTTCTTCGCACACCTGGCAGAGCAGAACAACAAAACCATCGAGAATCGAGCAGGAAATTAGGGCAAAGGCCGCACGGTCACGGTGCACACCGCCGTAGACGATGACCAGGAGCCGTCGGATCGCGCGTGTATCGAACGCGACGGTTCGATCGCGCCGACCAGTGAATGATACGTGAACCGGCGGTCTCGGACTGGGCCGATTTCGATGGCGGCGCCCGACCGCACGTCGACACGTACCATTCGGAGCGTCGAGGTCGATACCCGCGCTCGCTGATAAGTAGAAAATAGGATTTTCTTATTTATTTAATTACCACAATTTAGCAATCCATATCTGTAGAAAAATCACAAAAAATAAAATAAAAATACCCCCTCGTCGCTGAAATCGCAGGAGAATAATGTGAAAGAAACAATTAATCTGGCCCAGTATTTTATTTTTAATTAATTATTTACCCCTGCATTGTTTTAATTCTCCATGCATTCATACAATTCACCATGGCACGAGACCATGTTTTAAGCCTAACTTTGGAACATTCTCAAATTTTCCAAGGTCGTGAGGCCATCTCCGTGAAAAGTTATCGATTTTTCAAATGCATGTAGTCATAAGCTTTAGTATTTTAATTCCAAAAAATTAGCATGTTGTGAAATAAATTCTAGAAAATTTGGTGATGTTCCTCATGACCAAGAGAACCTCAGAAAATAGGACTTGTTAATTCACTCAAAACAACCCGAATCGTCAAACACCCAAAATACCCTTAATTAATTAGAGCTAACTATACATCAAATTGACTTGAAATCAATTCTCCACTGACTCAGGATCAGAGGAAACCACCACAAAAGTTTGGAAGTCAATTGACTTGGTTGGCCTTACCACCAAAGGATTAAGCCATTTAGTCATTTTAAACTTTAAAATTCATAATTTTCAAAATACCTTTCAAAAATTCACCAAATTGGTTTTGGAGCCTCTTTGATATCGTGGACTTAAGAAAATTAAAATTTCAATTTTCTAAAAAAAAAGTTAATTTTAGTATTATTTTAATATTTTAATAATTAAAAAAATAATAAAAATCACAAAAATAATAAAATTCACCAAAATGTTATATTTTGAATTTAATCACTTAGGAACAAACCCCATATTTTTCTCAGGTCTATTTAATGAGATATTAAATTTTAAAAAGCCCTAGGGTAATTTAAAATTAAAAAAAAATGTATTTTCTAGCATTTCCACAAAAATAACTCTAATAAATCAAAGAAAAATCAAAAAATTGTAAAAATTGATTTCTGATTTCCTTTGATATCAGAGACTTTTGAAAATATAAAATTCATTTTTTCAACCTGTATTTTATTTTTAAATTAATTAATACTCCAAAACTCAAAATAATTATAATAAATAAAATATAATTCAAAAATCACAAAAATTAGTCCAAGTGGTCCTCTAGTCATTAGGAATGTCCCAGACAATTTTCTTAAGGATAGAAATCCTCTCCTCTGGTCATATTATTAAATTTTCCTTGGAAATCCTTATTTTCCCCACCAAAAATAATTACATAAATAAATTAAATACAGAAAACCACATTTTCTCCTCTAATGTCTTTATTGACATACGAGTGAAGCCACATAAAAATTTCAAATTCATTCGAGCTCAATTTAGTGAGTTACGAAATTATTAAGCTTGAAGGGCAAAATGGTAATTAAAATTTTAACCTTTAATAAAAACTTAGCTTAATAAAATGAAAGCTGATGCAAAATATTTGATTTTAATCTGATTTGGATGATTGAAAATTAAATAATTAAAGGGTAGGAACTTATTAAACAATTTAAAATAATTGAAATAAACTTTAATTAAATAATTGATTAAATTTGGAAGAATAATAAAATTGGAATTATTAAACGGATAAGTCATTAGGAAGAGAGATTTATTCTTTAATTTGAAGCATCCCTAAATTAATTATCCCAATAATATTTAATTCCTAATTAAAATGATAATCCAAGATTAAGATTTAAAATGCTAAAAGACTTAATCATTAAATTAAATTAAAGTTAAATTATTTAAATCAAACCTTTAAAAATAAAAAAATTAAATTAAAATTAAAAAAAATTAAATTAAATTAAATTAAATTAAAATTAAATTGAAACATATTAAATTAAATTAAATTAAAACAAATTAAATTAAATTAAATTAAATCAAACTAAAAATTAAATTAAATTAAATAAATTAAAACATATTAAATGAAATTAAATTAAATTAAATTAAATTAAATTAAATTAAATAAAATTAAATTAAACTAAATTAAATTAAACTAAATCAAATTAAATTAAATCAAATTGAATTAAATTAAGCTAAAGCATATTATATTAAAACACCCTAAATTAAATTTAAATTAAATTAAAACCACATTAAATTAAATTAAATTAAATTAAATTAAATTAAATATAACACTGTCCATAATGAATTCAAAATAAATCTAAAACAACTCGAACACTATTCCAAACTTAAATCCATTAACTAAAATTAAATCACAACTCACTTCAACATCCATTTGCTCGAAAGCTCACATGTCATAACTCTTAAAAAAGGAGTGTTAAAAGAAGTGTTATCACCTAAGGGTGATATTCAAAACGTCCTAGTTCATCGAGCAAGACAACAAAACTTAAACTCTCTGGATTATTGACCATGTAATTAAATTCATTTGACTTAAACAATCCTAGAAATATTGAAAAGATGTTTAAGATTCGTCTTAAGCATCCTCACATGACAGGATATTTATAAGAACACCAACTTAGTTGTTCTCATGAAGAAAATCGTCCTCAAACTAAAATACAAGAACCTGCACGGCCATAGAAACGACTGGGGCCTGCGTATCAGATTTTGGTAGAAAACCATAACCTTCCCCGCCTTTACCTAGGAAATTGCTATAAATGCTTAAATGCTTCCAAATCTCCATTTTTAAAGGCGCTGGGATTTGATTTAGAAGACCCTCCAGTACGCTTTTATTTTATTGTAATTTATCTTACCGCAATTCATTTACTCGTGTTGCACTTTACTTTTTTTGCATGATAAACAACAAACTTTCTGCATGAAACCTACACCTTTATGGGATAGAAACCAAAACTGAAACCCATAACTAAATTAAAAGACACTACAAGATAAAATTCACCGCCACAACATTTCAAAATATAAAACAACTTAAATTTAATCGATGTTCCAGAACAACAAAACTACAACTACAACTAAATTAAACGTCTTGTTTGACAGATCGGGAATACCTCGGATGATGTAAACTTACGTGTTGCTAACGGGATTTCCCAAGGCCCAATGAAAGGTGGAACTCATTCAGCTGAGTTTAGCACCATACGACTAAGAACTGATAAAAATAACGATGCCTAAGAGCATGAACTCAGGATCTTAATCCTTTGTTATAATCAACTTTAAGATTTGTTTTAACTAAAAATATTAAAGACACATGGAAATTAAGACTTTCTCTAAAACCAAACACTTCTCTCATCTCCTGATTTATGACTTCTAAAACTAAACCTTTGCAACGACAAGGAGCTCTGAGTACTGCGGACAAGACGGGGCCATCGTCATCAAGAAAACTCCGAATCTACTTCGCAAAACTTTCCCTTAGAACTAAATAACCAAGCCATAGGACCTCGAGATAGCTTGCCTAGTGCAACATAAATCCTCAACTTCTTGTTAGGCATTTGCATGATTATAAATATGTAAATTAAGCCCTAATCGGTCTTGGGACTCCGAGAGCGTCGTCCGATACGACATAAACACTCACATCTGTTGTGCTATTTCAGGGATGATTTTTATCATACGTATATAAGTCCTAACTAATTTAAATTGGCAAGATCAAAAAATATCAAATAAACATTAGGTTTTCCAAATCCAAGTTCCAAACAATGTGATAGTCGGGAAATTACCGAAGTTCGGCCGAATCACGATTTCTCCTACCTTTCTTCCTTTGAATTCCAAAACAAAATGTTCCAAACTTGATCCATTCCCTATCGAAATTCTAAAATTCAATCCCTTGAAAACCTAAACTTTGAAATTCTTGAAGCAGAACTACTGATTATTATCGAGAGTTTTCTTAGGTGATTCTGGCTACTTAAGATGTAATTAACTATGGGGCTTCGTCTATAGGGAATTTTAAGAACCTGTGGGACATAAACCCCGTTTAATGTTTTCATATTAAACAGGGGAATTTGTCGGCTTATAAAATTGGTTCGTTGCACCAACGGATGTCACAACCTTCTAGTTTATTTAATCGAGCCCTCATTATCAAGCAAGACAGCTCATTCTTCAGATGAGCACACGGTTCGTAGTGCGGCGCCGTTTATAAACTATTTAGATGTGAAATTATTAATACTATATCTTAAAATTTTTAAATTTAAAATTATTTTCAAAAATCAAATACTACTTTTTCAAATTACTTATTTAAATTAAATTAAAATTCGCTCGACAATTTCTCGTATACACCCCCTTTTTCAAAATAAAACACATAACTCAAAATACGCCGACACTAAATTTCGCTCACATAATGAATATATAAGGGAAGAAAATCTCATACCCGTAATACTAGCAAAATTTCTAATAGAATACCAAATACAATCAAAAATAATCTTTCTAATATCAATTGTCTTCCCATGCTGAATACAATAATTCAAAGTATCTCTTTCCCTCGTTACCTCACTCAAATGATCATAGAACTGAACCCGGATGATATGAAATAATGTCGCTCAGAGAGGTGGTATTCACTTCGAGGCAAGAAGTTAACTTCTTTCTTTCATTAGTTATTTTCCATAATCCTCTTCCATCACCAAAGTAGAAATGATTTCATCCAATTCTCCCTCCGTGATTATAATTAATAAAAAAACAAAATTTACTACAAGTAATGATAAAACTCGTTAATTGCCTCGACGTGAAATAAACCTACCGTCCTCGAACCATCACAAAATTTTCTTCTAACTCGGGAGAATTCACAAAAACTCCGCACAATAGAAATAATTGCTACGCCGAGAAGCAGCAAATTTGGTCTCCAAAGTCTTCTAACGACCATATCCTCTATCACTCCATCGAGCTTCACAAAGCCTCGCTCCCGAAATAGTTTATGTGACTTTAGTGCTCGCACGTAACGATCATGAGCCTTCGAACTTATAAACTTCTTCGAATCAAAAAGTGGATCCCCGCTTGCTTCTTTTCGGTGCCATTTCTAAAATTTGCATAAAAATTACCATAAATTCCAAAATTAGCTTTAAAATCACTAAACCTAACTTCTAAAGGCTTAAAATACTAAATCCAAGTAATTTCCCAAAGCTTTTTTCAAATTTTAACCAAGAATAGTAAATCTCGTACTTTCCATAATGCTCCTCAACATATGGTGGAAATTTAAAATTTTTACATAGGTGCGTTGTTCTTATCTCAAGAAGATCAAATCTAGCAATTAAGCCAAACGCTCAAAAATTGCAAATTCGTAGATGCCCTAACTCTCTAAGTCACGAACTCTAACGAAGAAGACGACGGGGACAAAAAATGGTGATTTTTCATGTTTCTTTAACACCTGTAAACCGATTTTCGCGAACCGACACCTAAGCGCGAATGTTCGGTGCTTAACCGCGAGCTCGGCACGGATCTCGCCGCGCCTACGAATTCGCTAATTTCAAGTTTTAATTAAATACACATTTAAGCTCATTTGACTAACCCTAAATGGTATTATTAAGTACATATTCTCCTTGTATTCTTCTTATCTCTAATCACATACTAATACTAAAATAAATGCAATACAAGTTTCACACAAACATAAAACTTCTTTTACTAAATAAAACAAGTAAACGAATAAAACTACAAATCGTTAATCCAAGAGTTTTGGATAAGATCTCATCTTTACTCACTCTAAACACATAAAGAAAAACACAAAAACAAATACTTAAAACACAAAACAAATCTATAACACAAATAATACATAAAATACTAAACACTAACAACTAAACACGATTAACAAACAATTTAATACGACCAAGAACTTAATTCCATTCTCCATTAGGTGGAACATATCCGTAATCCTCCATTAGTTCCTTCCGTAACCATTTGGTATATAAATTTGATAGAACGGATGATGGTTGAAAACACTTACCGTTTCCTCTATCCACTTATTCTTTAAAAATATCACACTGGCTTCTTCAATATGACTAGTGTGACTAAATTGCCATCCAATATGTGTTAAATGTGTGTTAGTTTCATTTACATTTGCTTCAATTGATGCCACATCAGCCTCGATCTTCGAAATCTTCCTTGTTATTCTTTAAATACTAACCGCGAAACCCGTTGTATAACTCTGCGCACTTTCACAAATAAATTTCTTCTTGTTTGCATCTTCTTTCCTCTTAATTTCACTCTCCCAAGAAGACATTTTGTAACTTAAACTCTTCTTCGAGGTTTCCAGGGACGAAATATAGAATGGGGTCAATTTCTCATTCAGCTCCTATTTATAAATTATAAATGCTTAAGAACCATCCTCCCATGTTCAAGAACCATGAAATCACGTCCCATAAACTTTCCCATGGTTAGGACTTCTAAAAACCCATTTTTCACGTTTTTCATAACACAAGCACCTAAGAGCCAACTACTCGACGCTTACCACAAATACAATTTAGCATGTGTCTAATAAACGTCCAAATAATCTTTTTAATTCATCCAATTTAACAATTAATGTCTCAAATAATTATCACGAACATAGTATAATAAAATACTACCATATACCCTTACGTTAAACAAAAACGCACAAAACAAACTCAAAACAAAGCACACCGATAATTTCCAGTTTCCTCTCACAAAGCGCTTAATCCATATCACAAACTCGACATACCCAAAGATTTACTCGGGTGACCCAACATCATATTCTCATTAAGTTTAAGTTGATCTACTAAGAAATAAGGATTTATTCTATGCATTCATTCACTTGAATATTTTTCTCGCTAGACCTTTAATATCCACAACTCCATAAGGATAAACTTTTATTATAATAAACGTGCCCATCCACTTGGACTTATGTTTTCCATAAAATAATTTTAATCCGGCATTTTATAGTAAAACTTGTTATCCTGCTAAATATTTTTATTCAGAACTTATGATAATGCCACACTTCATCTTTTCTTATATATTTTAGCACTTTCATATGATTCATTTCTTATCTCTTCTGCTTCGCTTAATTGCAATAATCTTTTCTCAACAAAGACCTTCAAATTATAATTGAACCTTTGAATAGCCCAATATGCTTATGCTCAAGTTCAATTGGTAAATGACTGCCACTTTTCCAAAAATTAGCATATATGGGGATATTCTCAGCCTTATAAGCCCACAAAGAAAACTCCAAACATTGGACACTGTCCTTGTTCGATTACCGCATTTTCTAAATTCTTTTAATTTCACGATTGGATAATTCAACTAACTCACTTATCCTAGGATTATGCGTAACAATTTTATGGTTGATATGATATTTCTATACTAATTTCTCTATAATTGCATTTCTAAATGGCTTCCCCATCAAGCTATGATAACTCGGCATTACAAATCTACAAAATATGTTTTTGCTTAAAAACTTTGCAACACTTCTAGCATCACATCGAGGTAAAGTAATAACTTCTATCCATTTAGATATAGTCTACCACTAACTATATGTTTAAATTTTCAAAAGATGGTATAAATGGTCTCATGAAATCTAATCCCCAAACATCAATTTCAGCATATAAAAAGTTTATGTAAGTTTTGGTTTGGGTTGCCCCTAGAAGCCGTCGGCCACCGGAATTGAAACCTGCCGCCCGCTTCGGAAGGATGCTTTTAATTTAATTATAAATTTAGTTTAAAAATATGAAGTTCAAACTCGATCTCATATTTTCTCGAAGCTCAAACGAAAGAAGACTACACCTCAAACCTCGTATCTATTCAAGATAAACACAAAATTTGCGATTTAGACTCTATCAAATAAACTAAAGAAGTAAATGACATCTGTTTGATCTCAGGAACATGTGTATTAATGACGGATTCCCCATTTGATACAAAAGAGAATTAAATGAGTATATATTAATCGGGGGTCACGAAGATTCCTACAAGGCAAGCTCCTGATATTAATTAAAATTCAGATAATCAGATTACCTAAGAAAATTTTCGATACAAATCATGATATATATTCTTACGACTTCAAAAGGTTAAGGCTCTCTTTAATCAAGTCATGAATTGTCGAATCCAATAAAAAGCTGTGCTGGTGCTTTGAAAGAGTTGTTGTAGAATCCAAAGGAGGAAGGACTAGGAGAAGGCACGGATCCTAGAAGATTCTCGGTGACTTCCCAAGCTAATCCTCTATTGTTTGGCTCAATTTAGGAAAATATTTTATTTATGTTTTATCCCGCCAATTTTAATTAAGTAGGAATTACATTCACTGGATGTCGATCACGTGAATAGCCTAGAATATGTGAGAATTTATATTTTATCTAATGATAACTCGTAAACTCAGACGAGTTAGGCTTATAGTGCACCAGGCGCAAAGGCCTAAAAGATGAGGTGAGGATTTAAATTTACACTGGCAAATACCTCAAAGTCCTATTGGCTTGTTGTTTATTTCCAAGAAAGGAAGTTTCGTTATTGTAGACTCGTTATTTTCTCTTCGAAACATGTCCTTCCACATCCTCGATCGTGCCGCCCTCGCGTGTGTTGCCTTCAGCTCTTTATTTGTTGTTGCAAGTTTTAGTTTTGAGAGGTGACAAATTTAGGGGGTGAGAGAAGTAGTGTGTTTTAGAATGTTGAAAATTGAGGTGACTTAGTGTTTTATTTAAACAAATGTTAAAGTTGATTATAACGCCACCGGTTAGGACCCCATGGCTCCTCTATTCGGTTACATTATTTCATCGCATTCCTTAGTCTGATGAATTTATCAATCCAACTTAATGAATTCCATACCTCATCTCGTACCGTGGGAGACCTTATCAACAACACTTAGGTTGCGTCGTCTAAGGAACTCCCATTCATCCAATGGGGTGATTTAATTTAGTCAAGTTGCGCTATTTTGTTTGTGATTAAATCTTCGTGTCATTTTATATTTTAAAATTTTGTGAGATAATTTAATTGTGTCATCCCAAGTAGTATATACATGTCACACAAAGTAAAGTAAGCCGGCTAAACCAAACATGTATATGTAATTTAAAAGTAAAGCAGAAACTGCCCCAAGTAGTATGTACCGAAAAGTAAAGCAGAAAATGTCCTAAGTAGGTATACAGAAAAGTAAAGAAGCAGAACCGAAACAAGTAGGTATGTGTGTATACAAGGTAGGCAACCGAAACAAGAAAGTATGTATGTACTAAAAAGGAAAAGGTGCCAAGAATATCGTACTAAAAAGTAGAAAGCATGAAAGCCTAACAAATAGGTGTGTATGTGACACAAAGGTGTGTTAAAAGAGGCCAAGTAAAACATGCGTAGACCAAAAGAGAATCACAAGGGAAACCAAAAAGTCCGAAAAAGGTAATGTCTCTTAAAGAAATCCAGAAAGGAAATCCTTAAAGGAAATCAGAGAAAATCCATAAATCAATGTGTAGGAAAAAAAAGAAAAACACGTAAAAGACTACAAGTCTAAGAGGGATCGTAAGCGCGATGGCGCAGGACTCAAAGCCGTGTCAGACATGTCCCACTTTAGGTACCGACTACTAGACCGACTTTCTCATGGTGGCTGCGCTCTAACCCAACTCGAGTAGCCAACCGTGGACCTTTGTTAAATTTCATGCATTTCGCTTACTCAGATGTAAAAAGTCGATGCAAGTAGGTTGTTTTGTGGTGGAGGTAATTTTGCATTTTTTTGAAAAATATGCATGTGTATATTTTGTAAAGTAATTCGATCCAAAGGTCGTAGCACCTAATCGAACAAATGACTCGCTAACATCTTTAGACCACTCGGTGTAGAAACCCCATGGGCGATGAATAGTACCTGCACTTTCCTTTCTCTACCCTCTCCGCAGTCTCCGAGTCGTAGATACTATTATGCGATTCTCTCGGGTCGGTTCTCTATTGCAATTCTACCATTGTCCCCTCCTCAACCACCACACTTACAACTCCGTTTCGATGGCCCCACATTTAGCAGAGAGCTATACATGCGCATTTATGTGTCCTACATAAGCACGTAAATTGAGCCAAGAAACAAGGTGAAAAAAAATAAATGACAAGAGGTCAAGGAAAAGAGAGAGGAGAAAAAGCAATCCACCTAACATAATATCGGAAAGGAGGTGAGTTATTTTCTCAAAATCAAAGTAAAATGTAAGGTGCATCAAAGTAGCTAATCTTCTCCCAACTTGGCATTTAGGAGTGACAACCAAACATGTAAAGTAAATAAGCTAAATCCCTCCCAGCGCATGGTACGAGGGTTAGTCAAGAAAAGTGTGTGCAACAAAAGGTGTCAAACTCCTACATATGCGGTGTAGGAGGTTATCATGTAGTGTAGAGCAAAAGGTAACAACTTTGCAATTGTATTATTAAGGATTATCATGTAAGGTGTGTAATGTAAAAAGGTATCAAATCCTCGCAATCGTGGTGCTAAAGGATTATCATGTATGTATGTGATCTAAAAGTGTCAAATCCTTGCAATCGTGGTGCTAAGGATTATCATGTAATGTGTGATGTAAAAAAGTGTCAAATCTATGCAATCGTGGTACCGAGGATTATCATGTATGTATGTGATGTAAAAATGTGTCAAATCCGCAATCGTAGTGCTAAGAATTATCATGTAATGTGTGATAAATAAAAGTGTCAAATCTCGCAATCATAATGCTAAGGATTATCATGTAATGCATGTAAAGAAGCAAAAGTAAAGTAGTGAAGTAATGTGAGGAAATGTGAAGGGTGTAGTGTGGTGTGGCAAGGCAAAGGTAACATGTGAGGTAGTGTGACATGTGTAGGGTAATGCGGTTGATGTAATGAAGTAGTGTGACATGTGAGGTAGCGTGGCATTTGAGGTAGTGTGATGTAAGGTAGGAGGTAATGTAGTATGTAAGGTGGGAGGTAATGTAGTATGTAAGGTAAATGTAGTGTGTAAGATGTGGGGTAAAGTATGTAAAGTGATTATGTAGACATGTGGTGATGTAGTGTGTAAGGCGATGTAATGTGTAAGATGTGGGGTAACGAGTGTAAAGTGTTAATGTAGGACGTGTGGTGATGTGAGGAAGTAAGGAAATGTGACATATAAGGTGATTCAAAGGAGTGAAATGGCCCCCAGAAATATAGGAAGTGAAACAAATCTCCCCATCATGGTGCGGGGGATAACTATAAAGTATGTAGAGCAAAAGTTATGATATGTGAAATCAAAACCAAAAAGCTAGAATGCTGAAGGGGGCAAAGTATGCCCAAAAAAGGAATAGAAAAATCAAACCCAAAACAAGAAAATCCAGCATCATAACGTCATAAAAATTCAATTTTCCACATCTGCAATTTGCAATCCAAGAAGTACACAAGCTTATATTATATGCAGTAACATCCAACACTTGCTTCAATTCCGACTTCCCATAATCACAACAACATGATACTAGAGCAACATAAACATGTGGAAACATTCCAAGCATTTTAAGAAAGTGAAAGTATAAGTAGAAGAGTGTAAAGAGAGAGGCATCCCTCATTAACATGTAAGACTTAAGAGCATCCAAGCATATTAAGCAAGTAGAAGAGTGTAAAGAGAAAGGCTTCTCGCATTAACATGTAAAATTTAAAGCCTACCAAGCTTGAATAGAACATCGAAACTCTTTTCTTTGAAGTGGTAAGCATGCCACTTCTCCTCCTTTCTTCTTATCACTGGAAAACAAGTCAAATGATGTTTAATAATTTAAACTTTAAGGAGGGCAACAAGGAGTATTTAAAGTAAATATGCAAGGCAAACATCCATGCAATTCTCATCATAGGAGGAACAAAAGAACACTTAGAACCAACCTACTACAAGACAAATCATGCAGATTTTGTATAGGGGCAAAGAAGTGTTAGACCTAAAAGTATCTCACAACAAACACATGAGTGCCGATTTTACATTTAAACAAGTGTAGGAGTGATGGAAATCAACTCCAATAAAGTGGTACAAGTGCAGATTTTGCACTTAAGCAAGTGTAGGAGTGATGGGAATCAACTCCACAAAGTGGTATAAGTGCAGATTTTGCACTTAAGCAAGTGGTAGGGATGATGTGAATCACCCCCAACGTAGTGTATGAGTGCTGAATTGGATGTAAGTGGTATGTAGGGATGATGTGGAGTGAAAGTGTTAAGTGTATGTGAGTGCTTTGTGGGGGGGGGTGAAGTATGTGTTAAGTGTAGGTGTCATGTATGTAACATGTAGGAATATTAAAGCTTGATAAAATGAGAATGAATGTGAAATTTCATGAAGGTATCGTGTAGGTTTGATGTAAATTTATAAAGTGAGTGTATGTGTGGAGTTTTTCATGTAAGGAATGTGTGGGTATGTTTTGAATGTAGTGAAATGTAGTGTAAAATTTTATGAAGGTAATGTGTAGGTATGTTTCGAAATTTAAATGTGAGCGTGTGAGGAGTTTTCATGTAGGGAATGTGTGGGCATGTTTTCGAATGTATTGAATGCATGTGTGATGTTTTTCATGTAGGGAATGTAGGTTTGGTGAAATTTGGTAAAGTGAGGGTGAATGTGAAGTTTTTTATGTAGGAATGTGTAGATTTGGTGAAATTTGGGAGAGTGGGTGGGAGAGTGGAGATTTTTTTTTTTTATGTAGGTAATGTGTCGATTTGGTAAAAATTGGGGAGTGGGTGCGAGTGAAGTTTCTCATGTAGGGAATATGTAGATTTGTTGAAATTTGGTAAAGTGAGGGTGTGAATGTGAAGTTTTTCATGTAGAGAATATGTAGGTTTAGGGACTTGGTAAAGAGATGGTGAATGTGGAAGGTGGAGTTTTTGATATGTGAATGTGTAGACATATTTCAAAGGTCAGTGGAATGTAATGTAAAATTTAACGAAGTGAACACATGTGTGGAGTTTTGTAAATGTAACATGTAGGAACTCTTGGAGTTTTATGGAATGAGGTTTCATGGATGTGACATGTAGGAGCACAAAAGAGCTTTGGATTCCTACATGAAAAACATCATTTTTATGCATGAAATAGAGTGAGACATGTGTGAAATTATGGGTCTAATGTTATATAGGTGAATACATGTTGAAATGGATGAAAAAAAGTGCTCATGACTTTAAATTTGGGTGTTTTATGTGTGAGCATGTTCAAATATGAAAATTGCAAAATATTTCACCCATTTGTTTCAATGTGTGTTCCAACCAATGCAAATCTTCACTTAGTGAGAAGATGTATTGGCCTAAACCAATTCCAAAACAAGTGTATGGGTGCTGATTTTTCAATTTTGGGGAAAGCATATGAGTGGTCTAGATCAACTCCAAGCCGTTGTGTAAATGCAGATTTTTAAGTTAAACAAGTATAGAATGATGTAAACTCGCCCACAATGTACAAGTGCAGATCTTGCACTTTGGGATGCGTATACTTTATGTACATCCAGCCCAAAGCAATGTATAGGTGCAGATTTTTGCATAAGACATGCTCAAGAACAATCCAAGCTAACTTTCCATGCTTACAACAATATAAACCTTCACTTTAGGGAAATAAGGATCAATAAAACACCTCTTTTATGCATGGAATGGGGTGGAGAATGTATAAAAATAAAGCCTATATGTTATATATATGAAAGGCTAGTGAAACATGTAAAAGTAAGCATATACAACCTCATCCATGAGTGTTTCAAGCATGGTTAATTTCAATGAAAATTGCATTTAACTTACTAAAATTATCTCCATATTGGCTAGCCAAATATCAAGCCACAATAAAGCATGGATTGAGGTAAGTAATGTGTGAAATTAAAGCTCTAGTATTATGTATAATAATACATAGTGAAATATATGAAAAATGAGCATGTATGACTTCATTTGCAAGTGTTTCAAATAAAGGCACTTCCTAATACGAAAATTGCACATAAGAGATGCATTCTTTCATGCCTCAAAATGTAAAGCCTCAAATAAACTCAAAGCTTTAGCACATAAGACATATCCCAAAAGCTAAAAGTGTATCCAATATTTTTGCCATGAAAGGAGGGCTTCAAAAGCCACAAGTAAACCTAAATTTTAACATATGAGAAAATCTTCCAAAAGCCTCATGTAATAAAAGCATGTTCACCCTTCCAAGTACATATCCTTGAGCATAAAGATATACAAACCTAACTAAGGCATGCTATGTAAGGCCACCAATTCAAAACTTAATACAAAAAGTATAGAGCATGTCTTCATCTCAAGATTCCACCATAAGCTTAAAAGAGAACTTACCACATGAAGACTACTCCAAAACCACACATAAGCTTCAATGCATGCGAAAATTTCTAAACTTTTGCATGTAAAGAAAATGCTTCAAAGTGTGTAAAATTGCTAAGCCCTTACAAAAGTGCAATTCTCATGCTCTAACAATTAAAGCTAATTAACCACAATGAAGAAAGGTAAACCCCTCAAAAATCCACATTTAGGCCAAAGTGTCGAACCATGAAAATCCACTTTCTAAGCATGTGAACATAGCCTTTGACATAGGTAGAAATCCAAGATTATAAGCATGTGAAGGAGGCTCATAAAAAAAGCTAAATCTTTGCTTATAAAAGTGGCCTAAAGCCATAAATTCAAAGCCCTTCAAATGTAAGAAAAATATAGAACTTTACTATGTGAGAAATCCATATGATTCAAGCATGAAATCTAAATCTCACCATGAAATCCACCATCATAAAGCAATTAAAAGTGAAATCATGGGAGGGGAAACCTCTCTCAAATGCTTAAAACAAAACATTCAAACTTAGGAAATTAAAGAGAAGAAGATACATAGCCCTAAAATGTAAAATCCATACCTAGGCTTTACATCAAGGTAAAATGGCATCTCCTCCCTTGTAAAATTTCGGCCAACCCCCAAAAAGGAGAAAAAGATGTTAATTTATAACCTAAGGAGGAGGAAGAGTGCACAAATCTTACCCATGGGCAAATGACTATTGGTCCAAGGAAGAAGAAGCCCTTTACCCACTTTTCAGATGACATGAAAAGAAATGTCATGGAGAAGTGACCAAACATCAAGGAAGTCAAGAGGACGCTCTAGATGTGATGGAGAGCAGAATTCTCTTTTCCACAGATTTTGTGCGGATGGGAAGAGGCCAAGAGAAGAGGCAGATGGGGAGGAGAGGAGGTAAGACACCTAGGGCTCGGGAAGAAGACCAAGACAGAGGGGAGATGGAGTACTGACTTTCCTATTTTCACGAACCGCAAGGGTTCACTACTAGGTTCGGTTAAACCCATATGTGTGCGTGAGCTCGGTTGGCCAAGTGCCGCTCGTTAACTTTAATCAAATCTCGGCAATTTTGGCGAATTTTTTCATGTCCACGAAAATATAGCAAATTATATGTCAATTCCTACTATTTTCGACGTCCCGAACACGTTGGCATAGTCCGTTTTGCGATCCGGGTCATTCGAGAAAGTTTTATCATCGAGTAGCCGGTGTAAGCAGGGTTGACTCGATCCGTCTCAAAATTTTGTCAGTTTCACCGCATCAACTTAATGTCGAAGTCGTGGAACATGTGAAATGTCGAGACCTTTAAGAAATTTCAGAATTTTGGCCCGTTAGGGTATTTTATTACTGGGAAATTTTGGAAAATGTCCAAATGCCAAATTAAGGGCACGGCGTTGTAAAATGAACTGAATCGAATGACAGATTGGGAACGTTCGACCATCAGTCTTAATGTCGTTCAAGTTGTGATTATTTAAGTCATAAGGGGTCTCGCCTAGCTCAAAAGTATGACATGTTTACAAATAAATTTCTCGCTTCGACGAGAGGAATGCTCTAGAACAATTTTTGAAACCCCGGTGACTTTGTGGAATTTTGCTTTGGGTCTTCTTCGTAAGCAATTTGATAATTTTGGGTAAAATTGAAATTTTGGGAAAAGTGAGGTATTGTCGTACCATGAAGAATGGAACTACTGATGGGTTACTGCCAAGGAAAGCTCTTCTTTTGGTCCTTTTATGTGGTGATTTTAGCTCTTTTCACATACTTATACAGGGACCACTCACATGAGTTTCCAAGGGGTCCAAAGATCGAAGTGTAATGTATTTGATTTAGGATGTGAGTGTAGAATGGCAAAGTGTAATCGTGAATTGCTGCAGACACAGTTCTCAAGGGCTAAATCCTAAAGCTTAGCTTCATCACTTTGAGGTGGATTTCACCCTAATTTCATTGGTCTCTCTTCCACCCAAAAGCTGGAGGTTAGGCCTTAACATATGAAAGTTCAAGTGAAATAAGCAAGCATGTGGATTTTCTATGCAGTTCCATTGCTACCTTCTAAGAAAAGTCATCAGAGGTCCCCAGGCTGGGCTAGATCCCTAGCAATCTATAAGAGAAACTAGACCTCAACCGAAAGTGAGGTCAACAACAAATATTTCAACTTCCAACATATAATTGAGGGGCGTTCATTTCTTCTAGAAATATTGCCTACATCGCTGATATTGATCACAGCTTTTTACTACAAGCATTAACTTCCTTAAAAATTGCGAGCCAACAACATCAAAATCGTTAATTTTATATGCAGCTTTATCAACACCAAAATGTCCCCTAAAATCGAATCATGATATTTTTTGAACAATTTCATAAGTTTTCCTAATGGCACACATATTTGAATAATTAGATCATTTTCTTATTTATATAAAAATAGGTCGTCCAAAAATAAGTCTTAACTTGTTATAAAATTTTTCCTATGTTGCATGTCAATCCAAAGGGTAATATACTACACAATAAAGTTTACAATGTCTACATACCATGGAACACACCACACATTAATGGTGAACTATTTTTAATTCCTGGGAAAATGTTCATTAATTTATTCATCGAATCAGAGATTTTTCATTCTCAAGCCCTGACAGACGACCACCAACGCACGCACCCTTCCTATCTACTATCTCCAAGTCAAATTCTCGTAAAAGAAGAATTCATTTTATCAGCCTTGGTTTTGCATCCTTCATTTCATTAAATATTTATTAGCATAATGGTTGCATGCACTACACATTTTGTTCAGATTAAATATGATCCGAATTTATCAAAAGAAAATACTATGCCTAATAACTCTTTCTCTACTGTGGTATAATTAATTGAGCTTCATTAAGAGTTCTACTAACATAAGATTACTTTAAAATTTTATCATGTTTTTATCCTAAAATAGCTCCAATAGCATAACCACTTGCATCACATATTAATTCAAAAGGTTTTTCCCAATCTGGTGAAATAATAACTGAGCAAAGGATTAATTTCTCTTTTAGCAAATTAATAAATTTTTAGCATTTTTCATCAAAATTAAAAAATCGTATTTTTCTAATAACCGGCATGTAGGCTTAGCAGCTTTTGAATATTCTTTAATATATTGCCTGTAGAATCCAGCATATCCTAAAACTCCTAATCTCCCTTACATTAGTTGGGCAAGGTAAATTAAAGAATCACTTGAATTTTTGGCAGGGATTACCTCGATACATTTTTCCTAAATATGATATCCTAAAACAATTCTTCAAGCATAAATTGGCATTTATCCCAATTAAGAACTAAATTCTTTCTTCACAGTGTTTAAAAGTTTTAGATAAATGTTCTAAACATGATTCAAATGAGATTCCAAACACTAAAAAATCATCCATAAACACCGTAATCCATTTTTCAATTTAAACAAAAAATTTGGCTATCATAAATCTTTAAATGTAGTAGCATTACATAAACCAAAGAGCATTCTTCTAAAAGCAAATGTACCATAAGGACTGGTAAATTTTGTTTTCTCTTGATCTCGGGAGCAATTTGTATTTGGTGATAACCACTCAAAATATATTTGCTTACGATTTAGATATGGAAAATTATGATTTTCTAATATTGAATACTACACAAGTATACATATCATTTATCAAGTAATATAGGACTTTCTCTGATTAAACCCTGAGATATCGAACCCACAGGGAAACAAAACTATTTAAAGAAATAAGAAAATTATATTTTTACTTTTGAAATGACTTTTGAAAGTATGTCTTTATTTGTAAAGTTCTGAAAAGTTGTTTTCGTATTTTTATAAAAGCTAAGCAGAAATGAAAATTACTCTAACTTTAAACACAATATAAAAAACACTAGGATATAAAATATCTTTTTCTTTCTCTTATAAAGCAGTAATAATTATGAAAAATATTGTTGTGGAAGTATTTAAATGTGTTGTGACAAATAGGAGCAAATTTATTATTTACCCTTACTGTTCTATAAAGAACATCAAGTTAGTTCGAAATTTTAAAATTTTAAAATGGTTAGGCATGGAAGATAACAGCTTCACCTGTGAGTTCCCTCGATTCCTCCACCCGGAGGCTAACTCTCATAACAAAATTTAAAATATCAAACCAAATTAGTGGGCTTTAGCCCGTCACTCTAAGGTTCTTTTAATTCCACTCCCCACTAAAAACATATCTTCTAATATATTTGCATTCAATTATATTGACTACAATTATCACCCATATAATTGCATGTGATTTTTACCAATTGTTGTTTGAGACAATACCGCATTGATCTTACATAATCTCACAAAAATTTTAACATCTTAACTAGCCAAATTACAAAGAAATTAAGCTCATTTAATTAAATCTTCACAACTTATTCTAACTTTAAACACTTACGCATTCCACAACAATCCTACATAATTTAATTACTTCTTCATTTAAGAAAGAAAAGATAACGAAAACTACTCATAACTCATGGAGAAAACACAAGCACACATGGATTTAAAAATAGAAATCATAATAAAAACACAAGTTTTAATAAAAAAAATCAAATATAAAAATGGCAAACACTTATCTCAAAATCCTCTCCACAAGACTCTGAAAGTTCCTTTAAAACTTGACTTTCTACTAAAACACTCCTCGCAGTGGGTCACCAACTTTGATAACTCGAAATCGTACTCGTACTCAATAAAAACTAAGCTAAAGGAAGGAAAAGAATTGTGAGAACAAGGCTTCACTCCAACCCCTTCTCCTTTCTTACTCTACTAACTCTAAAAGACTTTGAAAACTATTAAAAATAAAAGTCAAAAAGTAAAACTAGAAGAGGACTCTAAACTAGAAGAGACTCTTTGAAACTAATTCTAAGTCTTTATTATATAATTTTCCAAAGGTACCTTTGTCTCTTTAAATCATGTCCTTTGCATTCAACGTATCCACCAAAAGATGCATCTCTTTATTCAAGTTTGCCACCCATGGGAAGTTAAGGAAGTTAACACCAAAGGTTGCTTCAAACACCCCTTTGAAATTGGTAAAAATGGAAGAAAAATTTGATTTTTAACTATGGCGCCTAAGTTACGACAATGTGTGGCGCGCTTAGCCGCCAAAGGTCTCGTATTTTCATTTTTTTCATTTTGTTGCTCCAAATTTGATCCAATTTTGCGCCTTTCATCATAATCACTATTTTTCATCATACCTGCAAGAAAAACACAAAATACCTTCCATTAAAGTGCAATATCATCAAAAATAGGCATAAAAATGCATAAAAACATCATATATTTGTGTGTATCATCTATCCAACATTTAATCAAGAAAGATTCCGGTGGCAAGATTTAATTTTCTATAATCAATGCATATTCGCTATTCCGTAACTGTCTTGTTGGTATTAACTCATTCTTTTCATTAATAGTTATAGTTACTCTTTTCTTAGGAACACACGCTGAATATGACTAACCCATGCACTATCTGAAATAATTGTGGTAGATAATTCCACATCTAACCACTTTAAAATTTCTTTCTTAACAACTAATTTCATAATAGGTTTTAATCTCCTTCGAGGATCACCTTCGTCTGGCAGCTTTCTTTCATAAGTATTTCTACGCATACAAATTAAAGGACTGACTTTAATATCAACTACGTCCATCTAAAGGCTTTCTCTTATATTTCTTTAAAGTTTTAAGCAAACTCTTTTCTTCTTTGTAATTAATTTTGAGGAAATTATAAATGGGAAAATTAAGGAATCACCTAAAAAGGCATATTTTAAATGTTTAGGAAGTAAATTTAATTCAAGTTCAAAGGTTTTCAATTGATGACTAAAAAGATTCATCTTTCGTCATGTCCAAAACTTCAAAACTTTCAAACATAATTTAAATCTTCTTCATTATAATCATCGAATATTGTACTTCCCCTTCATGCTCATGTTCCAACTTTTCCCTTTCAAATTTCTCTTCATAAGTTGCTTTATAATAGCATTCACTCGCATATCTCATTACCTCCATTCTCGAATCATTCATCATCTTTAACTACAGATATTCATTGATTTTGAAATATTAAATAACAAACTTTTGATCATTAACATGACATATTAATTCCCCTTTTCGCACATCTGCTATCGTTTCCCGTAGCTAGGAAAGGTCTCCCAAAATAATAGATATCTTTTATCTTCCTCCATATTCAAGACAATGAAATCTACATAAAAGATAAATTGATCTACTTTTACTAAGACGTCTTCTATAACTCCTTTAGGATATGTTATTGAACGATCTCATTAACCGGTAGTAGTTACGTAGTCGGGGTTATTTCTCCTAATCACAATCTTTTAAATATAGATAATGACATAAGGTTAATCTAAATCACATAAAGCTTTCCATAAAATCAGCCCCCATTGTACATGGAATTCGTAAAGCTACGTGATCATTAAACTTTTCAGAAGCTTCTTCGAATTATCGCACCGCACTCTTTACTAAGTGCAATAGTTTCCATTATCTTAAAAATCTCACGGAATCGGTTTTTGTGAACCGTCGCTACAAGACCGGTTCGGCACCTCAGCGCCTACCTCGGCCTGCTTGCGCCAGCGTGGGGAATCGATGCCAGTGCCAGCCGCACAATTTTTTATATTTCCAAATTTTCGATTCAAATGTACATCTTCCTAAGGCAACAATCCTATATGGTCTTAATAAATCCTAAAAACAATTTTTCTTCTCCTTCTCCCCCGTTCTTTTTTTCAAAAATGTATCAATTTTCCACAACTTAGATTCGATCACAATAACATGAAATTTTTCTACAAAAAAAACACTTTCATTCACATGTTCAATAGTACAAAAAACACATCACATATCTAATGTCCACTCCAAAAGATTTCGGATGAGATAGCATCTATATTCATCACAGTACAAGACAAACTTACATTAAACACTTTTTAAAACAAACACAACCAACAAACAAACAAACTAGGATCTCATAAACTTAATTCCATTCTCCATTAGGTGGAACATGTTTCCGGGCCTTCATTTGTTTTATCCGAACCTTTTTGGCACATAGATTTAATAACATACGATGATGAAGAACGTTTATAGAATCCTTCAATCCACTTATTTTTTAGATACATCTCCTTTGCTCGTTTCTTCAATATAATCCTTGTACTTACGTAATCTGCATTTTAATTTTCCATCCAATATGCGCTAAATCTACATTAGTTTCATTTAATCCTACCCGCTGAAGCCACATCACCCCAGTTTTTGCAATCTTCTCCGCTATTCCTTCACTAATTACTAGAATCGTTATATAACTCTTACGCACTTCGACTTACAAACTTCGATGACTTCATCCTTCTTCTTCAAATCATTCTCCTAAGAAGACATTTTCGCCTAACCACTTAGACTTTAGAATGAAAATTTGTAGAGGGTAAAAAATTCTCATCATTTTCATGCCATTTATAGAGTTAAAAAGAGCTTATACCCACTTCCTTATGAGCAAACCACCAAATAATGTTCAAGATCACTTTATCATGTTTAATTCTTCTATAACATTATTTAGTTTGTTTTTAACTCCTGCGCTTAAGCGCCAAATTTGAGCGCTTAAGCACCCGTTGTTCATTTTAGCATAAATGCCTTAACATCCAAATACTCATTCTAACACGCTTCAAGCATCAATTAAAGTCATAAATTATCACAAAATACTCAAAATATCACACAATTCTCTAAAACAAACACAACCACATAACATTAAAAACAAAAGCTATCAATTAATAACTATTGGTTGCTTCCCACAAAGCACTTGCTTCACATCGTCGCCGACGTACCTAGTGCTGGTTTCTATGTAATCTAACATCAAAACATCATTCAATTAGTTTGATCTCCTAAGAAATATGACCATTCACTTTAAAAAAAAAAAATTTTAGGTTTTTGGATCGTTGATATCCACAGCTTCATAGGGATAAACTTTAATCACAATAAATGGACCATTCCACCCCATTTCAAGTTTGCCCGAAAAATATCTCTAATCTTTAATTATAAAGCAAAACTTGCTTCCGCTCAACATTTCTAGTAAGAATATTCCGATCATGCCAATTTTTCATCTTATCCTTATAAATTTTAGCATTCTTATAAGACTCATTCCTTATTTCTTCTAACTCATTTAATTACAATAATCTCTTTACCAACATCCCTTTAAATCGTAATTTAATTCCCACGCCCCGATAAGCTTTATGCTCAAGTTCCACTGGTAAATGACAAGTTTTCCCATAAATTAGCTCAAATGGTGACATTCCCATAGATGCCCCGTAAGCAATCATATAAGCCAAGCCCACAAAGCATAATCAAGCTTCGACTAACCAATCCATTTTCGCTTCGGGATTATAGATTTTTCTAAAATTCTTTTAGTTTCTCGATTGGAAACTTTAGCCAAACTGCCCGTCTTAGGATGATAATTAATAGAAATTCGATGATTGATACGATATTCCTTTAATAATTTCTCTATTATTACGTTTAAAACGTACTTCCCCATCAATTATGATCACTCGCATTCCAAATTCACATAATAAATTGTTAAAAAAAACTTTCGCAACACTTTGAGCATCACATCGAGGTAAAGCAACAACTATCCATTTAGACACATAGTCTACTACTAACAATATATATTAATTTTAAGATGGTTTAAATGGTCCCATTAAATCTAATCCCCAAATGTTAAATATTTCAACTTCCAAAATATAATCGTAGGGCATCTCATTTCTTCTAGAATTTTTCCTTCGTATGTTGACAATGATCACAATTTTTAATATAAGCATTAACATCTTTAAAGATAGTAGAACAATAAAATCTAGACCGTAAAATTTTTTATGTTATTTTATCAACACCAAAATTTCGCCAAAATCATAATCACGACATTTTTAGATAATTTCAAAAGTTTTCCAAAGGCACACATCTCCGAATAATTAGATCCTTCCCTTATTTATATAGAAGTTCATCTTTCCAAAAATAAGTCTTAGCTTCGCATAAAAATTTCCTCTTCATTTAAGTAAGGTGTTCTGATTGATAAGGTAAAAATTTTCTAACAATAAAGTTCTCACAATTTCTACATAAACTCATGGAACGCATCATTCACTAATGTTGAAAAATTTTCCATCTCGAAAAAATGTTCATTAATTTTTTTTAGAATACAAGTGATTTGTCATATTCAAGTCTGGATATATGATTAGCACCTTGATTATCACTTTTTTCTATCTACTATTTCAATATCAAATTTCGCAAAAGCAGAATCCATCTTATCACTTTAGTTTTGCATCCTTCTATTTCATTAAATACTTAATAGCCGTATGCACCAAACATTTACTTCCACTAAATATGATCCAAATTATCAAAAGCATATACTATCATAATAGCTCTTCTCGCCTGTGGTATAATTAATTGAGGTTCACTAAGAGTTTTACTAGATAGTAAACTATTTTGAAAATTTTATCATATGTTTGTCCCAAAACAGCTCTAATAGCATAATTACTTGTATCACAATTTAATTCAAATGATTTTTCCAATCTAGTGAAACAATAACTGAAAAGTGACTATTTTTTCTTTTAAAAGCTCAAAAGTTTATCATTATTCCTTATCAAAATTATAAATTACTTCCTTTTCTAGAAAACAACAACAGTGGCTTAGCAATTTTTTAGAATTCTTTAATAATCGCCTGTAGAATCCAACATGCCCTAAAAAACTCCTAATTTCCTTTCATTTCATAGCAGATAAGTTAGAGATCACTCAATTTTTTTAGGATCTACCTCCATACCTTTTTCATAAATGTGACATCTTAAATAATTCATCTTGCTACCATAAACTTACATTTTCCCAATTAAGGACTAAATGTATTCTTCACAATGTTTAAGAACTCGTAATAAATGTTCTAAACACGATTCAAATGAAGTTCCAAACACCGAAAATCGTCCATAAAAAATTCAATTCCTTTTTCAATTAAATCACAGAAAAAATAACCATCATACATCTGAAATGTAGCAGGGTCATTACATAAACCAAAGAGCATTCTTCTAAAAGAAAATGTATCATAAAGATCGGTAAATGTTGTTTTCTCTTGACTTAGAGCAATTTATTTTCGGGTGATAACCAAGATATCGATCCAAAAAATAAAAGTATTTATGCTCAGCTACTATCCACATTTTATCCATAAAGGGTAATGGAAATGATCTCTTCTCAACTGTTGCTTAATTTTCTATAATCAATGCATATTTATCATCCCGTAACTCGTATTCTGTCGCATTAATTTATTTTGTTCATTAATAGTTACAACACTATCCTTTCTTCGAACACAATGTATTTACTAGAGTAAACCCATGCACTATCTAAAATTGGATAGATAATCCCAACATCTAACCACATTAAAATTTCTTTTTTAATAATTTCTTTCATAATGGGATTTAATCTCCTTTGAGACGCCTGCTCATAGCTTTCTTCCATCGAATTCTATGCATACAAAATCAAGGATCGATTCCGAATACGTTAATTATCCATCTAAAGAATTTATAGCTTCTTAAAAATTTTCAATAAACCCTCTTCTTCTTCTAAAGTTAAGTTTGAGGAAATTATAAATGGAAAAGTCGAGGGAATCACCTATAGTAAAGGCATATTTTAAATGTTTTGGAAGTAACTCCAATTCAAGTTCAGGAGGTTTCTTTAATTGATGGACAAAAAGATTTGTCTTTTTCCATCACGTCTAAAACTTCAAAATTTTCTTGAAAATTTTGAATCTTTCAATAAAATCATTTAAATGTTCTAATTCCTCTTCGTTTGTGCTCCAATTCTTTCATTTCGTATTTCTCTTCATAAGTTGTTTTGAAAAGGCATTCACTAAGATATCTTATTACATACATCCCCCGAAAACATTCATCATTTTTACCTTTTATGTATATTTCATTGATTTTGAAATATTAAAAGTAATCGTTCGATCTTTGACATGGATAGTTAGTTCCTCTTTTTACACATCTATAATCATTTTCCGTAAGCCTAGAAAGTTCAAACCAAATGATAGGTATCTTTTTTATCTTCCTCCACATCTAGCACAATGAAATCAACAAGGAAAGATAAATAAATCCACTTTTACCAAAACATCTTCTACAACTCTCTTAGATATGTTATAGAAAGATCTGCTAATTGCAAGGTTGTAGTGATGGGGAAGATATTTATCCTAATCCCAATCTTTTAAATATAAATAATGGCATAAGGTTAATGCTCGCACCTTGATACACCTAAAATATATGCTGTTTTTATACACATATCTATACCTATTTTTGATGATATCACACTTTAATGGAAGGTATTTTGTGTGTTTTTCTTACGTGCATGATTAAATGATGATTTTGATGAAACAAGTGAAAAATGATACAATTTGGAGCAAAAAATAAAGAAAATTGAAAAGGTGATTTGTGGCGGCTAAGCGTCAACCGCGCTTACGCTCCAAGGCCCCCGGCAGCCTATGCGCCGAGATATGGAGCCACGCGCCGGCCAGGCGCCCACTGCTCTGCGACCGGTACCTCGCACTTACACGCGGGTGCTTAAAAAAGAGGAGGTATTTTAATTTAGGCACCATTTTTAAGAGGTTTTCAAAACTCCTCTTGCAAGAACGTGGGTAACTTCCTATTGGTGCCAAATTCAATTCAAAATACTCTTGAATGGATGCATCTCTTGCAAGATACATTGAATCCGAAGACAATTGAAGAGATACGAAGATGCCTTTGGAGAAGTATAAAAAGAGGACTTCAAGATTAGAAAAATGGTTCTTGTCAGAGGGTGTGGTTTGTGTTTAAGAGGAGATTATGTTAGAGAGTTATTTTAGAACACACATCTCCACTTCACCATCTTAACTTCATTTTATAGAGTTTGTACTGGAGTGTAACCGAGATTTAGAGTCCATTGAGCCGGCGCCAATCTCTAAAGAGTATTGTTAGGGAAAGAAAAGTTTTCAAAGGAACTTTAAGAGTTTTATGGAGAGGAATTACGTATATGTTTTTATATTTGTATTACATTCGATTTAAAAATTAAGACTTTTGTGTTTTCACTATGATTTCTACTTTTAAACCAAGTTGTGATCGCATTTTCTCCATAAATTGCGATAGTTTTCCTTATCTTTTTCTTAAATGATGAAGTAATTAAGTTGTGGAAGTATGTCATGTGAAGTATGATTTAAATGTTAGAAGAAGTTATGATGATTCAAAACCTTACACTTTATTTACTTCTTAATTTGGCCAATTAAGATGTTAAAATTTATTGCGAGAACATGTAAAATTCAAGTATGGTACCGTCTCTACCAACAATTGAAAGAATCACATTATATTATATGGGTGAGAATGAAATTCACACTATTGAGTGCAAATAAATAGAGAGATATACTTGGATGGGCAGGAAATAGAGGACTTGAGTGATAAAGCAAAGTCCTCAATTTGATTTATTATTTATATTTTGATACGAGATGTTAGCCTCTGTGTGGAGTGTAATCGAGGAACCTCTATAGTGAGAGCTAGTATCTTTCCCGCCTAACCCGATTCAAAATTTTTAAAAAAGTGAATTAAACTATGTTCTTATAGCATATCTAAGAAGGTTAAAGAATATAATCGTCTCTATTTGAAGACAACACATTTTAGATAATTGCATAAACAAATCTTCTCCATAACTTGTTACCGATTCATAAAATGGAAAAAGATATTTCATTCTTTGGCATAAGTTTTCATCTGTAAAAGTTTAGTTAAAGTAGGTACTTACTTTCATTTCAAATTATAAATTTAACAAAAAGAATAAAATTATATTTCCTAAAATATTACTTGCCTGAAAGTAAAATCTTCTCTAAAAGTAAAAACACTTTCTCCATTTCTAAATTAGAAGATATTTTATTTATTAATCACTTTCCCCGTGAGTTCGATATCTCGGGGCTTAATCGAAAGTCATATATTACTTCGATAAACGATATACTTTAGTAGTATCCACATTATAAAATCAATAAAAGAGTATTAGACATATATATATATATATATATATATATCATAAGCATAATTATCTCTGTGGATCAAGTTTTTGGCACCATTGTCCGGGAAAGAAATTAATAAAGAAAAAAATTTTAAGAAGAATTATTTTTTACTTTTAAAGTCTTATTTAAACTTGTTAGATTTATTTTATGAAGTTGTTATTTTGTCAGGTAATTTATTTTATTGTGTTTTATAATTGTGTATGCGTAGTTCAAGTTCTAGTGGACTTGTGCCTTACGATTCCGAATTAGAAAGAACTATAAGAAAAATCAAAAAATTAAATATACATAAAAAGACAAAAATATTCAAGAAATGTCAAATTAAAAATAATCAAAATGCCGAAATCCATCAAGAATTCGACCTTTAAGAGATTATGCTAACCCTACAGTAGATAAATTTCATGGTAGTATTCAAACTCATTACAGTTGGCTAATTCATTTGAACTTAAACTTGTTATTATCTAAATGGTATTCCACACCGCTCAAAGCACTAATCGAATATCCAAATTTTGCATCTTGTCAATTTTCTAGAATTGTGGGCTACATTTAAATACATGGTATTTTTGGATGGTGTTAGACTTAGAATTTCTCCTTTTTCATTAAGAGATAAAGATGAGATGTGTTTAAATTTCTAGCACCTCGGATCTATCGTAACTTAGGGTGATTTAGCGCAAAAACTTTCGCTAACCATCAAAGACTACTAAGCTTAGAAATGACATTACATTTTTTGCCGCCTGAAGGGGAATCTATTTATGAATCATGGGAACATTTCAAAAATCTCCTAAGAAAGTTTTCACATTATTCAATACAAGATCAAGTTAATAATTCAAACTTTTATAATGGATTAGCTGATCTCTTAGACTTATTATCGATGTCAGCTTTCGCCTTATGGTTCATCGATGTCTAAAAGTTTAATGATGTTTATGCTTTAATTGACTAAATGGCTACAAATAATTTTCAATGGCCTTCTCGAGAGGGTAAATCCTAAAAAGGTAGCCGTATTCATGAATATGATGCTTTTGCAATGCTAGCAAATCATGGCCGCAATATCAAGAAAGATGAATTAAATTTGGAATGAATTTTTCTCAACCAATTTCAAGGATTAGTGAAAAATTCATTAGTCCAAATGGTAGATTCTTTAACATCTCTAGAAACTTCGATGCCATAAACAAGCTTAATAACCCATATTCCAATTATTATAACCCAGGTGTTGAAGAAACTTTTATCCAAACTTTAACCTAATACGAATAATCAAGGTGGTAGTACTCAACAATGAGGAACAATCAAGTAAACCCATTGAGGAATTGAACAACCAAGTGAATAGTAATTATAGACCTAATTATCCTCCGTGTTTTAATGCGTTGCTTCACAATTTAAGGAGAAGTTGTTTATAAAAAAGTGGTGTTACAAAATTGGAAATCAATCGCAAAGTTAAGGAGCTACAATAGGAAATATCGAGAATCAATTTGGGACAAATAACCAATTCATTAAGTAATAGATCCCAAGAAACGCTTCCACACCGAGATAAATCCAAGAGACAAAAATAAAGAGCAAAAGCTATTCGATTGAGAAGTGAAAGAGTGTTTCTGAAGGTAGTAGTGCAAAAAGAGATTGAAGCAGAGAAATAAGATATCGAAGAACCAAAAGAGGACACTCATATGGGTTTGGAAAGACCTATTTTCCACCAAAAATTGATTTAGAAAAGCCACCACCACTAGCCTTTAGAGACTTCGACAAAAAAGTTGGATAAGCAATTTTCAAAGTTCTTCAAGATTTTTAAGAAACTTACAATTAATATTCCATTTATTGAAGCCTTAGAACAAATGCCAAGATATAGAAAGTTTATAAAAGATATTCTAAAATTTAAAAAAATGAAATTTGAAAATAACAAGACTATTGTACTTAATGAAGAATGCAAGGCACACTCCGAAGAAGCTTCCTCAAAAGTCTAAAGATCCCGGTACCTTCACAATTCCATGTGCAATCGAAGACAAATTTTATGGAAAAGCTTTATGTGATGTAGTGCCGCATCAACCTTATCATTATTTATATTTAAAAGATCGGGATTAGGAGAAATAACCCCTACTACTGTAACTCTGCAGTTAATGTATCATTCAATCACATATCCTAAAGAAGTTATAGAAGATATTTTAGTAAAAGTTAATCAATTTATCTTTCTCTGATTTCATTGTTCTTGATATGAAGGAAGATAAAGAAATATCTATTATTTTGGGGAGACCTTTCCTAGCTACAAGAAGAGCAATGTGATAGATGTGCAGAAAGGAGAATTAACTATGTGTGTCAATGATCAAACTATTACATTTAATATTTCCAAAATCAATGAAATATCTTACCATAGGTAAGGATGATGAATGTTTCAAGATGGATGTCATAAGATATTTGCTGAATGTCATTTAAAAACAACATATGAAGAG
The DNA here is from genome assembly GCA_022702705.1 of Papilionanthe hookeriana x Papilionanthe teres. Taxonomy (NCBI): domain Eukaryota; kingdom Viridiplantae; phylum Streptophyta; class Magnoliopsida; order Asparagales; family Orchidaceae; genus Papilionanthe; species Papilionanthe hookeriana x Papilionanthe teres. The sequence continues at coordinate 122,424 of CM040422.1, read as the reverse complement.
AAATTTGAAAGTAAATAGTTAGAACACGAGCAAGAAGAGGAAGCACATTGTTTGGATGATCTTGATGAGGAAGACTTAAATTATATTCAAGAAAGTTTTCTAAGTTTGTACATGACAAAGAAAGATGAATCTTTTTGTCCATCAATTAAAAAACCTCATGCACTTAATTGAAGTTACTTTCGAACATTTAAAATATGCCTTTTTAAGTGATTCCTCAACTTTGCATATTATAATTTCCTCGAAATTAATGTAGAAGAAGAAGGAAGTTTTCAATTCTAAAGAAATATAAGAAAGCCTTTCGATTTCACCATAGTTAATATTAAAGGAATTAGTCCTTAAATTTGTATGTACGTAATCCTTATGGAAGAAAACTATATACCCAGGGCTTCATCCTCAAAGGAGATTAAATCCTATTATGAAAGAAGTTATTAATAAAGAAATTTTAAAGTGGTTACATGCTGAATTATCTACCCTATTTCAGAGAAAGGTGCATGGGTTAGTCCTATTCACCGTGTTCCTAAGAAAGGAGGAGTAATCGTTACTATTAATGAGAAGAATGAATAACCAACAAGGCAAGTTACAGGATTATGAATATGCTTTCGATTACAGGAAAATTAAATCTTGCCACCATGAAAGATCATTTTCCACTTCTCTTTACTGATCAAATGTCGATGTATTAGCCGGGCATAAATACTTTTGTTTTTTGATGGATATACTAGTTATCACCAAATACAAACTGCTCATGAGGATCAAGAGAAAATAACGTTTACCAGTCCTTATGGTACATTTTCTTTAAGAAGAATGTCTTGGTTTATGTAATGTCTCCTCGTTTACATTTCAAAGATGTATGATAAGCAAGTTTCGTGATTTAATTGAAAAAGAAATTGAAGTATTTATGGGATGATTTTTTAGTTTTTGGAATTTCATTTAAAACATGTTTAAAACATTTATCCAAGGTTCTTAAACTTTCGTGAAGAAACAACTTAGTCCTTAATCGGGTAAAATGTCAATTTATATAGCAGGAGAAATTGTTTCGGACATCAAATTTCGTAAAAGGTATGGAAGTAGACCCCGCAAAATTCAAGTGATCGCTAATTTACCTTGCCCAACAAATGTAAGGGAGATTAGAGTTTTTTTAGGGCATGTTGGATTCTACGCATTATATTAAAGACTTTTCAAAAATTTCTAAGCCTCTATGAAGTTATTGAAAAAAGATGTAATTTTTAATCCTAATGACGACCGCCAAAAGCTTTTGAATTATTGAAAGAAAAATTAATCACTGCACTAGTTATCGTTTCACCATATTGGTAAAAACCTTTTAATTAATATGTGATGCAAGAGATTATGCTATTGAGCTATTTTAGAAAAACATGATAAAATTTTTCAAAGTAATCTACTTGCCAAGAGAACTTTGAATGAAACTCAAATCAATTATACCACAACTGAAAAAGAGTTACTATCGTAGAATATGCCTTTGAAAATTTTATATCATATTTAATCGGGACTAAATGTGTATAGTATACCGACCATTATGCTATTAAATATTTAATGAAAAAAAAAGATGCAAAACCAAGATCGATAAGATAGATTCTTCTTTACAAGAATTTAAATTTGCATAGTAGATAAGAAGAGTGTTGTTCATCAAATTGCTGATCATATGTCCATGTTTGATAATGAAAAATCTCTTTCCGATGAAGAAAGTAATGAACATTTTCCCGATGAATAATTATTCACTATTAATGAGTAAAATCTATGGTATGCATTATTGTAAGAAAATTTATTAAGGTGACATATTACCCTATGGATTGACATACCAACTGAGGAAGAAATTTTTTATCTAAAGCTAACACTTATTTTTTGGACGACCCATTTCGATAAACAAAGAATGGATCTTATTATTCGAAGATGTGTGCCTTTAGAAGAACTTTATGAAATTATTCAAAAATGTCATGATTATGATTTTGGGGGCATTTTTGTGTTGATAAAATTGCATATAAAATTCTACAATCCGAAATTCTATTGGCCTACAATTTTTAAGGATGTTAATCCTTATATTAAAAATTTTGATTGGATGTCGCCGTGTAGGCAATGTGTCTAGAATCCGCAAATGTCTCCGCATTGAGATTATTTGCTGGAAAACTTAAGTCCAAAGACGGGCCCATTTATTATAATAGAAGTTTCTCTATCCCTAAGGTAGCTGTGCACATTAAGGACCCGTAAACTAAGAAAATATTTAAAGTAAATGGCATAGACCGAAACCTTACTTCTCGCAGATCAACTTAAACTTGATTAGAATTTGATGATGGGTCACCCAAATTAAGTATTGGGTATGTCGCATTGACGCGTTAAACTAAGTGCTTGGTGGGATGCAACCCATAGTTATCGGTGTGCTTTCCTTTAAGTTTGTTTTATGTGTTTTATTTGTAAGAGTTATATGGTATTATTTTGCTTATATTATGTTAGTGGAGATTAATAAACCTTATTTGATTATTTTTTATGAGTTAAAATGGGTTTTCGGACGTTTGTGCGTAACCGTGTTAAAATGAGCATCGGGCGGTTAAGCGCCGCAATGGCGCTTAGTGCCGCAGTTACGAAAATGTGAAATGAGTTTTGTGAAGCCATTATGATTGGGAAGAAGCATGGAACATTACTCGGTGGTTTAAGTGAAAGTGGAAGGACATTTTTAAGTCATCTAAAGTTTATAAATAGAGACTGTGTTAAAAGAAATTCATCCCATTCCAAATTTCTATCCTAAGAGCCTTACAGAAGAGTTTAAGAGTTGAAAATGTCTTCGGGGAGAATGAAGATAAGAAGAATGAGGATGCCAACAAGATGAAGTTTGTTTTTTAGAGTGCACAAGAGTTATATAATAGATTTCTGTCGTTAGTATTCAAGGAATCAAACAGAAGATTGCAAAGATCAAGGCTAATGCCGCAATAAAAAATGAAACTAATGCACTTTTAGCACATATTGGATGGCAATTAAAAATGTAATTTTAGTCATATATGTTATGTTAAAGAAGCGGACAAGGCAATGTATCTAAAAAATAAGTGGATTGAAGAAGATTTTATCAAATGTATTCACCATCGCCCGCTCTATCAAATCTATATACCAAATGGTTCGTATGGAACGAATAAAGGTACCGGATAGTTTCACCTAATGGAGACTGAATTAAGTTCTATAGTGTGTTAAGTGTTAGTTATTTGTGTTTTGAGTTTAACTAATTGTGTTAAGTGTTTGATGTTTATGTATTTTGTGTGTTATTTCCGTTTTATGTTTTATATTACCGTTAAGTGTTTTGTTCGAGTGTTTATATGAAAGTAGAAAAGAAGAGATCTTATCCAAGTATCTTGGATTAAATACTTGGAGGTTTATACTTGCAATTTGCAAGGAGTTTAATTAAGTAATAGTTTGTGTTTATGTAAAACTTGTGTTGAATCATTTTTAATCTAAAAGAAGTGTAATTCTCGGGAGATAAGAAGATTATACTATGATTTAGATACTTATTAAATAAATTTAGGACGATTAAAGGTGCGAGAAAATTTATTTAATGAAAATCGAAAATTGCGTGTTGGTGCAAATATGCGCCGAGACCCCGCGCTTACGCGCCATGGGCCTGCGATGCGTCATACTTTCGTGCTTAGGCGCTGGTTCACAAAAATCGATTTTTCGTGTTTAAAACCAAAAAATTGCTATTTTTACATCTCACCATCATCTTTTTATTTTGAAATTTATGAATTTAGAGCATCACCACATTTACAAATCTTGAGCCGTTTCATGAAAATTGTTAGATTCGATCTTTCGGTAAGAGCACTACTCCTTAGTAAAAGTTTTTTATTTTCACAATATATTTTGAGCGTATTTGGAGAAATCAAAAATCACTATTTATGGTGAAAATTGGAGAAAAAGCTTAAGAAATTACTGGATTTAGTAGTTTAAGCCTTTAGAAGTCGTAGCTTAGTGATTTAAGCTGAATGTGAAATTTATAAAGTGATTTTTATGCAAATTTTAGAAATGGCACCAAAGAGGAGCAAAGCGAGAGCCACGCTTCGATTCTGGACAAGTTTGTCAGTTCGAAAGCTCAAGATCGTTACGTGCAAACATTAGAGTCACGCAACCGATCCGAGAGCGAGTATTCACAAACCAGCAGAGAAGTTGAAGACATGATCGCGAATCGCCCGGGAGAAATTCCCCGTTGTTTTATCGCTGTACGGTTACTTCGTTGTTCCGGTGAGTTCTATGTAAATCTCCCGGAGTCGAGAATAATCTCATTTCGTGTGAGGACAACTAGTACATTTTACTCTCGAGGTAATTAACCTGATTTTACCTACCGCCACCTAGTATGCTTTGTTTATTCAAATTACAATCCTACCGAGGAAGAATTGCCGAGATTATCTCTACTTTGATTGATGGGAGGTTATGGAAAATTACAAAAAGAGAGAAGAGTTAACTTCCCTACAACAAAGTCAATGCCAACTCCAAAGCAAAGGCATTGTTTCATATCATCCAAGTTCGCTTCCTACAAATCATCTATGAAGTGATCAGAGAAAGAGCCATTTCGAACAACTCAGATCACAGAGGAAGTCGATGGGGACATCGGGAAGAATATTTATGATTGTATCTCGGAGTACTGCGTATCCCATACCACCGCAGTATGATCGATTCTCTTATATATTCATCAGGTGAGTGGGGGCCGATGTTAGATTAAGAATTGAAAGAGTTTTCTACCTCTTAAGCCTATTACCGCTCAAATTTGAAGATGAGGCCGAGCAGTCAATTTTTGGCTAGAGAGGAGAATTTCTCTAAGGGTTCCAAAGCAGCATCCGTTTCGCTCGCATCTACATCTCATGCTTCCACATCCTAGGCATCTTCGTGTCAACTTTCCGATTCACAGATCGAGCTTTTCAATAATATAAGAGATAATGTTAACTATACTACTTGACGAGTGCATGATTTAAAGGGGAAAATTATAGACTATATGGGAATATCTTTAAAACAAAAGAGTATGAGGGGAACTATCACAAATATATGGATAGATCGATTAGAGGTGATTTTAGTGATGTGCTACCTACTCATCCACATTATAAGACATATGTTCATACCCGTACGTAACGAAGGGGACGATGAGGAAGAGGAAGAAGATGATTAGGATTGATATTTTATTTTGAATTACGTTTTGTGTTTGTGTTATGTGATATGAATGTTTCGATAGTAAATGTGTTAGTGTATTTTGTTTCGTTAGCTTTAACTTTTTCCAAAAACTATTTAAAGAAGGTTTAAAAATGCTATTAAATCCACTAATTAAAATTTCATACTTAACTTTTCAATTCTATCGCCATATATATGTCTTAATTATGAATTTATTTATGTGTGAATTTACTTTTATGTCTTCCACTACTTTAGAAGTATTTTGAACTTTTTTATATAAATTGAAAAAAAAATTTAATTTCGAATCTAGTCATTTTCATTCATGTTTTTAATACCTGCATATTTAGGATATTAAAAATTCCTGAAAGTTTAATATTTATAGTTTTCTCAACAAATTTTATGTTTGTTATTACACTTAAATGTTTCATTATAATGAAAATTTAAAGTTCAGGAATGAGAAACAATTTTCAAAAATACTTAAAATTGTATTTGTTCTCAACTCGTACTAAAATTTAATTTTGAATGAAAAAATTATATATATGAAGTTATATTAGGAAATAAATTTTTGAATATATAAATGAGTAAGAGAATTTAGTTAAAATCTATAAGAAGGGATTTAAAATTAAAATTTCTTTAGTAAAGAAATGATAAATATTTTATAACTATATTTATCAGAAAAGTTATATTTTTGAAAAATAGAAGGATTAGATTTTTATTTTTAATACTTAAGTTTCTTTTATTAAAAATATTTTTCAAAAACTTTTATTATATTTATAAGTCAAAGTTATATATTAATCTACCTTAAGCTTTAGAAAGGAAAGGTGGAATTCAAAAATCATTAAAGGCCTATCCAGATACAGTAATCCTTATCTTATAAAAAAAGAAGAAAAAGAAAAGAAAAAGAAAGAAGAAAAGAAAAGAAAGTAAAGAAAGAAGAGCATGTGAAAAGGATGGAGAAGCTTGAGATTTCCATGGGTCTAATCAAAATTGGTTCGACACATGATCTTTAGAGTATAAGATTTCCGATGAAAATCTTCAAGCTTATAAATATAATATTATGAGTATAATTATTTTTAGTAAAGATTTTTAAGTAAAGAAAATAAAATGCCTATGTCATATATTTTAAAGAATCTATAAATATTCTAAATAAGCATTGAAACTAATATTTTTTTATTAACCTTTACCCAAGAGATTTCTAAACTTTAAATCGGTCTCATTTACCAATTTTTTTTCTAATTTGACTACTACATTTCTAGAACAAAATTTTTAAAACTCCTAAAGAAACTCATCACATAATTTAGTTATAAGATTTTTATAGGATTAAAGTGTCACTGAGACAAGCAATATCGTGCTCAAGTAAGATTTCATACACCTAAAATATATGTTGTTTTTATACACATTTTTATACCTATTTTGATGATATTGCACTTTAATGGAATGTATTTTGTGTGTTTTTCTGCCATTGATTAAGATAATTGTGATGAAAGAGTGAAAAATGATCAAATTTCGAGCAAAAATGAAGAAAAATCGATAAAGTGATTGTGTGGAGGCCAAGAGCCAAAACCCACGCTTATGCGCTAACGCCCCCGCGGCTATGCACCCGTATCCGGAGCTTACGCGCTAGCAAAGCCTTCGTGGCTAAGCACTGTACCGCGCGCTTACGCGCGGCGCTTAAAAAAAGAGTTATTTTAATTTAAATATGTTATTTCAAGCAGGTTTTCGAAGCACCTCTCGGTGAGAACGTGGGTAACTTCATATTAGTGCCAAATTCAATTCAAAATACTCTTGAATGGATGCATCTTTTGGAAGATAAGTTGAATCTGGACACAATTTGAAGAGATGTGAGGATACCTTTTGGAGAAGTACAAAAAGAGTGACTTGAACATTAGAAAATGATTGTCAGCTGGAGGGTGTGGTTTGTATTTAAAAGGAAGTTTTATGTTAGATAGTTATTTTAGAACACACCTCTCCACTTCACCATCTTTACTTCATTTTACATAGTTTGTATTAGAATATAACCGAGATTTGGAATCCACGGAGTTGGGTGCCAACCTCTAAAGAGTATTGTGAGGGAAAGCAAAGTTTTCAAATGAACTTCAAGAGTTTGTGGAGAGGAATTACGTATAAGTATTTTATCTTCTATTACATTTGATTTTTAATTAAGACTTCTTTTTATGTTTTCACTATGATTTCTACTTTTAAACCAAGTTGCATTGTATTTTCTCCATGAATTCCGAGTGCTTTATCGTTTCTTCTTGGGCGATAAATTAATTAGTTTATGGAAGTATGTTCTTGTGCATAGGATTTAAATGTTCGAAGAAGTTGTAATGATTCAAAAATCTTCGTACTTTATTTACTTCTTCTTTTGGCCAATTAAGATGTTAAAATTTATTGTGAGAATATGTAATATCCAAGCAAAGTGTATCGTTCGTCAACAATTAAAAGAATCACATGATTGCATTGTGTGAAAATTTAACTATATGGTTAAGTGCAAATAAATAAAGAGATATAATTTGATGTGTGTAGAATTAGAGGGATCTTAGAGTTACAGGCTAAAGCCCCCAATTTGATTTATTATTTTATGTTTTGATACGAGATGTTAGCCCCCAAGTGGAGGGAATCAAGGAAACTCTGTAGCATAGCCTATATCTTTCCCCGCCTAACTCATCATCAAGATTTTTAAAACAATGAATTAACCTATGTTTTATAGCATCTCTAGTAAGGGTAAAGAATATAATTGCTCCTATTGGGCACAACACATTTTAGATACTTCCACAACAAATATTCTCCATAACTTCATATCGATTTATAAAAATAATAAAGATATTTCATTTTGCAAAAGTTTTCATCTTACAAAGGTTTATTTAAAGTAGGTTCTTTACTTTCATTTCAAATTATAAAATTCATAAAAAGAATCAAATTATATTTCCTAAAATATTATCTTTAGTTTAAGTAAAATCTTTTCTAAAATAAAAAACTAATTTTCGTTTCTAAATCGAAGATATTTTCTTTATTAATCACTTTCCGTGGGTTCGATATCTCTGGCTTAATCGAAGTCTTATATTACTTGATAAATGATACGCATACTTGCGTAGTATCCACATTATAAAATTATTAAAAGGAATATTAATATATATATATATATATATATATATATATATATATATATATATATATATATATCGTAATTATCCATGGATCACACCTAAATCACATAAAGCTTTCCCATAAAATCTATCTCCACCGTATGCGGAATTATGAAGCTCCCAAAAGATCTTTAAGCTTTTTAGAAAGTTTTTTTGAATTATAGCACCGCATTCCTCACTAAGTGTAATCAAGCCATTATCTTCAAACTTTCTTTTTCTTTAAGAATATCTTTCATAAAATTCACATACTGCATTTATTCTAAAGCTTCGCAAAAGGAATATTATTCTTAAGCTTTTTAAAGATTTCCAAAAACTTTGAAACTTTTATTCCACTTTTGTCGATTAAATCCCCTCTCGAGGAAATGGAAGTGGTGGTGGTTTTTCTAAATCAATTTTAAGTGGAGAACAGTCTCCTCAAAACCTTTTAGCGCCGAGGTTCTTCAATTTCTTCTTTCTCTAATTAAATCTCTTTTTGAACTCTACTTTCCAACTCTCTTCCACTTTCTAAGCGAAAGGCCTTTGCATGCTCTTTATTCTGTCTTTTAGATTTACTTATGTATTACTAGGAAGTGCCTGTTCTATTATCTTTAATGAATTTGCAATTTATCCCTAACCGATTCTCAATATTTCTAATTGCAAATTATTAACTTTGTAAATCGATTTCCCCAATTGTAACACCACTTCTTCTGCTGAAAATTATTATCCTTAAATCGTGAATTATTTTTAAAACCTCGAGGATTTTATAATTACTAATACCTTGGTTTGCTTCAATTTCCATCAGTTTACTTGGTTGCTCCTTATCATAATCAACCCAATTATTATTCCAATTAAAGTTAAGATGTTCTTTCCAACCCGGGTTATAGTAGTTCAATATGGTTATTCGACTCCTTATTATTTATATATCAATGTCTCTAATGATGTTCGAGAATCTATCATTCGTCGTGTACGACTATTATCTGGGTAATAAACATTATCGAATATCTCCAATCTATCTCGTGTCTCTAAACAAAAATTCTTTTCGTATTTCGAAGGTCGTGTCATTGTGCAAAGTTATCCTTCGAGGTACCAAAAATATGTAAATGATTTGATTCTTCAAGAGCTATAAAGCATGCTTCGAGTTAATCTTTTCGAGCGTATTTCTCTTCTTATTTGTGCAAGCTTCATGGAGGCTAAAATAAAACCGATGACCTTGGAAGAGGGGGTCTATAGCACCCCCCAACACTCAAATCGGCCACGACGCCATCGTCCTGTAGCATGTGTGGAGGTTGGTGTAGGGCCACCTAATGCCTTGCATTAGTGCACTCGCTTTCAAATGTTTTTGTCATCATCGACGACCAATAATATCCCAATCTTTTGTCATCTTTATTTTTTTGCTCTAACTGCAAAGTACCATAAGCCTAAGTGAACCTCTTTAACAACGCTGCTTCGTACTTACTCAAACTTCGCAGGCATTTCGTTAAAAACTCGTAATAGATGACGCCTTTACCAAAGCGTACGATAATGCTGCTACTCGATTCGATTTTCTATGGAAGCATCTTCGGTAACTTTCAGTATGCAAATATTCAAAAGTGGCTATTGCTGGGCCCTCATTTTATTACTCTCGTAGCTACTATTGTCGCATTTCAAAGAATAACTTTGTTAAGGTTTATTCATGTATAATTGCAAGAGGACTTGTCTTTCCCGCAATGAAATCGAATGTGTTCTTCTTCCGAACAAAAGAACTCCTTCGCAAGTGATGCACTAATAATATATTCTATTTTGCTATATGATTTTACCCATTTTTGATGAGATATTGCACTTTAAAGAAAAAAAGGTATTTTTCATGATTTTTTGTAGGTATGATGATTTTAGTGGATTGGAACGAAAAGAAGCGAAAGGAACGACCCGCAGCAAAAAGGAGGAAAACAGATTCTGGCACCGCCGACACCATTTTCCCGAGAGCTCGCAATTATTCGGACGACAGAGCGCCGCCGCACGCAATGCCGTGGATTTCAAATTTGAAGAGTTTTGGCATTCTTGAAGGAATGCCTATGGAAATCCTCGGGATTTCGTTTCTAACTTATAAGTAATCGTTTTCGGATGAAAAATAGTGTGTGTCCCGTGTGTTTTAGAGAGTCTAGTGTGTTTTAGTGTTAGGGCTTAGGAGAGATTAGTGTAGAAGTTAGAATTTGAGAGGGATTCTTCTCTAATGAGTGAAGGAGAAGGAGTAAAAGGAGAAATTTCTCTTCCTTTCCATTCTAAAGAGGGAATTTATATCGCAAAGAAGAAATGATTCAAAGGAACTTCAAGGAAATCGCATTAGGGAAGAGAAAGAGATAAGTCGTATTTTCTTTCATGCTTGTATTACTTTTCTTTTATATATAAAATCCATGTTTTATCGTGTCTTTTCTATGAATTTTGAGTAGTCTTCGGTTTCTTCTTCGCATAGAGATGTGGATGATGTTGATGCGGATTCAAGTGTTTTTAAAGTATTGAAGAAATTGTGATGGTTTTTTCATTTCGAACTTAATTTACTTTTCTATCCGGCCAATTGAATTGTTAAAATATGTTGTCGAGTATTAACTCGAAAGGATTTAATGTCTTACAACAATAATGAAGAAGCCATTCAATTTCCATGTATGAATCGGGTACTATAGGAATTAAGTGTAACAACAGGGAATTGTGTTTTAATGGACGTCAAATCGAGGTTTCAGATGACAGTCGAGATCCCCAATTTGGTCCTAAGATTAGTAACCAAACTCGAAGGTTAGCCTTCAAGCAAAGGGTTAGTGGAGTTCCGTAGTGACAAATTTCGTAGCCTCCCACTTAGCCTAGATTTAGTAACCAAACTTTTAGATAGTCACTCCTCTTTTTCATGCTTGGAAGAGGGGGCACTCTTTTCGAGGGCAAAGAAACAATTATGCTCCTATTTGGCACAATACCATGTATAATCATTCAATATCATCCACACATCATATTCTCGTTGCACAGAAAGATACTTTTCTTATATATCAAAACCTTCAAATATACAGCTTAATGTGTGTCTGTTATTTAATTATGTTTTAAAGATATTAGAAGTAATTGTAGTTTCGTTTAATTGTTACCGTTTTCCTCGCATCTTGGTAGTATAAGTAAGCATCAAACTTTAATTGCAATTTCGAGTATTGGAATTCCGTATTACATTATCTATAGTGAGATCTACCCTTCCCCCGTAGATCAATAACCAGACTCCATTAGAGCCCTATATTACTCGATACGATACCTATACTTGCGCTCAATGCGTTGACTTTACAAAATCATTTTAAATATATATAAATTTGAGTTCATAAGTTCTTGCAATATTAAAGTCCGGCTCACACCAAGCTTTTGGCGTCATGGCCATGTGAAGGAAGGAATCAAGGAATCGAAAAAAATATAAACAGTATCTAATACAATATGCGTTAACTAAAAACCTTTACTTTCGTAATGTGTAATCGTGTTTGCTCGTTTACTTTTAAAGTATTGTGTGATTTTATGTGTCGTAAGAGATCTATAGATTTAGTACCTTACGATTCGCAGTTAGAGTGTACCTTTACAAAAATTAGAAAACAACAAAAACAAACTAAAAATCCCAGTAAAATGGCGAATAATCAAGATAATCGCAGAAATGGACATTAGAAATTTGTCAAGACGTTTAAGAGATTATGCTAACCCAACAAAGCAGATGAAATTCATATAACCATTCAAAATCCTCGATGTTGTCGCTTAATTCATTTGAACTTAAACCCGTTATTATCCAAATGGTACAAGACAATCAATTTGGAGGAACACCTAATGAGGATCCAAATTTACATTCCGCTAGTTTTCTAACTCCGTGCTACTTTTAAATATGATGGAGCGTCGAGTGATGTCGTCGACTCTAGATTTTTTCCCTTTTTCATCGAGGGATAAAGTTAAGGCGTGGTTAAATTCGTTATCACCTCGGATCTATTAGAACTCGGGGAGAATTGTTCCAAAAGTTTCTGTCAAAATATTTCCTTCTCATCAAAGATCATGTTTCAAGAAATTATATCACATCTGCCTACTTTTGAAGGGGAATCAATATATGAAGCTTGGAAGAGATTTAAAGATCTTCTAGAAGTACCCACATCATGCTTTACTGCATTGGTTAATAATTTAAATATTTTATAATGGATTTGTGGGATCAATGAGGATCGATTATAGACGATGCCGTTGGTGGATCGTTAATGTCAAAACCTTTCGATGAAAATACGTATTATAGAAGAAATCTACTAATAATTTTTAATGGCCCTCCGAACGGGTAAATCCTAAAAGAGTAGCTATTGTTCATGATTCCGTATATGATGACTGAGAAGATAGTTTCTTAAATTACGCCTATTTCTAAGAAAATGTATCAATATGGAATGAATTATTCTCAACCACCCCAAGTGTTAGAGGAAAATTCATTTGGACAAACATAATGTAATCTCAAACACCTTATGAGACTTGAATGCTATTAATAGATCTAACAATCCTTATTCAAATTATAATCCTGTCAAGAATCACTCAGAATCCTTAACCCACAATACGTTTAATGCCAATGTTAACCCACATCGGTAACAAGCTCTATAAATCCAAATATTTAAATTCGAAAATCATGAAATAATTTGGGACATCCTATCCTTCCGCATTTAATAGTAACCCGCAATTTAAGGATAAGAAGTTGTCTACCGAAGAAATGATTCCGAATATGGGAAATCAATTACAAGCTCAAGGTGTCACATAAAATATCGAAAATCAACGGGGCATATTTTAACCGCACTTAATAATGTACCTTCTCCGAATGCTTCTCAAGAATGTCGAGATCAATCCAAAAAGATCAAAACAAGGAACAACTAAGGCTATTCAATTAAGGAGTGAAAGGAATTGGGAACAAGAGTAAAAAGAAGTCAAATAGAAAAGGAGAAGGACATTTAAAAAGGTTCAAACAAGATTTATCCAAACTGATTATCCTTCCAACAACGAAGATTACCGTCGAAAAACTCGCTCGCATTTCATCAAAGATTGAAGCAACAAAATAGGGATAACAGATTGGAAAATTGAGATCCTTAAGAAATTAACGTATAAATATTCCTTTTGTCAGCTATTGCAGCGTATGCCCGATTAAGCTAAGTTTTTTAAGGATATTCGAAAAGAAAAGAAATTTGGCGTATCATGAAACCGTTGCCCCGCCGGGGAGTGTAGTGCAATTATTCGTAAGAAGCTTCGGAAAAACTTAAAGATCCCGGTAGTTTCACTATCCCGTGTGCTATAGAGAAAAATTTTTCTAAGAGCCTTATGTGATTCGTGGAGCTAGTATTAATCTTATGCCTTTAACAACTTTCAAAAGGTTGGGAATATGAGAAATTTCTCCTACATATGTGACTCTTCGCTTAGCCAATCGTTCCACATTGCCCTAAAGGAGTGGTGGGAGATTTGGGTTAGTGAAAGTGGATAAATTTATCTTACTCGGATTTTATCGTACTTGATTTGGAGGAAGATAAAGAAATTCCAATCATTTTAGGAAGACCATTCCTTGCTACCGGGAGAGCAGTGATTGATGTTCAAAAGGAGAATTAACTATGAGAGTTAATGATCTAGAGGTGACCTTAATATTTTGAAATCTATGAAGTATCCTTCAATGCAAAAAGATAATGAATGTTTTAGGATGGAGTTCGTGAATATTCGAGAAACGATCATTTTGAAAATATTTTTGAAAAGAAGTGGAGTATGAAAATATATTTGAAGATGAAATTATAAATGAAGAAAATTCGTATAGTATAAATATCCCAGAAGATTTGAAGTATGTTTAGGAGAGATTTGAAGTATTAAACACTATGGAAGGTGGAAATAAAAGCTTAATTCCATCTATAATAAAACCTCCCGAACTTGAGATGAAAAATTCTCCTAATCATTTGAAGTATATATTTTTAGAAGAATCATCTACCGCGCTATTGCATCTTCGCAGTTAAACGATTATCAAAAACAAGTTGTTGGAAATTTTAAAAGATATGTTTTGATAATTTCATGATATATTAAAGGAACTACCTTCAATTTGTAGCAAGTACTTAATTTTAGTAGATGAAGAACATAAACCGAGAGTTGATCCGCAAAGGAGATTGAATCAAATAATTAACGAAGTAGTTAAGAAGGAAATTTTAAAATGGTTGGATGCCGGAATTATTTATCCCATTTCGGATATGTTTTGGGTGAGTCCAATACATTGTGTACCGAAAAAGAGAAGAGTGATTGTTGAAGTGAATGAATGTAATGGAATTATACCTACAAGACAAATTAATGGATGGCGAATTTGTATCGACTATAAAAAATTTAATGTCACACTCGAAAAGATCACTTTCTTTCTTCCTTTTCTCGATCAAATGCCGGATATACTTGTCGGGACACAAGTATCATCGCTTTCCGGATGGATATACTAGTTACTATCAAATACCTATTGCTCCCGAGGATCAAGAAAAGACAACATTTACTAGCCTTTATGAAACATTTGCTTTTCGAAGAATGTCTTTTGACCGTGTAATGCACCTACAACATTTCGAGATGTATGATGTCTATCTTCGTAGTATGATAGATAATGGAATAGAAGTTTTCATGGATGATTTCTTCATATTTAGGACTTAATTTGAAACTAAGCGAGAAAACTTAGTAAAAGCTTTGGAGCTGTGAGAAAACAAATTTAGTTCTAATTGGGAAATGTCAATTTATGGTTGAAGGAGGAATTATGCTTCGGGCATAAAATTTCCGAACATGGTACTGAGGTCGACCCCCGCTAAAATTAGAGTGATCGAGAGATTGCCACCACCCACTACTATGAGAGAGGTGAGAATTTTCTTAGGACACGCCTGATTTTAGAGGCAATATATTAAAGATTTTTCTAAAATCACTAAACCTTCGTGCCAACTTTTAGAAAATGATAAAGTTTGATTTTAATGATGAATGTTTCAGTGCTTTCAAATTATTGAAAGAGAAATTAATCATTGCACCAATAATTGTTTCACCGTATTAGAGAAATCATTTGAACTCATGTGTGATGCTAGTGATTATGCGATCGAAGTAGCATTGGGGCAAAGGCATAATAAAAGTTTTCAAAGTCATTTACTATGCTGGGCAAACTCTTAATGAAGCTCAAATAAATTATACCACTACCGAAAGAGAGTTATTAGCTATAGTATTTGATTTTGAAAAGTTTATACCTTTTCTGAGATGACTGAGAGCTATGACAGGTGTGATGCGTACTATTCAACTATCAAATATTTAATGCAAAAGGAGGATGTGAAACTAGATTAAGTACATGGATACTTCTTCTCCAAGAATTCGATTTAAGATACTTGACAGGAAGGATCCGTATAACCAAATAGCCATCATTTGTCAAGATTAGAGTGTGATAAATTATCTGAATTCGAGAAGGAAGTTACGTAAACTTTTCCCCGATGAACAACTTTATACTATTATGGGAAGAAATTTACCTTGGTATGCCGATATTGTGAATTATATCGCGAGTGATATTATGCCAATTCGATTTAACAAGGCAACAACAAAAGAAGTTTAAATATGATGCAAGATTTTGTTTTTGGGATGAGCCCTATCTATATAAACAAAGGTAAGGATTTGATTATTAAGAGATGTGTGCCACAAGAAGAAACGAAATTAATTATTTAATGATGTCATGATTCGAATGTGAGGTCATTTCTGCGTTGGATAAAAGTGCTTTTAAGATTCTATAATATGGATTTTATTGGCCTACTTTGTTTAAGGATGTTTACAAATATATTAAATCATGTGATCGATGTCGAGAGTAGGTAATATTCCTAGAAGAAATGAAATGCTCTTAAATTATAATTTAGAAGTTGAAATTTTGATGTAATGGGGATTAGATTTAAGGACCATTTAATACATCATTTTGGGAATTTATATATACCGGTTAGTAACATTATGTCTCGAAATGGATTGAAGCTTATTTCTTTACCTAAATGTGATGCTCGGAGTGTTTCAAATTTTTAAAGAAAAATATATTTACGAGATATGGAATGCCTAGAGTGATTATAACTGATGGTGAATCCCATTTCGCAATAATCAAATTAAGAGATTGACTACAAATATAATATTCATGCACCCCATCGCTTACCATCCCTGCACTAGTGATTTAGTTTAAGTGTCTAATCATAAAAATTAAAAGAATTTTGAGAAAACTGTGAATAATCATAAATTAGATTGGTCTCGCTCGATTAGATATCGCACATGCGTTTACAGGACCGCTTTTAAAACTCATATCGAATGTTCTCTATAGACTAGTGTTTGGTAAGACTTGTCATTTACCGTCAATTGAAGAATAAAGCATATCGGGCGATAAAAGAGTTGAATTTTAATTTGAAAAATACCGGAGAAGAGATTTACGCAATTGAATGAATTTCAAGAGATTAGAATTGCATCTTATCACAATGACAGGATCTATAAAGATAGAATGAAATTGTGGCATAATCGGAAGATATTGAAAAAGAAATTAAAATTTGGACAAAAGTTTTGTTAAAACAAGATTGAAGTTATTTCCGGAAAGCTCAAATCTAGATGGTCGGGACCTTGCCGCCTGTAAAAGCCATTCTTTTGGAGCTGTTGATACAAAAGATCCCGATACCGGAAAGATTTTCAAGGTTAATTGGCATCAATTAAAGCCTTACTTTGACGGGTTTCAACCTAACTTCAAAGAGGTTTTAATAATGAGTCATCTTGATTACTCCGAGTGATTTGCCTGGCCGACGACGTTAAATCCAAGCGCTTTACGTATGCTAACTCCATATGTATCTTTGTGGTGTGTTTGCTTGCTTTTGTAATTGTGCTTTTTAGATAGTTATTTGTAAATCTTAATGGCTCCTAAATACTTTTAAAATTGATAAATATTGATCAATCGAGATATAGGGATATTTCACAAAACGAAGTTCATGAGATTTTTACCATTGGCGCCACCGCCCAATTACATAGAGAATTGCCGAATTTCAAGTTTGAGTGCGCCGTTGGCGCCTCATCGGCCACCGGCGCCCAAAACCTATCACGCTTTTTGGAGTTTCAAAATGTGAGTTGGCAGTTTTCACGGGTTCTTTTTGTCCTTATAACTCCCTAAACTCCATTTGCACTTCCAAATCCCGTAAAAAACGAAAATTACCATTCCCAATTCGCATCCCATGGATTCACTATAGAAGCCTTCTATCTCTCATTTTCAACCAAAGAAAGTTTATGCAAGTTTCGAGGTACGTCGATTGTTCAACAAATTGGTGATGAAGAGGAGGATTATCAAGGAAAGAGGCTTTATAAATCGAGGTATGGATAATCCTACTACAAGAATTGAAGAGATAATTAAGGAAAGACATTGGGAAGTGTTATGTTACACCATCATTGCTGAATGTTCTGGCCAGGAATGAATTCTATGCAAATCGCACGGATCAACCAATGATTCATCTTTGTGCGAGGTAGGTTTCCGTACAATTCACTCCTACGAGAATTAATGATCTCTTTATGATTTGGAATGCACCTATTTGCCACTATGCTAATTTCAATGCCACAAGTGATAATATGAATGATGTATCGTTATTCGACGCATGAGAATGAAGATCGAGAAGTTAGGAGAAAATGGATACATTAGTTTCCCCTTCGCATCTTTAAATCCGGTGTCAACGCAAGCAGAATATTTCTTATTTCAAAGAAAGTTATTTCCAACTTTGGAAGATCAGCAAGGTAACCAATGAAAGTGTCATTTTGAATTTATGTATTCAAACTCTGGAGGCCGACTGATATTGGTAATATAATTGTGAAATCAGTTTTTGGATTAATTGTTCATGGATCTAACATGTTTCTGACACCGTCCACTATATTTCTCGTTGTGTAGTCAATCATAAGTTTCATATGAGAGTTGGGAAAAGATTCTTCTTCCCTAGAGGCCTATTGATCCAACTAATCTTTATTGTTACCAAATAATAGGAGATGAAGATGATATGAATCTCGCTGTTGATCAACCAACTCGTACTTCACAACCGATTCAGTTCATTTTCTCGAAAGTTCAGAATGACATCAAGAGGATCAAAAAGTTTGAGAAAGAGGTATAGAATTTTATGAATGCAATCAACAATATTTCTCGATTTATTTGATCATATGATCGGGGGATGAAGAAACACCGATCATACCGGTCGGATCGAGATGGGCCGATTAATCTAATGAAGGTGCTAATCGCGGTGATTGCCGAGGATTCATTTGATGAATTCCAATGCCGTCACTTCTACAATTTGTTCATGCAATTCGTGAATCTATTTGTGATATTATAGAGGAAGAAAGTTTTAAGACCGATGTGGAGTGATTATCGGATTATGCTTATGTTCGACGTGTGTTTAGTTTACTTTGCTTAATTCTCGTTTGGTGTGTTTAGTATTTACTTTGCTTTTGCTTTGTAATTTTGAATTTCGATTTGTTATGCTTAATTTCATTATGTGTGTTTAGATTTTAGTGTTTGCTTATCGAGCGTACTTGCAACACTAAAAATCTAAAGAGTTGTTGGTTTAATTTCATGCACATATTTAGAGTTCATGATGTAACGCGGATTTTATATATAAAAGTAGTTGCTTTGTATTGTTTGCGTAAGAATTATGATAGTTATTTCTTGTGTGATGAGACTATGAAATATCCAGCTGAGAGAAAAGATGATGATTCTTTTTGGATGGATGAAATTAATTATCTAAGTAAAGACCATTTCCAAGAAAGTTTTGAGAGTAAGTTAAAAGATGAGATTGAAATAGATTTTCATGATGAGTTAAAAACTTTATTTAAAAAAGACTATGTATGTTCAGGAGAGGTGTGAAATGATGGACGCTACCAAAAATAGTAAAATTTTAATTTCATTTATTGAAAAATCTTATGAACTTAAGATGGATGTACCCCATACAATTTTAAAGCCTATCTATTTAGGGAATTCATCTACACAACTAGTCTTTATATCTTTAAATGCAACTCAATCACAAGAAAAACCTAAATTGAATGATGAACAAGATAAAATTATTGAACTAGGACTTGGAAGAGAATTTGAGGATAAATTTCAAAAGAACTTTGAGTTGATAAAAGAGAATAAGGATATTGGAAGACCATTGGAAAAAATTCCTAAGGAATTAGAAAAACCTATTTCCTCAACTAAGATAGATCCTCCATCATTTAATAATTATAAAGGGGAAGAATTGGAATATAACTTGAATCATAAGAGTGACATAGAAGAATTTGATCCAGAATCTGAATTGTCTAGAGGGAATCTAATCCAAAATTTGGGAGATATTGAAGTATCTTATAAAGATCCATTTCTTATAAATTTCAAGGATGATATTAATATGTAGATTGAGAAAATCAATAGAAGAATATTGGATCTGGAAAGAAATATGAGTAATTATGATATAAATCAAACTGAAAAAGAAGAGCTGAATGAAAAATTAAAATTTGAGGATTTTATAGGAATCCCTGGATCTGAAAAGGATTGGACAATTGATCAAGGATTACTTAATTTGAATTTTGATCCAGGTGGAATCATTTGTCTGGCCCGTGACGTTAAAACCAAGTCCTTTGTGGGAGGCTACCCATAGTTATTAGTGTGTTTTGATTTAGTGTGCTTGAGAGTCATGATTATTAGTGATCAATTGTATTTGCTTTATAGTAGATTGACCAGTTTAATTGTTGATTAGTAGATGTTTGGATTTTTAGTAGTTTGATCTTTGTGTGTCATGAGGGATGTGATTCCTTAACTTCTTATTATGGCTAGACATGATCTCTTGTAGTAGTTGGATTGACAAGTCCACTATGACTTGGGTCTCACCCAAACATGAGTTTTACAAGAGAAATCATGAATTTCGAACATTGATAGTTCCATCTTAATTTGTTACTTCCTTTATTGAACTTTATTTTCATTTGATAGGAGTCGCGAACCTATTTGATGAATACCATATGGATGATCTTACACTGTTTTTATAACTGTTAGAGGTGCTTATTTATGAGGATTAGATGATGCCTGAGATTGGTGCCTAGGAGCCAATTTATCAGGCATAATCTTATCTTTGGGATTATAATTTATAAAATCATTTGAAAGTACCTAATTTACTAGTGTAGTGATTCCGTTAGAAATTGGAAGTAAATTAGTAAAATGTGATGAGTTAAAGGAAGAATTTACCTCATTTATTATGTGTGTTTGTATTTGAAATGTGTGTTTATGTTTGTGTTACAATTTCATATAGGTATTGAAGAACATTTTTATATTCCCTTACTGATACCTACAATGCAAGTTAGACTTTGGTTTAGTTAATTTCATTCTGGCATGATTAGTTTAGATTTACTTTCTGCTGCATATTATTCTATCCTAATGAATACTTGTAAATGAATTTGATAGACATTTGTGGTAGATAGAATTTTTAAACTGTTTTTCTTCCTGCTTATATTTTCGGTACTGAATGCTATATATGTTAAAAATTAAGTTTGGGGGTAGGAAGAAAAATAAAATTTTAATGTGAAAATACTTCCTTTTAGTGTAATTTTATTACAAGCATGTCTTAGATTAGATTTAGTTTCTCTTACAGTCATTCTATCCTGATTATGCATGATATGAATTTGATAGGATGTTGTAGTAGTAAGTAGATTCAACCTTTACTTTTTCTTCCTGCTATATTTTATGGAATTAATTGCAAAATATTTTTGAAATTTAAGTTTGGGGGGAAGAAAAATATTAACTCTTATTTGTTCTCAATTGTTATATTTTCAAAAAATATTAGCATAACGTCTGGCAATTGAACCTCTCTTGAGATAACTAAAACTTTTTATTTTAGTTGAATATTATGGAAGGATTGGATGAAAGTTTTTAGCAATAAAAGTTAATTTTATAAGGATAAGATATTTGGTATGAAAGAATTTGATTATAGTTAACTATTTAAAGTAAAGAAAACTTTATTTTTGAAATGTTAAGAGACTTAAAGTATTGTGTGTTAAAAAGAGATTGTGACTATATGATGAATAATAAAGCTCATACCTAATTATAAAGTAAGGATGTGTTTCAAGTTTGAACTTTAGAAAGAGGAGAGTGAAGTTCAAAATCATTACAGGCTCTCCAGATATAGTAATCCTCATTAAAAAAAAGACAAAAAAAATGAGAAAAAGAAAAGAGAATGAAAAAAAGGGATTGAAAATGATCCCGAAAGAAAAGAAAAAAAAAGAGAAAGAAAAAAAATATTTATGAGGAGAAGCTTGAGGAGATGCCTAATAAAAAATTGGCTTCACTTGAGTCACCCTAAAGAGTGAACATGATTTCATTTCTGAATTTATATTTAAAGTATGGGCCTACCTGATGAAGTTTGCATGAACTCCTTTTTCACATAATCTTTCAAGGCACTCTTAATGTAACAAATTATGGTTTATCTTGAAATAAATAGAAGACTAGAACTCTTAGACTTGATTGCTGAATATTCTTATACTTGTAGTGTTAACCTGAGTTACTGAATTTCTTTCTAAAAATCTAACCAATATATTCTTTTGAATAAAAAATTTTAGTGTATTACAGGTGAAAAGTACATTGCCTTGAGTTATATTTTTATGTAGTAAAAGGGTTACTTGAGGACAAGTAACAGTTAAGTTTGGGGGATTTTGACACGGCTAAAATATATATGATTTTTACTATATGATTTTATTCATTTTTTATGATATTACACTTTAAAGGAAGGTATTTTGTATGTTTTTTGGTTTTAGGTACAAGAAATGGTGATTGGAGCAAAAAGAAGCAAAAATGGTGCAATTTGGAGCAAAAACGAGCAAGAAATGAAATTCTGCCCTGACACCTTTCGATAAGTCTTTTGATTCTTAATCTCTTTTACACTTCTTGCATATTTTTAAATGAGATTACACTTTAATGAAAGGTTGTTTTTATGCTTATTTTGTAGGGCTATCTATTATGAACGCAACGCAACTGAAACAGGGCGAATCGGAGCTAGAACGGAGCCAAATGGTGGAGCTGTGCAGAGCCTGCTGGCCGATGGCAGCCACGATCTCGCCGACGGTGAGATTTTCTAGAAAACTCTGAAAAGTGCCCGAAAAGCTCGCTGACAGCGAGCTCGAACCCACTGACGGCGTCCTGTAGGATCTGGACAGACTTTTGGCTATTTTTGGCCTAAATTCGACGTATTTGGACGCTTTTTCGAAGGGGTGCTTATGGAAACTCTTCAAACTTCATCCATACTCTTTAAAATGTCGAATATACGTTAGAAAAGAGAGAAATGTTAGAGGAAAAAGTGGAGAAAAACTTTGAGAAATGTTTAGGATTCTTAGATTAAGAGTAGAAATGTAGATTTCTACCCTTTTGGAGAGATTGGAGAGGAGATTTTGAGAGAATTTGTAAGGATATGTTCTAGCATTGCATGGATCGACGGGAGACTTTGTGGGAGAGATCTTCATCTTTCTTTCAAGGGGAAAAAGCTAAGTATTATTCTTCATTATCTTATAATTTTGTAAACAATTACCTAATGGACTTGCTTTGGTTTAATGAAGTTTCCGTTGTGTTTGCATCGTGCTTTGTGACACATCTCTCTCACTCTTTCTTCTTCTTTAGAAATAGTGGCATGAGAACATTATGCCATTCTTTTCATTTTACTTTTCTTTTGCAATGAGTAGGATTCATGATTAGGATATTGGTATGCTTGCTAAAAGATATTTTAATTAAAAAAGTGATGGTTTTTTACTTGCACTTCATTTACATTGCAATAAGGGCCCATTGTAGTGTTAAAAATTAATTGTAATTGCATCGACCTAAAAGGGCGGTGTAATTCTCAACAAAGTTAAACCACATTCAAATTCCATGGATGGTGAAGTTCATGGGGATTGAATGCAAATAAATAGGAAAATATAATTATCGGGTGTAGAATTGGAGATTTTGGAGTGACTGGCCAAAATCCTCAATTCGGTCCTATTGTTTGGGTGCTAAAGTGTAGATTGTTAGCCCTCAGGTGAGGGGAACGTGGGAGCTCCAAAGTGAGAGTCGGTATCCTCCCTGCCTAGCCTCGGATTCAGTAACCAAGCATAGGGTTAGTCAATGTTCTTTATGTCTGAACCAAAGGGTAAAGAATAGGATTGTTCTTATTTGGCAAATACAATATTAAATGCATCTCATTCCTATACATTATCTATTTCATTACATAAGAATAGTAGTTTTTAATATCTCAAAATTCTCTGAACCAACTCATCCAGAAAGGGTTATCTTTAGAATTATTATTTGCATTTAGTTATAGTTACTATTACATTTAACTCTTATATTTAGGAGTAGTTGTTAGATAAAACAAAATTTTAATCGACATTCCAAACTAATGACTATTAGTAGTAGACTATAATTTGACTAAAGACCTCTTACTTCACTTCCTCGTGGGATCGATACAGGGGTTTTTAAAGAAAACTCTATATTACTTGAAACGATACGTATTCTTGCATAGTACCCCTAGTGTGTAAATTATTTTCCAATTTTTATATCATTTAAGATTTTGCACACTAGCCACTATTTATAAATAGGGTCAAGTTTTTTGGCCATCTTTTGGATGTTAATTTACTGCGTAATTGCGGGTCGGGTCAAGTTTTTGGCGCCATTGTCGGGGAAGCTTCGATAAGAACTTTAGGAGAATTTTAGTTGAAGTAATTAGGCTTAGACATGGAAAATTATAGTGTAGTAAAAACTGTTTTGTGCGAAAGTCTCTTTTATATGAAAAAGTGTTTAAAATAAAAATTATTTTTATATGAAAAATATGGTGTTCGTGAAAATGTTTTGTTGTATTGAATATATTTTTCATTTAATTTATTTAATTGTTAATGTATTGTTTGTTATGTTGCTTATGTGAAACAAAAGATCTGTAGGACCTGTGCCTTATGATCCCAAATTTGAAAAAAATAAAAAAATAATAAAAATTCAAAAAGGACTAAAAAAAACTAGAATTGGAAATGGAAAACTTTCATGATAATAACTTGGAAAATCATCATACTTCATTGAGGGATTACATAAATCATATGATAGATGAAATTCACTTAAGTATACAAAATTCTGTCGTAGATGCTGATTCATTTGAAATAAATCATGAGATTATCCAACTGGTGCAGAACAATCAGTTTTGGGGAACTCCTTCGGAGGATCCCTATTTACACTTATCAAATTTTCTAGAACTTTGTGCTACATTTCGTTATAATGGCATGTCGAAGATGCTCGTTAAGTTAAGGCTTTTTCCTTTCTCACTAAGAGATAAGGCTAAAATGTGGTTATATTCATTAGCACCTGGCTTTATTAAAAATTGGGAGGAGTTAAGTCAGAAATTCCTAGCTAAGTATTTTCCACCTTCAAGGACTACTAAACTTAGAAACGATATTATCTCATTTTGTCAATATGAAGTGAAGTCAATATACGAAGCCTGGGAAAGATTTAAGGAACTCCTAAGAAAGTGTCCACACCATGATCTGCCTGATTGGTTAATCATTCAAACATTTTATAATGAGTTAGTAGAATCCCATAGGTCTATAATTGATGCAGCCGCTGGTGGATCATTAATGTCAAAATCATTTGATGAAGCGCATGAGTTAATTGAAAAAATGGCTACAAATAAATTTCAATGGCACTCTACAAGGGTAAATCATAAAAATGTAGCTAGTATTTATGATACGGATACAATTAAAATTCTTGCATCTCAGATTGCTGCAATATCAAGGAAGTTGGATCAATTTGGAATGAACCAACCTCAATTTACTCCTGTAAGTGAGGAAAGTTCATTAGAGCCTATGATTAATTCTAAATTATCATATGAGACTTTAAATACCATACACAACCCGTACTCTAACTTTTACAACCCAGGTTGGGAGAACCATCATAAATTTAACTGGAATCATACTACTGATGGTGGAAACCTAAAATGGGAAAATAATCATGCAAATCATAATGGAAGTTGGAATAATCAGGGGAACACAAACTATAGACCTTCATATCCACTGGATTCTAATATTGATAAAAATTTTGAGGATAAGAAGATGTCTATGGAAGAAGTGGTATTGCAAATGGGAAACCAGTTGTAAAGTCAAATTACTGTAATTAGAAACATAGAGAATCAACTGGGACAAATTGCTAATTCACTTAGCAATAGATCCCAAGGAACACTTCCTAGCAACATTGAGATCAACCCTAAAAAGAACACTAATGAACAAATAGAAGCTGTTCAATTAAAAAGTGGAAGAGAGATAGAAGATGTGGTTAGCAAAGAGAAAGATGTTGTGAGAGAAACAAAGGAAACTAAAAGACTTGAAAACATGTTTCTAAGGATCTGGAAAAATTAATATCTCCAACTAAAATCAGTTTGAAAAAACCACCACCTCCATTTCCTCAAAGACTTAGACAACATGAGTTGGATAAAGAATTTTTAAAGTTCATGAAAGTACTTAAGAAGTTAACGATAAATATTCCTTTCACTGAAGCTTTGGAACAGATGCCAAGTTATGCAAAGTTTATAAAGGATATATTAAACATGAAAAGGAAATTTAGGGATTATGAGACAGTTGCACTAAGTGAGGAGTGCAGCGCTATATTTCAGAAAAATTTTTCTCGGAAACTTAAAGATCCTTGTAGCTTTACAATTCATTGTGCAATTAGAGAAAAGTTATGTGGAAAACCTTTATGTGATTTAGGAGTGAGCCTTAATGTGATGCCACTATCTATATTTAGAAGGTTAGGTTTAATCGATATTTCTCCCATGTCGTAACCCTTCTATTAGTCGATCGATCTATCATTTATCCAAAAGGAGTTATAGAAGATGTGCTTGATAAAGTGGATTAATTTATCTTTCCTTTGGACTTTATTGTATTAGATATGGAGGAAGATAAAGAAATTCCAATTATTTTAGGGAGACCTTTCCTTGTTACTGGACAAGCTATGATAGATGTGCAAAAAGAAGAGTTAACTGTGAATATTAATGACTAGGAAGTCACTTTTGATGTATTAAAGACTGAAATATCCAGCTGAGAGAAAAGATAATGATTATTTTTGGATGGATGAAATTGATTATCTAAGTAAAGACCATTTCCAAGAAAGTTTTGAGAGTAAGTTAAAAGATGAGATTGAAATAGATTTTCATGATGAGTTGAAAACTTTATTTAAAAAAGACTGTATGTACCCCTCCTGAACATACATAGTCTTTTATAGTTATCAGTGTGCTTTGATTTAGTGTGCTTGAGAGTCATGATTATTAGTGATCAATTGTATTTGCTTTATAGTGGATTGATCAGTTTGATTGTTGATTAGTAGATATTTGGATTTTAAGTGGTTATATCTTTGTGTGTCATGAAGGATGTGATTCCTTAACTTCTTATTATGGCTAGACATGATCTCTTGTAGTAGTTAGATTGACGAGTCCACTATGACTTGGGTCTCACCCAGACTTGAGTTTTACAAGAGAAATCATGAATTTCGAACATTGATAGTTCCATCTTAATTTGTTACTTCCTTTATTGAACTTTATTTTCATTTGATAGGAGTCATGAACCTATTTGATGAATACCATATGGATGATCTTACACTATTTTTATAACTGTTAGAGGTGCTTATTTATGAGGATTAGATGATGCCTGAGATTGGTGCCTAGGAGCCAATATATCAGGGATAATCTTATCGTCGGGATTATAATTTATAAAATCATTTGAAAGTACCTAATTTACTAGTGTAGTGATTCCGTTAGAAATTGGAAGTAAATTAGTAAGACGTGATGAGTTACTGGAAGAATTGACCTCATTTATTATGTGTGTTTATGTTTGTGTTACAATTTTATTTAGGTATTAAAGAACATTTTTATATTCCCTTAATGATACCTACAATGTTAGTTAGACTTTGGTTTAGTTAATTTCATTCTGGCATGATTAGTTTTGATTTACTTTCTGCTGCATATTGTTATGTCCTAATGAATACTTGTAAATGGATTTGATAGAAATTTGTGGTAGATAGAATTTCTAAACTATTTTTCATCCTGCTTATATTTTCTGTATTGAATACTATATATGTCAAAAATTAAGTTTGGGGGTAGGAAGAAAAATAAAATTTTAATGTGAAAATTATTCCTTTTAGTGTAATTTTATTACAAGCATGTTTTAGGTTAGATTTAGTTTCTCCTACAGTCATTCTATCCTGATTATGCATGATATGAATTTGATAGGATGTTGTAGTAGTAAGTAGATTCAACCTTTACTTTTTCTTCCTGCTATATTTTATGGAATTAATTGAAAAATATTTTTGAAATTTAAGTTTGGGGGGAAGAAAAATATTAACTCTTATTTGTTCTCAATTGTTATATTTCAAAAAATATTAGCATAACGTCTGGCAATTGAACCTCGCTTGAGATAACTAAAACTTCTTATTTTAGTTGAATATTATGGAAGGATTGGATGGAAGTTTTTAGTAATAAAAGTTAATTTTATAAGGATAAGATATTTAGTATGAAAGAATTTGATTATGGTTAACTATTTAAAGTAAAGAAAACTGTATTTTTGAAATGTTAAGAGACTTAAAGTATTATGTGTTAAGAAGAGATTGTGACTTTATGATGAATAATAAAGCTCATACCTAATTATAAAGTAAGGATGTGTTTCAAGTTTGAACTTTAGAAAGAGGAGAGTGAAGTTCAAAATCATTACAGGCTCTCCAGATATAGTAATCCTCATTAAAAAAAAGAGAAAAAAATGAGAAAAAAAAGAGAATTGAAAAAAAGGGATTGAAAATGATCCCAAAAGAAAAGGAAAAAAAAGAGAAATAAAAAAAAATATTTATGAGGAGAAGCTTGAGGAGATGCCTAATCAAAAATTGGCTTCCCTTGAGTCACCCTAAAGAGAGAACTTGATTTCATTTCTGAATTTATATTTAAAGTATTGGCCTACATACTGATGAAGTTTGCATGAACTCCTTTTTCACATAATCTTGCAAGGCACTCTTAATTTAACAAATTATGGTTTATCTTGAAATAAATAGAAGACTAAAACTCTTAGACTTGATTCGTCGAATATTCTTATACTTGTAGTGTTAACTCCGAGTTACTCGAATTTCTTTTTAAAAATCTAACCAATATATTCTTTTGAATAAAAAAAATTTAGTGTATTACAGGTGAAAAGTACATTGCCTTGAGTTATATTTTTATGTAGTAAAAGGGTTACTTGAGGACAAGTAACAGTTAAATTTAGGGGATTTTGACACGCCTAAAATATATACGATTTTTGCTATATGATTTTATTCATTTTTTATGATATTACACTTTAAAGGAAGGTATTTTGTATTTTTTTGGTTTTAGGTACAAGAAATGGTGATTGGAGCAAAAAGAAGCAAAAACGGTGCAATTTGGAGCAAAAACGAGCAAGAAATGAAATTCTGCACTGACACCTTTCGATAAGTCTTTTGATTCTTAATATTTTTTACACTTCTTGCATATTTTTGAATGACATTACAATTTAAATAAAGGTTATTTTTATGTTTATTTTTAGTGCTATCTGTTACGAAAGCAACACAACTGAAACGGGGCGAATCGGAGCTAGAACGGAGCCAAACGGTTGAGTTGCGCAGAGCCTGCTCGCCGACGGCGGCCACGATCTCGCCGACTGTGAGATTTTCCAGAAAACACCGAAAAGTGCCCAAAAAGCTCGATGACAGCGAGCTCGAACCCACCGACGCCGTCCGGAAGGTTCTGGACTGACTTTTGGATGTTTTTGGCCTAAATTTGACGTATTTGGACGCTTTTTCGAAGGGATGCTTATGAAAACTCTTCAAAATTTATCCATACTCTTTAAAATGGCGAATATAGGTTAGAAAAGAGAGAAATTTTAGAGAAAAAAGTGGAGAAAAACTTTGAGGAATGTTTAGGATTCTTAGATTAAGAGTAGAAATGTAGATTTCTACCATTTTGAAGAGATTGAAGAGGAGATTTTGAGAGAATTTGTAAGGAGATGTTCTAGCATTGCATGGATCGACGAGAGATTTTGTGGGAGAGATTTCATCTTTCTTTCAAGGGGAAAAAGCTAAGTATTGTTCTTCATTATCTTATAATTTTGGAAATAATTACCTAGTGGACTTGCTTTGGTTTAATGAAGATTCCGTTGTGTTTTCTTCGTGCTTTGTGACGCATCTCTCTTACTCTTTCTTCTTCTTTAGAAATAGTGCATTAGAGAATTATGCCATTCTTTTCATTTTACTTTTCTTTTGCAATGAGTAGGATTCATGATTAGGATATTGGGATGCTTTCTAAAAGATATTTTAATTATAAATGTGATGGTTTTTACTTACACTTCATTTACATTGCAATAAGGGCCCATTGTAGTGTTAAAATTCATTGTAATTGCATCGACTCGAAAGGACAGTTTAATTCTCAACAAAGTGAAACCACATTCAAACTCTATGGATGGTGAAGTTCACGGGGATTGAATGCAAATAAATAGGGAAATATAATTATCGAGCGTAGAATTGGAGATTTTAGAGTGTCAGGCTAAAATCCTCAATTCGGTCCTATCACTTGGGTGCTGAAGTGTAGATTATTAGCCCTCAGGCGAGGGGAACGTGGGAGCTCCAAAGTGAGAGCCGGTATCATCCCAGCCTAGCCGCAGATTCAATAACCAAGCATAGGATTAGTCAGTGTTCTTTATGCCTGGACCAAAGGGTAAAGAATAGGATTGCTCCTATTTGACACATACAATATTAAATGCATCTCATTCCTATACATTATCTATGTCATTACATAAGAATAGTAGTTTTTAATGTCTCAAAATTCTCCAAACCAACTCATCCAAAAAGGGTTATCTTTAGAATTATTATTTGCATTTAGTTATAGTTACTATTACATTTAACTCTTGTTTTTAGGAGTAGTTGCTAGATAAAACACAATTTTAATCGACATTCTAAACTAAGGACTATTAGTAGTAGACTAGAATTTGACTAAAGACCTCTTACTTCACTTCCTCGTGGGATCTATACAGGGGTTTTTAAAGAAAACTCTATATTACTTGAAACTATACGTATACTTACGTAGTACCCCTAGTGTTTAAAATATTTTTGAATTTTTATATCATTGAAGATTTTGCACACTAGCCACTATTTATAAATTGGGTCAAGTTTTTTGGCCATCTTTTGGAAGTTAATTTACTGCGTAATTGCGGGTCGGGTCAGCCACCACAGTTAAAAATTGAGATTCAAATGAATTTGGTGCCAATTTCAAAGGGGATGGGATGCAACTCTTGGTGGTAACATCCATAACTTCCTTTGGGTGGCAAGTTTGAATGAAGGGGTGCGTTCCTTGGTAGATACATCGAATCTGGACATATTTTGAAGAGACACCAAGGCACCTTTTGGTTTACTATTTAAAGAGAGTCTTAGGAAAGATTTAGAGGAGACAATTTGAGGAGACTCTTCCACTGCATTTTGAAGAGTACTTCCATTATTCTTCCACTGCATTTTAAAAGTTTTTATTTAGAGTAGGAGTAGAGTGTAGAAAGGAGAAAAGGGTCGGAGTGAAGTATTCTTCTTCCCACTGCTTTTCTTTCTTTTAGATTAGTTTTTATTGAAGTCTGAAGTCTGTATTCGGAGCAACGGAGTTGGGAGACTTGCTTTAAGAAGTAGTTTAGCGAAGAGTCAAAGATTCAGAGGAACTTCCTTAGTCTTGTGGAGAGGATTTTCAGATAAGTGTTTACTTTTATTTAGTTTATTAATACTTATTTTCGTTTATTATTTTTCATATCATTTTTTTAATTTCAGATCAATGTGTTTTTATATTTTCTCAATGCATTCTGAGTAGTTTACTTTATCTTTTTCTTTCTTAAATGGAAAAGTAATTAATTTAAAGAGAATTGTTCTAGAAACTATAAGTGTTTAAAAGTTGGAAGAAGTTGTGAAGATTGATTCTAAAAACTTTGTTTACTTCTTCATTTGGCCTGTTAAGTTGTAAAATTTCTTGAGATTATGTAAGATCCAATGCGGTATTGTCTCATAAAAGTTAGTAAGAATCACATGAAATTATATAGGTGAGAACTGTAGTCCATATAATTGAATGTAATATTAGAAGATATTTTTATAAAAGGGAGTAAAATTAGAGGATTTTAGAGTGATAGAGCTAAAACCCCTAATTTGGTTTGAAGTTTTGAGTTTTGTTATGAGAAGTTAGCCCCCAGGTGGTGGGAATCGAGGGAACTCTAGAGTAAGAGACTGGTATCTTCCCTGCTTAACCATGTTCAAAATAATATAAATTTCAAATTAACCTATGTTCTTTATAGAACCAAGTAAGGGTAAAGAACACATTTTCTTTTATCTGTCACAAAAAAAAATTGAATACTTCCACAACAATACTTTAAAAATTATTACTACTTGATGAAAGGAAAGAAAAAGATATTCTAGTTAATAGTATTTTACATCTAGTGTTATTAGTTATTGTAATTTTAATTTCTTACATTGAATTGTATTAAGAATTTTTTTTTTTAAAAAAAGTTATATCAACCTTCAAAACTTTTCAAAATCAAGACATACCTTTTCGAAAACAATTAAAGAAAGTAAAAAGATAATTTCTCTGATTCCTTTAAAGATTTCACATTTTCCCTGTGGGTTCAATATCTCGGGGCTTAATCATAAAGTTCCATATTACTTGATAAACGATACGTATACTTGCATAGTATCCCATATTATAAAATCATAATTTTTATATCTAAAATCATCAGCACACTTATATCTGACAGTACTAAGTATTTGGCACCGTTGCACTTATATCTATTAAGGATCAAGTTTTTAGCGCCGTTGCCGGGGAAAATTAATTTAAATTGCATTTTAAAGAGAATTAAGAAATTATAAATTTTTACTTTTCTTTGTTTTTGTTAGTGTGTTGTATTTTATTTTGTTTTATTATTGTATGCGTAGTTCAGGTTCTGAAAGACTTGTGCCTTACGATTCTGAATTAGAAAGAACTATCAGAAAAATTTAAAAAATTTAAAAATACAGAAAAAGAAAAAAATATTCAAGAAATGACAAATCATCAAGATCAAAATGTTGGCATCCATCAAGAATTAACACCTTTAAGAGATTATGTTAACCCTACAGTAGATGAACTTCGTGGTAGTATTCAAAACCCTGCTGTAGTTGCTAATTCTTTTGAGCTTAAACCTGCTATTATCCAAATGGTGTCAAATAACCAGTTTGGGGGAGCAACAACTGAAGATCTTAATTTGTATCTTACTAATTTTCTAGAGTTGTGTGCTACTTTTAAATATGATGGTGTTTCGGATGATGCTATTAGACTTAGACTTTTTTCTTTCTCACTAAGGGATAAAGCTAAAATGTGGTTACATTTGTTAAGCACTGGATTAATTAGAACTTGGGGTGAACTCGTCACAAAAATTCCTTGCTAAATATTTTCCACCATCTAAGACTGCTAAGTTGAGAAATGATATAACATCTTTTTGCCAGTTTGAAGGAGAATCAATATATGAAGCATGAGAAATATTTAAAGATCTCCTCATGAAATATCCACATCATGCGATACTAGATTTGTTAATAATTCAAACTTTTTATAATGGATTAGTTGGATCTCTTAGATCAATCATCGATGCTGCTGCTGGTGGATTATTAATGTCTAAACCATGTTCTGATGCTTATGCTTTAATTGAAGAAATGGCTACTAATAATTTTCAATGGACTTCTGAAAGGTTAAATCCTAAAAAGGTAGCCAGTGTTTATGAAAATGATGCTTTTACAATGTTAGAAAATCAATTTGCTCGTCGTATCAAGGAAGATAGACCAATTTGGGATGAATTTTTCTCGACCAAATCTCATGATCGAAGAAAATTCAATAGAGCCAAATGGTTGATTCTTATTCTTCACCGTAAACTCGAATGCTATAATCAAACCTAACAACCCATATTCCAATTATTATAACCCAGTGTTGGAAGAATCATCCAAATTTTAACTAGAATAATAATAATCGTGGTGGTGTTAACCAACAATGGGGAACACCCAAGTAAACCCATCGGGAATTGGAACAACCAAGGTAATAATAATAATAGATTAATTTATCCTTCAGGTTATAATAATGCTTTACAAAATAAGGAGAAGAAGTTGTCTATGGAAGAAGTAATATCACATATGGGAAATCAATTATAAATTCAAGGAGCAACCATCAGAAATATTGAAAATCAATTGGGACAAATTGCAAATGCCTTAAGTAATAGATCCCAAGGAAAGAATAAAGAACAAGTGAAAGCAATTCAACTGAGAAGTGGAAAAGAATTGGAAGGTAGAGTTCAAAAAGAAACTGAAGTAGAGAAAGAAGAAATTGAAAGACCTAAAGAGGACTCTCCAAAAGGTTTTGAAAGACCTATTTCTCCACCTAAGGTTGATTTAGAAAAACCACCATCTCCTGTTCCTCAAAGATTTCGTCAAAAAAAGTTGGATAAGCAATTTTCAAAATTCTTGGAGATATTTATGAAGCTTACTATTAATATTCCATTTGCTGAAGCCCTAGAAAAAATGCCAAGCTATGCGAAATTTATGAAAGATATTCTTAATAAAAAGAGGAAGTTTAAAGAAAATGAGATTATTGCACTTAGTGAGGAGTGCAGTGCGATTATTCAGAAAAAGCTTCCTGAAAAATTTAAAGATCCTGGTAGTTTCACAATTTCATGTACAATCAGAGAAAGATTTTGTGGAAAAGCTTTATGTGATTTGGGTGCAAGCATTAACCTTATGCCTCTATCAATATTCAAAAGACTAAGACTAGGAGAAAAAAACCCAACTACTGTAACTCTGCAATTAGCAGATCGTTCGATCACATATTCTAAAGGAATTATAGAAGATGTTTTGGTAAAAGTGGATCAATTTATTTTTTCTGTGGATTTCATTGTGTTAGATATGGAGGAAGACAAAGAGATACTCATAATTTTGGGGAGACCTTTTCTAGCTACAGGCAGAGCCATGAAAGATGTGCAAAAAGAGGAATTAACGATGAGGGTTAATGATCTTACTGTTACATTTAATATTTCAAAATTAATGAAATATCCTGCTAGAGGTAAAGAAGATGAGTGTTATAGGATGGATGTTTTTAAATATTTAAGTGAATGTCATTTCAAATCAACTTATGAAGAGAAAGATGAAAGAGAAAAATTGGAATATAAGCAAAAAGAGGAGTTATTTGATTATGAAGATTTTCAAGAGGAAGATTTAAAGTATGTTCATGAAAGTTTTGAATTGTTGGATATGACTGAGAAAGATGAATCTTATGGTCCATTAATTGAAAACCCTTCTAAACTTGAGCTAAAAATGCTTTTTGATCATTTGAAGTATGTTTTTTTAGGTGAATCCTCAACCTTGCCTGTTATAATTTCCTCTCAATTAACTAAAAAAGAAGAAGAGAGTTTGCTTAAAATTTTGAAGAAGCACAAGAAAGCTTTTGGATGGACAATTGCTGATATTAAAGGAATCAGTCTTTCAATTTGTATGCACAAAATTCTTATGGAAGATATTTGCAAACCGCGGGCTGATCCCCAATGGAGGTAAAATCCTATCATGAAAGACGTTGTTAAGAAAGAAATTTTAAAATGGTTGGATGCTGGAATTATCTACCCTATTTCAGATAGTGCTTGGGTTAGTCCTATTTACTGTGTTCCTAAGAAAGGAGGAGTAACTGTGACTGCTAATGAAAAGAATGAAATGATACCAGCAAGACAAGTTACAGGGTGGCGAATATGCATTGATTATAGAAAATTGAAGCTTGCCACAAGGAACGATCATTTTCCACTCCTTTTTCTAGATCAAATGTTGGATAGACTGGCTGGGCATAAATACTTTTATTTTTTGGATGGATATACTGGTTACCACCAAATTCAAATTGCTCCTGAGGATCAAGAGAAAACTACGTTTACCAGTCCTTATGGTACATTTGCTTTTGGAAGAATGTGATTTGGTTTATGTAATGCCCCTGCTACATTTCAGAGATGTATGTGTCGGCATTATTTTTAGGTTTGTGGTGTTGTATTTTTGAAAAGAGGTTGCCTACAGAAATTGTCGGCGAATTTTTAATTTAATTTAAATAAATAATTTGAAAAGTAGTATTTAATTTTGAAAATAATTTTAAATTTGAAAATTTTAAGATATGAAATCAACCTGATCTCACATCCCGAATAGTTTATATAAATGAGCACCGCACCACAAACCGTATATCTATCCCGTAGAGTGAGACACAATCGCTCGATGATGGGGCTCGGTTAAATAAACTAGAAGATTTGTGACATCCGTTTGGTCTACGAACCAATTTTATAAGTCGACAAGTTCCCCTACTTAATATAAAGGAATTAAGCGGGGTTTATATTACTCGGGTTCTTAAAGTTCCCTATAAGGGCAAGCCCCTATAGTTAATTACATCTTAAATGAAGTGAATCATTTAAGAAAACTCTCGATAATGATCAGTGACTTTGCTCTCAAGAATTTCAAAGTTTAAGGTTTTCAAAGGATTGGATTTTGGAAATTTCAACAGGGAATGGATCAAATTTAGAACAGTTATTTTTAGGAGTCCAATGGAAGAGGAGTAGGAGAAGTTGAAGATCCAAGAAGAATCTTGGCAACTTCCCAAACTATTCTATTGTTTGGTTCAGATTTAAGGAAATCCTAATATTATCTGATATTTCAATCTTGCCAACTTTAATTAATTCAGACTTATCTTTGTATGATAAAATCATACAAATTGCCTCGAAGATATGAGGGTTTATGTCGTACCAAAAGACTACCTCGAAGTCCTAAGACCGGTTAGGGCTTAATTTACATGACGTGATCATGCAAATGCCTAACGAAGAGTTGAGGATTTATGTTGCACTAGGAAAACTACCTCGAGATCTTATGGCTTGGTTATTTAATTCTAAGAAAGTTTTGCTGAAGTAGAGTTTATTTTGCTGACGAAGATGACTGTGCTGCCCACCGTGCTCCAAGCTCCTTGTTGTTGCAGAGGTTTAGTTTTAAAAGATTGTAATCAAAAGAGAAGAGAGGAGTTTGGTTTTAGAGAAGTCTTAAAATCCAAGTGTTTTTAGTGTTTTAGTTAAAACAAATCTTAAAGTTGATTATAACAGAACCGATTAAGATCCCACGGTTCCGTCATCCCGACACCTTTATTTTCATTGAATTCACTCAGTCTAGATGAATTTGCTAAACTCAACTGAATGAGTTCCACACTTTAATTTAGACCGTGGGAAATCCCGTTAGCAACACGTGGGTTACATCATCCGAGGTATTCCCGATCATTCAACGAGACGTTTTAATTTAGTTGCAATTGTAGTTTTGTGTTTTGTTTGTGATTAAATTTTGAGTTTTTTTATATTTTAAAATGTTGTGGCGGTGATTTTTTATCTTGCAGTGGCTTTTAATTTAGTTTTGGTTTCAATTCAAGGACTATCCTAAAGGTTTTAGTTTACATGCAACAGTTGTTTATCATGCAAGAAAAGTAAAGTAACAGTGCATGTAAGTAAATTACAGTAAATTGCAACAAAATAAAAGTGTACCTGGAGGGTCTTCCCGTCATCCCAAGCTGCACTTAAAAAACATGTTAAGGAATTTAAATGTTTCATCAAACTCCTAGGTAAAGCTAAGGGAATGGTTTTGGTTGTCTACCAAAGTCCTAATCCTATAGCTAGTCATCTCCTATGATGTCTAGATTCTTATGTTTTGGTTTAAGGATGATTTTCTTCATCAAAGGAAAATTAAGTTTAATTGTTCTTATAAACATCCTACCATATTGAGGAAGTGCTTAAGACGAGTCTTAAACATCTTTTCAATATTTCTAGGATCGTTTTAAGTCCAAGAGAATTTAATTATACAAGTGAATTAATCATCCGGAGTTTAAATGTTATTCTTTTGCTCGAGTGAACTTAGGACATTTGAATATCCTATAAGTGAGGTAATAATTCACTTGATATTTCATTTAAGAGTTATAATAATAAGAGCTTTTAAAAGGGCAAATCAAGTTATTAAGTATTTTTATGATTTAGACTTAATGATTTAATTCTAATTTTGATTTAATTATAAAAAAATTAGTTTAAGTTTGGAATAGTGTTCAAGTTATTTTAGGTTTAATTCTTAATAATTTCATTTAGGTTTGTTATTAAATGATTTTAATTTAATTTAATTCAATTTAATTTTAATTTAATTTACCTTAATTTAAATTTAATTGCAATTTAATTTAATTTTAATTTAATTTCAATTTAATTTAATTTCAATTTTATTTTATTTTAATCTAATTTAATTTAATTTAATTTTAATTTAATTTAATTTAATTTTAATTTAATTTATAATTTAGTTTAGTTTAATTTAATTTAATTTGATTTTAGTTTAATTTAATTTTAATTTAATTAAATTTAATTTTAATTTAATTTTAATTTGGATTATTATTTTAATCTTTTAATTAAGAATTAAGTATTATTGAAGTGATTTATTTAGGGATTTTTTAAATTAAAGAATAAATATCCTCTTAAATAATATCCCTACTTTATAATTTCAAAAATTTTTATTAATCTTCCAAATTTAATTAATTAATTAATTAATGTTTACTTTAATTATTCTTAAAATGATTGGTGGGTTTCTACCCTTAACCATTTAAGTTTCAATCATCCAAAATCAGTTTAAAATCAAATATTTTACCCTTCCCTTTTGATTAATCCTAAAACTTTAATTAAAGGTTGAAAATTTTAATTACCATTTTGCCCTTCAAACTTAATAATTCTATAACTCACTAAATTAATCTCAAATTAATTTGAAATTTTTATGTGACCTCACTTACATGTCAATTAAGACATTAGAGGAGAAAATGTGATTTTTCTGTATTTAATTTATTTATGTAATTATTTTTAATGGAAAATAGAGGTTTTCAAGGAAAATTCAATAACATGGCCAAGGAAATGTTTCTGTCCTTAATAAAATTATGGGATGTTCCTAATGACCAGAGGACCACTTGGACCAATTTTGGTGATTTTTTGAATTTTATTTTATTTATTATAATTATTTTTAGTTTTGGAGTATTAATTGATTTAAAAATGGAATAAAGGTTGAAAAATGAATTTTATATTTTTCAAAAATCTTTCTATTATCAGAGAAAATAGAAACCAATTTTTATAATTTTCAGATTTTTCTTTGATTTATTAGAATTATTTTAGTGAAAATGTTGGAAAATACATTTTTTAATATTAAAATTTACATTAAGCCTTTAAAATTCAATATCTTACCCTAGGGACTTAAGGAAAATGTTTGGTTTGTTCCTAAGCGATTAGAATTCAAAATGTGAAATTTTGGTGATTTTTAATATTTTTGTGATTTTTATTATTTTTTAATTATTAAAATATAAAAATAAGCTTAAAAAATAAATTTTTTTTAGAAAATTGTAATTTTAATTTTATTAAATTCCTATGGTATCAGAGAGGCTCCAAAACTAATTTTGTGAATTTTTGAAAAATATTTTGTGAGTTATAAATTTTTAAAGTTTAATTTTATCCATTTTTACTTAAGAGGCTTAATCAACCCATTTGGTGGGGTTAATCAAGTCCAATTGTTTTCAAATTTTTATGTGATGTTCTCCTATCCCTAAAGGACAGTGGAGAATTGTTTTTAAGTTAATTTGATGAATGGTTAACCCTAATTAATTAAAGTTCACTTTTGGGTATTTAGGCCAATTAGGGTTGTTCAAAGTGAATTAACTCAAAAATTATTTTTCCTTGGGTCCTCTGGTCATAAGAAACATCACCAAATTTTCCTAGAATTTATTTCTCAACATGCTAATTATTGGAATTAAAATAATCAAAACAGTGACATGAATTTGAAAAATGAATAACTTCTCATAGGGATGGCCTCTGACCTTGGAAAATTCAGGGAATCTTCCTAAGTTCAGAGGCTTCAAAAGCCCTATGGTCTCATGCCATGGTGAATTTCCTATATGCATGGAGAATTTAAATAGTGCAGAGAGTAAATAAATAATTAAAAATAAAATACTTGATGAAATTATATGATTTCTTTTCCGCATTATTCTCCTATGTTCACTGAGCAAGAGGGTATTTTATTTTATTTTTAGGATTTTTCTACACAAAGTTATGAATTTTCAAAGTTCTGGTAATTAAATAAATAGAAAATAACCCTAATTTCCTACTTATCCACGCGGCGCCACGCCATCCTCGGCAGCTCCGAAAGGCCACGCGTCGTCTCCTGATTCGGCGCCACCATCCGACTCAGCGCTTCAGGGGCCCGCAGTTCATGTCCCATTACTCTGTCCGGCGTGTGTCGGCATATTTTTAGGTTGTGTGTTTTATTTTGAAAATGGGGTCGCCTAACAGAAATTGTCAGCGAATTTTTAATTTAATTTAAATAAATAATTTGAAAAGTAGTATTTGATTTTTGAAAATAATTTTAAATTTGAAGATTTTAAGATATGAAATCAAACCGATCTCACATCCCAAATAGTTTATATAAACGAACACCGCACCACAAACCGTGTATCTATCCTTTTGCAAATTTTGGGTGGTTTTAAGGGTTTTGGGTAGAGGTAGGCGGGTGTAGGGTCCCGGGGGGTC
Source organism: Papilionanthe hookeriana x Papilionanthe teres (assembly GCA_022702705.1). NCBI lineage: Eukaryota > Viridiplantae > Streptophyta > Magnoliopsida > Asparagales > Orchidaceae > Papilionanthe > Papilionanthe hookeriana x Papilionanthe teres. The sequence goes on along the minus strand of CM040422.1, from coordinate 82,504 downwards.
GGGGTGAAAATTTGCAAAATTGAAGATTAGGTGAATGTAAGTGGAATGAAATCATTTTGGTTGAGCCATGAAGCCATATAAAGCCCACATGAGCCATGAAGGGACTCATTTGAGGCATCGGCCACATGTTGTTCCTAACCATAACGCGAGGGCTTAGGGGTTAAGGACCATCCATGTGAATCACCTTCATGAGTCGGGAGGTCGATTGGGTGTGGGTGTGGTTTTAGGACGCATGAAAGTGTAGTGTATAGGTGTAGTGTGTGTGTAAGTCGACGCCTTCACCGGACCGAATACCGGGGAGCGGGTCCCCAGACGAAGAGTCTGGCAGACTCGTCCTTTAAACTTCCACATTTAGTTTCAACCCTCTAGGTGATTAGGGGTCTACAATCAGAAGTTTGTGTGGAGTTTGCAGGGGAGTTAAGAAGTGGTTTTAATTTCTAGGTGGTGAGGTCCCCCGATTATAATCCTCAGGATAGTGAAGGAAAACTGAAAATTTCCAGATCTGAAAATACAAAGAGAAGAAGAGAAGACCTCATCAAAAATGAGGTCAACAGCTACTAATAATTTTCAATGGCCTTCTGAAAGGGTTAAATCCTAAAAAGGTAGCCGGTGTTTATGCAAATGATATTTTTGTGTTAGCAAATCAAGTTATTTCTTTGTATCGAGAAGATAGACTAATTTGGGATGAATTTTCTCAGCTGAGAATCCACAAAGTTGAAGAAAATTCATTAAGCCAAATGGTTGATTCTTATTCTTCACCAGAAACTGTGAATGCTATAATCAAACCTAACAACCCATATTCCGATTATTATAACCCCGGGTTGGAAGAATCATCCAAATTTTAAGCTTGGAATAACAATAATCGGGGTGGTGTTAATCAACATTGAGAGACACCCAAATAAACCCATTAGAGGTGGAACAACCAAGGTAATAATAATAATAGATTAACTTATCCTTGAGGTTATAACAATGCTTTACAATTTAAGGGAGAAGAAGTTGTATGGAAGGTAGTATATATGAAATAAATTACAATTTCAATGAGCAACCATCAGAAATATTGAAAATCAATTAGGACAAATTCGAAAGGCCTTAAGTAATAGATCCCAAGGAATGCTTCCAAGTAATACTGAAGTGAATCCAAGAAAAGAATAAAGAACAAGTGAAAGCAATTCGAGTGAGAAGTGGAAAAGAATTGGAAGGTAGAGTTGAGAAACTGAAGTGAAAGAAGAAATTGAAAGACCTAAAGGGGATGCTCCAAAAGGTTTGAAAGACCTATTTCTCACTTTAAGGTTGATTTAGAAAAACCACCACCTCCATTTCCTCGGAGACTTCATCAACAAAAGTTGGATAACCCAATTTTTAAAATTCTTGGAGACATTAAAAAGCTTACAAGTAATATTCCATTTGCTGAAGCCCTAGAACAAATGCCAAGCTATGCGAAATTTATGAAGGATATTCTTAATAAAGAAGTTTGAAGAAATGAAATTTACTTGCTTTGTGAGGAGTGTGATGTGATAATTCGAGAAAAGCTTCCTAAAAACTTAAAGATCCACGGTAGTTTCACAATTCCATGTGCAATCGGAGAAGATTCTGTGGAAAAGCTTTATGTGATTTGGGTGCAAGCATTAACCTTATGCCTCTATCAATATTAAAAGACTGAGACTAGGAGAAATAACCCCAATTCTTGTAACTGCGATTAGCGAGGATCGTTCGATCACATATCATAAAGGAGTTATAGAAGATGTTTTTGTAAAAGTGGATCAATTTATTTTTCTTGTGGATTTCATTGTGTTAGATATGGATGAAGATAATAAGATACCCATAATTTTGGGGAGACCTTTTCTAGCTATAGGCAGAGCCATGATAGAAGTGCAAAAAGGGGAATTAACGATGAGGATTAATGATCGGACTGTTACATTTAATATTTCAAAATCGATGAAATATCCTGCAAGAGGAGTAAAGAAGATGAGTATTTTAGGATGGATGTTATCGAATATTTAAGTGAATGTCATTTCAAATCAACTTATGAAGAGAAACTGAGAAAGAGGAGAATTTGAATATAAACGAAGAGGAGTTATTTGATTCTGAAGATTTTCAAGAAGAAGATTTAAAGTATGTTCATGAAAGTATTGAATTATTGGATATGACTAAAAAAGATAAATCTTATGGTCCATCAATTGAAAAACCTCCTAAACTTGAGTTAAAAATGCTTCCTGATCATTTGAAGTATGTTTTTCTAGGTGAATCCTCAACCTTGCATTTATTATAATTTCCTCTCAATTAACTAAAAAAGAAGAAGAGTGTTTGCTTGAAATTCTGAAGAAGCACAAGAAAGCCTTTGGATGGACAATAACTGATATTAAAGGAATCAGTCCTTCAATTTGTATGCACAAAATTCTTATGGAATATATCACAAACCACGAAATTTGATCCCAGAAAATTAAATCACATCATGAAAGATGTTGTTAGAAAAGAAATTTTAAAGTGGTTCGATGCTAGAATTGTCTACCCTATTGCAGATAGTGCATGGGTTAGTCTATTCGTGTTCCTAAGAAAGGAGGAGTAAGCGTGTTGTTAATGAAAAGAATGAAATGATTCGAGCAAGACGAGTTACGGGGGTGGCGAATATGTATTGTTACAAAAAATTAAACCTTGCCACAAGGAAAGATCATTTTCCACTCCCTTTTCTAGATTAAATGTTAGATAGACTGGCTGGACATAAATACTTTTTTTTAGGATAGATATGCGAGATTTACCACAAAATTGAAGATTATCTCCACAGAAGATCGAAAAACTATGTTTACCGAGTCCTTATGGTACGTTTGCTTTTAGAATGCCCTTTGGTTTATGTAATGCCTCTGATACATTTCAGATATGTATGATGGATATTTTTTGTGATTTAATTAGAAAAGGGATTGATGTTTTTATGGATGACTTTTAAGTGTTTGGAATTTCATTTGAATCATGTTTAGAACATCTACATCTAATGTTAAAAACGGCGTGAAAAACTAATTTGGTCTTTTAATTGGGAAAAATGCCAATTTATGGTAGCGGGGAGGAATTGTTTTGGGACATCGGATTACAGAAAAAGGTTTGGAAGTGAATCCTACAAAATTCAAGTTATATCTAATTTACCTTGCCTTGATGTAAAGAATTAGAAGTTTTTGAGGGCATCTTTGGATTCTACAGGCGTTACATCAAAGATTTTTCAAAGATTACGGAGAACCTTTATGTCGTTTACTAGAAAATCATGCAATTTTTAATTTTGATGATATTGCCATAAAACCTTTGAAACATTAAAAGAAAAATTAATCACTTTACTTTTGTAATAATTTCACCAAATTGGGAAAAACCTTTTGAATTAATGTATGATGCTAGTGATTATGCTATTGGTGCTGTTTTAGATTAGAAATATGATAAATTTTCAAAGTAATTTATTATGCTAGTAAAACTCTTAATGAAGCTCAAATTAATTATACTTGGCGAAAGAGTTATTAGGCTATAGTATTTGGCTTTGATAAATTTCGACCATATTTAATTGGAACTAAACGTGGTAATCTTATCTTGATCATTCTGCTATTAAATACTTAATGAAAAAATGATGCAAAGGCGAGACTTATAAGATGGATTCTTCTTTTACAAGAATTTGATTTTGAGATAGTAGATATGAAGGGTTCGATAATCAAATTGCTAATCATTTGTCCAGAGGGCTTGAAATTGAAAAATCTTTTGTGATATTGAAGAAATTAATGAACATTTTCACGATGAAAAGCTGTTCACTATTAAAGAATGGAGTGTTTTAGAGTGACATGAACATAATAAACTTCTTTTGTTAGTAATATTATACACATGGTTTGACATCATGAAAAGAAGAAATTCCTGTCTGATGCTAAGACTTATTTTGGGATGACCCATTTTTATATAAACAAGGAAAGGATCTTATAATTTGAAGATGTGTACCTTTAGAAGAGACTTATGAAATTATTCAAAAATGTCATGATTCGATTATGGGGGACATTTTGATGATAAAAGCTGCGTATAAAATATTACGATCAGATTTTATTGGCCTACGATTTTTAAGGATGTGAATGATTATATTAAAAATTGTGATAGATGTCAGTAGTGTAGGAAATATTTAAGAAGAAATGAGATACCCCTCGATTATGTTGGAAGTTGAAATATTTGATGTTTGGGGATTAGATTTTACGGGACCATTTACACAATCTTTCGAAATGTTTATATTTTGATAGCGATGAAGCTTATGTTTTCAAATGGAATGAAGCTATTGCTTTACCTCGATGTGATACTCGAAAGTGTTGCAAAGTTTTTAGAAAAGAATATATTTTGCGAGATTTGTGAATACCGGGAAGTGTCATGGCGATGGAGAATCATTTTAGAAATGCGATTATTAGAAAGTTAGCAAAAGAAATATCATATTAATCATCGCATTGCTACTGCTTATCATCCGCGGAGACAAGTGGTTTGGTTGAATTATCCAATCGTGAAATTAAAAGAATATTGGAATATTGTTAATCGAATAGAAAGGATTGGTCGATTAAGCCGGATTATGCTTTGTGGGCACATGGGGTCCTTACGAACACTTATAAGAATGTCCCCATATAGGGATTTTGGAAAAGCTTGTCATTTACCTTTTGAACTTGAGCATAAGGCTTATTGGGCTATTAAAGAGTTCAGTTATAATTTGAAAGATCTTCTTGAAAAAATATTATTGCAATTGAATGAGCTTGAAGAAATAAGGAATGAATCTTATGAAAATGCTAAGATTTATAAGGAAAATGATCGGAAGATTCTTGCAAAAATCTTGTACCAGGACAACGGAGTTTCTTTGTATAATGTTAGATTGAGAATATTTTACGGGAAAACTTAAGTCCGGTGGATGGGTATTCATTGTGATAAAAGTTTATTCTTATGGAGCTGTAGATATTCGAATCTTTAAGAGTAGGAAAAGTATTAAAGTTAACGGACATAGACTTAAACCATATTTTCGATCAATAAATCTAAATCGATGAGAATTTAAGGTTGGGTCACTCGAATGATTTTTGGGTATGTCGGTGAAGACGTTAAAACGAGCGCTTTGTGGGAAGCAACTCATTATTATCGGTGTGCTTTGCTTTATGTTTGTTTTGTGTGTTTTGTTTGCTTTGTTTGGTTTTGTTTTATGTTTTTAGTGGTAGTAATTTGGAGTTTTTAAACATAAGTGGAGTATCATCAAAATAAGCTCAATGCGCATCAAGGGCTCATAGAGTCAACACGAAGAGATTGTCTCTCGAGTTATTTTGTCTAAAAAGAGTTTTAGAGGGTACTTTGTCCAAATAAAAGGAAAAATATTTGAAAATTTTGACTTATACCTAGAATACATATAATTAGTCAATTTTTTGTTATTTATTTTCTAAGAAAAATATGTATGATAATCGCTTTCAAGCAAAATTACCCTTAATACAGCAAGATAAAGGATGGTTTTACCAATATTGCAGATGAAGTAGATAGCTACCAAAACATCAATTTCCAAATCTTCTCATCACCTTTTAAGTAGCATTTCTGTTGTAAAGTTGCATTGTAAACTTCTTCAAACAATAAGAGGTTTTTATTCATATTTTTTATTCATGAAAGTGTGAATATAGTAATTGGTACTTGCTAAAAATAGGAAAAAGGAAATAGAAGAACCATAGGTTTTGAATACAATGAAGTTTCAAGCATTATATTCAATGTTTAATCCTTTTTCATAAAATGACCCGAGAACCATTTTTAACTCCAAGATTCGACTACCAGATGAATTCAGAGGAATTCTTAAAGGAGACTTGATTGCCTTGAATGAGGTTCAAACCAAGTTCAACCATGGTTCAAACCAAGTTTGAATATTGTTTGAACAAGGTTAATCCTTGAACCATGTATATTCTCTTTGGACTGCTTCATATTATTCTTAAGGCTTTCAGCATTGAAGAGGCGGCAATTGCATTCAAATTTATATAACAAATGAAACTTTAATACAAATTTTCTATTTATTTGGTGGGGCATGTTGTCTTTTAATTTATACTTCAACTAGTAATTTATCATAAGTATAACACTATTTCAATTGCTATATTTAATATAAAAAGATTTGTTTTTAAAATTTGTAACTGTACATGAAATATTGTTATTATGTACATAAAAATTTGTAAAAAATATTGATTACTTTTATATAATGTGTTTGAAGTATTATCAATTCATAAATTACATGTTATCTTGCTAATTTGTTATCTTTATTTGTGATGTTGTGATGGTCTTTTGTTTTTCTTAAACTAAAAGTTTAAGCATAAGATATTTTGCATCTTCTTCAATAAAAATTCAATTAAGATTTGAACTTGTTTAATCCCTACTCAAACTCCATTTGAAGCAATACGAATAATATTGAAATCATATTTCATGTTCAAGCAATATTTAATCATTATTAAAAATATGATTCAAGTAGGCTTCAAACAAGCTATCACGAATTAACTTTAACACAACAAAGTTACCATATTCATAACACAATATAGAATATCTTTTATATATAGTAAACTTTAATCAAAATAGTTGTAACGTAACAATATATAATTTTATATTGGAGAGTGCAAAATGTTTTATAGCCTAGCAAAATGATATTTTTGATATAAACCTAGTCAAGCATGATTTGAGAAAAATTTAAACTAATTTTAACTTGGTATAAACAAGGTTTAATTTTTGGGGCATTTGCATACATACCACACAATTCTTATGTATTTACATATCTAACACGTATAACTCATATTTATAGGCATACCACTCAATACACGAGCATCATATCAAAAAATTCATTATCACTTTCTTTTTAAAAGTAAAACTGAACTTTTCAGGCTCAAGTATATATGACTAAGATGTTATAAATGTAAATATCAAATCTTAGTGTTTAGATATGTATATACTTAAGAATTGTGATGGTATGCAAGTAAAATGTCCTTTAATTGTAGTTTGCCAAAAAATAATATTTAAAAACCTTATAATAAGGTCATAATTATTTATAACCTACAATGCCCTTTTATCATAACTTAAAACTACCAACAAGCAATATATTCCAATATAGCAAAACTAACCTCGAACAAAAATGACCGGAACGTGATAATAATTTACCTGGGCCAATAACAGGAGCTTTAGAGATTGCCAGCGAAGAAAGTGCTGAGAACAGAGATTTAGAGCATCACTATTATTTGAAAGTTCATTTGCCTTCATTAAAGAATTGTCTTATATGTATATATAATAGAGACATTTCATTCCTAAATTAAGTTTCAGAGATTCTTTTTTCAAAAAATAAATAAAATTGATATTTGGCTAATTTATATATTACGAGCATATAAATCATGTATATATATATATATATAATCAAATCATCTTTTTGCCTCCAGAAAATCATTAAAACTGTTTTTTCTGGAAACTCATAAAAAAGAAAAAATGCATTTTCATGTTTTAACTTCAACAAATTAATCGAATGCTGGTAACTTTTTTTTAAAAAAAACCACGCCCAATTTTATACAAAGAAAACATCCAAAGACATGAAAAATATAAAAAATAAAACACATAAGAAAAATACAATATAATAAGAGGACAAGATAAAAAGACCACCATGGTCGACAAGATAACTGGCACATAAGAGAACCAAAAAAAAAATTAACAAATCATTTGAACATCTGAGGGTCCATAGACTGAGAAATTTACTAACTTGGATATGATCATAGAGATCTAATATCCAGATTGTTGAATCCAGATTTATCTCTGTGAGGCTCAGAATGAGCGATATGAAATATGTGGGAGAGATAGAGAGAGAGAGAGACAAGACGGAGGGAAGAGATACCACGACTCGCCTTTAAGGCAAAATGGTGTATTCTAGATCTCTGTAACCGATTTTATATATTGAAAGTGGAGAAGAGTTCTCCTACAAAATAATGGACTGCAGAGAAGAGCCCAAAACTCCATAACATGTATTATGATCACTCCTATTTATAGGTGATAGAGGGCAAAATGTAAAATTATGTCATAACCTCTACTATGGATGGGTTGTACGAGATATTATTGTCTTTTTGCATGCTGGTCTTCCATTGAGGAGTCCGTGGGTCGGGTGAGCGAGTTGGTTTCGGTCGGCTATTGTCCGAGCGCGGCTCTCGCTCTAGGAAGTCGGTCGGTGCTTGGGGAGTGGTTGGTCGACTTTCGGGAGGCCGAGTCGATTCTGTGATTATTGTTCTTTGATGATCTCGGTGATCTTTGTGGTAGATCTATTGAGAGAGTTTTGCATTGATACTTTGTATGATTGTTCGTTGGCATAGATGCATGTCCATCTATCCCTTCGGTCGTCTTGTTGACCTTCGATCGATCGGCAAAGCTTCAGTTGGCTAGCTATCCGCATCGAGCCGGGTAATCTTCAATCGGTCAGATTCATGAGGCGCTATAACTTTTCATACGGGATGGAGGTGCCTAGTTATCTATCTTTTTAATTAGACCATTAGATTATCGTGAGATTCGTGCTGACACATTTTTAGCGTGCAAAGATATAGACTTTAAACATCAAAAGCCATCAAAATTTCATCTGAAAATCCTTAAAAGCCAATTCGGCGAGTCCTTGACAAATTCTAAAAATTGGCAGAATCCTCCGAGTCAATCCAACACATCCACTACAGCTAACACCTCCAAACAGCCCAAAAGCTAAACTATCATAAAGAATATGATTCCAGAAGCAAAAGAGCATAATTCCACCAGAAAAGCAAAATGAATAGAAAGGTTGAAGAGGTGAGCTCAGATATCCACCCGCAATAAAACATGAGTCCATTAAAAAAAAAAAAGGAAAATATAAATGCTTAAACAGATCCAACCATCATGACATCTCTGAAATTCAACATGACCCTACATCAAAGTGTAGCATCTAAAAGATACCATCTCAATCTCTATGGCAACATCTGTAGAATCAGAGCAGAAGGAGAAGAGAAGAAGAGCAAAAACCCCAATTGCAAAACCAATCTAGCATATATTCCAAAAAGTGACAGGCTCTCAATGGCATCAGGTGCAGTATCATAGTAGGAGGAGATAACAAGTGCAAAAAAACAGTACAACCCCAACTACAAAACCAATGCAGTTTTTATTCCAAAAGAAGAATCCCTCCAGCAAATCCAAAACAGAAACAGATCCAGAGAACAGCTAACTCACAAAGAATCAAATGAGCAAAAGAGAAACAAAAAACTATAACCCAAGAGGACTCGCAACTTAAAAAGACAATGAATAGTATTTGGGATTTAAATTTCTAACTCCTACATTTATGCTTAATGATCCAATATATGATGAATATGAATCTCAATAGAAGCAGAAGAATTATTGAAAAGCTTACGATTCCTCTCCAGCCAAATATAATGAGCCGTGGCATGTATAGCTAGCAAATAAATTTTTTATAAATTTGCATATGATAAAGTGTCAGCATGAAATAATACTTGAAAAAATATTACTAGCCATCTTAAAAAATTACCACCAGGAATGCATCTTTTGAGTAACATATGAAAAAAAGAACAATCAAAATATAAATGATAATGGGATTCAAATCCCATTGAAAAAAGAGTCACTTATGTCGGCAATAATCTCTCAAAAATAACCCATCACTTGTTTTCAATCCATTATGAATAATTCTCCAAGAATATAAAATTAAATGATAGAGACCCCTAAATCATCCAACTCCAATCACAGTTGAGGAAAATTATTAAATAATACGTTATAAATATATTTATGAGAATAAAAGTCACAATAGAGTGATCTTTCCAAAATATAAGATAACAACTCTAATGTTATTCCTAAGAGAGCCATCAAATTTATCACACCAGTTTACTTGGAGTCAGAATTATAATGTCTCCAGATTTGCTTGGATTTACACAAGAAGTGCCAAATCCGCCCCTAGATTTAGGCAATGTAAAAGTTTTCAGGTTAAAGTATGCATTTTCCTCTCCAACACATTATGATTTAAAAAAATTATTGATCATGGAAGAGATAAACTTTCTTAGGCCATTGAAAGAGTGATAGAACGACACCAAAATATAAGACTTTCATTTTCCATCTAGCCAGCCAAGAATGGAGCCTCTCAATAAGTTTTTGGCAACCATCCACAAAGAGTTTAGAAGGTGCTATTGTAACCCCCAAGTAGTCCCAAGACAAAAGACTTTGAAATAAAGCGACAAACATCGCAAATCTACTGTTGCAGATATGGGTTAACTGAGTTGGAAAAATGGATGGCTAATTTGGTTGTATTGACACTAAGATTAGAAGCCCAACTGAAAATATTAAGAATATCATTTAAACACTAGATAGAACCAATTTCAACTTTTCCAAAGATAAAATTATCATCAACATAAATGAGATGAATAAAATCAATTTTTCCATGCAATCCAAAAAGATTGTTAACTCCAACATATGGTTATTCAACAAAGAAGAAATAACATCCTAAGGAAATAAAAGACATCCTTGTCTTAAACCAAAAAGTAGAAGAAAGATAACCCATGACTTCACTGTTAATATTACAGAGAAATTGGCAACATGCGTACAAGCTTGAATCTATTTGATAAAAGCAGGAGGAAGCCCAGCCGAGTCATCCCATCACAAAAAAAGTGTCTATTCACTTTATCAAACACCAAATCGATTGTAAATCAATTTTTTTTCAAAGAATTCCTTGAGTTAAACCCCTTAAGAGTTCATTCGCCATAGTAATATTATCAGCTATATCTCTTTTTTCAATAAAAGCAGCTTAAAGATGGTGCACAATGCTAGGCAATATGAGTTTGAGACATTCCGCCAATAGCTTGGAAATGGCTTTATAAATGGTATTACAAAAGATTTAAGTCAATAATTAACAAGTATTTTAGCTCCAAGCTTTTTTGAAAGAGTAGTGATGGTCAAATGCTATATTCTATTAGGATGTTTGGCCATTTTAAAGAAATGCTGCTATACAACCTCTCCTATGATATGCCAAGAATTTTTGAAAAATTTAAGAGCTAAAACCATTGGAACGAGGAGACTATTAGACCCAATAGAAAAGAAAGTCATCTTAATTTCAAACTCAAAAAAGTATTAGCAAATCCCTCGTGATGTATATATCTATCAATAACCAATAAATAATGCTATAATTATTCTTAATTTTCAACCTTTGATAGAGGAATTTTAAATCATCATGCCCTTTGAAATGCCAAGAGCACCTAGCTTTCTGTTTAATCCACTTATACTCACAAAGAATAGTATTAGATAATTCATTTTCATTAAAAGTAGCATGCATCAACAATTGCAAATAAGAGTGTTCAAGGAAATTTAGAATAGCAATCTGCTAAGATTTCAACCTGGAAATGTACTTGGACAGAAAATTGGAAGAGTTTTATTCCATCACTTGAGACCAACTTAACATTTTTAATCTATGACAAAGTGCAAAAAGTGAATCACCTCTAACATGCTTTTCCCAAGCAGCCAAAGCAACATCAAACAAGCCAGGGCATTGCCTTCAAAAATTTATATAAAAATATGCATTAAAGTTTAAAAGAAGAATCCAAAATAAACAGAAACAAGAGCCATTCTCATAAAGAAAGAATGGGGAAAAATAAATAACCAAATAGAGATACATAAGACTCTATCCAAGAAGCATCTTATTGGAGTTTTAATCTGATTATTAAACCAACTATAGAAAAAAGCAGTATTAATAAGTTCAATGATACCATAAGAAGTAATGCAACTGTTAAAATCCAAAAACTTGCTCAAAATAGGAGGAGAACTTCCAATTTTCTTTTCAAGGCAATGAATGTAATTAAAGTCTCCAAAAAGGATGCAAGAATCCTTAAAATTATCAGCCAAAAGAAGAGAGTCCCATAAAATCTTTCTCACTTAGTGTTATTGTCAGCATAAACAGCAATAACGTAGAAATGGACAGAACAATAAAAAACTAAATCATCAATCAATTGGTCCTTGATAACCAAAGAATTAAAAGAAATAAAGGCTGCATTCCACTTCACCAAAAGACGCCCATCAGTAATAGCATTAAAATTTTAATGTTGTTCTCATTTGAAAAAATCTTGAATCGATTTAAGAAAACAGAAGTCAGAGATAAACTTAAGAGATAGATTAGTGTCCAACAGACAGATAAGATAAACCTTATTCTCTCTACAAATTCTCCTACAATCTACAATACAGGCCTCGCTATTGAACCCTCTAACATTCCAAACAAGAATGTTTAGGTATAACATAAAAAACTAATTATGGGAGCTCCATCTCTTAGGTATGCCCTTCTTATCCTTGGAGGTAGAAGGCAGTGAAGAGGGAGTGATGGCCAATATGCCAGGAGAAAAATGTTTAGAGGTCGGGGGAATATTAGAAAAGACAGTAGCCATATAATCATCACAACTGTTGCAGGAGAACACAAAGCTTCATTTGGTATAATTTCACCAATCTCAATAGCAAAAATCAGCACAAGAATTTCTTCTGCCATAATCAAATATGGAGTCGGTTATGAAGAGAAGAGGGGATAAGTACAAGATTGAGGAATCTTGCTTTTGCTTCTCTGAAATCTAAAATTCTACATACTCCTGCTTTTACTCCTATCGTGCAATGTAGGGATAACGGGAGCAGGTTTGTAATTGGAATATTTAGGACAATTAGAATAATCATGTGCAAAATTAGAATATTTCTTACAGGACTCTGCTTTCCAATAGATGATAGGGATGATTAAATCTTCATCTTTAACGTTCAAAGTGATTGTATCCAACATCTCATAATTATAAATTATCTTAATACTAACCCTAGCAAAGTTTAAACGAGAACCCTTAATCACGAGAGAACAATGGACAAAGGAATCCTAATCTTGCTAGCTACTTTGGAGATATCACTTTAAGGCCAACAAAATAAAGAGAGATTTGGAATTTTAACTTAAGAGAACAGCGGACAAAGGAATCCTAATCTTGCTAGCTACTTTGGAGATAACACTTTAAGGCCAACAAAATAAAGAGAGATTTAGAATTTTAACTTAGATCAGAACTTCTTTGAAGTCTACTTTGACTGGATGAAAATTAGAAGTACATTTATTAATGATGAAAAGTTTAAAGTTGATATACCATGACCCGCCCGTCAAAACCAACTCATAATTTTCAACATAGTTAAAGTTAAAAATAAAAAATCTTTCTATAAGATAAAAAGATCAAGTGTACCTTTTAACTTCCACATCCATCTAATGGCATGAAGGAGATTACCATCGAAATGTTGTTTACCCAATGCACAGCCCACCAAATCGATTCCAACTATTAAAACCTTCTTTGACTTCAGTTCCTATAAACAAATTAGGCAGATTTGAATGAAATCAATCATTTCAAGTTGAGGGAAGGGCCGGACCCGAGCAAAGAACAAGAGGAAGAAGAAAAAAGAATAAGAGAGAAAGCGGGGAGATCCATAAATGGCTAAGAAGCCAACCCTGAAGCCAAACAAGAACCTCAGATGACAGCAAGAAAAGTTGCTAGGGTTTGCAAAGAAAAAAGAATAAAAAAGAGAGGGACCCAAAAACCCTAGAGCATAGCACATGAAGCACATACCGTGCATTTCGTACTATGGAATCTACGGCGGGATGTGGTCATTATGCTTGCATCATATTCAAAATAGTAAAAGAACACTTTATTAAAATATTCACAATTTTTAAAATTAATTAACTAATTTCAATAATTTAAAATAACATGAAGTACAATTATAAAAAAAGATAATTATGAGCTCCAATTTGAATTGCATGACTAATTAACATAAGAAAACTCACTCAACCCATCAACTCATAAGGATTCTAAGTGTTAGATCTCCCAAAACTCCATGAAATTGATCAATTCAACATTAAAATAGAGAAGTACATCGAGCCCTATAAAAAAGGTGTAATTCAATTGCATGGTCGTGCGTTAGGTGCTACCCAAGGCCACCACACAAGGGATATAAATTTGGAACCATACCTCAAGTTATTGCTTTCACGGCAGCATGCCAAAGAAATACTTTAGCCTCAGAGAAGATTCTTCTGCTAAACTGTAGATTCATAAGCTAAAGAAATGCATGACCTTCAGTGAAGATTCTCATATTGAAATTTAGCTTCATCCTATGGTCCACGAGATACACAGTTTTGTAAAAGTATGACTTGTACGGAATTGGGAAGGTCGCCAGCAAAAAGAAAGGATGTTGAAAGCTTGGTTGTATTTATGCACCTATACTGATAAACTACTGTTGTCTCCAATCAACAACAATAGCAGCAAAACCTTTATCCCACTAAGTGGGGACAGCGACAAGAATCATTTTTCTCCATTGCGTCCTATCTAGTGTTGTCTCCACTCAATAGAAGAAATTTATATCTACTAAAAATTCAGGATTGAAACTGAACAAACGCAAGCCAAAAGCTGTATGGTCGCAAAGCTTCACAAAAAAATTCTGCTCTGCAGAGATTTGTCTCTAAAGTAAACTGGCCATGAACCATATTAGAGGCACATCAAGGACAAGATTAAATGGTTCATTCTGGCATACATTGATCGTTCCTGATCAAATTATTACAAAATTTTCTCCAGGTAAATTATAGCTTTGCAAAGAAAAATCCCTATTCCCTATAACTATCATCTCACACATTCCACCTGAATGGTAATATCTTTTATACCAGCTTCATGAAATAATTCAGAAGCTCTTTTCTTAATCAAAACCCTATCAGCTTCAGAAGACACGTGAAGATGCACAGTTCCTATGATCTCTATGTTACTGAAGCTCCACACATGCAAATTCCGAACACCACAAACGCCCTCAATCCTCATGAGATGTTCAGAAGTTACTTTAAGATTCTGCTCATGACTCCTTGGAATCCTCTGTAGCAAAATCTCGGCAGAGTTCCTCAAAAGAGGAACAACAGAAGAAATAATCATTACCGAAATAAATATGGAGCAAGCTGGATCTGCAATCAGCCAGCCTTTGTATTTAATAAGAAGGGTTGAAATTACAACCCCAACGCTTCCCATTGTGTCAGCAAGAACATGCAAAAAGATACCTTCCATATTGTGGTCAATGTGATAGTGCATTTTCAAACCCTCTTCTTTGATTCCAATTAATAGGTTTTGATGTTCACGGTTGTGCTTACAGGAATCCTGATGATTGTGATCTACAACATGATGCATCTGATATTGGTGATCATGTTCCTGAAGGTTACAAAGACGACCTTGATCATGGTGGCTCAATTTGTGATTATGCTCATCTCCGTACATATGATGATCACAGTTATCACTTTGGTTGTGATGGTGATGGTGATGGTGATGGTGATGATGGGAATGAGAGTCAGAATGTTCACTGTTACCAACATGAGAATGCTCATGTGAAATAGGCAGAAAGTGAACATTGGAGTCTGAACTAGAATGATGATGCTCATTTTCGCCGGAGCAATTGTCATGACCAAAATGAGAACCCCCGTGGGAATGGAGATGCCTAATGGAATGAGATTGGTCAATGCAGTTCGAATGAGAATGCGAGTCAAAGCATGAATGAGAATGAGAGCACGAACTAGCCCCACCATGAGCATGATGATGCTCCTCATGGAAGAACACAAGACCAATGATATTCACTATCAGTCCTCCGATGGAAACAGCCAACAAACTGCTTGTGGATATCACTTGAGGATCCAAAATTCGCTCTATTGACTCCAAGACGATAAGTGCACCAACCAGGACTAAAAACACAGCATTAGCATAGCCTGATAACACCTCAAATCTGCCCCGACCATAATTGAACTGATTGTTTGCTGGTAGCCCAGAGATGTAGGAAGCATACAACCCAATGGCCAGAGCAGCGCAATCAAAAAGCATGTGGCAAGCGTCAGATATCAAACCAAGGCTGTTGCTAATGAAACCAGCAACGAACTCCACAACCATGTAGCCCGTATTAATCAACAAGAAAAGAGCAATCTTTCTAGTTTTCCTCTGACTCATAATGTGTCTAAGCGGATTCATAATCAATCCATATATATTTGCAGAGGGATCCATGTTTCCAAGCTCCACATATTGAAAAGATGAAGAACTCAATTCCCGAACTGAAATCCACAGCAAGAATCCACATATCAGAAAACCAGGCAATGACACCTTGGGGTAGTAAATAAGCTCCAAAAGAAGGGTGCAGAAAAAAGTCACCAAAAACTCCCGCTGGAAATTCTTTCCACTGAATCCAAACTTCTCGTCAACACTAAAATTCTCATTCAGCACAACACCGAATATAACAGTATTAATCAAAGGCCACAACAAAGTCGTCAAAGAAACAGAACTATCCTCATTCTCCCCACCTGTATGAACAAACAAACTAATACATGCCGGAAAGAACAGGAATACCGTAGTGAAGGCGAGGGAAGCTAACCGAGTCCTCTTCCTACCTAGTTGCCTCAAAGCTACTGAATTTCCAGCTGCACGCTCATGGAAACCTAGAAAGCCGGAGAGGAAGGTGAGTACCATGGCTGATACACGGTTGCAGCCCTCAGGCGGTGGAGGAAAAAAAGAAAAAAGCGGAAAACATCCACTACGATCCCAGCTGCACGAGAGTAGAATAAGCGCGATCATCAGGGTTATGAACCCAATGATCCGGCGTGGAAGGCGGCTGCGGCGGGAGTTTCCAGAAAGGGATCGAGCGGCAAGAGCGCCGGAAAGGTCGGCAAGGATGGAGGCAGCGGCGCTGCAGTAGCGTAGAGAATGGAAACGGAGGAGGAAGACGAGGGTGAGAAGGAAAGATTTGGTGAGGAGGGGGCGGAAGAGTGAACGGTTTAGGTTTAGGGTTTGAGAAATGGAGAATGGGAGGGAGACGAGGAAGGAGAGGGAGGGAGACGAGGAAGGAGAGGAGGGAGACGAGGAAGGAGAAAGGGAAGAGGGAGAAGGCAGGTGGGCTGGAGCGGAGGAAGGGGAGGAGGGAGTAGAGGGAGCGGAGGGAAAAGAGCAGAAGGAGGACAGAGGAGAAAGAAGAGGAAGAGGCAGAAGGGAGACGACGTAGCTTTGACGGTGTCGATGCGGAATAGGAAGGAGAGAAGGGGAAGGGGGACGGCAGGGCAGCAGCGGTAGCAGGGTTAAAGGAAGGTTGAAGACGGGAGAAGGAAAGGGGAGGGCGAAGGGGGACGGAAAGGCGCAGTTGAGTCGATAGGCGGCGGTGATCGGACTGGTTTGCCATGGCCGCGGAGTGGCGGTTGGAAGACCTGGCCGGGCGTAGTTTTACTTGCAGCAACCGATTGAACTTTTGAAGGGTTCTTTTTTCCACCCGAGGGCAGATATGACCGCAGTTGAACGCTGTTTACACACACTCAAGATAGAGAATTTTATTTGCACGCCACAAATTATTTAGATATCTAATACCTAAAGTTAATATCAATACTTTTAAAACTCTAATGTCATAAATCTATGAATGAATTTATCTGTTAGAACATGTCTCCAGGAATAGAAGAAGATAAGAAGAGAGAAACAAAAAGAATAGTAGAGCGCATGATGAACAATTGGAGAAAAGATCTGTCAATTCATTCATAAAATAGTTCTTATTTATAATTGTACAAAAAACTTGAAAATTTTAGATTTATATCTCATTTTGTGGGATGTGACAAGTCATTATTTGCCTTTATTTTATTAGGGGCTTTACATATCAATTTTTACCCTCTGATGTATTTTCATAATTATAAATGATAATGGGTGTTTCGGATCTATAACTGATACCGATATCGTATCATATTCATAACTGATATTAAGACTTTTTCACATCAATAACCAATATTGATAATTTTACGTGAGCCTAATTTTCCGATCGATATGCTTATGAATTGGTCGACTTAATTGGTTTGGATCATATGAGTATCGGTCGGCTTTAGCTCCGGGAATCCGATTGATTTTCAAGTGGTAGTCAATCGACTCTAGTCCCTAAACCCTAAACCCTAAGACTCTAGTCGATCGACGTCTATGTATTTGGTCCAGATGATCCTTTTATAGCTTGGCAGAAATTCAGCCGAGCTGTCTTCCTTCGGTCAGCGGATGATCTTCAGCCAATCGACCTATTGAGCATTTAAAGGCTTTTGTCAGATCATTGATTTTCACATTTTCACTTCTGGGCTATCTGATTGCCTTGAGATTTGTGTTGATAATTTTCTGGCACACTAGTAGTTGTTCGATTCAGTTACTCTTTGAAGCGTATGTTGCCATAATTACAAGGGAATCTTTGTGAAGAAAAATTTCATTTATAATCTTAGCCATTTAATAATTTAATAATTACTCCCTTGATCTTCATGCTTGCATTATGTAGGATCGATTGGGGCTTTCTTCTTTACTCCACTTTTCCATGAACTTCAAACGACGCCATGCATGGTGCAAATGCTTAGGGTCACTTTGATAAGAATGTATTATGTATGGTTGTCGAAAGAGATGAGCGCTCCACCTTGTTTGGTGAGTAAGAGGTTACGAAGAAATTAGTTATGAATAGGACGAGAGAGTACCTTGATCTTGATTTGTGCAACCAAATGGCATCATGCGGGGATCGTGGTGATCATCAGCCAGGGAGAAGATCTTGAGGTATGATAGACATGTCTTGATGATTGAGGACTCCACTATTCATTACTGCAGATCTCGAGGTTGAGAGTGCTTTGGTGACGATTGGTGAGTTTGATAGCGGCGGTGGTGGAATTTTAGTCAAAGTTGTGAGTGGAAAGTATTACTTCGGTTATCGTTAAGGAGGGCGCTCTGACAGCCTTTGCCTTGTTGGGTATTGAAACTGCTTCGATTGAGTATTTTGTGGCGGAAAATCCTGAGCCAATCGACAATAGTCACCAGCCGATCGATGATGGTGGTTGGCATGCAGCAGATGAATGGAGGACGGCTGGTGCCTTTAGAGTCCCTCCGATATAGTATGGATGAGGTGGAAGACTATTTTGCGCGAACGACCTACGATTCTAACAATGGAACTATGCTGGAGCTAGTGGTCCATATCGAGCGAATGGATGGGGGAAATTGCTTGGCTGAATGGGAAGACGATTGCGCATCAAGCCGAATCACTGGTCGCTTGAGAGTCGGTCACCATGAACCGGATTTAGAACGAGATTAATTGAATAGAACAATTTATATTAGAGAAGAACTTGTATTTAAAAGACTACTTTAGCGAAGATATGTCTCGGTTGAAGGGTTAGAAGGCTCTCTTATCAAATATTTTATTTATGACTAATCTGTTGTAACTTTTATATTTTGGAAATAAAAATTTCATTTTGTGTCCGATCAAACTTGGCTTTGTTTGATGTGATGGCTAACATGCTTTTAGATGTGCTGAAGTACGGAGACGCTTCGATTTCCTCCCTAAATCCTATAAATATATTTTAATGTGGAATTCGTATCTGCATTGCTACCATCTCTTAAAGTTCACTCGATTCTTCTTTTTTTCCATCTGTAATGGCTTTGAAATTTTCTTCCTAACTCTTTGGAATGATTGTTGCGAGTGAATATCTTCTTTAAGCACTAAGGACATCACCGGGCACAAAATCGATTCGACCATGAGACTTCATACAATGAAGAGTCGGGTCAGGTGATAAATTAGTTTGAAAAGAACTTGGTTTTCTATCGGGACCAGTTCCGTTGTGGGATTCACTTACCCCTTTGCGTGAAGTTATGGGTTGTTTTTAACCATTACCTTGTCATCCCAGCTCAAAACTTGCCAAATTCAATAGTTACTATTATGACCTGTCATTTCTTTGTCAACAAGTGGAAATCCCTTGGTCAACCGACCTTTTCATCTACAAGTTTGCCTTCATGGTCAGTCAGAATGATATCTCCTCTGTTTTGGTCCAGCTACCGATTCCAACTATTGGGCCTCGAGAATAAAATAAAGGATTGGAAAATGCATTTAGGTTTTGGTGAGTGGGGAGTCAGAGTGCTCTCCTCGGGTGAAGACCTTGACGAGGCATTTGGTTGTCGATGCTTCCAAGGTTGAAGGCTTGTAGCTTTTGGTCCCTCAGTATACCAATCCAAGGATCCTTGATTGGGTTTTCTGAAATTAAATATTTTGTATGAATAAAGATTTGTGGGAAGCTTTTGATGTTAGAGAGGTTGAGAAATAAAAAAGCAATCAAGGCACGGGCAGTTGGTAGGAAACCTCATGCTAAGTTTGCCGAGGCCGAAGTCCGGGTTGACTCGAGGCCATGACACCGAGGGAATTGCGGAGGCAAGTGCGAGAAAACATAGGTGCAAAGTTTATTGTTTCTACTTCTAAAATATCCATCTTAATTCAACAAGTTTCAACCGAAGAGAAATGTTAATTTATTGGATGCGAAATTGTTCCATTTATTGAAATTGCTAAGTCGATGAGTTTCTTTGAAGGAGCACTCTCAGCTATGAGGAAGGAACTAGCACTATGGTGAAGCCAGTCAGTCCCTCCTTCTTGAACTTCCAATCTAAGAACATGGCTAGCCACCTTTCTCCAGCGGCTCTGCCTGAATCCAAATAAGACATGGGCTCTGCTTCTTGAGGGAATTTTGACTAATGGAAGGTAGAGCCAACATCTCAGAGGATGGAAGCTATTTTAGGGTTGGAACCCTCGTCGCCTCTTCCTCGGAGAAATGCTCCAACCTAAGCCGTCAACACAACAACCATCTTGGGAGGAAAGGACCGAGCACATAGGGAAGCCCCCATGGAGAATCCTTGCGTACCTCTATCGGTAGAGGTAGGGCTCTCCCAATGGTTGTATTTTGACCCGCAACGATAGTGGAAAGGTTTAGAAGTGTCCATACCGCATATAAAAATAATGATTGGTTCTAGTGTCTTCCGAGGTGGAGCATATTCCTGCACTAGTCATCGAAGTGATGTGGTCTGCTGAGTTTGTATAGACCTTGAAGCAATTCGATCATCGTGAACTCAAGAATCCTACCTCCACTATCATTAAATGGTGATGGAGGCTGCTCATAATCAATTCATTGCTCTTGTTCGGTTCAAGCAAGCTTAGATGAAGGTGAGGGAAAGACTGTAGATAGTTATATGCTAAAGATTTCACTCACCATAAGAAATAAGGATTCCTTAGAAAATTAAACTAATTTTCTAAGGACAAGTAAATTTAAGTTTGGGGGATTTTGATATGTCTAAAAACAAGCTTAATTTCCTTTGTCTTTTACACTATTTATCGATGAAATTGCATTTTAATGAAATGTATTTTTATGTTATTCTTGTAGGTATAACACACGGTAGATGTGGAATGAAGTGGCGAAGAAGCGAAGCAAACGAGAGGTGAAAAGGAGCAAAATGACCCTAAGTGGAATGGCGCTAAGAACCATCCACTTGGCACATGAGACGCTAGTTTCAGCCGAACCGGACAGACATCATGGCACCTATGTGTTAGCTACGGGGCCTTGGTGCCAAAAATTGTTTTTGCGGTTTTTCATTAGTTGCATCGATGATTACACTACGAATATAACGGACTTTTGGTGATGTTTAGAGCAATTCTAGGTAGCCTAATGTGGGGAAGACATCTGAACCCTAGAAGAAATCCTTGGGGATGTCTAGAGTTCAATTCAGTTTAGATTGAATTTTATTTTAGAGTTAAGTGAGGATTTGGAGGGATATTGTAGAGGTTCTTCAACAAGGGAGAAAGGTCTTAGGAGATCTTCTTGAGAGAGGTTTCTAGTACTTGAGAAGGGAAACAACTAAGTATTGTGGACTCTTTTGTGTTGTAACTTTATTTATACACAATTCTAATGGATTGTTTTATTTTAAAAGTGTGTTATAGTAATGTCTCTATGTCTTGTGAGTAGTTCCTTTTTACCTTTACCCTTATGATGAATAAGTAGGTAGTGCAGAATGGTGAAAAAGTTTTAAAATTGGTTTTTACTCTCTATAGTGATGATTTTCCTTCTTTTCTTTGTTTACTTATCATTCTAGCCAAACGGTTTGTTAAAATTCATTGTGAACCCATAAATACTTGAGAGAGCTATGACATGAATAATAAGGAAGAATCACACTAAACTATAGTGTATGAACCAAAAGTAAACTATTAGGAGATGAAAATAGATAGGAAAATAATCCTTAATGGGTATAAATTAGGGTTTAAGGAATTAAAACCAATTAAACTAAATTTTTTATGCACATAAAAGAGGGTAAATAATATAATTGCTCATATTTGTCACTTGCAACACTTTCAATTGCATTCACTATCTACATGCCTCTTATACCATTGCAAAATAAAGGGTAACCTTATCGCATGATATCCTCGAAAATTTAATATAATTAGCAAAATTGTTAATTATATTACATCATTACTATAACCTTAAAATTATTGATACTTCAAAGCTGAGAACTAGTTTAGTAGGCTAGAACTTTTCTTTAGATTATAACACCTCTTTCCACGTGGGATCGACAATCCGAACTCAAAAGTCGATATTACTTGAAACGACCATGTATAGTTGCATGATATGTAGGGATGCAAGAACACCCGACTTGAAAGAAAATTTGGTAGTTCAACACACACACATTAAGATTTTTGGGCCGTTGTGGGGGAACAAAGGTGTAGAGCCACATTGCTGCACAAATCAAGTTCAAGAATTCATAGTACACACACAAAACTACGAGCAAGCACACCTCGACCATGTCAAGTACCTGGCACTGTTGTCGGGGAACAAAGGTGTAGTGTCACATTGCTGCACAAATCAAGTTCATGAATTCATAGTATACACACAAAACTATGGGCGAGCACACCTCGATCGTGTCGCAACACTACTTCTCTATAAAGCGGTATGGTTTGAAATAAAGCATTATGGCCTCATGCTCTTGGGTATATATCCAAGTTTAGTTTCCTCATAGCACTACTGTGCTGTTGATATAACATTACAACACTTAATTTCTCACGCCAGTGATTCTCGATGATAGCATCATTACACCAAGTTGTTGATAATCTAAATCTAAAATGGGTATTCCGAGTCTTACTGATGTTATGTAGGCTGAGTGTTGCGATTCCACATGTAACTTTTTAAACTTTATCTAATTTTTGCCATTATTTATTTATGTAATAAAAATACATAATTAAGGTAATAAAAGTGCATAATAGAAAAGTTTAAAAGTATTTTTTCTCCTCAATTTTAGTGCACTCTATTCACCTTATAATTTTCCCAAATTTTAGTTTTATATATTACTTACCCTTAAATAATTCTCAATATAGCCTTATGTCTACAATCTCTTTGGTAGTATTTTTCTTAAAGTTTAACTTCATTGAATAGTATATTAAGAAAAAAATCAACTTTTTCATATGTAGTTATTAATATTGAATGCCAATTAACACAAAACTTTTTAAATTCTTATATTCAATAATATTCCTTTAAATCATTACTCCTTATTGCTTAATACTATATATAACTGAATTTAATTGTTTTTAATTAGTTAAATGTTACAAGATTTTAAAACTTAGTCTTCTTAAGAAACCATAATTAATGGTTTCTTTTCTAAATGTAATACAAGCAATTTAAAATTTAATAGCATTTTGATAATGCAATCCTTAAGAGTATATTAAATAATCAAATTTAAGTGCTTAAAAGTTAATCGAAGCATAATTAATACTTTCTTTTTAATTTCTCTTTCTTCATAGAATTATGATTTCTTTTTTTACTTCATTTTTTAAATTCACTATTCTTTTAATATTGAATAGGATCATTTTTATTAGCTAGATCTTTTTAACTTTTAATTTTAAACCAATCTCTTTTTTTCAATTGTATACATCAATTTTTCATATAAAAATTCTAATTTCAAGTAAATCCTATAAGTAATAAAAACTAATTAAGATTTTAAGCATTATTTCCTTTTGATTAATTAAAACCAGATCAATTCATCTATGTGCTAAGTGATTTTTGGATTATATTATATCATTTTAAATCATTAATTTCAATAAGATTTTTAATAACTATAAAGTTAATTTAAAATTCAATAAAATTTTTAATTTAATTTGTAAAGTACTTTTGTTAACCAAAAATATTTTAAGTATAAGCTAACTACCATCATCAAAAAAGATACACCAAGGATAACAATAATCAACACATTAGTAGTGCTGCAAAATCACAACTACAGTGCTATGGTGTTATAATGTCCATTAGCAAGTGCAAATAAATATAGGACTTTAACACAACATTACCGTATAACATAATTTTTAGTACAATATGTAAAAAAAGAAAGTGTAAAATAGAGAACACAAATGAGTAAAATAGCTAAAATAACCCATATAATTATATTTTAACAATAAATATAATAAATATAATACAAATACAAAGAGATGTAATACATAAAATCTAGAAATGCATATCCATAAATTAGTCATAATCCTCCTCATCATCCCCTTCATATTCTCATCAAATTTTAATAATAATTATATTTTAACAATAATATATATATATATATATATATATATATATATATATATATATATAAAGAAATTAAAAGTAACACTAAAATATTCTCATCAAATTTATTTAAAATTTTGAAATAGTTTTATAAAATTTAAATTGTATTATTCCCCCATTTTCATGAAAATGTAATTCTTTTTAAAAATTGACCACTTCTTAGTTCTTATTAATTAATCTCTGTCCAATGCATCTAAACTCAAGTTTAATTTATTCATTACTTCATTAGTTATTTTACATACATAAAAGATTTTTATCTATTTATTATAACATGGAACATAATTATTCCTTAAATTATCCAATTATTCTTTTTTTGAATTCATTATAATATGGCTAATATTTTTATCATTTGTATGATGTTGGATTCAATATAAATTTTAAATTATTAACTTTGTCATAATTTAAGTCTGACTGAAACTTAAAATTAAATAAATTCAAATTTTTTTTCATAAAACCTATGTATTTACAAAAACCATTATGGTTGGTCTCTTTATTTAAATTTAACATTAATTAAAATTTCAAATTGTTTCTAAACCATCCTCTTGTGATTTTTTTAGGTGTATTTACAATCAAAATTACATTTTCGATTGATCTAAATAAATAAATGATTGAGATGTCTAATACGATTTAACTTAAATCGTGTGATTTTAACTAATTAATTATCTTTCCATTCATAGTAATTAAACAATTGATTAAATCCTTCATATAACTTATTTAACTTTTGATTAAACCATTTTTCATGAGGTTTATGTATGGTGGAATCTTGAATTGATTTATTTTCAAATCATATTAACATTATTCTAAAAGTCCTTAAGAAAGTAAATCTTATTATCATTATTTTAGTTCAATTTTTCCTCTTCTCCCACTAAGTCATCCCCCGTAATTCATAATTTAATCTAACTTAAAAAGTAAAATTTGAAAATCAATTTATTACCTTAAATAAGTTTCACTCTCTTTTTCCTACCTTGGTCGAACTCTACGTGCTCTTCATTCTAAATTTATTAAAGTGGCATTCTAGCTTGCAATAGATCTTGTTGCTCTCTTGCGTTCAAAACCTTGACCAAAATTTTACTAGATTCAAAATTAGTGTTGATCTCTTGCTTCAATTACTCCAACTCTCTTTCTTTCTTTTTAATATCTTTTAGTATACTCAAGGGAGAGAACTCTTCGGAATGTTTAATTAGTATTTCTATAGTTTGATAAAGTCACTTTAAAATCTAGTGTTTTACATCTTATATTAAAAAAGAAGGTTTGGTGAGATTATTTTATAATGTTTCTTGGCTTTTTGAGTTTCATTGCTTTAAAATCAACAAGATCAAACTAAAATTGTAAGCACACTTATTTACTTTACTTATTGTTGCTTAGTTTGCATTGTGAGAATATTTATTTAAAATTTGAGTGTTTGATCTTCTTATTATATTTTTAATTGTATATTATTACTTTACAATTGTTTTTTTTTGCATAGGAAAAAAATAGTGAGTTGGTGTTCTACCTTCTCAATGTAGGAAAGTACGATAATTTAAATTTGTACTTACACGATGTAGGAGAGTACATAAGTTTCTTTGTAATCTTAATTTTGATATAGTGAATTCTTAGCCTATGGTGACTTGGCATGGATGTAGGTCAGTATTTTAGCCTATGGTGACTAGGCATGGATGTAGGTCAGTATTGAGGTTTGGTCGAATCAAGTAAAATACTCTTTATCTCTCATTATATTACTATTCTTTCCATTTTTGCTAACTATCATTAAATTTTTATAAGCAATCAAATCAATTTCTTTATCATTAATTTCTTACAAAAGTTAATAACATATTATTTACTTGAAATATTTTTTTTTTTTTGTAAATACCAAATTCATCCCTCCTCTTGGGTGCAATTACATGTATCAAATTGTATCAGTACATCCTTGTATTCCTCATTATGGCATATTAATATGCTAAAGGTAAACTACCAAAAGAACAAAAAACATACCTACCTCTTTTATTTGATAATGTTCCATTAGATTATTGAAAAATTTATATTTGTACTTTTCTTTGTGATCAAGATTCCCGTATGAGGCATATGTTAGCATATGTTGACACATCAGTATTACACACCCACTATTGAAATAAATCATATGAAAGTTAAAAATCCATTTGATAAATGGAGTGCAAATGAAAGGGAATTGAATGAATTAAGCATTAAGCCTTGTGATACTTTATAGTGTGCTGTACTTTCTAATGATTATTTGAGAAACAATAGATGCTTAATAACACAAGAAAATTAAGATAAAAAAATTATTACTTTTGAAGGAACTAATGAAATTAAAGATGCACACATAAGAGATTTTGTGCATGAATAAGAATTATTCCACATGTTACCAAATTAAATTATTTCTGATATATACACTCATTTTATGAAAATCGTAAATGCATTACATTCTCTAGAAAGGAAGTACAAAAACAAAGTTTTAGTTTATGAAATCTTAAAATGTCTTCCAAAAGAATGGGATGCAAAGGTCACCGCAATAAATCAAGTAAGAGATTTCCATTCTTATCACATGATTAGCCTGTTTTTTCTCTTATAGCACATGCACATGTCTTGATACGGAGTTACGTGATACTTTTCATAACAAGAAGAAAAGAAAAACCATTGCCCTAGAAAAAAGTGAGGAAGCTACTTCAAGCTTTGTGGTGGACAACAATGAAATAGACATGCTCACCAAAAATTTTGGGAATATGCTAAGGATAAGAAAATAAACCTATGCAAAATCTATAAATCATAAATTACAAAAAGAATTTGAATGTAGGAAAAGGTATTGTTTTCTGCAATTACAAAAATCCTAGACATGTAAGAGGAGACTATTAAAAAAATATACTTGAATACCCAGATAAAGACATTGAAAAGAAAAAGAGCCTGAAAAGCAAAAAGTTTCAAAGGAAAAAGAAGAAAGCTCTATTGCAAGTTCAGATTTAGAAGAATCAAGTGATGTTACCACCGAGGAAGAAGAAGAGAACCTATATCTTATGACAAATAAGGAGACTTTAAATGATGAGGTATGTGATGACAACTCTTATGAAGAGTTATATAATACATTTAATGATCCAACCATTGAATATTAAAAAAACTAATAAAAATATAATATTTTGGAAAAAGAAAAAATTTGGATATGCAAGTATCTTCTCAAAAATGTGAGTGTAGTTAGTTAAGATCCAAAAATAAAAATTTTGAAGATCAATCAAAACTAAAAAGAGAAAATATTCTATTTAGTGCAAAATTAAATTCATGTTCTAGCTCACATGCTAATGTTTCATATAGTACAAATACATAATTTAATGCATACAAATTGTCCAGATATATACCAGATGAAAATTTTAGTGTAATTTCTCTAGTAAAAAAGTTCATATAGCATTTGGTTGTCAAAATTTTGTCAAAATTTTGTCAAAACTCTTATGCACGTAGATTGCAAGTGTTTCCAAACACAAATTTTTTGGTTATCAAAATCAAGAAATAAAGCACACACTATACATTATTCATTGAATACTTTTTCTACTAAATGTGGCCCAAAGCATGGTTGGTTCCAAAAGTTAATATAATTTTTCTTTAGGCATTACAGGAAACATATAGACTAGTTTTGGAAAATTTTGAAGCAAATGTAGATTGTGTCCTATTTATATAAAAAAAATTAGCGTGAAAATGGGTGTTGAAATTGGCTTGGCATCAATATTTGTATCGGCTTTTTATTTGTGTCAGAATTAGTATCACAACAATGTATCATTGTAAATTTTCACCAAAAATCAGTTGACAAACTTTAAGATCAAATTTTCATCCACAGTGTTTGAAGCAAATTAGTGTCGACCATAGTTGACACGAATTAATGTCGACTCATTGCTGACTCAAAATCACAGGTTACATCAAATTAATAATAAAAAGTATCGAAGTGACTATTAGAATATTTGCATTAGAGTTTCCAACACTAACCAGATGCAAACCTATAAGAAAAAAAAGCAGAATAATAGATTTCCACATACATGTACATAAAAAACACAACCAACATAATATCATATTTATCTATCATCACAATTGAAAAAAATCACCAACATGTCTAAACAATGGTTCCAAATTAAATTAAAAAAAAGATCTACATGTTCAAATTTCACAACTACATAAAATGAAAGTTCACTTAAACAGACATGAAAATAAAAAATAATCAGCCCCTATGGTGGAAGAACATCAACAAGCACATAATTAAAATCTTAATATCGCTCCTCCACCTCCACCTCCGTCTCCACATCCTTGTTTACAACACTCATATGCCACTTGACTACGGCAATCAAAACTTTACGTCGGGGCGTGCTAGACCATCTTCAACCCTCTGCTGGCCTTTACACATCTATCAGAGCTCTTCATTCATCAACATGACTTGCATGGAAAGCTCCTTATGATGAGCCTGTAACAAGCTAAAGCCACTCACAGTTGCAAGAGAGTGCTCAGCCTCAAATGTTATGACCTTTGTTCTGAAGGCTATACACACTTCTATTCTTCTTCTCCGATGTCGCGACCATAGCTCAAAATCGAATTGACATGTGGTAGCTCGAGTAGTATCTGTTGCTTAGCGGAAGACAAGGTCTAGCTAACCATCTCCCTTTCTCTCTCTCTCGAAGTTGCTTGTACTCCTCATGCATAACAAAATTCAAGCATTAATTGTCATTTTAAATATTAATAGCCACAACAAATAGAAAATTAAATCTTGTAATCTACATTGACATGCCGAGTGGTCGGAGACCCACTGCTGTGTGCCTGGGCACCAATGTTTGAGGGCATGCAATGCTAAAGTGGACCTCTCTCAGTCAAGCTACTTGGCCTGTATACATGATCAGATAAATATAAAAATCACATAATTAAATATATCTTTAATATTTTAAATTTTGAGATAATCTTACCAGACTTCGGTAGTGGTCCGTGTGGGGGATCAAATCTTGATGTGGACTGTGGCTCTTACGCTCCCTTCATTGTCCGACTATGTCGGCTTTTCTATCTTTTCCTCGGAGTATTACGCGAGAAACTTGACCCACAATTTTTATATTATGATATTTTTAATTTAATTACAACGACGCCAAAAACTTGACCCCGCTATATTATATGTATAGAATTGTAATTGTTTATGTTGTGGATGCTACACAAGTATACGTATCGTATCAAGTAATACGGGACTCTAGCGGAGTCCGATTATCGATCCCACGAGGGAAATAGAAAATTAAATAACAACTAATTTTAAAATAATAATAATAATAATTTTAAAATAGTATAAGAAAATTTGGAATTCTAAATTTAAGCGCAATAAAGTAAACTAAGTATTTTAATTAGGTAACTTAACTAAGTAGAAAATTAATACGTATTGAAAGTGCAGGAAATTAAACTAATTGCTAAATAATTCTTAACTATTCAGAAAAATTATCTTTCCCCTTGTTTAGAAATTTAAGTGATTGATGAATTTAAATAGATAATTTTAAGGTATTGTGACAAATAGGAGCATTCCTATTCTTTACCCTTTGGTCAGGTGTAAAGAATATTGACTAATCCTATGTTTGATTGCCGAATCGCGGCTAGAGCTGGGAGGATACCGATTGCCATGCGAGCTCACGTTCCCTCGCTTCGAGGGCTAACATCTACACTTCGGCTCTCGAACAATAGGACCGAATTGAATATTTTAGTCTGTCACACTAAAATGCTCGATTCTACGCCCGATGATATTATTTCCCTATTTATTTGCACCTTCCTTCCAAGGCTTTTGAATTCCAGAATATACGATGTAATTTTTACTATAGTTGATATTCAACATATTTTAACAAATCAAATGACCAGTTTGAAAGTAAATTAAGTTTTAAGTAGAAAATTATCACAATTTATTCATATATATAAAAGTACTTCTGTTTTAAGTTCATCAAGTCACTTAATTTCATAACAGGGAGAAAGACTAATAAACTACTCAGAATGCATGGGAACTAAACTAAGTATGGATTTCATTTAAAGTTAAAAACAATAAAAATAATAAATACAAATACTTATCTCGATTTATCCCCAAGCAGACTCCTCGCAGTTCCTTTGACTCTTCCTTCCAGTACAACAAGACTCACTAAAAACTCACTAACTCACTAAAGACTCACTAATTACACTAATTAAGACTCTAAAGACTGCTCACACATATAAATAAAAGACTCTTAAGACACAAATTGACACACACACACTTCGAGGCTGAATTTCGGCTTCTATATATAGAGGTGAGCAAAGGACCAAGAGGTGTGTAAGCATCCCTTCAAAAATTGTTCGGAGTTCGATGTATACGCACCATTTGAACTAGCCGCCGTCGGCGATGAACTACCTCGCCGTCGGCGAGGCTTCTAGAAGGTCTTCGAACCGCGCTATCTCGCTTCTTCCTCGTACCCTCGCCGTCGGCGAGCTCGATCTCGCCGTCGGCGACTCGGCCTAAATTGCATTATTTTCTTCATTTTTGCTCCAAATCCGCTCCTTTTTATGATTTTTGCTTTTATCACCTAAATTCTCCACTCTGCTAACAAAATAAAGAAAATACCTTTCTTTAAAGTGCAATTTCATCAAAAATAGGTATGAATTTCTTAATAAAATTTTCGGTGATCAAAATCCCCCAAACTTACTTATTACTTGTCCTCAAGTAATTTTAATACTACATAAAAATAATAAGTTACATAATAAGATTTTTCAATTTAAATAAACTATGAATTAGATGAATTAATATCATAATAAAGTTAAATAAAAATAATTCATGTAATTTAATTAATCTTATAGAAATAAATTATTTAGTTATCGAGTCTAAGATTTCTAGCTTACTATTCATTTCGGGAATAATTATATTTAAAAGAATAACTACTTAAGATATTCATATGATAAGAAATTCAAGAAAATACTATTACGTAAAATTCTAATCCATAAACATAAGTTTGGAAATATCTAAGTTTTTCCCTTTAGGTTAATTCAAATGAAGCCGATTTTTGATAAGGCATCTCCTCAAGCTTCTCCTCATTTTTCTTTTTCTTTTTCTTTTCTTTTCTTTTTCTTTTTTCTAATGAGGATTCATTGTATCACGGAGAGCTGTTAATAATTTTGAACTTCATTTTCATCTTCCTAAATTTGAAACTTAGAAATATTTCTTAGCTTATATATACTTCATAGTTTTTACTTCATTGATTTTCAATCTTTTCTTTTTCACTTGAATACTTAAGAATTTTAATTTTAGAATATAGTTTTCCTTACTAAAAATAGTTTACTATATTCTTATTCCCTTTAACCAAATATTTTATTCTATTTAATTAATTAAAGCACTAGAAATATTTTCTTTAACCTTTTATAATAATTAAATAAAATAATTCATATTAATTAAATTGAAAAATTTGCTTATAAAAATCAATTTATAATAATTTGAAAATAGAAATTGAGAACAAGTTAATAACTAAATTTGTATTTTACTCCCCCCAAACTTAAATTTTTATATCTACTCTAAATAATGAAAAAAGGAAAGTAAATAAATCATACCTTTGAAGTTTAGGTATTTCTTTTCTTTGAAATTTTTGCGAGCTTTTTCATTTTTCATTGAACTCGTACTTATTAGTATTTTCCATATATATATAACAATTTAAAGAAAATGCGAGGGATAAAATCCGAGATAAGTATTAAATACAACAATTAAAATTAACTCTACACTACACATATGAATTACTAACATATTAAAAACATTGAACTAACAGATTAACAATTTTAAAAACTTAAAACAATACAAAATAAAATAAAAACATACTAAAGAAAACTAACATCCTATTTAACATAAAAACAAATGCAATTAACTAACACAAAAAAAAACTAAACTATTATCACAATTCAAGCAAATTAATCTAACTAACATCCAATGTCTCACAACATAAAGTACTGAATATTACAAACATATAAAAGTTTCCAAAATAACTTAACATCAAACGAACAAAAAAAATAAAGTCCTAATCTTCCATATTGAAGTCCCAAACTATATTGTCATCCCTCCTTGATCTCAGGCTGAGAAGACTGAGCGAGGATGATGCCGAGTATACACTGGGCATTACGGAAAGATGACATCTAAATCTCCACTCCAGTAACGACGTTCGACTTCATGATATGCTTATCTCGTACTCGAATGTCTCTGCAGGTACTCACTATCATAATCATGTCTCCTCTCCGGATTATCAATCCTTTGATCAAAATGATCAAATCTTCTCCCCATCGTCTCTCCAACTGCTCAAAACTCCTCC
Organism: Papilionanthe hookeriana x Papilionanthe teres; assembly: GCA_022702705.1. Classification (NCBI taxonomy): domain Eukaryota; kingdom Viridiplantae; phylum Streptophyta; class Magnoliopsida; order Asparagales; family Orchidaceae; genus Papilionanthe; species Papilionanthe hookeriana x Papilionanthe teres. Next base: position 49,777 of record CM040422.1, on the reverse strand, counting down.
TATGCGGAGGTCGGCTCATTCATCGGATCTTGTAGGGTAGGGGTGGTAGGCTCGGGAGGTTCATAGCTAGTAGAGGGTATATCTACTATGGACCGAGTGAAATAACTTCTCACTCCACGATCTCCACCCTTCATGAGACTCATATTTCTTAATCTTGGCGCTTGTGAGTGGGTTCATGGGTTCTATCCACTCTCATCATCTGCCGCCTCAACTCGGAGAGTTGGCGGATTGCATAAATCAACCCGGGATGTCCCGATCCCCTCCACTTTCATTTCCAGCGATGGCTAAGATATTTCTATAAATGACACTTCCAATGTTTATACTTCTATTGTTCCGAATACGAAATTCGAAGCGCTTTCATTCCTTGTTACCTCACTATGGTGGTATGTAGGTAACAAAGTAGAACAAATAAAATAGTGTCATGCTTTAGAATTTACATTTAACTTAGAAAGAGGAAAATTCACTCTTTCCCGCTGCTTTATCTTTCAAACTCCGATCCCGTCGAGTAAGAAAATTTATCACCTCTTCTAGAGGTTCCGACATCGTGCCAAATGTTTCGTACTCATTTGGGACCAGTCCGAACGTCATAGAAGGCATTAATTCTAGCAACGACGAAGTCAACCATAAATCCACGTACCTTTATCGGTGCGTCCTCTACGACAGATCGGGTTAGAATAAAATTCCTTTACTACTTCCACAATGACTTCGTTGGTGATGTAGCGAGAGATTCTCCCAACCTCGTTCTTTAATGATCCGCTCAACTTCGCCTCCCGGATTCTTAAAAACTCGATTCGCAATGCACTTTCTTGCTTGAATGTTTTGAAAATACCGATTTTAGTGCTCGTGCATTGACAAATCGGTCGATATCGTAATCTACTCGTCTTTTCTCGTCGCGGAGCCATTTTTCGATCGATCTATGAAATTCACAAAAATCGTCACTAAACTTCCTAATATTACTAAGGAGGCTTCCTACAACATCTAAGATCAAATTAAAACAAATTTTATGGATTTCTACCGAGTAATTCTTCCACATTTAGGATTTTTCAAATTTTTTCAATGTGGAGAAAATACATGGTGAAAATCAAAAATTTTTGCATTGGAGTGAAGCACTTACCAAGAGAAGATGAAATCCGGTGTTTTGAGTGATGAAATCGCCTCTAAATCCGAAATTTCGTGAGCCTTAGGGTAGTTTTTGCGAAAATGAGAGGTTGGGGATGATGAATAATGTTTTTGATCGTCAATTAAAGTGTTTTTCTCGACCTCGCTGTCGGCGAGATTTTTCTCGCCGTCGGCGAGCTAATATTTTTGGAACCAAAAACTCTCGGGAAAAATCGATCGTCGGCGAGAAATTTTTGCTCTAACCTTCGCTGTCAGCGAGATCGATCTCGCTGTCGGCGGGATTTTTCTCGCCGTCGGCGAGATTCCAAAAAAAATTAATTTCCGAAATTCGTCACTCATTTTCGTCCTCGATTTGCCTTATATTATATTTCCGATCACATCATTTATTAATTTAATATGAAGACTAGCTACTTATACACAAACAAATTCACACAACACAACAAATTAACTTTAATATTGAAATCCATGAGATGCATAAACTAACATAATTTTAAACTCTATAATCAAACTTCAATTCTCCAATCCTTACTACTAATCGACATCACAAACCAATCCACGACACACTAAATGCCGATACAAAACTATGACGCATATCTCAATTAAGTTTGAGATATTCAAATCATCACTCCACACATAATAAAATCTAAATCAAATCGAAATATCATAAATACAAACATACTATGGAAATCTTTACTACTACTCTTCAATGTCGGAATCTTCATCTTCTCTCGATATTTCCGATATGACGATGATGCACAAATAAGTTATAGAAAGGCTCGAAGGGAAACTCCGAAGCGATTCTTCGATGATCTAACCCTTCCGTTTCGATAAATGAAGAAAGCTAGCTTCCGAGTGTCCGTAATGATCAAAGTGTTCCTTCATCCTCCGATCAATGTGATCAAATAAATCGGATATATTGTCGATCGAATCTCTCACTTTCCGCAGATTCTTTCTCCATTCCTTTAATTTTCTTCATAAGTAACTCCGTTTTATCCGAAATAGACCTTGCTTTATAGGATTATTCACGTGAAGCTCTATCGGAGATAAATGTAATTTCATCATTATTGTCCAAAGTAGGGAACATATCCGTAGGATCAAGCGGCTTCCAAGATAACGTAACCTTTTCCCAAGCTTCATAAGAAACTCCGGTATTGACTGGATAATGCAAAAATAGTAGATGGGTGTCCTAGTCCGTGAACTGACCCATGCACAATTAAACCCAATACAGACTTAACAATTATTGATCCAACATCAATAGGCAATCCATTTTGAATACAATAATTCAATATAGTGCATTCCTTCGAAACCTTGTTTACCCTCATAGTAGGTAACAATTTAGATGAGATGAAAAAGTGCCTGTGCTTTGAGACGAGATTCAAAAGTGATGCAGAGAAACTAACATACCCGTCTTCACGCATTTCCCAATCTTCTGGTTCATCAATCAGATATCGAAATATCTCATTCATATTATATCGAGAAGGCACAAAATTTGAATAGTGACATACCGGGGTGTTTTCTATAGAGAATAATTCATTTACTCTTGATGGAGTAAACGTCACCCATATTCCTCGGACATAGACATTCCCATTGTTGATCGCATGTAAGTTAGAGTAGAACTCTTTCACAATTTGGAATAACAACGACGGACGTAGTGTAACAAAATACCTCCCGGTGCCGGCTAGCGCGATCGTTTCTTCTATCTTCGTAGTGGAATTCTCTAATCCTCGATTGACAAATCCCGTTCCTTGATAACTCTTTTCTTTACCAAAACCTTGTTGAAGATCCGTCGACGCTTCCGCACTCACAAATTTCCTCCGGTTAAACACTCCGAATTAGAGGAATCTAAGAATTTGGAGGCCATTATGGTGAATGGAATGAATTCTAGTGAAGAGCGGATCTAGAATGATTTAAGAATGAGTTTTCACAAAGGAATCGGTGTTGAAACCATCCAAATCGGCATTCAAATTATAAATAACTCATCTTTATAATTTCCTCGGCTGTCGGCGAGAAGTTTCTCGCCGTCGGCGACTCGGTTATAAAACCGCCTCCCATGTTCTCGCTGTCGGCGGGAGCGTTTCTGTCGTCGCCGAGCTCGATAAATAAACCGAATTTAATTTAGGCGCGAACCTCGCCGTCTGGCGAGTATCGACCTCGCCGTCGGTGAGATTCCAAAATAATGTCCAATTTCGCTCTAAATCGAATAATTTCTTTTCTCATCATAATGGTTCGAATATGTGATGATTCTTAATAATAATCGAGTAGTAAAGTTTCAATAATATAGACTAACTATTAAGATACAATAAAAATAGATAACTAATATGGGTTGCCTCCCATAAAAGCGCTTGGTTTAACGTCGTCGGCCCGACCTAATTTCAATTATTAATCGAAGTCGACTAAGCATTAAAACCCCTTTATAGTTAGGTCTTATACCTTCGAAATATGGTTTTAATCTATGTCCATTAAATTTAAATTTATGTCCAAGCTTTTGGATCTTCGATTTCTATAGTTCCGTATGAAAATATTTGAGTTATGGTGAAAGGTCCTAACCATCGAGACTTCGATTTTCCAGAAATAAATTCAATCTACTATTATATAGCAAAACTTCCCGTCCCGGTTCAAAATTTCTCCGATTAATCTTCCGATCATGCCATAATTTCATCTTTTCTTTATAAATCCGATCATTATCATATGATTCATTTCTTAATTCTTCCAATTCATTTAATTGCGAGCAATCTTTTCTCACCGACTTCCTTCATATTATAATTAAATTCTTTAATCGCCCAATATGCTTTATGTTCTAATTCAACTGGTAAGTGGCATGTTTTTCCATATATAAGCTCGTAAGAAGTCATTCCAGTCGGAGTTTTATAAGCGATCCTATAAGCCTGCTAATGTTGTTGACCTCATTTTTGATGAGGTCTTCTCTTCTTCTCTTTAGTACTTAGGATCTAGCCTTAGGCTTTTCCTTTGACTATCTTAGAGGACTAGAATTGGGACCCACCTTTTAGAAATTCAAACCACTTCTTAACTCCCTGCAAACTCCACAAACTTGACTGTTGACCCCTAATCACCTAGAGGGTTGAAATCAAATGTGGAAGTTTAAAGGATGAGTTCCTATAGGACTCTTTGGCCTTAGGATTGCCTCAGGTGGCCTGGTACTGGTGAAGGGGCTGACTTACACACACACTACACCTATACACTACACTTTCACACACACTAGCTACCCTAACTCGACCTCCCGAGTCATGTAGGTGATTCACATGGATGGTCCTTAACCCCTAAGCCCTCGGCTAGAGGGTTAGGAACAACATAGTGGATGCCTCAAATGAGTCCCTTCATGGCTCATGTGGTCTTGATGTGGCTTCATGGCTCAACCAAAATGATTTCATCCCACTCACAATTACTCGATCTTCAATTTTCCAAATTTTTAATTTTTGACCCCCGGGACCCTACACCCGCCTAACCTACCCAAAGCCCTTGAAATTACCCAAATTTTTCAAAATCACCTAAATTACCCAAGATTCCCCAAAATCAATCCCAAACATTTCCACATCACTCAAATTGATCATCCATACCCAAAAATATCAAAAATTCCAAAAATACCTCCCAATACCCTCCAAATACCAAAAATACCCCCTTGACCCAAAAATCCTAAAAATTCAGAAAATTCCCGAGAAAATTCCATAAAATCCCAAATATTCCCAATTTCATTTTGTCCAACTACACCATGGGCCAATTTTGTTAATTTACCCTACTTTTGTCAAAACCCCCAATTTGACCCATTTTAACCCAAAGTGAATCCGATGTCAAGCCAAACCTACCGATTGACCCAAATTCTGGTCCAATTCAATTCTAAACTTCAATTCAACATTTCCAATACCAATCTAGACCAAATCAAAGTCCAATTTGATTGACATTTAGATCCAATTTCACTTTTGGCCTTAAGGCCCGATTTGACCTAAACCGAAACCTAACCCAAATGAGCCTAAATCCCAAAATCAAAGCCCAACCAAAGTCAAAACCTCTTTGAAACACTCCCATAAACATTTCTCAACATTAATTTTACATCAATTTCAACCCTAGCCCAACATTGGCCCAACTTGGCCCATTTGGACCTATATTGGCCCATTCACCAAAGAGCCCAAATTCAACCCAATTCAAACCCAAATCACTCCCAATTTGCTCCAAGTCACTCATGACACATCCATGAGCTAAACCCAACAATTATTTGGCCCAAGCTTTTACCAAAATTTCATCCCAAAATCCATTTTAAAATTCAAAAGCCCACTTTCCTAAACCACTCTTAAAAGCCCATCTAAAACCCTTTCAAAAAAGCCCAAAATCCACCCTAAAGCCCACATGACATCTCCATTTGCTATCCACTTAATTAAAGCCATTCCCTAAGTCCTAAATTCATCATCAAATCATTCCAAATCAAGTCTCATACAAATTTCCATCAAATTACCAAAAATTCCTAAAATCCATTTTTATGAAATTGACTCTAATCTTTTCCCAAGCCAAATGGAGCCACGAAGCCATGCACAAGCCATATGCAAGCCATGGCAGCCACTTTACACATCACCATGTCATTTTTGGCAAAGGGAGGAGTCCTTTAATGATTCCCTTAAGGAGATTAAGCCTTTTCATGACTCTCCTTAAACCTTGATTAAACATAAATGTACTTAGATGGTGACTTCTCCACACTAAGCTAGCCGACTTACATCGATCTCCCTCAGCCAAAAATCAGGTCTTGGAGAGGTGAACGAAACATAAATCCATGACTTGGACCCATTTGGACCCAAAATTGGCTCCTCCCCCATTCCATCTAAGTCAAACCCTTTACACATGGCCAATGCCAATTGATTGCACTAAACCCTGCACCCACGACCTCCACGACCTAGATGGTGACCGATGCACGGCCGGCCGGCCACTAGGTCGCCGAAAACTACCATGGCCGAGAGCTCACATGTGAGCCAACTTTGGAATTCTCCCTGCCGAGCCGCCCCATCCTCGGTGGCCATTGTAGTCTGTTCTTCTCTTGCGAAGCAGGTCGATCCCAAGCCCCAACTCTCGCGGGAGGCCCTCCACCCTCTCCTATTTAAACACCACCCCTCTCGGCCATGAGAGGTGCTCGAAAAAAACCTTAACGAAACTCGCCAAAATTGTTCCGGACTACTCCCCATACACGAGCACTTGATCCCCACCGAAATCCCCCTGCCATTTCTTCTCTCGCGAGCTCAATTTCGAGTTGAAATCCAAGCCCAAAACCAGCGACACTTCTCCGCGGTGAGCCGATCCCCAAATTGATTGGTTCTACACCTTCACCGGACCGAGGGAAGGTGTCCACCAGCAAAAGCCCCATCTCCGAGGCCACCCGGTTGCTCCAGCCTCCAAGCTTTGTGATCGGGCGTGGTCGAAATCCCACCTAGGCAATTCACCGGACCGGGAGACTTCATGCGGAGCTTTGTGGGATCCAATCGAAGGTGCAACAACCCTCGGATCGAAGCCACACTTCTCGAGCAAAGGTATGGCCTCACTCTTCTTCCCGAGCTTCGAACATTCTCCATTTCTATTGCGTAAATTTCATCCCACATAAACCGTATGGATGTGTTCGTCTTCTCAAGACGAATCCATAGAAGCATAAGAACAGAAAATCCATTGAGTATCGAGTGAGATCTTAAGGATTTAGTGTGGACGGCTCTTGGGTGAGGACGCTCGGGGACGATGAACGGATGCCGTCCATTCTATACACGCGCGGACGGACGGCTCAGATGGCGTCGGACCAGGAGACGGTACGAGAACCGTGGGGCCCGGGCTGCTGACTCAAGCGGCGGCGTCGAATGGGAGCGCGACGCGTGTGCGTTCGGAGATGCCGAGGATGACGCGGCGTCGCGTGGATAAATAGAAAATTAGGGGTATTTTCTATTTATTTAATTCCCTAAACTTCAAAAATTCATAACTTTGTGTAGAAAAATTATAAAAATAAAATAAAAATACCCTCTTGCTCGAGTGAACGAGAGGAGAATAATGTGGAAAAGAAATCATTTAATTTCATCAAGTATTTTATTTTTAATAATTTATTTACTCTCTGCATATTTTTAATTCTCCATGCATGTATACAATTCACCATGGCATGAGACCATAGGGCTTTTGAAGCCTCTGAATTTGGGAACATTCCCTGAATTTTCCAAAGTCAGAGGCCATCGCTATGAAAAGTTATTGATTTTTCAAATTCATGTTACTGTTTTGAGTATTTTAATTCCAATAAATAGCATGTTATGAAATAAATTCTAGGAAAATTTGGTGATGTTCCTTATGACCAGGAGGACCCTAGGAAAAATAGGTTTTGAGTTAGTTCATTTAAAACAACCCTAATTGGCTTAAACACCAAAAATGGACTCTCTAATTAATTAGAGCTAACCATACATCAAATTGACCTGAAATCAATTCTCCACTGACATTTAGGATTAGAGGAACCCACCATAAAAATTTGAGGTCAATTGGACTTGGTTAGCCCTACTAAATGGGTTGATTAAGCCATTTAGCCATTTTAAACTTTAAAAATTCATAACTTTCAAAATATCTTTCAAAAATTCACCAAATTGGTTTTGGAGCCTCTCTCATATTAGGGGAATTTAAGAAAATTAAAATTTCAATTTTCTAAAAAAGTTGATTTTTAATATTATTTTAATATTTTTAATAATTAAAAAATAATAAAAATCACAAAAATAATAAAATTCACCAAAATGTCATATTTTGAATTTTAATCACTTTGGAACAAACCCCATATTTTTCTTAGGTCTATTTAGTGAGATATTAAATTTTAAAGCTCTAGGGTAATTTTAAAATTAAAAAATGTATTTTCTAGCATTTTCACTAAAATAATTATGATAAATCATAGAAAAATCAGAAAATTGTAAAATTTTATTCTCTGATTTCCTTGATATCAGAGAGATTTTTGAAAAATATAAAATTTATTTTTCAACATTTATTTTATTTTTAAATTAATTAACACTCCAAAACTTTAAATAATTATAATAAAAATAATATAATTCAAAAAATCACCAAAATTGGTCCAAGTGATCATCTGGTCATTAGGAATGTCCCCTAATTTTCTTAAGGACAGAAACTTTCCCTTGGTCATGTTATTAAATTTTCCTTGGAAATCTCTATTTTCTACCAAAAATAATTATATAAATAAATTAAATACAGAAAAATCACATTTTCTCCTCTCATGTCTTTATTGTCATATGAGTGAAGTCATATAAAAATTTCAAGTTCATTTGAGTTCAATTTAGTGAGTTATGAAATTATTAAGCTTAAAGGGTAAAGTGGTAATTAAAATTTTAATCCTTAATTAAAACTTTAGGTTTAATAAAAAATTAATAAGTAAAATATTTGATCTTAATCAGATTTGGATGATTGAAATTTAAATAATTAAAGGGTAGAAATCCATTAAGCAATTTAAAATAATTAAACCTTAATTAGATAATTGATTAAATTTGGAAGAATAATAAAATTGGAATTATTAAAATAGGGATATTATTAGGAAGAGATTTATTCTTTAATTTAAAAATCCCTAAATTAATCATCTCATTAATATTCAATTCTTAATTAAAATGATAACTCAAATTCAAAATATTAAAAGACTTAATCATTAAACTAAAATTAAATTATTAAACTCTTTTAAAATTTCAATTAAAAATAAAAATAAAATTAAATTAAAAATTAAATTAAATTAAGTAAATTAAATTGAATTAAATTAAATTAAATCAAATTAAAATTAAAAGTTGAATTAAATTAAAGATTAAATTAAATTAAATTAAATTAACAAATTAAATTAAATTAAATAAACAAATTAAATTAAATTAAATAAATAAAATCAAATTAAATTAAGGTAAATTAAATAAAATAAAATAAAAAAAAATAAAATAAAATTAAATTAAATTAAATTAAATTAAATTAAATTAAATTAAATTAAATCAAATTAAATTAAAATTAAATCAGATCAAATCAATTTAATTTAACATCAAATCAAACTAAATTGAATCAAATTGAATTAAATTAAAGTTAAAACTCAATTAAATTAAATTAAATTAAATTAAATTAAGTTGAATTAAATATAACATCACCTAAGACATAAAGAATTCAAAATAAATCTAAAATAACTTGAACACTATTCCAAATTAATTGAAATTAAACTAAATCACAAACCATTTGGACATCAATTTACTCTCGAAAGCTTTAGTTATCATAACTCCTAAAACGGAATATTAAATGAAATGTTACTTCACTCTATAGGATATTCAAACGTCCTAGTTCACTCGAGTAAGATAGTAACAAAACTTAGCTAATCCTCGGACGATTAATTCATTTATATAATTAAATTCATTTGGACTTAAAACAATCCTAGAAATATTGAAAAGATGTTTAAGATTCTTCTTAAGCACTTCCTCGATATAATAGGATGTTTATAAGAACAATTGAATTTAATTGTTCTTTGATGAAGAAAATCGTCTTCAAACCAAAACTACAAGGAACCTAGACGTCATAGGAAATGACTAGCTATAGGATTAGGAACTTGGTAGAAAACCATAACCCTTACCTTAGCTTTACCTAGGAACTTGCTTAAATATTCTAATTGTGTTTTAAGTGCAGCTTGGAATGACGGGAAGACCCTCCAGGTATGCTTTTATTTTATTGCAATTTACTTTCTTACAATTTACATTATTGCAATTTATTTAACTACATTGCACTTACTTTTCTTGCATGATAAACAATTGTTGCATGAAAACCCACACCTTTAGGATAGTCCCTAAAACTGAAACCAAAACTAAGTTAAAACCCTTTGCAAGATAAAATTCACCGCCAAAACATTTCAAAATATAAAACAACTCAAAATTTAATCACAAACAAAACACAAAACTACAATTACAATTAAATTAAAACGTCCGTTGGATGATCGGGAATACCTCGGATGATGTAACCTATGTGTTGCTAATGGGATTTCCACGGTCTAAATGAAAGTGTGGAACTCATTCGAGTTGAGTTTAGCGAAATTCATCCGGACTAAGTGAATCCGATAAAAATAATGATGCCGGAAGGATGGAACCAGTGGGATCTTAACCGATGTCGTTATAATCAACTTTAAGATTTGTTTTAATTAAAATGTAAAAAAACACTTGGAAATTAAGATTTTTCTCTAAACCAAAACACTTTCCTCATCTCCTGATTTATGACTTCTATAACTAAACCTCTGAAACAACAAGGAGCTCGGAGCACGGTGGGCAGCATGGCCATCTTCGTCAGCAAAATAACTCTACATCAGCTAAACATTCCTAGAATTAAACAACAAAGCCATAGGACTTCGAGGTAGTTTTCCTAGTGCAACATAAATCCTCAACCTTTTGTTAGGCATTTGCATTGCAAATTAAGCCTTAACTGGTCTTAGGATTCAGAGGTAGTCGTTCGGTACGACATAAACCCTCATAACTTCAAGGCTATTTGTATGATTCTGTCATATAAATATAAGTCCTAATTAATTAAAATTGGCAAGATTGAAATACTAAATAAACATTAGGACTTTCCTAAATCCAAGCCAAACAATAGGATAGTCGGGAAATTACCGAAGTTCACTTCGGATCCGTAATTTCTCCTACCTTTCGTCCTTTGAATTCTCAAAACAAAATGTTCTAAACTTGATCCATTCTCTATTGAAATTCCAAAATTCAACCCTTTGAAAACTTAAACTTTGAAATTCTTGAGAGCGGAATTATTGATTATTATCGAGAGTTTTCTTAGGTGATTCCCGTCACTTAAGATGTAATTAACTATGGGGCTTGCCCTTATAGTGGAATTCTAAAGAACCCATGTAATATAAACCCCGTTTAATGCTTTCATATTAAGCAAGGGAATTTGTCGGCTTATAAAATTGGTTCGCGGACCAAACGGATGTCACAAATCTTCTAGTTTATTTAATCGAGCCCCACCATCGAGCGAGTGTGTCTATCCTTAGGGATAGATATACGGTTCGTGGTGCGGTGCTCGTTTATATAAACTATTCGGGATGTGAGATCGGTTTGATTTCATATCTTAAAACCTTTAAATTTAAAATTATTTTCAAAATCAAATACTACTTTTCAAAATTATTTATTTAAACTAAATTAAAAAATTCGCCGACAACTTCTGTTAGGCGACCCCTTTTCAAAATAAAACACAACCTAAAAATATGCCGACATATTTCTGGCGACTCCGCTGGGGAAAATTCCTCTCTCCATTTCAATCAGATAATTCTGCTTTCAAAAATCGGTAGTGTATCCATGTCCCTTGTGGATCAAACTACCCTTCTTTCCGTTGGAATACTATGTTCATTTCTACCTTGAACAAGTATAGCCAACATTCTCTCGGATTTAGGAGCCACCGTTTAGACACCCCTAAACAGAGAGGTTCCGAGATCCTTTTACCTCATTTCTGAGGTGGGGTGGACCCCCAATAGGTGTTAGTTTGGAGTGATCCTTCGAGTCGAGAAGTCTTGCATAAGACTTTCTTCTCATTTCCAACTCTGAATGGGATTCCTTACCTTCTCTACACCTTTGAACATTCCGTTCTAAATAAACAAATCCTTTAATAAATGATTCTTTTAATAAATAACTCCTTATAAATACATGAACAAGAATGTGTTCGGACTCTTTTCAATTCCTTTTTTTTCGTCCTGATGAGAAGAAGCATAACTTGGGACTGACAACCAGAATCTACCCCGCGAAATGGAAGCTCCAAAGCCGATTTTCTCCTTCACCAATGGACTGGACTTCGCCGTCTACAAGGATGAGCCGCCCGACAATGGGATCATCCGATTTGGACAAGGATTCGAAAACACGAATGTCAAGATCACCGACGTTTCCCTCTTTGCACCGACGAACAAAGTATCCGAAGCCGAGAAGCCGTTGCTCGAGTTCAACCTTAGGTCGACTCGAGAGTTTCCTCCCTGCAAAAGATCCCGACCGAGAGGAGTATCGTCGTCCGCAGAGGACCGTTCTTACTACCCCCACCTGGTCTAGTTGTTTCGCACCAACCCCGACTTCCGCCAAATTAAAGGGGAAAGAAATCCGGAATTATGGTAAACCCGTTACCGTGGAGGGTACGGCATCTTCCCGTGAGACGTTCGTTTTCGAAATCGGGTCCAGCTCAAGAATTCCATCACCGACAAGGACCCAAAGAAGAAACGAAGTAGAAGGATCGCTAGAGAAGCGAGAGCTCGCCGAAATTGCTTTCCCGGAGGAAATCCCGATAACTGCTCGAATATACACCGCTGCCCTGAATACATACCACTTTTGGGAGGAAGCGAGTTCCATCCCCTCTCCGCCTGCGCAGGACGAGGAAAATGTTCGCAAGATTGTTGCCGCATTGCCTCGACCCGCATATTACAACGATAGCCGCAAGAAAAGGACTAGAACTACGCCGTTTGCTCGACTGCAAACTTTGATAGAGAAGCTAGCAAAGAAGGAAAAGTGCCCCGTATCGGAGATTCTACGAAGGATGGGGCGGGTGCCAGTCAAATCCCGTCTTGGACCCCGAGTAGAACCCGCCATCATGACGGAAAAGCCAAGTAAAAGAATGAAGGCTAGTCCGCCCGTCGTCGTCTCGGGATTACGGATTAGGGAGGATACCACCTTCCAAGCATTTGGGCGACAGTACCATACGGTCCTAGACCTTCCGCTGCTAGAAGGATGGTATGGCGTCCCACTACGGGGCGGTTAAGATTGAAACAACGGCTCGAGAAAGAAAGTCTCGCCGAGAGACTTGAATGCGAAGAAAGTGCTACCTGCGATAAAGGGGATCTCGTGAGAAGGGGACCCGGCGGCTATCGCACGACAACCGCGAGGACGCACAGAAAAGCCCGCTAGAAGATGCCATGGAAAAGTTGAGAACTGATATCCGACGATTAGCAAAAGAAAGAGAAGAGAAATTCGGAGACGAGATTGATTCATCGGAATTCATGGACGACGAATATGCAGAAATCAACATGGTCGAAACACGAGCTTCATCAGCTTCACAAGGTGCTCCTGCAGCCGCGAAGAAGAGAGGAGCCAGAAGCGATGAGAAGGCAGCTTCAAGAGAAAGACGACACGATCGCCCAAATGGCGAAAAGGATGGAAGAGATGGCTGTAGCTCTAGCCACTCTCCAGAGTCAAGTGCAACCACAAAGAGAAACACCCTCAGAGGTCATTCACATTGTAGACGAAGGAAAGGAGATTACATCCATCAATGGGGATGATCAGCTGAAAAAGGATACAACACAAAGTATGATCCCTGAAAAGGATATCAAGAGCTTGGTGGAACAGCAGGTGCGAGAAGCCTTAGCACAATCAAAGAGCGGGACATCCATTCGGACGGGTAGACCTTACCCGGAAGAATTCGACGCTGTCCAGTACCCAAAAGGCTTCGTACCACCTCTGTTCAAGACCTTCGATGGAACCGAGAACCCCCGACAGCATGTTGCACACTTTCGTGCCAGTTGTTGCAATGCCGGGGGGAGTGATGCATTACTCTTCTGACAGTTCGTCGACGGCTTGTCGGGGATCGCCTTCGACTAGTATGCGGAATTACCAAATGGTTCGGTGAAGACGTTCTCGAACTAGAGAACCTCTTCATCAAGCGGTTCACCGGAGCTCGGCACCACATCACTATAGGTGATTTAGTGTTAGAGAAGCAAAGCCGAATGAAACTTCGGTGGATTACATACTTCGATGGAGGAACTTAAGCATGAAGTGTGAACCACAACTACAAGAACAACATGCAATCGGCATCTTGCTTAAAAGCATTCACGGCCCGATAGCACTTCTCCTCAAAGGATTCACTATTAAGACTTTGGAGAAGTTGTTAAGCAAGGCCGGAAGCTTGCAAGAAGAGGCGAAGCAATTAAGTTTCGCCGACAAGACGGACAAGCAAAAGCCTGTGAAGACTTTCAAAAAGAAATCCGGGATCGTTGCGAGCTAGTCGACAAAGGCAAGCAACCGATACAAATATCGTCCGAACGGCCGCAGCAACCTCAACAGAATTACTAGCAACCCCAACCCAGCTATCAGTCATCTCTACAGTATGAACAATCGCCTCGTCCGCAACATACATTAAGGGAGCTTAAGAGCAGGGAATATCCGTTCAAGAATGAAGCAGTGCCGAAAATGTTCCGTAGCTACGATGAAGACTCCGGATTTCCAGTGCCGGAGCCTAAAAGACCGAGGAAGTCAACAAGAAAGGTGATCCCAACTTTTGCCCCTACCACCGGATGCTTGGACACAAGATAGAAGATTGCATTACCTTCAAAAGTTGGCTCAACGACAACCTTCGGAAAGGGAATATAACAATCCCGAAGGAGTACATGAAGGAACCCCAGAAAGGAGGTTCCGTCAATGTTGTCTCGACTGATCCCATCATTCCGATAGATCCCTATACGACTGACGATGGATGGACTACCGCTTGGACAAGGTCTTCGAAAAAGATTTTAGACAACATCCAAACCACTTCGGTGCGAGCTTCAATTCATAGTTCAAGACCTGTTAAGTCAGCACTATCACTTGCGATAGAAGAACCACCTCAACAGGAGACGATTGAAGAGAAGAAGAAGATCGACGAAGAAGAGAGGACCGAGACTCCTAAGGCTAGACTAGGGGCCGCTTATCCTAGGATAGTTGTTTCGATTCGGGGAGAAATCCCTCGAACCTCCGACTCGTATGATTATCTCGCTCACTTCGGTGGGATCATATAATGATAAGGGAGATGGCGTTGGCTACGTTTTGACTCGTTTCTAACGATTACGTAACTAGCGACAATCCGGACATCGATTTCGATACCAACAACAATTCTCAAATCATACACAGTCTCGACGATCACATTGACGAAGAAAACATCCACCAAGGAGGTTACGAGAGTTCAACAAGTAATGAATCCATCTGCGAGTTTCGAGGAGCTCCAGTCACAATAGAGTTAGAGCCTTCAGACTCTGAAGCTAATCCAGAAGAACTTGTCATTCCAATTCAAGAAGAAACACCAGCGAGCTCAACACTAGATTCAGAAGAAATTACAGAAGTCAACTTAAGAAGTGGAAGAGTTCTACCTCCGAGAATGGGTCCAAAGGACAAAGGAAACTAGGTGGTTGTTCAAGAAGAACCAACCCCGACAGAAGAAATACCCATTCGAGAACAAATCGAGACACATGGAAATAAAGTGGACTACAACGTGCTAGCCCATCTTAGGAAACTACCAGCCAAACTGAGCATCTACGATGCTCCCATCTTATCAAAGGAGATGAGAGAAGCTCTGATCAAGGCCTTACTAGATCCAGAAATTTGCTTAGCTCAAATGGTTGGAGATTCCTTAGATGAGGTTTGCTCTTTAAAGGAACAGCGAGGTGTTACCTTCACGGACAATGACCTACTACTTGGGACGACGAGATCACAACCGACCGTTGTACATTTCGATTACAATTGGGAAGTTTACACTCTCCGGAGTATTGGTGGATCCAGGAGCATCACTCAATATAATGAGTCTTCGGACACTAAGCATATTTGGAAATTGATGCTCGCGAGCTCGAAGCCGACAAAATGTTATTAAGAGGATTCAACCGAGAAAGGAGAAAGAGCCCTCGGGTCAATAACGCTATCGATGAAGACCGGTGACTTAGCAAAGACAACCGCAAAATTTCAAATAATCGATTCGAAACATCATTCAACGCTCTATCGGGCCGACCATGGATACATGAAAACAGGATGGTACCATCATCTACTACATCGGTGCATCGAATACTACGATGGAGGGGAGCGATGCATCAAAGGTGACTTACAACCATTCTCCGTACATGAAATTGGAATCCATGAAGATGCAGCTTATTATGCACCGCCGAAGAAAACAATCTTCTCCAGAGATACCATAACAAATGAAGCAAAGAAAGTTCGGGACAACAAAGAACCTGAAGTTCTAGTCCAACAGTCACTCACCACTCCCTTACGGCGAGATGGTGAAGGTTTCTCCACAACTCGCATCCGAGGTCGAGGTCGGGGACGAGGTCATGGTAGAGACGTTAGGACAGTTGGACAGATGAAACCAGCCATCAATGTTGATTGGGAAGACAGTTCTGAAGAAGAAAAGGAAATCAAACAAGAAGCAGTGACAATAAGTCGGAACAAGCCGCAATTCAAGATCTCTCTCGAAGATGAGAAGAATCAAGAATACAAATCAATGTACGAGAAGATTAACCACTACGTACATACTATGACCCTAACCCCGATCCATTCTAATAAGATCGAGGGTATGGTGGTCAAAGAGGTACGTAGCGGCGGTGCAAAGCCAATCAAATTCTACCGTCGTACTTCTTCCTCCAAAACTGA
Source organism: Papilionanthe hookeriana x Papilionanthe teres (assembly GCA_022702705.1). Taxonomy (NCBI): domain Eukaryota; kingdom Viridiplantae; phylum Streptophyta; class Magnoliopsida; order Asparagales; family Orchidaceae; genus Papilionanthe; species Papilionanthe hookeriana x Papilionanthe teres. Next base: position 33,275 of record CM040422.1, on the reverse strand, counting down.
AAATAATGTACAATTCGAAGATGTCACTTCATCAGAATTAATGGAATTACCTTTTGAGTGGTACTCTCCCTGTGTTCAAAATTTAATCCGACGTGGTTTCTTACCTCGACAATGGACAAAAAGCCAATCACAGCATTTTGAAAAATTATGGAATAATTCCAGTCGTCCACCCAATTCAAAATATGGACTCGGATTCGGCACAGTAGGATCAGTTGACGATACTGAATTTTTCTTGGTTGTCACTTGCGAATTTAATGAAAACTGCATGGAAACTACAGACGAATTTGAAGATTTACAAATTGGAGACGCTCCACCAGAATTTGAAGAAGAGATTAAATCTACTGATAGATGAGTTAACGGAAGTTAACTTAGGTACTAGCGAAGAACCTAGACCTACCTTTGTTAGCTCCTTACTCAATAAAGAAGACTCAGAAGAAATAATCAAGTTATTAATGGAATTTAAAGACTGTTTTGCTTGGAGCTACGATGAGATGCCAGGATTAGCTCCAGAGGTCGCGGTCCATAAGTTGAGAGTGGATCCTACTCGTTCCGGTCGTACAAGGTCCCGGAAGAATGCGTCTAGAAATTGAACAACAAGTCATAGTTGAAGTTAAAAAGCTAATAGACGCCAAATTTGTCCGTAAAGAACAATACCCGACTTGGCTAGCCAATGTAGTACCAGTCAGAAGGAAGAATGGTCAGATCAGAATTTGTGTGGATTTCGGAGATTTAAATAAGGCATGTCCAAAAGATGAATTCCCTCTACCGATCCCAGAATTAATGATCGACATTGCTTCAACACATGAGATATTCTCATTCATGGATGGATCTTCAGGATACAACCAGATAAAAATGGCTCCAGAAGATGAAAAGCTTACGACATTCAGAACGCCGATCGGAGTATATTGCTACACAGTTGATGCCATTCGGATCGAAGAACGCAGGAGCAACTACCGCGAGAGCGATGACAAGAATTTTTGATGATCTCATCCACAATCAAGTCGAATGCTACGTGGACGATGTGGTCATCAAGAGCAAAGTAAAGGACAACCACTTGTATGATTTGAGAATTGTTTTCGAACGATTAAGGCAATTTAATCTTAAGATGAATCCCTTAAAATGCGCCTTCGGTGTTACTTCCGGGAAATTCTTAGGATTCGTTGTCCGACATCGTGGAATTGAAATCGACCCGGAAAAGATTAAAGCTATCTTAGAAATGCCGCCTCCCAAAACCTTAAAGCAACTACGATCCTTTCAAGGAAGGCGGCATATCTTCGACGCTTTATCTCAAACTTGTCGAGTTGGTGTCGGCCTTTCTCGGCATTAGTTAAAAAGGACGCCAAATTCATTTGGAAAGAGAAATGCCGGAAGGCCTTCGAGGACATTAAGCAATATTTAATGACACCTCCTGTCTTAGCGACCCCGATCTGGTAGACCGTGATACTTTATACCGCGGCTTTAGACGACTCTCTCGGAGCCCTGTTAGCCCAGGTCAATGATGAGGGTAAAGAAAATGATCTTTACTACTTAAGCCGTCGTTTACTTCCGACGGAAATAAGGTATCCCGCAATTGAAAAGCATTGTTTGGCCCTGATCTTCGCCGCTCAAAAGCTAAGGCACTACATGCTTTCTCATAAGGTCAACTCGATCTCGAAATTTAATCCATTGCAATACTTGATGACTCGTCCAACACTTTCCGAGCAGACTTGCCGGATGGTCAATGATATTATTGCAATTCGATATAACTTTCGTGCCTCTTCGTGCCGTAAAGGGACAAGTCTTAGCGGACTTCCTCGCGAAGCATACCCTTTGCCGGCAGAATCTCCTCTCAATGACGATTTGCCAGATGAACAAATAATGAGCCTAGAAGACCCTGATGATCGACGTTGGGAATTATACTTCGACGGAGCATCTTCAGCACACAAAGACGAAGACTCGCAAGTGATAGTGCCCGGTAAGGCAGGAATCGGGCTAATCATTATAACACCAGAGCGGGGGATGTTAAGATACTCCTACCACTTAACAGAACCATGTACAAACAACGAAGCAGAATACGAAGCCCTCATAACGGGACTGGAATTAACCATTCAAATGGGGATAACAGACATCAACATCTACGGGGATTCACAGTTAATCATTCAACAGATCGCCGGACAGTATAGAATTTTAACGCCCAGACTCGAGCAATACTTCTAGTATGCCATACAGTTGTTGGAACAAATTTCAAATGTGACGATCTACAAAATTCCTGAGAAAGAAAATGCTTTAGCGGATGCTTTAGCCCGTCTCGCAAAAGAATTTGCTGTGTGCAAGATGAATCGGTGGAAGTGTCGGCTCACGGACGTCGAGTTCTATCACGGCTCGACATGAGACACGATACACAAATCGAAAAAGAAAAAGGATCGACTGCAACAGGTGACGTGAAAACACGAGAAGATTGGCGACGACCATCGATGGACTACCCGCAAACAGGAAGACTACCGGACGATAGGTGGCTAGCCCATCGGATCAAGAAAAGAACTCCGTCTTACGCATTAATAAACAATACATTGTACGGAAGGTCTTTTGATCAAATGTGGCTAAGGTGCCAAGCGGGTCCGAGGCCCGTGAAATTGTTAAAGAGGTGCATTCGAGACTCCGTGGCGCTCACCGGTCGGGTCCGAAGATGAAAAATGAAAATTAAAAGACTAGGGTACTACCGGCCCTCGAGGATGACCGATCGCATGAAAATCGCCAAGAGCGTCACCAATGCCAAGTGCACGGAGTGGTTCTTTACCAACCTCCAAATGTGTTACATCCGACAATTGCGTCGTGGCCATTTGAATGTTGGGGCACGGATATAGTGGGTCCGATAGAACCACCATCTTCGAAAGGACATCGCTTCATTCTTGCGGCTACGGATTACTTTTCCAAGTGGGCGGAGGCATTTCCACTTAGAGAAGTGAAAGCACACCACGTGCTACGAGTTTTCAAGAACCAAGTTGTCTACCGTTTCGGAGTGCCGCGCGGATCATCTCGGATAATGGATCGGCATTCGAAGCACACAAATCAACAACTTTGTCGGGAGACACGGAATCGGCCGGCGATATTCAACAGTTTACTATCCAAGAGCAAACGACCTGGCTGAGGCTTTTAATAAAACTCTTGTTCAAATCTTAAAGAAAACTTTGGACGATAATAAGAGAAATTGGCACGAGAAGTTATTATAAGCCTTATGGGCCTACCGGACAACCTTCGAACTCCTACTCGAAGCTACACCTTACGCTCCGGTGTATGGGTCCGAGGCGATATTACCTTTAGAGGTTCGAGCTTCCTTCACTCGAATTGCGGTTGCAAACAAGATCACGACGGAAGAGAACGCGAAATTACGACTAGAAGAATTAGAAAGCCCGGAAGGGAAAAGGCTTGCGCGCAACGAATTTAGAACTATACCAAGCTAAGATGGTTCAAGCCCATGACAAAGCGCGGTCCGCCCAAGAACCTTCAAAGTTGGTGACTTAGTTCTCGTTCTCGAGACCTATTCTTGCACATCGCAAGATAGGAGGAAAATTTGAACCCACTTGGGAAGGGCTGTTTGTGGTTGAAGCGAGTATACTCGGAGGTTTCTACCAGCTAGTGAATTGTCAGGGAGAACGACATATGCTTCCGATCAACGGACGATACTTGAAAATGTATTACGCTACCTGATGTTTCGAAGGAATAAATTCTTCATCCCTAAGAAACACGGGCGAAGTAATTACTGATGATTGGGTCTGAACCTGAAAAAATGATAAAATGTGCTAAATTAAATAAAATCATGATAATAAAGTTTTCCTTATTTTCTTTTCCAAACCAAAATCTCTTTTCTGATCTTATCCCACTTCATTCCTGTTAAATTTGAATGTACAAAAAAAAATATGTCTTTAATAAACATTTTCTTAATGTTCTTGTTCTTAGTACAGCCCCTGATCCTTTTCCTTGTCTTTTCGCAGGGAAATGTCGAACAGGCGGTTGGTCCTGAACTTTAAGAATGGCGTAAGCCTTGCACTCGATGAAAAGAGGGTGAAAGATGGAGCGATAATCGAGATTGACTCGGATTTCGCACCGGCGGAGCCTACGAGCACGAGGAAAGTGACTCGGGTCCTAGTTGACCGAGAAGAAGCGCCCGGGCGGACGATGATGAAAGTGGGTGGCCCAAGCCACCAATCCAGCGAGCAAGAAAAGAAAGGCAAGCACCGAAGAAGATAAGAAAATGAAGTCCGTAGTCGCTACGGCAGAGGGCAAGCTTGTCGGCCGCCGCGCCCACAGAGATTCAAGAAGTTCGAAGAGCTACTCTCACGAGCAACGCAACGAAGAAATAAGAATCGCCGTATCCGTAAGATGTTAACAAAACTAGCCGCGGACCAGCTCGACGAGACGAGTTGCTAATGCCGTAACATACACTTCGAGGACACCGGTTCACCGGGAACTCGAAGAAAGGAGGCCAGCTCCTAGGATAACGAGAAGAACCGGGAAATCTCACGAAGATCGAAGAAAGAAGGCTACCACGCTACCGGATAGAACCACCGCGTAATGCATGACCTTGTTGCGAAGCAACCCCGGGGGATGTCCCGACAGGCATCATCCCTGAGGAGCTGAGGTATGCAGGAGAGCGTGAAGGGATTGAACCGTATATCTCGCAATATGTCACCAGGCCTCGCCATCTGCAGATCATTCCGGAATACGAGCTGGAGAGAATGCAGAATGTTGAAAAGAAAACCTTTAAATACTTCGAGGGAATTAGAGGCAGAAGAATCAATATACTAGAGGGCCTCGAGCTACATACGAGTGTATTCTCGGAGTATGAACAACAAGCAAATCGTGGATTGCATCCGGATTTGAAAAGAATGGGCCGAGCGAGCCGCCCGAGGAAAACACATACTCGAACCCCGGAGATGGATGCCGGGGAAGGGAAGAATCACAATACAATGCGGATGCCGCTACAACTTTGCGGAGGACAGGAAGGGAAACCCACCGGAATACTCCGTCATGGGCAAGTGGATCCGATGCCATTAGTCATCAAGAGAATGGTAAAGAGGTTGATAACATGGAGGGTACTGCCAAGAAATTGCATATCCAATACGCGCATTATCAACATCTACAAGCAGGGGACTGCATACCCCCACACATAGATCACCACGACTTTGTCGACCTTTCGCACGAGCCTCTTTCCCGAACGAGTGTAACATCATGTTCGGATGCGACCTTCGGATAGCAGGCCCGTGTGAGTTCCAAGGGCCGGTGAAGATACCTTTACCGGTAGGTTCCGTCATGATACCGAAGGGCAACGGAGCGGATATCGCTAAGCATTGCATACCAGGAGTACCAGTGAAGCGGATCTCGGCTACTTTCGAAGGATGGACGACAGGAAGACACCTTACCATTTCCGACTCGCACCGGAGCTAGAGAGCCTCCGGCCTTACGAGCCGTGAGTTACATGAAAAATAACACACCTCCAATGTACATCCATACGGCATCCTTGCCAAGGATGGCTTCGGAAGGTGATGTTATTGACCATGTACCCCACTATTCGGACATGGATTTTTGACGATATGCTTCTTTGGATGGATCGACGAAGATCATACATAGTCCGTTTTGAGTCTACATGGATTGTATGAAATATATGCCAGATCAAGTTGTATGATGTATCTTCGACATGATTGGAATGAAAGTGACCATGTCACATTTTTGGCCTTCACCTCTTTTGTGCAAATTGACTGGGAAACGCCATTAAAGTCAAAAGAACTTCGAACAAAGAACATAAAAGAAATAAAAAGAAAAGTAAAAGAAAACTTTCCTTAAAAAATCTAAAAATGACGAACACCAAATTCACATGAACATTAAATAAACGATAAAATAAAATTTGAATCATTAAAAGACAAACATAATGAACATAAATTTCAAATCAAATCTTAAATCAAATTTCAATCGAGTTCAAACTCATCCTTCCAAATTTCAAATTCAATCAACTCAAATCTCAAATCAATTCTCAATCAAATTTCAAATCCAATCTCGATCAAATTTCAAATTTGATCTTCCAAATTTCAAATCAAATCTAAATCAAATTTCGAATTCAAGCTTTCCAAATTTCAAATCAAATTTCAAATCAAATTTCAAATCAAATTTCAATCGATTTCAAATTCAATCTTACAAATCTGAAATCCAATCCGTTCTACTCTTCCCCTATGTCTGGGATGGAAGCGGTTGATTCCATTGACACGGATCGAATCTGATGGAGTAATTATATCCAATCCAAACCAGCAACTTCCGATCAACTCTTTTGAACGGGGTATGTAACATCTACATATTCCATCCTAATCTATTTCCTTCATGAAAGTCTTTTACAACTTTAATGAAATTCTTGAAACACCAAAATTCCACACTTTTTCAAATCAACACTACAAATCTTTGCAAAGTCAATGACTATTCAAAATTCAAACTTTTGGAGTTAAGGATTTTACATCCAAGACTGCATTACTTTAGGATCCTTTCCCTATCGCAATGAAGTACATCAAATTAAACTTTTGGGTCGAGGATTTTACATCCAAGACATCATTGCTTTAGGATCCTTTCCTTATCGCAATGAAGTACATCAAATTCAAACTTTTGGGTCGAGGATTTTACATCCAAGACTGCATTGCTTTAGGATACTTTCCCTATCGCAATGAAGTACATCAAATTCAAACTTTTGGGTCGAGGATTTTACATCCAAGACTGCATTGCTTTAGGATCCTTTCCCTATCGCAATGAAGTACATCAAATTCAAACTTTTGGATCGAAGATTTTACATCCAAGACTGCATTGCTTTAGGATCCTTTCCCTATCGCAATGAAGTACATCAAATTCAAACTTTTGGGTCGAGGATTTTACATCCAAGACTGCATTGCTTTAGGATCCTTTCCCTATCGCAATGAAGTACATCAAAATCAAACTTTTGGGTTGAGGATTTTACATTCGAGACTGCATTGCTTTAGGATTCTTTCCCTATCGCAATGAAATACATCAAATTCAAATTTTCGAGTCGAGGATTTTACATCCGAGACCTGCATTGCTTTAGGATCTTTTCCCTATCGCAAAGAAGTACATCAAATTCAAACTTTTGGGTCGAGGATTTTACATCCAAGACTGCATTGCTTTAGGATCCTTTCCCTATCGCAATGAAGTACATCAAATTCAAACTTTTGGGTCGAGGATTTTACATCCAAGACTGCATTGCTTTAGGATACTTTCCCTATCGCAATGAAGTACATCAAATCAAACTTTTGGGTCGAGGATTTTACATCCAAGACTGCATTGCTTTAGGATCCTTTCCCTATCGCAATGAAATACATCAAATCAAACTTTTGGGGTTGAGGATTTTACATCCGAGACTGCATTGCTTTAGGATTCTTTCCCTATTGCAATGAAATACATCAAAATCAAACTTTTATGGTTAAGGATTTTACATCCAATACCGCTTTTCTCTGAGATCTCTCCTCATTGTAATGATTCAATCCAATCAATTAAATTTTCTTTTGGGGTTGAAGATGTTACATCTGAAACCTCAAAATTCCAATTATGATTTCAAATCAAATCCCTTCAAATTAATTTTAACAAAACTTCAATCTAAATTGAAACTCCAAATTGAAATCTAAACTCACACATCGAAACTTAAATTGAAACAAAATAAAATCTAAATTGAAATTTCCCCAGATCATGTGATTTGGAATTCACCTCCTTTTCCTTTCCCAGCGAGATTTCAGGAATCTTGAGTTTCAAAGATATACTTGACACTCCCCAGCAGAAACTCTTCTACTTTGTCCTAAGTTTGTCACTTGGACATCTGTGTTGGTTATGTTGATCGCTTCGGTCAACACCAATACGCGCGGTGTGCTCCGTCAGCTCACCACACCTATCGGGGGTCCATTTGTCGACCTCATTTTCGATGAGGTCTTCTCTTCTTCTTTTAGTGCTCAAGATCTAGCCTTAAGCTTTTCCTTCGACTATCTTAGAGGACTAGAATTGGGACCCACCTTTTAGAAATTCAAACCACTTCTTAACTCCCCGCAAACTCCACAAACTTTACCGTAGACCCCTAATCACCTAGAGGGTCGAAATCAAATGTGGAAGGTTAAAGGATGAGTTCCTATGTGACTCTTCGGCGCTCAGATGCCGCCCGGGTGGCCCGGTCTCGGTGAAGGGGCCGACTTACACATAAACTCACAAATACACTACACTTTCACACACCTCCTAAAACCACACCCATACCCAACTTGACCTCCTGACTTATGTAGGTGATTCACATGGATGGTCCTTAACCCCTAAGCCCTTGGCTAAGAGGGTTAGGAACAACATGGTGGATGCTTCAAATGAGTCCCTTCATGGCTCATGTGGGCTTGATATGGCTTCATGGCTTAACCAAAATGATTTCATTCCACTCAAGTTTACCCAATCTTCAATTTTCCAAATTTTTAATTTTTGACCCCCGGGACCCTACACCCGCCTAACCTACCCAAAGCCCTTGAAATTACCCAGATTTTTCAAAATTTCCAAATCACTCAAAATCCCCCAAAATCAATTCCAAACATTTCCACATCACTCAAATTGATCATCCATACCCAAAAATACCAAAAATTCCAAAAATACCTCCCAATCCCCTCCAAATACCCAATATACCCCTCTTGACCCAAAATCCCAAAAATTCAGAAAATTCATAGAAAATTCCAGAAAATCCCAAATATTCCCAATTTTATTTTGTCCAACTACACCATGGGCCAATTTTGTCAATTTACCCTACTTTTGTCAAAAACCCAAATTTGACCCATTTTAACCCTAAGTGAACCCAATGTCAAACCAAACCTATCCAATTGACCCAAATTCTGGTCCAATTCAATTCTAAACTTCAATTCAACATTCCCAACACCAATTTAGACCAAATCCAAGTCCAATTTGATTGACATTTGGATCCAATTTCACTTTTGGCCTTAAAGCCCAATTTGGACCCATGAGCCCAAACCCCAAAATCAAAGCCCAACCAAAGTCAAAACCTCTTTGAAACACTCCCATAAACATTTCTCAACATAAATTTTACATCAATTTCAACCCTAACCCAACATTGGCCCAACTTGGCCCACTTGGACCTATATTGGCCCATTCACCAAAAGAACACAAATTCAACCCAATCCAAACCTAAATCACCCCTAATTTGCTTCAAGTCACTCATGACACATCCATGAGCTAAACCCAACAATTATTTGGCCCAACCTCTTTACAAAATTTCATCCCAAAATCCATTTTAAAATTCAAAAGCCCACTTTCCTAAACCATCTTAAAAGCCCATCTAAAACCATTTCAAAAAGCCCAAAATCTACCCTAAAGCCCACATGATATCTCCATTTGCCATCCACTTAATTAAAGCCATTACCTAAGTCCTAAATTCATCATCAAATAATTCCAAATCAAGCCTCATGCCAAATCACCCCTAAATACCAAAATTTTTCTTAAATCCATTTCCATGAAATTGACTCCACTTTTCTCAAGCCAAAGGTGAGCCATGCAAGCCATGGACAAGCCACATGAAGCCATGGAAGGCTTGACATGTGATCAAGCCACTAATGGCAAAAGGAGGAGCCTCTTTTAAGCCCCCTTAAAAAGGTTTTAACCCTTTTAATGCTTCACCTTAATCCATGTTTAATCAAAATATTCATGGATGGTGACTTCTCCACCCTTTCCTAGCTGATCCATCCGATCTTCCCTCGGCTCAAATCAGCCATGGGGAGGTGAACCAAGCCCAAAAGGTGGGTTGACCCATTTGGACCCAAAATGAGCTCATCCCCCATTCCATTTCAATTCAACTCCTTTACACATGTCCATGGCCGATTGATCGCACAAACCTCCAGCCCCGACCTCCCCGACCTCGAGGGTGACCCGACCCCGGCCGGCCAGCCACCACAAGCAGCCGGAAACCACTGTGCCGAGAGCTCACATGTGAGCCCAACTTGGAATTCTCACCTGCTGAGCTGCCCCATCCCCAGTGGCCATTGGAGCTGTTCTTCTCTTGCCAAGAGCAGCTGTTCCCAAGCCCTAACTCTCCCTGGGAGGCCCTCCACCCTCTCCTATTTAAACACCACCCCTCTTGGCCATGGGAGGTGCTGAAACAAACCTTAAGGAAACTCTGCCAAAATTGTTCCGTACTACTCCCCATACACGAGCACTTGATCCCCACCGAAATCCCCCGCCATTTCTTCTCTCGCGAGCTCAATTTCAAAGTTGAAATCCAAGCCCAAAACCGGGACACTTCTCCACGGTGAGCCAATCCCCAAATTGATTGGTTCTACACGTTCACTGTACCAGGGAAGGTGTCCACCGACAGAAAGCCCCATCTCCAGGCCACCCAGCTTGCTCCGGCCTCCAAGCTTTGTGATCGAGCCGTAGTCGAAATCCTACCTAGGCAATTCATCGGACCAGGAGACTTCATCTGGAGCTTGCTGGGATCCAATCGAAGGTGCAACAACCCTCAGATCGAAGCCACACTTCTCTGAGCAAAGGTATGGCCTCACTCTTCTTCCCGAGCTTCTGAACATTCTCCATTTCTATTGCGTAAATTTCATCCCACATAAATCGTATGGATGTGTTCGTCTTCCCAAGATGAATCCATAGAGCATAAGAACATGAAAATCCATTGAGTATCGAGTGAGATCTTAGGGATTTAGTGTGGACGGCTCTCGGGTGAGGACGCTCGAGGACGATGAACGGATGTCGTCCATTCAATACACGCGCGGACTGACGGCTCAGATGGCGTCGGACCAGGAGACGGTACGAGAACCGCGGGGCCCGGGCTGCTGACTCAAGCGGCGGCGTCGAATGGGAGCGCGACGCGTGTGCGTTCGGAGATGCCGAGGAAAACGCGGCGCCCCGTGGATAAATAGAAAATTTGGGGTATTTTCTATTTATTTAATTCCCTAAACTTCAAAAATTCATAACTTTGTGTAGAAAAATCATAAAAATAAAATAAAAATACCCTCTTTCTCAGTGAACGAAGGAGAATAATGTGGAAAAGAAATCATTTAATTTCATCAAGCATTTTATTTTTAATAATTTATTTACTCTCTGCATATTTTTAATTCTCCATGCATGTATACAATTCACCATGGCATGAGAGCATAAGGCTTTGAAGCCTCTCGAATTTGGGAACATTCCCTGAATTTTCCAAAGTCCAGAGGCTATCCCTATGAAAAGTTATTGGTTTTTCAAATTCATGTTACTGTTTTGAGTATTTTAATTCCAATAAATAGCATGTTGTGAAATAAATTCTAGGAAAATTTGGTGATGTTCTTTATGACTAGAGGACCCTAGGAAAAATAGGTTTTGAGTTAGTTCATTTGAAATAACCCTAATTGGCCTAAACACCCAAAATAACTCCCTAATTAATTAGAGCTAACCATACATCAAATTGACCTGAAATCAATTCTCCACTGACCTTTAGGATCAGAGGAACCCACCATAAAAATGTGTGGTCAATTGGACTTGGTTAGCCCTACTAAATGGGTTGATTAAGCCACTTAGTCATTTTAAACTTTAAAAATTCATAACTTTCAAAATATCTTTCAAAAATTCACCAAATTGGTTTTGGAGCCTCTCTGATGTTAGGGGAATTTAAGAAAATTAAAATTTCAATTTTCTAAAAAAGTTGATTTTTAATATTATTTTAATATTTTAATAATTAAAAAATAATAAAAATCACAAAAATAATAAAATTCACCAAAATGTCACATTTTGAATTTTAATCACTTAGGAACAAACCCCATATTTTTCTTAGGTCTATTTTATGAGATATTAAATTTTAAAGCCCTAGGGTAATTTTAAAATTAAAAAATGTATTTTCTAGCATTTTCACTAAAATAATTATAATAAATCAGAGAAAAATTAGAAAATTGCAAAATTTGATTCTTTGATTTCCTTGATATCAGAGAGATTTTTGAAAAATATAAAATTCATTTTTCAACATTTATTTTATTTTTAAATTAATTAACACTCCAAAACTTAAAATAATTATAATAAAAATAATATCATTCAAAAAATCACCAAAATTGGTCCAAGTGGTCCTCTGGTCATTAGAAATGTCCCCTAATTTTCTTAAGGACAGAAACTTTCCCTTGGTCATGTTATTAAATTTTCCTTGGAAATCTCTATTTTCTACCAAAAATAATTACATAAATAAATTAAATACAGAAAAATCACATTTTCTCCTCTCATGTCTTTATTAACATATGAGTGAAGTCACATAAAAATTTCAAGTTCATTTGAGTTCAATTTAGTGAGTTATGAAATTATTAAGCTTAAAGGGTAAAGTGGTAATCAAAATTTTAATCCTTAATTAAAACTTTAGGTTTAATAAAAAAAATCAATAAGTAAAATATTTGATCTTAATCTGATTTGGATGATTGAAATCTAAATAATTAAAGGGTAGAAACCCATTAAACAATTTAAAATAATTAAACCTTAATTAAATAATTGATTAAATTTGGGAAGAATAATAAAATTGGAATTATTAAAATAGGGATATTATTAGGAAGAGATTTTTTCTTTAATTTAAAAATCCCTAAATTAATCATCTCATTAATATTCAATTCTTAATTAAAATGATAACTCAAATTCAAAATATTAAAAGACTTAATCGTTAAACTAAAATTAAATTATTAAACTCTTTTAAAATTTCAATTAAAATTAAAAATAAAATTAAATTAAAAATTAAATTAAATTAAGTAAATTAAATTGAATTAAATTAAATTAAATTAAATTAAAATTAAAAGTTGAATTGAATTAAAGATTAAATTAAATTAAATTAAATAAACAAATTAAATTAAATTAAATAAATTAAATTAAATTAAATTAAATTAAATTAAATTAAATTAAATTAAATTAAATTAAGGAAATTAAATCAAATTAAATTAAAATTAAATCAGATCAAATTAATTTAATTTAACATCAAATCAAACTAAATTGAATCAAATTGAATTAAATAAAGTGAAAACTAAATTAAATTAAATTAAATTAAATTAAGTTGAATTAAATATAACATCACCAAAGACATAAAGAATTCAAAATAAATCTAAAATAACTTGAACACTATTCCAAATTAATTGAAATTAAACTAAATCACAAACCATTTGGATACCAATTTACTCTCGAAAGCTTTAGTTATCATAACTCCTAAACAGGATATTAAATGAAATGTTACTTCACTCATAGGATATTCAAATGTCCTAGTTCACTGAGCAAGATAACAAAACTTGAATCCCCGGACGATTAATTCATTTATATAATTAAATTCATTTGGACTTAAGACAATCCTAGAAATATTGAAAAGATGTTTAAGATTCTTCTTAAGCACTTCCTCTATATAATAGGATGTTTATAAGAACAATTGAATTTAATTGTTCTTTGATGAAGAAAATCGTCTTCAAACCAAAACACAAGGAACCTAGACGTCATAGGAAATGACTAGCTATAGGATTAGGAACTTGGTAGTAAAACCATAACCCTTACCTTAGCTTTACCTAGAACTTGCTTAAATATTCTAATTGTGTTTTAAGTGCACTTGGAATGACGGGAAGACCCTCCAGGTATGCTTTTATTTTATTGCAATTTACTTTCTTACAATTTACATTATTGCAATTTATTTAACTGCATTGCACTTACTTTTCTTGCATGATAAACAATTGTTGCATGAAAACTCACACCTTTAGGATAGTCCCTAAAACTGAAACCAAAACTAAGTTAAAAACCTTTGCAAGATAAAATTCACCGCCACAACATTTCAAAATATAAAACAACTCAAAATTTAATCACAAACAAAACACAAAACTACAATTACAATTAAATTAAAACGTCCCGTTGGATGATCGGGAATACCTCGGATGATGTAACCTACGTGTTGCTAACGGGATTTCCCACGGTCTAAATGAAAGTGTGGAACTCATTCAGCTTGAGTTTAGCAAATTCAACCGGACTAAGTGAATCCGATAAAAATAATGATGCCGGAAGGATGGAACCGTGGGATCTTAACCGGTGTCGTTATAATCAACTTTAAGATTTGTTTTAATTAAAACGTAAAAAACACTTAGAAATTAAGATTTTTCTCTAAATCAAAACACTTTCCTCATCTCCTGATTTATGACTTCTATAACTAAACCTCTGCAACAACAAGGAGCTCGGAGCACGGTGGGCAGCATGGCCATCTTCGTCAAAGAAACAACTCTACATCACTAAACATTCCTAGAATTAAACAACAAAGCCATAGGACTTCGAGGTAGTTTGCCTAGTGCAACATAAATCCTCAACCTTTTGTTAGGCATTTGCATTGCAAATTAAGCCCTAACCGGTCTTAGGATTCCGAGGTAGTCGTTCGGTACGACATAAACCCTCATAACTTCAAGGCTATTTGTATGATTCTGTCATATAAATATAAGTCCTAATTAATTAAAATTGGCAAGATTGAAATACTAAATAAACATTAGGACTTTCCTAAATCCAAGCCAAACAATAGGATAGTCGGGAAATTACCGAAGTTCACTTCGAATCCGTAATTTCTCCTACCTTTCGTCCTTTGAATTCTCAAAACAAAATGTTCTAAACTTGATCCATTCTCTATTGAAATTCTAAAATTCAACCCCTTGAAAAGTTAAACTTTAAAATTCTTGAGAGCAGAATTATTGATTATTATCGAGAGTTTTCTTAGGTGATTCCTGTCACTTAAGATGTAATTAACTATAGGGGCTTGCCCTTATAGGGAATTCTAAAGAACTCTAGTAATATAAACCCCGTTTAATGCTTTCATATTAGCTGTGGAATTTGTCTGGCTTATAAAATTGGTTCGTGCACCAAACGGATGTCACAAATCTTCTAGTTTATTTAATCGAGCTCCACCATCAAGCGATGTGTCTATCCTTAGGGATAGATATACTGGTTCGTGGTGCGGTGCTCGTTTATATAAACTATTTGGGATGTGAGATCGGTTTAATCTTATATCTTAAAACCTTCAAATTTAAAATTATTTTCAAAATCAAATACTACTTTTCAAAATTATTTATTTAAACTAAATTAAAAAATTCGCCGACAACTTCTGTTAGGCGACCCCCTTTTCAAAATAAAACACAACCTAAAAATATGCCGACAATCCCGCAATTGAAAAGCATTGTTTGGCCCTGATCTTCGCCGCTCAAAAGCTCAGGCACTACATGCTTTCTCATAAGGTCAACCTGATCTCGAAATTTAATCCATTGCAATACTGGATGACCCGTCCAACGCTTTCTGGCAAACTTGCCAGGTGGTCAATGATATTATTACAATTCGATATAACTTTCGTGCCTCTTCGTGCCGTAAAGGGACAAGTCCTAGCATACTTCCTCGCAGCACACCCTTTGCCGGTAGAATCTCCTCTCAATGATGATTTGCCAGATGAACAAATAATGAGCCTAGAAGACCCTGATGATCGACGTTGGGAATTATATTTCGACGGAGCATCTTCAAGCACACAAAGACGAAGAATCGCAAGTGATAGTGTCCGGTAAGGCGGGATCGGATTAATCTTTATAACACCGTAACGGGGGATGTTAAGATACTCCTACCACTTGACAGAGCCATGTACAAACAACGAAGCAGAATACGAAGCCCTCATAACAGGACTGGAATTAGCTATTCAAATGAGGATAACAGACATTAAAATCTACGGGGATTCGCAGTTAATCATTCAACAGATTGCCGGACAGTAAAGAATTTTAAAACCAAGACTCGAGCAATACTTCCAGTATGCCATACAGCTGTTGGAACAGATTCCGTATGTGACAATCTACAAAATTCCCGTAAAAGAAAATGCTTTAGCGGATGCGTTAGCCCGCCTCGCAAAAGAATTTGCCTCGTTTGCAAGATGAGTCGCAGAAGTGTCGGATCACGGACGTCGAGTCCTATCACAGCTCGACATAGACACAATACACAAATCGAAAAAGAAGAAGAATCAGTTGCAACAGATGACGAAAAACACGAAGATCGGCGACGACAATTAATGTACTACACCGCAAACAGGAAAACTACCGGACGACAGGTCGCTAGCCCATCAGATCAAGAAAAGAACTCTGTCCTACGCAATAATAAAAAACACGTTATACAAAGGTCTTTCGATCAAATGTGGCTAAGGTGCCTAAGCGGGTTCGAGGCCCGTGAAATTGTTAAAGAGGTGCATTCAGGACTCTGTGGCGCTCACCAGTTGGGTCCGAAGATGAAAATGAAAATTAAAAGACTAGGGTACTACTGGCCTTCGATGATGACCAACTGCATGAAAATCGCCAAGAGCTGTCACCAATGCCAAGTGCACGGAGTGGTTCTACACCAACCTCCAAATGTGCTACATCCGACAATTGTGTCGTGGCCATTTGAATGTTGGGGCACGAATATAGTGGGTCTAATAGAACCACCATCTTCAAAAGGACATCGTTTCATTCTTGCGACTACAGATTACTTTTCCAAGTGGGCAGAGGCAGTTCCACTCAGAGAAGTGAAAGCACACCACGTGCTACAGTTTTTCAAGAACCAAGTTGTCTACCGTTTCGAAGTGCCGCGCAGGATCATCTCAGATAATGGGTCAGCATTCAGAAGCACACAAATCAACAATTTTGTCAGGAGACACGGAATCGACTGGCGATATTCAACAATTTACTACCCAAGAGCAAACGGCCTAGTCGAGGCTTTTAATAAAACTCTCGTTCAAATCTTAAAGAAAACTTTAGACGATAATAAGAGAAATTGGCACGAGAAGTTATTAGAAGCCTTATGGGCCTACCAGACAACCTTCAGAACTCCTACTCAAGCTACACCTTACGCTCTGGTGTATGGGTCTGAGGCAGTGTTACCCTTAGAGGTCCAGCCTTCCTTCACTTAGAATTGCAGTACCGCAAACAAAATCATGATGAAGAGAATGTCAAATTACGACTAGAGGAATTAGAAAGCCTCGGAAGGGAAAAGACTTGCAAGACAAAGCAGAATTTAGAACTCTACCAAGCCAAGATGGTTCAAGCCCATGACAAACTGGTCCGCCCAAGAACCTTTAAAGTCGGTGACTTAGTTCTCGTTCTCAAAAGACCTATTCTTGCACACCACAAGATAGGAGGAAAATTTGAACCCACTTGGGAAGGACTGTTTGTGGTTGAGGCAGTCTACTTAGGAGGCTCTTACAAGCTAGTGAATTGCCAAGGAGAACGACATATTCTTCCGATCAATGGATGATACTTGAAAAATTATTACGCTACCTGATGTTTCGAAAGAATGAATTTTTCATCCCTAGAAGCACGGGTGAAGTAATTACTTATGACTGGGTCCGAACCCAAAAATAATAAAAAATGTGCTAAAATAAATAAAATCATGATAATAAAGTTTTCCTTGCTTTCTCTTCCATATCAAAATCTCTTTCCTGATCTTATCCCACTTCATTCCCGTTAAATTTAAAAATACAAAAAGTTATAAAAAACCTGTCTTTAATAAACATTTTCTTAATGTTCTTGTTCTTAGTACAGCCCCTCGATCCTTTTCCTTGTCTTTTCACCGGGAAATGTCGAACGGGCTGTTGGTCCTAAACTTTAGAAATGGCGTAAGCCTTGCACTCGATGAAAAGAGGGTGAAAGATGGAGCGATAATAGAGATTGACTCAGACTTCACACCAGCAGGCCTGCAATACGAGGAAAGTGACTGGGTCCCACTTGACCGAGAGGAACTGCCCACTCAAACGGTAATGAAAGTGGGTGGCCCAAGCCACCACTCTAGCAGCAAGAAAAGGAAAACAAGCACTGAAGAAGACAAGAGAATCAAGTCTGTGGTCGCTACAGCAGAGGGCAGGCTTGTCGGCCGCCGCGCCTACGTAAATTCGGAAGTACGAAGAGCTACTCTCACAGCAACTCAGCGAAGAAATAAAAATCGCCGTATCCGCAAGATGTTAACTAAACTAGCAGCGGATCAGCACGACGAGGCAGTTGCTACTGCCAGTACATATACTTCAAGGACGCCAGTTCCCCAGATACCTGAAGGAAGGAGGCCAGCTCCGAGGATAACAGAAGAAACCAGGGAAATCTTAAGGAGAACAGAAGAAGGAAGGCTACAACGCCACCAGATAAAGCCACCAGTAATGCATAACCTTGTTGCAAAAGCAACCCCGGAGGATGTCCCGACCAACACCATCCCCGAGGAGCCGAGGTATGCGGGAGAACGTGAAGGGATCGAGCCATATATCCCACAATACGTCACCGTGCCTCGCCATTTGCAAATTATTCCGAATACGAGCTAGAAAGAATGCGGAATGTCGAGAGGAAAACTTTGAATACTTCGAGAGAATCGTAGGCGTGGAGGATCAATATATTAGAAGGCCTCGAGCTACATACAAACGTGTTCTCGAATACGAACAACAACAAATTGTGGACTGCATCCAGGATTTGAAAAGAATGGGTCGAGCATGCCGCCTAAGAGAAAACACTTACTCGAACCCCGGAGATGGATGCCGTGGAAAGGGAGAATTACAATACAATGTGGATGCTGCTACAACTTCGCGAAGATAGGAAGGGAAACCCACCGGAATACTCCGTCATGGCAAGGTAGATCCAATGCCATTAGTCATCAAAGGGATGGTAAAGAGAATGATAACATGGAGGGTACGCCAGCTAGATTGCATACCCAACAGCTTGCATCATTAACATCTACAAGCAGTGGTGACCGCATACCCCCGCACATAGATCACCATGACTTTGTAAGACCTTTTCGCATGCTTTCTTTTCCGAACGAATGTAATATCATGTTCGGATCCGACCTATGGATAAGCAGCCCGTGTGAGTTCCGAGGGCCGCAGAAGATACCATTACCGGTATGTTCCGTCATGATACTAAAGGGCAATGGAGCAGTATGTCGCTAAACATTGCATACCGGCAAGCACTCGTGAAGCGGATCTCGGCTACTTTTAGAAGGATGGATGACGAGAAAGCACCTTACCACTTCCAGCCGTACCCGGAGCTAGAGAGCCTCCGCCATACGAGCCGTGAGTTACACGGAAAATATCACACCTCCAACATACATCCATACGGCATACTTGCCAAGGATGGCTTGGAAGGTGATGTTATTGACCTGTACCTCACTATTCAGACATGGATTTTTGACAGATACCTTTTTGGATGGATCGACAAAGATCATACATAGTCCTTTTTGAGTCTACATGGATTGTATGAGATGTATTCCAGATCGAGTTGTATGATGTATCTTCGACATGATTGGAATGAAAGTGACCATGTCACATTTTTGGCCTTCACCTCTTTTGTGCAAGTTGACTGAGAAACGCCATCAGAAAGGACTTCGAACGAAGATAAATGAACTTCGAACGAAGAACAGAAAAGAAACAAAAAGAATAAAAGAAAACTTTCCTTAAAAATCTAAAAAATGATGAACACCAAATTCACATGAACATTAAATGAACGATAAAATAAATTTGAATTGTTAAAAGAAAAACAAAATGAACATAAATTTCAAATCAAATCTCAATCAAATTTCAAATTCAATCTTTCCAAATTTCAAATCAAATCTCAATCGAAATTTTAAATTCAACCTTAAAAGATCTCAAATCAAATCTCAATCAAATTCAAATTCAATCTTCCAAATCCAAAATCCAATCCGTTCTACTCTCTCCCTTGTCTGGGATGAAAGCGGTTGATTCCATTGACACGGATCAAATTTGATGGCAAGGAATTGTATCCAATCCAAACCAGCAACTTTTGATCAACTCTTTTGAATGGGATATGTAACATCTACATATTCCCTCCTAATTTGTTTCTTTCCACAAAATCTCTTACAACTTTCATGAAATTCTCGAAACACCAAAATCCCACATTGCAAATCTTTGCAAAATCAATTACCAATCAAATTCAAATTTTTGGGGTTGAGGATTTTACATCCGAGACTGCATTGCTTTAGGATTTTTTCCCTATTGCAATGAAATACATCAAATTCAAACTTTTGGGGTTGAGGATTTTACATCCGAGACTGCATTGCTTTAAGATTCTTTCCCTATCGCAATGAAATACATCAAAATCAAACTTTTGGGGTTGAGGATTTTACTTCCGAGACTGCATTGCTTTAGGATTCTTTCCCTATCGCAATGAAATACATCAAATTCAAATTTTTGGGGTTGAGGATTTTACATCCGAGACTGCATTGCTTTAGGATTCTTTCCCTATCACAATGAAATACATCAAATTCAAACTTTTGGGGTTAAGGATTTTACATCCGAGACTACATTGCTTTAGGATTCTTTCCCTATCGCAATGAAATACATCAAGATCAAACTCTTGGGGTTAAGGATTTTACATCCGAGACTGCATTGTTTTAGGATTCTTTCCCTATCGTAATGAAATACATCAAATTCAAACTTTTGGGGTTGAGGATTTTACATCCGAGACTGCATTGCTTAGGATTCTTTCCGTATCGCAATGAAATACATCAAAATTCAAATTCTTGGGGTTGAGGATTTTACATCCGAGACTGCATTGCTTTAGGATTCTTTCCCTATTGCGATGAAATACATCAAAATCAAATTCTTGGGCTCGAGGATTTTACTTCCGAGACTGCATTGCTTTAGGATTCTTTCCCTATTGCAATGAAATACATCAAATTCAAACTTTTGAGGTTGAGGATTTTATATCCGAGACTGCATTGCTTTAAGATTCTTTCCCTATTGCAATGAAATACATCAAATTCAAATTCTTGGGGTTGAGGATTTTACATCCGAGATCGCATTGCTTTAGGATTCTTTCCCTATCGCAATGAAATACATCAAAATCAAATTCTTGGGGTTGAGGATTTTACATCCGAGACTGCATTGCTTTAGGATTCTTTCCCTATCGCAATGAAATACATCAAAATCAAACTTTTGGAGTTGAGGATTTTACATCCGAGACTGCATTGCTTTAGGATTCTTTCCCTATTGCGATGAAATACATGAAATTCAAACTTTTAGGGTTGAGTATTTTACATCCGAGACTGCATTGCTTTAGGACTCTTTCCCTATCGCAATGAAATACATCAAAATTCAAATTCTTGGGGTTGAGGATTTTACATCCGATACTGCAATGCTTTAGGATTCTTTCCCTATCGCAATGAAATACAACAAAATCAAATTCTTGGGGTTGAGGATTTTACATCCGCGACTGCATTGCTTTAGGATTATTTCCCTATTGCGGTGAAATACATCAAATTCAAACTTTTGGGGCTGAGGATTTTACATCCGAGACTGCATTGCTTTAGGACTCTTTCCCTATCGCAATGAAATACATCAAAATTCAAATTCTTGGGGTTGAGGATTTTACATCCGATACTGCATTGCTTTAGGATTCTTCCCCTATCGCAATGAAATACATCCAAATCAAACTTTTGGGGTTGAGGATTTTACATCCGAGACTGCATTGCTTTAGGATTCTTTCTTCTTTGCAATGAAATACATCAAAATCAAATTTTTGAGGTTAAGGATTTTACATCCAATACCACATTGCTCTGAGATCTCTCCTCATTGTAATGATTCAATCTAATCAATTCAATTTTCTTTCAAGGTTGAAGATGTTACATCTAAAACCATAAAATTCCATTTCTCATTTCAAATCAAATCCCATCAAATTAATTTTGATAAAACTTCAATTTAAATTGAAACTCAAACTAAAATCTGAGCTCACGCATCAAAACTTGAACTGAAACAAAATAAAATCTAAATTGAAATTCCCCCAGGTCATGTGATTTGGGATTCACCGCCTTTTCCTTTCCCTGCCGAGAGTTTAGGAATCTCCAGGCCTCGCAGATATACTCGACACTCCCCAGCGGAAATTCTTCTACTTTGTCCCAAGTTTGTCACTTGGACTTTTGTGTTGGTTTTGTTGATCGCTTCGGTCAACACCAATACGCGCGGTGTGCTCGTCACCACCACACCTATTGGGGGTCCATTTGTCGACCTCATTTCCGATGAGATCTTCTCCTCTTCTTTCTAGTACTTAGTGGTCTAGCCTTAGGCTTTTCCTTCGATCGTCTTAGAGGATTAGAATTGGGACCCACCACTTAGAAATTCAAATCACTTCTTAACTCCCTGCAAACTCCACAAACTTGACTATAGACCCCTAATCACCTAGAGGGTTGAAATCAAATGTGGAAGTTTAAAGGATGAGTTCCTATAGGACTCTTTGGCCTTAGGACTACCCTGGGTGGCCTGGTCTGGTGAAGGGCTGACTTACACACACACTAAACCTATACACTACACTTTCACACACATCCTAAAAACACACCCATACCTAACTTGACCTCCTGACTCATAAAGGTGGTTCACATGGATGGTCCTTAACCCCTAAGCCCTTGGCTAAGAGGGTTAGGAACAACATAGTGGATGCCTCAAATAAGTCCCTTCATGGCTCATGTGGGCTTGATATGGCTTCTTGGCTCAACCAAAATGATTTTATTCTACTTACATTCACCTAATCTTCAATTTTCCAAATTTTCAATTTTTGACCCCCGGGACCCTACACCCGCCTAGCCTACCCAAAGCCCTTGAAATTACCCAAATTTTTCAAAATTTCCAAATCACCCAAAATTCCACAAAATTAACCTTGAACACTTCCTCACCAATCAAGTTGATCATCCATAGCCAAAAATACCAAATATTCCAAAAATACCTCCCAATACCCTCCAAATACCCAAAATACCCCTCTTGACCCAAAAATCCAAAAATTCAGAAAATTCCCAGAAAATTCCAGAAAATCCCAAATATTCCCAATTTTATTTTGTTCAACTACACCATGGGTCAATTTTGTCAATTTATCCCACTTTTGTCAAAACCCCAAATTTCACCCATTTTAACCCAAAGTGAACCCAATGTCAAGCCAAACCTACCCAATTGACCCAAATTCTGGACCAATTTAATTCTAAACTTCAATTCAACATTCCCAACACCAATCTAGACCAGATCCAAGTCCAATTTGATTGACATTTGAATCCAATTTCACTTTTGGCCTTAAAGCCCAATTTGGAACCATGACCCAAACCTAACCCAAACTAACCAAATTCAAGTCCAATTAACCCCAAATCTTTTCTAAACCTTCCTTAGCATCCCCACAAACCAAACACTAGCATGATTTACCCAAAATTTAGACCCAAACCCCACTCAAATTCAACCCAAAGCTAAAAGGCCCAATTTTGACCTAAAACCTAACCTAACCCAAACTTAGCCCAAACCCAAAATCAAAACCCAACCAAAGCCAAAACCTCTTTCAAACACTCCCATAAACATTTCCCAACATTTATTTTACATCAATTTCAACCCTAGCCCAACATTGGCCCAAGTTAGCCCAATTTGACCTATATTGGCCCATTTACCAAAAAGATCCAAATCCAACCCAATTCAAGCCTAAACCACTTCAAATTTGTTCCAAATCATTCATGAAACATTCCTAAATTAAATTCAACATTTATTGGATCCAATCCTTTGCAAAATTCTCATCCTAAAATCAAAAAAACCCACTTCCCTAAATCACTTTAAAAGCCCACCTTCACTAAATTTCAAAGGCCCAAAGCCCACATGACAACCCTATATCATCATCCATTGGATGAAACCATCTCCTAAGTTCTAAACCCATGATAAAATAAATCCAAATCAAGCCATATGCCAAATCCCATCAAATCACTCCTAAATTACCAAAATTTCCAAATTCCATTTTCATGAAATTGACCAAGCTTTTGCCCAAGCCAAAGACAAGCCATGAAGCCACATGCAAGCCATGGACAAGCCACATGAAGCCATGGAAGGTTTGACATGTGATCAAGCCATTAATGGCAAAAGGAGGAGCCTCTTTTAAGCCCCCTTAAAAAGGTTTTAAACCTTCTAATGCTTCACCTTAATCCATGATTAATCAAAATATTCATGGATGGTGACTTCTCTACCCTTTTCTAGCTGATTCACCTGATCCTCCCTCAGCCCAAATCAGCCATGGAAGGGTGCACCAAACCCAAAAAGGTGGGTTGACCAATTTGAGCCAAAATGAGCCTCTCTCCATACCATTTCAATTCAACTCCTTTACACATTTCCATGGCCAATTGACTGCACTAAGCCCCAGCCCTGACCTCCCTGATCTTGAGGGTGACCTGACCCTGGCCGGCCAGCCACCACAGCCGCCGGAAACCACCAGTGTCGAGAGAACCCATGTGAGCCAAAGTTTGAAATTCCCACTTGCCGAGCCGCCCCATGCCCAATGGCCATCATGGTCGTTCTTCCCTTGACCTAAGCAGCTGATCCCAAGCCTTAAACCCCCGGGAGGCCCTCCACCCTCTCCTATTTAAACCTCACCTCCTCTCGGCCATGAGAGGTGCTCGAACCGCACCTTACCGAAACCCCGCCAAAATTGCTCCAGACCACTCTCCATACTTAGAGCAGTTGATCCCCAGTGACAATTTGCCCTAATCCCCACCAACAGAGCCCAATTTCTCAACCAAAATTCCACTCAAAACCAGGACACTTCTTCACAGTGGACCAATCCCCAAATTGATTGGTCCTACACCTTCACCAGACCAAGGGAAGAAGTCCACCAGCAAAAGCCCCCTCTCCAGGCCACCCATCTGTTCCAGACTCCAAGCTTTGTGATCGAGCTTGGTCAAAATCATACCTAGGCAATTCACCAGGCCAAGGGACTTCATCTGGAGATTGCTTGGACCAATCGAAGGTGACACAACCCTCAGATTGAAGCCACACTTCTCTGATCAAAGGTATGAGCTAACTCTTTATCTCGAGCTTCTGGAGATTCTCCATTTCAAATGCCTTAATTTCAATGCATGATCACCGTATAGATGTATTCGACTCTTCAAGACGAATCCATAAAGCACAAGAACACGAAAATTCTTTGAGAAATGAGTGAGTTATAAGGGTTTTAGTGTGGACGACTCTCGGGTGAGAACGGCTGGGGACGATGAACGGATGCCGTTCATTCCATACACGCGCGGACGGAAGCTCAGATCGGGTCGGATCGGCAGATGATACGCGGAAGGCGGGACTCGGGCTGCTGACTCAAGTGGCAGCTTCGAATGGCAGCGCGACACGCGGCGTTTTGGAGATGCCTAGGATTAGTCAGCGCAGCCGTTTTAAATAGAAAATTAGGATATTTTTGATTTATTTAATTCCCTAAACTTCAAAAATGCATAACTTTGTGTAGAAAAATCAGAAAAATAAAATAAAAATACCCTCTTGCTCAGTGAACAGAGGAGAATAATGTGGAAAAGAAATCATTTAATTTCATCAAGTATTTTATTTTTAATAATTTATTTACTCTCTGCATTGTTTTAATTCTCCATGCATATAGGAAATTCACCATGGCATGAGACCATAGGGCTTTTGAAGCCTCTGAATTTGGGAACATTCCCTGAATTTTCCAAAGTCAGAGGCCATCCCTATGAGAAGTTATTGATTTTTCAAATTCATATTGCTGTTTTGAGTATTTTAATTCCAATAATTAGCATGTTGTGAAATAAATTCTAGGAAAATTTAGAGAGGTTTCTTATGACCAGAGGACCCTAGGGAAAATAGGTTTTGAGTTAACTCACTTGGAATAACCCTAATTGGCTTAAACACCCATAATGGAACTTTAATTAATTAGAGATAATCATACATCAAATTAACTTGAAATCAATTCTCCACTGACCTTTAGAATTAGAGGAATCCATCATAAAAATTTGAAGTCAATTGGACTTGGTTAGCCCTACTAAATGGGTTGATTAAGCCATTTAGCCAATTTAAACTTTAAAAAATTCATAACTTTCAAAATACTTTTCAAAAATTCACCAAATTGGTTTTAGAGCCTCTCTGATATCAGGGGAATTTAAGAAAATTAAAATTTCAATTTTCTAAAAAAGTTGATTTTTTGTATTATTTTAATATTTTAATAATTAAAAAAATAATAAAAATCACAAAAATAATAAAATTCATCAAAATGTCGCATTTTAAATTTTAATCACTGAAGAACAAACCCCATATTTTTATTAGGTCTATTTGATGAGATATTAAATTTTAAAGCCCTAGGGTAATTTTAAAATTAAATAATGTATTTTTTAGCATTTCCACTAAAATAATTCTAATAAATGAAAGAAAAATCAGAAAATTGTAAAAATTAATTCTCTGATTTCCTTGATATCAGAGAGATTTTTGAAAAATATAAAATTCATTTTTCAACCTCTATTTTATTTTTAAATTAATTAATACCCCAAAACTCAAAATAATTATAATAAAAAGAATATATTTCAAAAAATTAACAAAATTGGTCCAAGTGGTCCTCTGGTCATTAGTAATGTCCCATAATTTTCTTAAGGACAGAAACTTTCCCTTGGTCATATTCTTAAATTCTCCTTGGAAATCCTTATTTTCCACCAAAAATAATTACATAAATAAATTAAATAAAAAAAATCATATTTTCTCCTCTCATGTCTTTCTTGACATATGAGTGAAGTCACATAAAAATTTCAAGATCATTTAAGCTCAATTTAGTGAGTTATGAAATTATTAAGCTTGAAGGGCAAAATGGTAATTAAAATTTTAATCTTTAATTAAAACTTTAGGCTTAATAAAATTAAAAAGTAAAATATTTGATCTTAATCTGATTTGGATGATTGAAATTTAAATAATTAAAGGGTAGAAACCTACTAAACAATTTAAAAATAATTGAAATAAACCTTAATTAAATAATTGATTAAATTTGGAAGAATAATAAAATTGGAATTATTAAAATAGGGATATTATTAGGAAGAGATTTGTTCTTTAATTTAAGGATCCCTAAATTAATCATCTCAATAATATTTAATTCCTAATTAAAATGATAATCCAAATTTAAGATTTAAAATGTTAAAAGACTTAATCATTAAATTAAATTAAAGTTAAATTATTTAAATTAAACCCTTTTAAAATTTCAATTAAATTAAAATTAAAAATAAAATTAAATTTAAATTTAAATTAAATTGAATTAAATAAAATTAAATTAAAACAAATTAAATTAAATCAAATCAAATTAAATTAAATTAAATAATAGAATCAAGTTAAAATTAAAATCAAATTAAATTAAATTAAAATTAAAACTAAACCAAATTAAATTAAATTAAAGTTAAATTAAATTGAATTAAAAATAACATCACCTAAGACATAAAGAAATTCAAAAATAAATATAAAGTAACTTGAACACTATTCCAAATTTAAACCCGATAATTGAAATTAAATTAAATCATAAACCATTTGAACATCAATTTGCCCTCGAAAGCTTTTGTTGTCATAACTCCTAAATGGGGTGTTAAGTGAAGTATTACTTCACTCATAGGATATTCAAATATCCTAGTTCACTGAGCAAGATAACAAAACTCGAATCTCTCGGACGATTAATTCATTTGTATAATTGAATTCATTTGGACTTAAAATAATCCTAGAAATATTGAAAAGATGTTTAAGATTCTTATTAAGCACTTCCTCAATATGATAAGATATTTTTAAGAAAAATTGAACTTAATTGTTCTTTGATGAAGAAAATCGTCCTCAAACCAAAACACAAGAACCTGGATGTCATAGGAGATGACTAGCTATAGGATTAGGAACTTGGTAGAAAACCATAACCCTTCCCTTAGCTTTACCTAGGAACTTGCTTAAATATTCTAATTGTGTTTTAAGTGCAGCCTGGGATGACGGGAAGACCCTCCAGGTACGCTTTTATTTTACTGCAATTTACTTTCTTGCAATTTACTTTATTGCAAATGCACTTTACTTTTCTTGCATGATAAACAAATGTTGCATGAAAACCCACACATTTAGGGTAGCCCCTAAAACTGAAACCAAAACTAAATTAAAAGTCATTGCAAGATAAAATTCACCGCCACAACATTTCAAAATATAAAACAACTCAAAATTTAATCACAAACAGAACACAAAACCGCAATTACAACTAAATTAAAACGTCTTGTCGGATGATCGGGAATACCTCGGATGATGTAACCTACGTGTTGCAAACGGGATTTCCCACGGTCTAAATGAAAGTGTGGAACTCATTTAGTTGAGTTTAGCAAATTCATCTGGACTAAGTGAATCCGATAAAAATAACGATGCCGGAAGGATGGAACCGTGGAATCTTAACCGGTGTAGTTATAATCAACTTTAAGATTTGTTTTAAATAAAATATAAAAAAACACTTGGAAATTAAGATTTTCATTAAACCAAAACACTTTTCTCATCTCTGATTTATGACTTCTATAACTAAACCTCTACAACAACAAGAAGCTCGGAGCATGGTAGCACGACCATCGTCATCAGCAAAACTCGGATCTACTTCAAGCAAAACTTTCTAAGAATTAAATAACTAAGCCATAGGATTTCGAGGTAGTTTGCCTAGTGCAACATAAATCCTCAACTCTTCGTTAAGTATTTGCATGATCATGTCATGTAAATTAAGCCCTAACCAGCCTTAGACTCGAGGTAGTCGTTTAGTACGACATAAACCCTCATATCTTCGAGGCTATTTGTATGATTTTATCATACAAATATAAGTCCAAATTCATTAAAATCGGCAAGATCAAAACATTAAACAAACATTAGGACTTTCCTAAATCCAAGCCAAACAATAGGATAGTTGGGAAATTACCGAAGTTCGCTTCGAATCCGTGATTTCTCCTACCTTTCTTCCTTTGAATTCCCAAAACAAAAATGTTCCAAATTTGATCCATTCCCTATCGAAATTCCAAAATTCAATCCTTTGAAAACTTAAACTTTGAAATTCTTGAGAGCGTAACTACCGATTATTATCGAGAGTTTTCTTAGGTGATTCCCGTCACTTAAGATGTAATTAACTATGTGGGCTTGCCCTTATAGGGAATTTTAAGAACCTGTGTAATATAAACCCCGTTTAATGCTTTCATATTAAGCAGTGGAATTTGTCGGCTTATAAAATTGGTTCGCGTACCAAACGGATGTCACAAATCTTCTAGTTTATTTAATCGAGCCCCATCACCAAACAATGTGTCTATTCTTCGAGATAGATACACAACTTCAGTGATGCGGTGCTCGTTTATATAAACTATTTGGGATGTGAGATCGGTTTGATTTCATATCTTAAAATTTTCAAATTTAACATTATTTTCAAAATCAAATACTACTTTTCAAATTATTTATTTAAATTAAATTAAAAATTCGCCGACAATTTCTGTTAGGCGACCCCCCTTTTTTAAAAACACACAACCCTAAAATAATGCCGACATGCACTAGGCAAACTACCTCGAAATCCTATGGCTTGGTTATTTAATTCTAAGAAAGTTATGCTGAAGTAGACTTAGGTTTTGCTGATGACGATGGCCGTGCTGCCCACCATGCTCCGAGCTTCTAGTTATTGTAGAGGTTTAGTTTTAGAAGATTGTAATCAAAAGAGAAGAGAGAAGTTTGGTTTTAGAAATCTTAAAGTCCAAGTGTTTTTTTTATGTTTTAATTAAAACAAATCTTAGAGTTGATTATAACAACACCGGTTAAGATCCCAAGGTTCCATCCTTCAGGCATCGTTATTTTTATCGGATTCACTTAGTCCAGATGAATTTGCTAAACTCAACTAAATGAGTTTCACACTTTCATTTAGACCGTGGGAAATCCCGTTAGCAACACGTAGGTTACATCATCCGAGGTATTCCCGATCATTCAACAAGACGTTTTAATTTAGTTATAATTGTAGTTTTGTATTCTGTTTGTGATTAAATTTTGAGTTGTTTTATATTTTGAAATGTTGTGGCGTTGAATTTTATCTTGTAATGACTTTTAATTTAGTTTTGGTTTCAGTTTTAGGGACTATCCTAAAGGTGTGGGTTTTCATGCAACAGTTGTTTATCATGCAAGAAAAGTAAGTGCATTCGCAATAAAGTAAATTGCAAGAAGGTAAATTACAATAAAATAAAAGCGTACCCTGAGGGTCTTCCCATCATCCCGTGCCGCACTTAAACACAATTTAGAATATTTAAGCATTTAAAGCAAGTTCCTAGGAAAAGCTAAGGGAAGGGTTATGGTTTTCTACCAAATTCCTAATCCTATAGCCTAGTCATCTCTTATGACGTCTGTGTTCTCGTGTTTTGGTTCGAGGACGATTTTCTTCATCAAAGAACAATTAAGTTCAGTTATTCTTATAAACATCCTATCGTACTGAGGAAGTGCTTAAGACGAATCTTAAACATCTTTTCAATACTTTTAGGATTATTTTAAGTCCAAGAGAATTTAATTATATAATGAATCAATTATCGAGGAGTTCAAGTTTTGTTATTCTGCTTCTGTGAACTAGACATTTGAATATCCTATGAGTGAAGTAATACTTCACTTAACACTCCATTTAGAGTTATGACAATAAGAGCTTTTGAGGGCAAATCGATATTCAAGTGATTTGTGATTATAATTTAATTTCAATTAATCGGTTTAAGTTCGAATAGTTGTTCAAGTTGTTTTTAGATTTATTTTTGAATTCTTTATGTCTTAAGTGATGTTATATTTAATTCAATTTAATTTAATTTAATTTAATTTAATGTGATTTAATTTAGTTTAATTTAATTTAATTTAATTTAAATTTTAATTTAATTTAATTTAAATTTTAATTTAAACTTTCGATTTGGTTTTATTTTTTTAATTTTAATTTAATTCAAATTTTAATTTAATTTATTATTATTATTATTTTTTTTAAATTTAATTTTAATTTATTATTTTATTTTTTATGCTTTAAAGATTATTTAATTTTAATTGTTAAAGTATAAATTTAATTGAAATTTTAAAAGAATTTAATTTAAATGTTTTAATTTTAATTTAATTTAATGATTAAGCATTTTAAGTTTTGAATTTGGATTATCATTTTAATTAGGAATTGAATATTATTGAGGTGATTAATTTAGGGATTCTTAGATTAAATAATAAATTTCTTCCTAATAATATCCCTATTTTAATAATTCCAATTTTTTTTATTATTATTCTTCCAAATTTAATTAATTATTTAATTAAGGTTTATTTTAATTATTTTCAAATTGCTTGGTAGGTTTCTACCCTTTAAATACCTAAGTTTCAAACATCCAAAATCAACTTAATATCAAATATTTTACCCATCCTTTCAATTAAACCTAATATTTTTAATTATAGGTTAAAATTTTAATTACCATTTTGCCCTTTATGCTTACTAATTCCATAACTCACTAAATTGATCTTAAATGAATTTGAAATTTTTATGTAACTTTACTCATATGTCAATCAAGACATTAGAGGAAAAAATATGATTTTTCTGTATTTAATTTATTTATGTAATTATTTTTGGTGGAAAATAAGAAGTTTCAAGGAAAATTTAATAACATGACCAAGGGAAAGTTTCTGTCCTTAAGAAAATTATGGGACATTCCTAATGACCAGAGGACCACTTGGACCAATTTTTGGTGATTTTTTGAATTATATTATTTTTATTATAATTATTTTGAGTTTTTGAGTATTAATTAATTTAAAAATAAAATAAAGGTTGAAAAATAAATTTTATATTTTTCAAAAATCTCACTGATACCAAGGAAACCAGAGAACCAAGTTTTATAATTTTCTGATTTTCTTTGATTTATTAGAATTATTTTAGTGGAAATGCTAGAAAATACTTTTTTTAATTTTAAAATTACCTTAGGGCTTTAAAATTTAATATCTCATCATAGAGACTTAAGAAAAATATAGGGTTTGTTCCTAAGTGATTAAAATTCAAAATTTGACATTTTAGATAATTTTATTATTTTTGTGATTTTTATTATTTTTTAATTATTAAAAATATTAAAATAATGCAAAAACTCAACTTTTTTGAAAATTGCAATTTTAATTTTCTTAAATTCCCCTGATATCAGAGAGGCTCCAAAACTAATTTGGTGAATTTTTGAAAAGGATTTTGAAAGTTATGAATTTTTAAAGTTTAAATTTGGCTAAATGGCTTAATCAACCCATTTAATAGGGCTAACCAAGTCCAATTGACTTCAAATTTTTATGGTGGGTTCCTCTGATCCTAAAGGTCAGTGGAGAATTGATTTCAAGTCAATTTGATGTATGATTATCTCTAATTAATTAAGGTTCCATTTTGCGTGTTTGAGCCAATTAGGGTCATTACAAGTGAATTAACTCAAGACCTATTTTCCCTAGGGTCCTCTGGTCATAAGAAACATCACCAAATTTTTCTAGAATTTATTTCACAACATGCTAATTATTGGAATTAAAATACTCAGAATAATGACCTAGAATTGAAAAATCAATAACTCTTCATAGGGATGGCCTCTGACTTTGGAAAATTCAGGGAATGTTCCCAAATTCAGAGGATTCAAAAGCCCTATGGTCTCATGCCATGGTGAATTATATACATGCATGGAGAATTAAAAGTGTGCAGAGAGTAAATAAATTATTAAAAATCAAATACTCAATGAAATTAAATGATTTCTTTTCCACATTATTCTCCTCTGTTCACTGAGCAAGGAGGTATTTTTATTTTATTTTTCTGATTTTCCTACACAAAGTTATGCATTTTTAAAGTTTAAGGAATTAAATAAATAAAAAATACCCTAATTTCCTACTTATCCACGCGGCACCGCGTCAACCTCGGCATCTCTAAAGCTCCACGTGTCGTCTTTTGATTCGACGCCACCATCCGACTCAGCGCTCCAGGGCCCCGCGGTTCACGTATCACCGCGCTGTCCGGCTCAATCCGCATGGCCCGCTCGATACACGCTCGATCCGACGGCTCCCAGTCATCGTCTACGACTGGTGTGCACCCGTGACCGTCAACCTTCTAACCCTAATTTCTAACTCGATTCTCAACGAATTTTTGTGTTATTATGCTCTATGGATTCATCTTGAGGAGAGGAACACATCCATACGGTAATCATGTATTGAAATTGACTCAAATTAAATAGAGAATTTCTGTAAGCTCGAGAAGAAGAGTGAGTCCATACCTTTGCTCAGAGAAGTGAAGCTTCGATCTGAGAGTTGTGTCACCTTCGATTGGGTCCAAGCAATCTCCAGATGAAGTCCTCGGCCTCGGTGAATTGTCTTGGTATGATTTCGACCAAGCCCGATCACAAAGCTTGAGGCCGGAAGCAATGGCTGGCCCGGTGAGGGGGCTTTTGCTGGTAAACTTCTTCTCTTGGTCCGGTGAAGGTGTAGGACCAATCAATTTGGGGATTGG